>CM021765.1:51947814-51989595 GCA_011076525.1 Nettapus auritus | reverse complement strand
AAAAAAAAAAAAAAAAAAAAAAAAAAAAAAAAAAAAAAAAAAAAAAAAAAAAAAAAAAAAAAAAAAAAAAAAAAAAAAAAAAAAAAAAAAAAAAAAAAAAAAAAAAAAAAAAAAAAAAAAAAAAAAAAAAAAAAAAAAAAAAAAAAAAAAAAAAAAAAAAAAAAGTCATTTATTAGCAAACAGTCTGAGATAAGATCTGCAACAATACACAGATGGTTAATGCTCAGTTTCCACTATCCCTGCTTGCTCTACCCTGAACAGACTTCCTAAAAACAGCTGCTACCCATTTGTCTTTTTCTGATCCTGTGCTTCAGGTAGAATCCCACAAAGATTTATAGCGGTCAAATCTGAACTGGTGGATCAGGAAAGGGCACTAGACCTATCTGTGATGTGTTGTACCCATCACAGTAGCACTTGAATTAATAATACAGTAAGAGAAACTCAAGTCCTGTGAAAAACTCATTTATCATCTTAAATAATTTAAACAACTTTGATATTTGATATGTTATATTATGATATTATGATATGATATGATTATGATATATTATGATATGATATTATGATATTATGATATGTTATTTGATATGTCTAGCAATGTTAGAATATTTCAAATCAAAAATATTTTTGATTTAGCTGTGTAGCTAAATATAGATACAAGTAGTATCATCCTATATATTCTGCAAAGGTTATGTATTTAGAAGTATATTTAATTAAATGAATGTGTTAGTACTTTATTTGGCTACAATAACCAAGACTGGGGTTTCTTTATAATTGATAATGGATATATAATAATATATGATTGTCTTACTTTTTAAAGATTTTCTCAATTTATTACATATTATTCATTTATAAAATAATCCTTATCCTCTAGTAATTATGCTTGCAATTTTTATCATTAAATAAATCCAAAGAGATCTGAAATACACTGGGCTTACTAGTTCAGCTCTACTGGAATTCCTAAATTACTTCTTTTTTTGTGCTTTTGCAAACTCCATAGTATTTAATTTGAGTAATAAAACATGTAGAGAGAATACTAAAAATAGATTTTGTGTGAAATTATACTAATTATTTTGTTCAGTAACTGGTTATTTTTTGTTATACAAAATTTGTTTTCTAATGTCTTTGATCAGTTTTTATATAGTTAGTGTGAATATTTGACGTTTCATACAGCAGTAGTGTTTGTTTGTTTGTTTTTAATGGCTATACTTTTTTTAAGAAAACTAGCAAAAGAGCATGCATATGTGACTTTTTACTTTAATTTGGTGAAACAAATACCTGACAGTAACACTTTCCTGTACATACACATAATGTCTGAAAACTAAGTAGCTGAACTGAGTGATTTCTCAGTGATATATCAAGTAACAAAGAAAGTCAAAGGTCTGAGTTTAATAAGCCTAATAAAGTTGCTGATTCTATTGAATTTTAAAATAAAATAAGGATACGCTGATTTCAAAAATAATTGGTTTTGCAGAAGGAGCACAGATGTACTTTTATTCCACGTTTCATGTGATTTGTCACTGTTTCAGAACTGCAGTTTTAATATACGTTTCCTTTTTATAATTGCTCAGATGGCAGAGTGAACATGGATTAAGGAGATGTCTTCTCTTATGAGCCAGTTATTCATGTTAGCTAAATCTATATTTAATATATCAAGATCAGTCCTGAATAAATTTTCAGCAGATGTAACTTGTGCTCTGCTTGCTTGCATGTATTTATATGATAACGTTCTTTGTAAAATGAATACAAAAACAATTCCAGTTGTTCAGATTCCTGCAGCATGAGACGGAAGCAAAGCCAAGAACTTAAATATGGGACTTTCAAAGACTAAGACAGAAGTTCCCATCACATAAGTGCTTTGTGAAAATGCTGCAGTAAACGTACCTTGCAGATAGCTTCACAATGTGTGGCTGGTAAAATGTTTGGAAACGCCTCTGGAGTTTCTTGGGATCCATCCCTAAGTTCATACCTTCCCCTTTTCAGACCAAACCAGGGACTATCTGACAAGCCTTTTCAAGCATTATGATACCTCTGAGAAGCATGCAGGTGGAAGCCCTGCTCCCCACCCTACCCCACCCATGTTAGCTATCTGTCCAACCTGTGTCATGAGCTGGCCTGATTTCAGTCCCTAACTGTGTTCTACTCATGTAATGGCAAGCAGTCTTTGAGGAGGTTCCTTCCCATTTCCACACCTGTGCTTACTGTTTGCAATTTCACATATATTTCCTAGTTTGTTCCTATACCTGCTGTTTCAGATGTTCTAGTGATCTTCCAGTTCATTAAACTTGAACACGGTTGTATCCAAATATGTTGAACAGAATGTTTTACAGGTTTTTTCATTGTTTCAAACCATATAATGAAGAGACTCTGTGCTCTGTACATGTCATTGACAAACAACATTGCAATTAAGTGAACAGGTGAGCCCAGGACAAGATAAAAAGCCTCCATCCTTATGGAGCTTGTCAGGGTAAGTTTCAGTATTTAGAAAACTGAACTTTTTTAAAGCAACATATTTCGGAAGTTCCATGTGTCTTAGAAAAATGCTTAATAAATAATGTTTCCACAGCCATGTGAGAACATTCTAAAGTAACAGACTGAACTCTAGTCCTTACACCTTTAATATATATATTTCTAATGTTACAAAAGTTTTTTTTTGTATGAATTTCTGAATAAGGAATGTTACAAGATTTTGACCAGAGGAGCATGGCATTCTCTAAATTTATCCCACAGGATTAGCTGAGTGATGAATTTCTACATTTAATTTCAGCACCAATATGAAAACTCTTTAACCAAAGGGATTTCATATACTTCCCAAGTTCAAATGGCTGAATATGTAATCTATTTCCTGCATGTAATGTTGCTCAGTTTCCAAAACTTGGTATATAGATGCTTTTTAGGAATCTTAACTACAGAATTACTACTTGCAAATACATGTGTGTTTTTTTTTTCATGTGGCACTCTAGTTGATGTGCCGACAGGCTAAACCAATGTTGTTTTCAAATAGAATGCTTGAAAGAATGCTAAATGAATGCTTGGATCTTCTATGAACGAGTCGGTTGTATGTTCTTTCTTTCTTTCTTTCTTTCTTTCTTTCTTTCTTTCTCTTTCTTTCTTTCTTTCTTTCCTTCTTTCTTTCTTTCTTTCTTTCTTTCTTTCTTTCTTTCTTTCTTTCTTTCTTTCTTTCTTTCTTTCTTTCTTTCTTTCTTCCCTCCCTCCCTCCCTCCCTCCCTCCCTCCCTTCCTTCCTTCCTTCCTTCCTTCCTTCCTTCCTTTTTCTTTCTGTCTGCTAATTTGCATTGGAAGAAGCAACTTTCTTTGAAGTTAAATACTGTGAAGGTATACCACACAGTTGCTAGTGTGAAAAGAATGTGTCTGGTGTTTTTGCTGTGCTAAAACGCATAAGAAGACCTTCCTCATTTTTTGGCATTTGTCACTGTCTCTTAGAAACATCATTGTGCTGTGTTCTGCTACAAAGTTAATAAATGCCTATCTTAACCTGATAGATTAGAATATTATAAAATGTGGTTGGCAAATAAAGCAAAATAAGAGGATACAATATCATATTGTATGGTTTAATTTTACTGTTATTTTCAAAAATGTTAAAGAGCCACATACTTAGAATTGGGGAACTATTAGTAGTGGAATTGCATAATACATTAGACATGAACTAACTTGAATATATATAACTGTACTTGGAAGTAAAATGAGAACTTTTGTGGAACTCAGAAAAAGGAGGGACTTTTAAAATGAGATTTCTTATAATTGTGAAGGATCTTGATGTCTACCCCCTACCAAATTCTGTGTTGAGGTCTTTAAGTGACAGTGAAAACCTCAAACTCTGAAGTTCATTTGTTAGTTTGGGAAATATTGAATGAAGGTTTGGGTAACACTTGTATAACAGTGTATAAAATATATACTGCATATATACTCTGCATAATGCTGTTTTCAAGTGTAATTGTTTTTGAAACAGGCAAAATACTGTCCCAATTATGGTAGCATAACATTTTAGTCTGAGGAGTAATTTTAAGAAATGTGACTTTTACTTCAATTAGATACAATTATAAATTATATAGATTGCATTTATTTGAAATGCATTTCAAATGAAATGCTAAATAAACAAAAGCTTCCCAGTAATTACATTATTTGAGAATCAGGAAGATGTATTTTAAGATGTGTTTTTTTACCTTAGTCACTGGAAAATTGTAAAAACTTGTTGTATGGTATATCCTCTCGAGCATTTTGAACTGATCTGACACTGCTCAGCTAAAAAAGGCTTGCCTTATTAGCTTCTGGTACTCTTGCTAGTGTTCATGACAATGCTGCTGCAAGGAGAGAGAGGAAACATGGAAATGTGCAACCAGAACAGGGGTAAACAGTCCCATGGAGGCGGCAAAGAGCATTACGTCTGTTTGGCTGTGGGCAGGATCTCTAGAATCTGGCTCTCCTCTGTAGAGAAAGTGCAGATTGGGCAGTACAACAGGCTTTCTTTAGTTCATTCACAATATTCTTAGCCCAGGGAAAGTCACAGCTTCAAAAAAAACCACTCTCTAGAGAAGTTTTAAGTGTGGCATTACTAGTTGTCACCCATCTTGTGCCTGCATGTTCTGTTTTCAGAGGGTGCTCAGTCAGCACATTTGTGAAATTCCAGTATACCTTGGGTCTGCTCAGGCGTGCAGCACCTCATTTGCTCTCACAGAATCACAGAATTGAAGGGGTTGGAATGGACCTCGAAAGATCATCGGGTCCAACCCCCCCTGCCAAAGCAGGTTCCTTACAGCAGGTTGCCCAGGTATGCATCCAGACGGGCCTTGAATATCTCCAGAGAAGGAGACTCCAAAGGATCTCAAGGATCTGTTCACAGCCTCCTTGTGCTCACTTTAGATGAGTTTGTGAGTATGGTCTCAGTGCCACCTCCAGCATATAGCATTGTTTTAACTAGGACAATGGGAATCTCACTGCCCTCTAGTTACTCTTGGTTGTTTGGGCTATTTCAGCCACCACACCAAACCACAAAGAAACTACTTTAAAAGAAAGGATGCACCACCATCACAGTGCAAAGAGGCACTTTTGTTCACAAGGAGCTAAATCAACTAAGATACAGTGGCCAAAAAAGCTCTGTGTGCATTGAGTCTTCCTTACTACAACATCAGTAGCATAAGCTAGATCTTTGAGTGTCTCATTAGGACAAGGGCATGATATTGTATTTAGTTTCTTTCATGCATTTTGACTTTTGCCATGAGTTCATAGTATCAGCATTATAATGTAAGTTGTGTACATGTATTTAAAGTTGTTTTTATTATTATTATTATTATTATTATTAATATATACACAAATCTGTGGCAACTGTCTATAAAGAAGAGTTATACACACAACTCTGGTGGCTAAATGGGGCTTGCTTTACATATGTAAATCCAATCTTTACCTGAAAACACAACAAATAATTTAGTCATACTTCACCTCAGAGGGATAGCTGAAGATTGTGTTGGGTGCCTAAGAAGTACTGAAGTCAGGTGGCAAACTGCTGTAGTTTCAAACAAAGCCACCATAATCTGAGTTTTGATCTTCTTCCAGTCAATTGACCACATAGCTAGGGACCATTTTCCTTTTAATGCCCTTTTCTATCAATGTATTTTTTTTGCAGACACTTTCTCTCTTTTTCAGCTGGCCTGTTATATTCAGTTGGGTCACAAACCAAAGTTTCAGTTGAGCTACAATTTGTGTACCACCTAATCTATCCGTGACAGCAGGATGCATTCTGTCAAAATGTGTTAAGCGAGGAGGGAGTGCAAAAGCATTTGGGCTCAGTACTTGAGTATGGCTACAGCCAGGAGACATTTCTGACCTAGCTTTTTATTTGTGAAACATTTCACAGTTAATTGGAATGTTTCATGTTGAAAATTGGAGAACGTAAAGGATGCAAAAGTAGAACGATCTAGTGTTCATATTTTTACAAATGCAGATTTTTATACTTTAATCCGAATAGCCTGTAATTTCAAAAATCCATTATACTGAAATGCTTTTAATTCTCAGTTGAAATTAACAGCTTACAGAGCAGAGGTCAAATAAACTCTTTTGTTTATCTCATGACTGATATATTTTAGTTGGTTTGGCTCTTTAGATATTTGCACAGCTTTACTGAAAATAAAATATCAACAAGACCAAAAAAGTCAGTGCATTAGTACTGCCAGATAAACTTCTCAACCTCACTGCTGTAGTTGGGAAAAAACAAAAAACAAAAACAAAAAAGGCTACAAAAGTTCTTCTAACCCCTCCCTTTGTTTTAAGGCAGAGCTAGAATTTTTCATAATTCCTGAAAAATGTGTGTAAACTTCTTAAATCTTTCCGTGATGGAGGCTTACAACCTCCCCCATCCTGAATTAACCTCACAGAGAGATTTTTTTTTTCAAGTTTTTGACTGATTTTTTTTTTGCTGCAATGCAAGCTCATGAGTTCTTTTTCTACCCACTGTAGACACGGAGAACAACCTTCCTTAACTCTTGGTGGCAGCTTTGTGAAAACCGGCATTATGCCCGCTTTTGATTTTCTCTTCTTTAGACTCATCGGTTCCAGTTCTGTCAATCTGTCTTCACAGATCATATTTTCTAGATTTCTTATCTCTTTTCTCTCTTAGGGTTTTTTCAAATAGCTCATTTATTTCTGTGAAATCTGCTGCACCAGAATGGATACAGCATTCCAGCTAGAGCTTTACCACTGCCAAGTAGGGCTGAAGGATTACTTCCTGCACTTCCAAGCTGTTCTTCCATACGTGTCACAGTACAGTGATTGCTTTTTTTTTTTTTTTTTTTTTTTTTTTTCAGTAGTACAACTGTGACCTGTGACTCTTGCTCAGCTTGTGATCTGCTATATCTCCCAGGTTGTCATTTGATGTTCCTCATAGGGAACCACTGATTATTTCTGCCTGAGTGTAGTCTCCCCTACATTTCCATATAGCACTTCAAACACTTTTCTAAGCAGTGATCCAATTTCTGAAAATTATTTTAAATTCTAGCAATCCTGTGCTTTCCTGTTGCACATTTGCAGACTTAGTTAATGTGGTTTCTGTTCTATCATCTGAGCTCTTAATGAAAACATTTTGCATTTTTTTAACAGACTTCCACTCAGTCTGTCTTTTCAGTTGTTTGGAGACGCATTGATAACAACTCTCTGGTTATGGTCATTCAAACAATATTTACGCACTTTATAATACTTTAATCTAAATCTTGATTCTTATTTTGGGTGTGGAAATTGTTATGTGAAATGGTGTAAAAACCTTGCTGAAGTCAAAATATATGTCATTTGGATTTCCCTAACATGAATCCTTCCACCCTTCTTACCAGCAGGCTGACTTGTGATTTGCTCTTGACAAATTCATTACTAATCTGTTTATTGTTTTTAAATTCTTTGTATTTTTTCAGTGGGTTGAATTTGATCAGACTGCTCTGTAAGGAAAGGCTCACATCTACTAGCAATCTGACACACCATCTTTGAGAGCTTTTCAGTGACAGTTAGTGATAGTTCTGAGGTCATTTCATTCCTTTCTTGCTTTTCATGAGATGAAGTTCATAATACATACCTGATCTGAAAACTTACAAGTTATAGAAATATTCTCTAGTTTGTTTACCTATTTTAGGCTATTTTATTTCTTTATGACTGGATTAGCCACATACTCTCGGATGACTTTGCTAATAAGTGTGTGCAAAAATGTATTAAACACTTTATATTTCCTGGTCTTTTGTCAGTAGCATTACTTTTCTGCTAAGCTGTGGGCTCTTTCCATAACCACAACAGAGTAGTGTTGCAGACCCAACACTGAAATACATCAGGCCAATACGTCAGGCTCTTTCATCCCCACTCTTTCCAGCACCCTCCGTCGCCAGTAATCTTGCAGGCCTACTTCCCATTTCTATGACAGGCTTCTTAAGTGGAGAGCTCATCTCTCTTCTTTAGCATCTAGGACTGTGGACATCAGAAGGGTAGAGACATCAAGACCTACAAAGCCTAGGAAATGCTGTGGTCCAAGAGAAAATGCTTTGTGAAGAGCAGTTAAGGTCATAGGTCTAGCTACCTTTTGTGGTGCAGTGGCCACTAAGGGCCAAAAGGGAAAGGGGTATTTGGTTTAGTCAAGTTCTTGAGCTGCCTTGGATCAAAATCAGCCCAAAGTCACAAAATTTGCAGTTACAGCGCCAGTGCTGGCATTGTTGAATTAAGTAATTGGGAAACATACAGTGGTTCAAAATAAATGGAGAAACTTTTTTTTCAAAGGTGAGTAACTTGTAACACAGTGAAACCGTTATTTCCAGAATCTGACAGTAGGTTCTGTAATGCAAAATGCCATCCAGGAGTCCTGACTTAAGCCTGATACTCTGACACCAGACTCCACTCTTTGGCCATTTAAATAAATCTCTTGCGCTGGGGGGTGCAAGGTATAAGATATATGGGAAGGGAAATGAGAATATTATCTCCATTTTACTGTGCGATGTTCATTTAAGAATGACTAGAGCTTTCTGAATAATAAATGTATCTCAGTATTTCATGTCAGTGTAAAATGCTGTCTGAAGAACAGTAATTGTAAATGAGAACTGAGAAATTGCTATTGGAAAATTATTATAGTCCTCAGTAAATTGCTAATTTCAAAAACAAAACACAGATTTCATTTGTAGGATGAGTATTGATTAGGAAAAAAATGTTTCATATTTCAAACCTGGAATAACTCTGATGCTTTTTTTTTTTTTTTTTTTTTTTTTTTAATCTTTTGCAGCTCCCAGACAGCTGTATAATGGATTACTATGAAAAATACAAGCACAGAATGAATGAGCTTGAAGCATTTAATATGGTAAAAGTTATAAGATTAATACCATTACCTTGTATTATATATATGCTAGTCTAGAACAAAGCCCTGTTAAATTTTATATGGAGGTGGACTGTCTTACACTGTGGTATGCAATCTCAAAAACAAGGCAGCTCCCCCTTCCAAACTTTGGAGCATATCCTATTCAAAACTATATTAGGTGTCAGTAAAATAATAAAGTGAACACATGGAAGATTCTTTTTCAAGAGGGACTATTACCCTGGAAAATGAAATGTCAGTCTCCTTTTAAAACTAGACTGGTCTCCACACAGTTATTTCATAAAAATTCTTTTTATTAAAATTCATTATTTCCCTCTTTAAAAATGTTCTGCTTCATATAATATCATTTTCTTGTTGGACAGTGCCTCAAAACCAACTAAGTAACGTAGTTTCCTAGCTTTATGGCATTCCATGTATTTTTGATCTTTAATATAATCTGTTTAGAAGATGTTCACCCCACAGGGAAAATTGGCAAGGTGAAATTTGTACAACCACTAGAAAATGATTGACCTTACTGGAATTGTTTTGTGGAAGTGTAGCCATTGGGAAGTATATTGGCTCTCTTTCCCCAAATCATAACAGCGTCTAAACTTTCTTTCAGTTAAAGGTTGTGCTGGCTCCCTGCATAGAAGTTTTGATACTTCTGGATCGTCTTTGCTACCTCAAGGAGCAGGTATTTTTGCATTATGTTTTATGGTACCTAAAGGCTACATCAGTGAAATGAAACTATTTCAGCCAATTTATTACTGTGCAGACCAAAAGTCTCTGTTGCAGAATTATTATTCTTATATTTGCAAAATTATAAGCATTCATTCCATTTAGTATAAACATATGCCCAGCAGATGTTTTTATTTTCAGCAAAGCAGCAACAGTAAAGCTTATGTTCCTTTAATTGTATGGTAATTACAAGTCAATAAACAATAAAAAAATAAATTAAATATGCAACAAATCTTATTTAATATGACATAGAGATATTTAACAATTAAAGAAATTTTTGGAAATTCTAAACAAACATTATACTGTACATTCTAGAGTTTTCAAAGAGTAAGTTTTAGAACATATAATTAAAGAAATGTTGGGTTAAGTCCCATTAGGTTCTTGTTACCATTTCTTAATTAAGATCTATGATAAGAGAGGGTACACTTTTTCCAGCTGTATGGGTCAACTGAGGTACATTTGACTAGCATACAGCCTGGATATATTTTACAAATATAGATGTGGGATTTAATAAGCAAATACTACTATATTTACTCTGTAATGATTTATGTTACAGTGTTTCTACTAACACTAATTTTGAGCTTGACCTGGTTAACTTAGGAGCATCAATCACACTTTGTCTACACCAGTAAACATTTTTTCTATAAGTAACTATTAAATCAGAAGACATGGTAGCATTTTCCAGCTTCTGCTCGGCCACAGTCAAAATAAAATTTTAAAATAAAGTTTAAATTCATTCATGTGAATAACTGTTCTTCCACTATAAACCTTTTATTTTAATAGCTCCATTTTATCATAAGTAAAAATTCACTTTCCTCTCTGCCACAATATACTTGGAACAATTGAGTTGTAGCAAATGTATGCTTTTGTTCTAACTGGTATTTTTACAAAGAGGCAATTTGAGATATTTAAATAATGATGTATTTTCCCAAATGCCAACCAGCTATAAATCACATAGAGATCTGTACAATTTCCAAGATGGAAGATCAGACTTGGTGCGTTTAGTGCTAATTTACCTTTTCTAAATGTACTATACCCATTGATTTAATCTTGTACTGGTTGACTCACAAAACATATTTAGGAAGAAAAAATAGAAATGATAAAAGCCATATGCAACATGAAGACCAGATCCAGCTGGCCCTACTCATTTGAAAAGTCAGTTAATTAGCTTCAGTAGTAGAATGTGCTGCATAAAACAAATATAACTTGATCCTTAATATCTTCTGTCTTGTTCAACCAGAAGAACATAAAAGGAAAAAAAAAAAAAAAAAAAAAAGCTTTATTGATTAAGGGATTGGTAAGCTGTCATTTGATAGTGACAGAAATAATTAACTGACTTTAACATACATCCTTTTTTTGTTTGTTTCCTTTTTTCACAACAAATTTTCAATAGTTTTGTTGTTAGATAAGTATTTTTCCTGCTTTGCATTAAGAGTAATCTTTTTTTGGTGCTTTTGCATTTCAAAATGTGGACCTATTACTGTGTATTAACTTTTAAGTCAAACACATTTTAATGTACTTCAATCATATATCATTTTACAGGACAACATTGCCTGGTCAGGACTTGTGAAGTTATTTGATCCTGTGAAATCCCCCAGATGCTATGCAGTTATTGCTCTGAAGAAATAGTCATGTTTTTAAATGGAAGCAAACTGCAGATAGGTCGAAAGCTCTAAACTGATACTGCTATTTTCTCAATGTTATTTTTAACTGATTCCTCAAGTATACTGAAGTGTTTGCCAACTATTTACTTTTCAGCTACAAAAATAAAAAATGCAATGCCTCTGTGAATCATGAGAAATAAATAGTGAGCCATACCTCCTTTATAAATACCACTGTTTCCTTGTGTCAGTTATTAAATTATGTTGAACATTTGGCTTTATTATAAAAGTTATGAGCTATATTATGTGATGAGGATTTTAAAATAATGTCAATATTTCTTCCTTTTAAGGCATTATCTATTGATACCTGTCCTCTTGGACAGGTGATATTTTGTGATAACTTGTGATATTTTAAATCACAAGTTAATTCTTCCATAAAACTTCTCATTTTTTCCAATGGCTGGCATCAGTAGCCTCAGACTAGCCTTGCTTTTTTCTTTTCTGGATTTCCTAATTTAATCAGAAAATTAACCTGTACTGTAGACAAGAGGTGTGTAGACTTTGTACGTCTCTGTTCTTCATGTCATCAGAAGCAGCTTGTTATAGAGCAACCTTGAGACTAGAACCTTCTGAGACTAGATAAAAAATACCCTCAGAGTAGTTTTATATTAACTCCTTATTCCTTCAGGCATGTTCCTAGCCTGACAGGCAAGAAACCATGTGTGCTCTAGTCCAGTGGATGCCAATGTTTAAGAATCAGTTGCTGTGCTGGGGTTCACTCTCTAATCCTTGGGCTTTATTAGAAAGCTATTATCTGGGCCAAATGTGTTGGGTATAAATATAAATCTTTGGTGCCCAAGTGAGTGGAACCTTGCTAGGCAGTTTCTGCCTGGTTGTACTGACTTCATGAGTGGGAAGCTTACTTGTTGATGCATTTATCTCAATGGGTTGCCTCAATAAACTCGCAGATGTTCAATCAATTAAAAAAGAGAAAAGTTTCTATTGTAAGTTCTAGTGCTTTTATTAGAATTTTCCACTGAATATAAAACATAATTAACTATCAGTGCACAGAAAAAAAAGGACAACAAATAGATAATAAAATACAGATTAAAGAAGAAAAGGAAGAATGCAACTTTGGTGGGCAGAAGATGAGAATAACAAGAAAATATTGTGTATGAATTGTATAGTGAAAGTAATAACCATAAGAATCAAAATGAGATTCAGATCTGAGTAGGAATAAATCTTTTTCAGACTGCAAAATATAATGAGAGCTTGTGAACACGGACATTCAAGAACAGAGAAGTAAGATATTTTCTAACAAGCCACATCTCTCTTGATGTATTCACTTGGAAGAAATATTTTTTTAGTAGTGTAAGTTAACTGCTGTCTATTTTAGGACTCTCAGTCCTTGTTAGCTCCATGGATCCAGTATGAGCTTCTCACATTTATTTAGTCCCAGTAGGTTCAATCCTTAGAGCTGTTGAACACCTGCAATACCCAAGGAAATTAACAGAAGTTGCAGGTGCTCACAGCATCTCTGGAGTACAGCTAAGAAAAGAAAAAGGGGCCTTCCATATATGAGATCTTTTGTTATATAGTCAGTACTGAGGAAACTAACAAGCTGGTAGATTCTTTACCCAGGAGAGGCATCAAAATAAAAATCTTTAAGCATCTGGAAGGAAAAAATGAATAGTATAAGAACGCAATCTAAAGTAAATAATAATTTTTAAAAAAGGAACAAAAATGTAAGAAAGTAGGTTTTATCATGTCATGTTTTGCTAAAGCATGATGACTAATTAGTGAAGTGTTAATTATTAGTGAAGTGTTAGAGTCTTGTCATCCCAACCTTGTGTGCTGCTGAAAAAATATTACTTGGGGATCAAATTGCCTTATTTGTGTTATGAATTGATTCTTCTGTTTTTTTTCAGGCCAAATAGTAAAAACTGGACATATATGATATCCAGATAATGTTAGCACAGTTATTCACTGCAAGCAAGTGCTTAAATGTACCCAGTCATAGCAAAAACTAGTCATTTCAGCAAGCTCTGCCTGGTTTAATTTGAACACAGACCAAATTACATAGGATATACTGACTATCGCTAATTGTGTGTGATATTTTGATATATATAATGCTATCTAAATCCAGAGTTAAATTCTTATTACTATTTTAAGAGGACATTTGGAACAGTTTAGAATAGCAAGCACATCTCTAGGATTAGCCCAAATGCTTTTCCATGGATTCAGAAAGGTCTGAAAAAATTTGCATGTCCTCCCAGCAACTTCTCAGGCTTTTTCATTACTTTTCACACACTTTGCAGTCTGTGTAGGCAAAGACAGAGGCAATGTGCTTCTTAGAATAATAACTATCAAGACATTTATATGAAGAGTTTGCATGCAGACAAACCAGTTGCTGTCTGCTCTCAAAGCTGTTTCAAGGCTTGAGATGCCTGAATACCTATGAGGTACTGTTTACATAATGGAAAAATCCCCAGCAGTAATAAAATTGAATAAAACAATTTTTCTTTGTGGTTATTGCCAGAAGTTCTTCCATAACGTAAACAATATCTTAAATATGATGAAGTCTTTTGATAGAAAAGAATCTGCATTTCCTTTCACTGTGACAGTGAGCTATGAATCTTGATATACTCCCTAAAGAATTGTGGATATATGTGCTTTCCCTGAGTTGCTTGCCTGATTCTGTTTGCAGCATATCTATGCATTCTGTAGCAGAATTGGAGTGATTTATTTATTTTTCTTAGGGCTGAAAGCTATTTTTGGATGGAAGAACAACAGGATATGCAGGCTATGCATGGAACCTTAATATTCAAGAATACGTAGTAGCCCTAAGATCTCCAACTCTGCTTTTTTATTTTATTTTTTTATTCTGCAGTCCTGATTCATGCATTAGAACATCATGTCATAAAACAGTTTGCACTGATCTAGTTTCTGCGATTTTATTTTCAAGTCTTTTTTTAATTAAATATTTTTTCTTTATTACAAATTTTCTTCACTGGCATTATTCATTAATTTACTGCTAAAACAACAGCTATTCATCTGATGTAAAAACTCTTTTTGCTACGTCATGGTGGAGATAAAATCTTGAGACTCAACATCTGTATGTCAATCTGCACAGAGCAAGCATGTGAAATTCATCTGTTTCGGTGGCAGCTCTATGTCCTTCTGACGATTGGAGTATTCTTTCCAGTCAGTACTCACTGGTTCAGATGTATTTTTTACCTAAAAGTTTTCCATAACTGTGTCATTATATTGCCAGAGATCACTGATACTAGGACAGTTTTAAAAAAACATAGAGCTGCCATTTTAAATCCCTTTTTCTCATGTGCTTTTTATATGGACTGATATATGTCTTTCTTGTTACTTATTACTAGTGCTCTGAAAGTAGTGTAATTGATGCCAGATGATGAACTATAGAGGATTTTCAGTTTCTGTAATCAAGTCAAAATGGAAGTGTAGTTAGTTGTCCAGACATTTAATATGGCCACTTAACCCTTAGAACTTTGACTTAATTTCTTTAGTTTCTGATATCTGTTCAAATTCTGCAGTTTTCAAAGTTTCCATGCTTCCTTACAAGTGGGAGCATGGCCTGATTCTTTGGGATCCAGCTGCTGATCCTTCACCATGTTCATCTGAAATAACCAACTCAGTTTGGTGGCTGTAAATCATTTATCTCCAAACTACTGCTGAATAAGCCTAAGTTAAGTTTTTTGAATTTGCTTATCCATGTTTGTTATCAATGTTATCTTTCGGAGTACTTTAAGAAAAGGTGTAAAATCCTTCTGAGATTCAGGATACCTCAAGGAAGTTGTACTACTGTTATAATTCTTCTTGCTTTCTCCCTTAAAGCCTTGAAATTAATTCCTAGAGATCAGGCAGATTAATAACCAACAGACACCCTGAGAGGTGCAGGGTATTAAAAATACTGTGCACAATATCTTACTTCTCTTCATGAGTCATTTTAGATTGGAGAGCTCTGAGGCATTTTCTACACAGAAATTCCAGTGTAGAGCATCATTAAACTCAAACCTCCAAGGAAACCATCCAACATAATGAAGATTTGCCTCAAACTTAAAACATGCTGTTTTACACCAATCTTCCCAGCATTCAGCTACATCTTCCTTAAGGCTGTCTGCAATGTATGTATCAAACTGGAGAGGAATAAATAGACACTCATCTCAACATCCCGGTGATGCTGCTCATGAAATCTGCAAGAGACTGGCTCTCTGCTCTTGGATTTCTTTGTGTTAAAAGGCAACATAACTCATAAGGTATGTCCAACCTCAAAAAATTTCCAGATATCCAGATACCATTACTGAAATCAATTTAACAGACTTCTTCAGTCAGTTACTACTACTTCAGTAGTTACTACTACTTCAGTCAATATCGACTACTGTTAATATGTATACAAAGTTATGTCTTGTGATTTATGTTCAGGTGGACTTTTTTCAAAATACAGTTTTGTCACTCACCAAAACAGTAAATGACTTCAAGTAACTGTGTATTCTAAGGAAATCAAAAAATATTTTCTGAATTACCAATGAAATTTAGTAGAAATTTAAATTGTACTGCATTTGTTCTTGGGTCAGAAAGAACAGTGTACGTATAGATAACATCATAAGGCACACTGTTGGCCAGAATCTGTAAAACTCACAAATAAAAGACACATAGGCAATATTATGTGGACAAAGTACCTCAGAGACTTGCAGTTACTATAAAGTATGTAACCATTCTTTATAAACTATAGGAAGAAATGTAATTATCTAATTCAATGAAAATACAAGAAAGCATGAGTTTTCAGTAATTAAACAGGAGGCTGAGATTTTAAATCTGCCTAACAATCTCAGTACTTCAAAAGCAAGAAATCCTTTTAGGGCAACAAAATGATGCACTGTTCACCCTAGGAAACAAAGCTATAATAAACATAACATTTATTATATATATACTGTATAATCCATAGTTTTTGTTTATGCTTCCTTTTTGATTTTTTTTAAAGTTTATAATTAAATTATCTCTTTTGCCCTTTGCAATTATATTCACTGTGTGTAGTAAGCAAGGACTTTCCATTTCCTCATGTATACAGCACATGCTAATGAGATACAATTGTTTAATATCTTTGTTCAAAATTAATGAAGACTTTCCAAAAGCTAAATATCGCTTCTGAATTTTATTACAGCTCATCTGTAGATTTAAAAACTGCATACAAAAACTGTGCTAACTTTTAACTTTTTGGTACAAAATTCTCAGTTTTATGTGAGACTCCTTCTCTTTCCACCTGGAGCAATATAAATTTTTTCATGTAGATAAAGATGTTGTTAGGGCAGCTCGTATTGTGTTTCACATAGAATTTATCAAGAAAATCAAGATGCTGTAAATCTATGCAGCCAACAAATCAGATTGTTAGACTGAAGCTCAGATTGCCTTAACACACAAGCTGTCAACTTGTTCACGAATCACTGATGAAAGGAGCAAAGTTGTCTGCTTACTGAATAACTCAGTAGTGTCTGGCACCAAATTTAAAAATTTCAAATCAGAAGAAGCATTGATCACCTCTCCTGATTAAATAAACCTTCAGAAACTATAATTAAAATGTACAGTTATAAATCTACATTGTTTATTACACTTCCTATTATTAAAGTCATGAATAAAGACTGGCAGCTGAAGCAGCCATGCTGTTTGGCACCTATAAATCCTAAATTCACTTGTTAGTCTTAGAAAGGCTGAAGTTATCAAGAGGACACACATATGTTATGAAGTGTAGAATGAGCTATACATTACTTGGATAAATGTTCCAGTTGCTAACCTTTTTGTGTTCAAAGGCATGGGTATCAATTTGAAGAATACAACTCTCAAAATACACAATGGACAGTATATAAACCATGTTTTATCATTTTAAGCTCTTGAATGGTTATTTATTGGCAGACTCGTTAATAACTAACATAGGTTAAAAGGGTGATTTCACCAAAACTGTCACTATGTTGTTTATGATTAAAAAGTTTTTTAAAAAAGCAATTTGAAAAGGCAAACCCTTACTTTCCTAGATATTTTATTTTAGCTTTAATTTGAGAATATCAAGAGTGGTACAGAGTCATGTAGATTGCCTCTAGATGGATTCTTGATTTAAGTAAAAAACTTCTGAACAACAAGCACTTTAAAGAATTGCTCTTTTGCTATTTACAAGTCACACTTCTTTTAAAGTCACATTTCTGTAGTGATGTTGAGCTTGTTTGTTAATACACATAATTCATTCCAATTTATTTAGAAAAAAGAAGACATGTAAAGAAAGAACTTTGAGAAACAGCATTTTGTCCTTGTGCTTACCCTTAAGCACAGTACCGAAGAAGGGATAGAAAATGTAAAAACTGTATCTAAGAGGTAATTTTGGATAACTATTCAATTTGTACTGGTTAATCACATGAATCAAGTTTAATGTCATCTATCTATATACCAGTTATTGAAATCATTAGTTATGTGGAAAGAGAAAAGATCATCTAAATCAAATATTTAAATAGCACTGAAATTGAAATTATTGCTTTTGTCAAGATGCCCATACCCTTTTAATAACTGTAATTTTTTCTTTATAGAAGAGAACAGCAATTAAAAACATTCAGCAAAATGTACAAAACGTCCATAGATGAAAACATTAATGGATATTAATCCTAAAACATCCTTTATAGATACTTACATAGTGAAGGCCTGGGTCATCATCATTAGAACCAATGGCAATATTTTGTTGATTTCCATAGGAGCGGGCTTGGATACCAAAGCATTTACTCAGGACAAACAGTGTCAATGATCAAATATCTTTTGTACAAAACAAGTTCAAAATTTACATTTGTGAAGGCAAGGAAACTGTGTACACTTCCTTTATCTATATGTATTGAAGTTGAGCAGTATAGAAATGTGAACTCTGGTTCACTGCTGAAATCTTCCTGACATATAGCAAGAGAAAGTTCAAATGTCTTTTTGTGTATTTTTTTTTTATTTATTTCAAATAATATCATTTTAATGCTTTAAAACTCTCGGGATTTTCTTTTCTCCACTCACTGGTCCTTTAACAATGAGAGCACTGATTACAGTAATACAGAGTTAAATGGCACTTATTGTTCCTAAGAACAACTCAAGTGAAAGGCAAGTGTCAGAGTCTGTACTTTCACTGAAACCAATGGTAGATTTCCCATGAACTCTATTATAACTTTTTATGACTAAAGGAAAGTAAGATTTAGCCCTAATTCTTCAAAAGGCAACATTTGCTACAGTAATTTAAGAGTTAGCTTGATAGCAAGATTTCACTCTAAACCTGTATTTCCTTTCCTTCCCTTCCTCTGTGCAGAAATTTTATAGGACATGATAAAACAAAGAATCGAATTTGTATAAATAGTATATTTCCCTATTAGACACTTCTATCAGCACTCTGCAGGCAATGCATTCCTTATTCATGAACTATGTACTAAAGAAAGTGATGTTAATTAATAACCCTTTATGCACAGCCCATGAATTCAATACAGAATACATTAATGTAGACTGAGAGACATACATTTTGATTCATTTTTACAATTCCATTTGAGATGTATTATTCAGAATGGATTTCCATGGAAAATATTTTTAGAATGTGATTTTATTTTATTGAAAATATTTTATATTGGGACTCAAAAATTCTGTAACTGGAGGTAGGATCTCAGTGAGGAATGAAAATAATATGTCAGGTTGTCAGTGGGAATATTTTCTTAAAATTTTCCTGATTATTGTGATTTAGCATTTAGCTTTAAGACAACATAAATTAATTATTGGTATAATGTGTTACAATTATTCATTCATTTCTAGTGTGTTATTGAAATATTGTAGTTTCATATGTTGCTGATTTATTTTTCCTTGGCAAACTGTACCTAAGTTTCCAGAAGGGCAAATCTAGGAACATGCATGCTTTTACACATTATTGTTCTATAATTTTATCGAATGAAATCAGTGTTGTGTTATATATATATATATATTAATAATGTAGTGTTTCTCCCTTAAAACAGCTGCCAAAACAAGTCTGGGCACATGGAAAATGAGATTACAGTTCACAGTAAGCACATTTCGTTACCAGTTTGTCTTTGGAAGTTAATGTGAATTTTATTCATTACTTCCTGGTCAGTTAAGGTTTGAAACCGTAATGGCTCTGGGGGACTGGAGCACCTGCCGTACGAGGACAGGCTGAGAGAGCTGGGCCTGGTTAGCCTGGAAGAGAGAAGACTGAGGGGAGACCTCATCATTGTGTATAAATATCTGAGGGGAGGGTGTCAAGAGGATGGAGCCAGTCTCTTTTCAGTTGTGCCCAGCAACAGGAGGAGGCAACGGGCATAGACTGAAGCACAGTAGGTTCTGGCTCAATATGAGGGGGCACTTCTTTACTGTGAGGGTGATTCTGCTCAGCAGCAGGGTTAGACCTGATGATCGTCAGAGGTCCCTTCCAACCTTGGCTGTTCTGTGATTCTGTGAAACCAACTTTAGCTTCTGATTCTCCAGCTCAACAAAAGAATGACAGATCTGCTTTGCACCATGTAAAACTGCAGTATTACCTTGGATCCCAGAAAGCCAGTTAGTATGGTGATAACCCAAATTAATTCTATGCTGCCTAATTAATTTGCTGCCACCAAATGCTAGGTAATTCCAGTTGAGGAAGTCAGTCTGATTTGTGCCTGGTGTGTCTAGTCATATCAGTGAGTAGCCTTATTAATGCAGTGGAGCAATCAGTCATGTTCTCATTTACCACTTTGAACTTCTCCAAGCTATTCTTGTTCTCAACTCATGCTGAGGGCAATTTCTTTTTGTGTATCTCAGCTACAGGAAAATTTTGGCATGTGGTTCTTAAGGTCCTGAAAGTTGAGCACCTTACATACTCCCCTACTAATATATTTTTTTCTATACTTTCTGTACATTCACTGAGTTGATTGTGTCCAGCTGGTGACAAAATAGTTAAACTCCATAGACAGAAGCACAAATAAACTGTAATCAGGACATGTGGTGATCTACAGGGTCCCAATCTTACCCAAATGCCTTCAACTACAGCATTTTCAAGGCCTGAGTATCAGATCTCTTTTCCATCACTAAAACAAAAACAAAGTGATATGTCAGAAAACATAATTATGCTCTTGGAATAAAAGGGTGGGATTCAAACTAAATACACTTGCTTTGGTGTATCCATCAGGAAATACGGGTCTAAGAACCCTTACCTCAATTTTCATTTTGGAGATCATCATTTCTTCATTAGAATTAGTTCTCCTCTTGTTTTCTTCATATTTCTTCAAATTACTCTTGTCATGGGGATATAGAGGAGGATATGAGCACTGCTGTGTATCAGAAGTGACAGCCAGAGCTCAGTATGCAAAGTACAGTGACATTCTGTGAGGGAAGGTGATCTGGAAAGTCACAGTATTATGGTTTAATTGTGTATTATCAAAACTAAAGTATGTGCATGGACCTCTTCTAGGGGGTAAATTAAAATAATGTCTAAAATCTGATAAGTTTTCACTGCAAAGAATGGAAGATTTTTCATTTTCTCCAACTACCTTTTGATTTCCCAAGAAAATTGTTACAGGACTTGCTTTCTCTTCTAGCAGAGGTGACTTTGTGCTTTGGAATACAGTCGGGAATACTATTCCATACTATTATGGGTGTTTTTTTATTGAACTAGCGTGCTTCCATCAAGCACCAAATTCACAAACTTGCCATTGAACATTGCAGTGCATATTGTCATTCCCAGGTTGCCTAGAGGACATTATTAAAACAAACCACAAAATAAATAAATAATCCCAAATTGTGCTCAGAAAATTTGTGTTATGTGTGATAAATTAAAAAACATCCCCCCTTGCTGGCAGAAAAGCACCTTTGATGTACACTATCTGCATTATCACTGCATTCTGACAGTCCTCTTCAAATTGAAATGTTCTTTAAAGTGCTTTTCAAAAACTGACCTTCAGTTTCGAAACATCTCCTCAGGGAAGCTACCCTATTGTATTAGAAATGTCGTTTTTATCTTTAGCTCCCAAAGACTAACTTTTCACCTTTTCTTTTATTATTTTTTTCCCCTTCAGTTGTGTGATAATGTAGTGCTGGAGAGAAGTACCCCTTTCCAGTTGACCTAAAAGTATGCAACATATATTTTCAAGTAATCTAAATAAGCTTTTATATAGAAAATAAATTTGAAATTTGTTTTGTAGGTGTTCAGAACAGCTGTGGCTGCTGCAAATAGTTTTAGATTTCTAAAGTTCCAATGACATAATGTCACTTCCTTCAGTTTGCATGGCCTTCAAAAACAAAACAAGTCCAGTGGCTCACTCACCCAAAAACTGAGGAAAATTATTCTAGACAGGCAGTTTTAAGTAAGACAACTTATCAATGAAAACCTGAAATCCCTAAGATATGTTATGAAAGTTACCTACAGTCCTATCAGTCCTATTAATATTTTAAAGTTGTGGGGTTTTTTTTGTTTGTTTGGTTGGTTGGTTTTGTTTGTTTGTTTGTTTGTTTTTTCATCTAATCAATATATCTTCCATTGAAAGGGGAAGTGTTTTGTATTAAAGTGTTTACATTCCATTCCTGAAAAATTCTGTATTTGGCTATGGTCTTAAAAGGCCAGGTTTCATACCTCTAAAATCTGTTGCTAAGAAAATGCCCTGAAATTAACGCAGATAATAAATTACTTCCCATAACAAAACAAGCATACTTCAGTAAACACTATCAGAAGTATACTACAGTTTGCTGGACAGTATATTCAGTTTGCTGGACTGAATGTCATCTTTCTTTGCAAAAAGAGTATTTTTCATTGAGTGTGTATGTGCTACATAAAAGAACAGAAAAACATTGTGACAGATTAATTAGCTAATTTAACTCTTTATTTGGTTTATGTGAATTCCACTTCTAGGTGGAAAATACATATTCTACTTAAGCCTAATATAAACCTTATTTCAAGAGCTAAAAATCAGGCTGCAAGATGCCTAACCTGATTTTGGCTCATTGCTCACTGCTGAATTCCCCCTGTTGTGAATTGTACTAGCAGATCATATTTATCTCTCATATTTATTGACTTGAAATATACATTAATTTCTTCAGGGAATAATTGTTGGCCTGCAGATGGTTCACAAATGGTATGGAATGAGTATTTACATTTTCCACTGCTTTGTTTTCTCACTGGGTAATTTCAGCAGCAAAGAGAGATCTGTTTCTGAAGACATTGGCTCATCTGCTTAGTTTCACTACTCTAGTCCTGTTCAGGTCATGAGGCATTACACTGTAGTAAAAATAAGTGGGGAATATCTTAGAAGATCATGAGCTACAACAACAAGAATGGTAAATTGAAGGTGGATTGATGACAGAATATAAATTATGAACTATATTTCTGGTGACTATTAGAGCATCTGATCAAAATTTGTTTGTTACAACTATGCATTTAATGAAGATCATTTACTAAAATATTTATGGAACATGGACATAAAATAGCCTCAAACAAAGCCAAGGAAATATGGTTTAAAAATCAAATCAACAGTAAACATTTCTGAAGTATATTTATGCCAGACTTCTCTGCAAGATAAATTTGGTATGTGTAATGTACACAATTAATATTTATATTCATATCATGATCGAATTAGTATAACATGAAACAATAAGAGAGGGACTAGGAAAGAAATTCAAACATTTGATGCCAGAGAGAACATTGCATGACATGCAGACTGAACGTTCAAAGAAAGAGCATGAAAAATAGCCAGATACATAGTGAATTGGACATACCATGGGATGTTTTGGAAACACAGCAACAGCAACAATGGAAACTTTTTATACGTTGTTTAGCTAAAACAGAAAACAAAAGCAAGACCAATTTAATTAATTAATGAAAAAAAGATGGTGACCATTTGGAACATCACAAATGTAAACCAAAATAATTGAAAAGAATGGAAAGGAGAATTGTTTCCAGCTAGTGCATCTATTTTTACACACTGTATGTGCAACACACACAAAGTTTTATAAATAATTATCTCTAATGGGAAAATTCTAAGCCAACTCAGTGGGCGTTAAAGATGTGAGGCAACATGTTTGACTTGTCTGCTTGAACAAAACTTACA
This sequence comes from Nettapus auritus, assembly GCA_011076525.1. NCBI lineage: Eukaryota > Metazoa > Chordata > Aves > Anseriformes > Anatidae > Nettapus > Nettapus auritus. The sequence continues at coordinate 51,966,317 of CM021765.1, read as the reverse complement.
AAAATTATTATGCTTATACTGTCACAGGGTATAAATACATACCTTGCAGCACAATGCTTTGAACAGCATAGAATAGTGGTTTTCTATCATTGATTTTTTTTTGCCCTGATACATATTTCACAGTTTTCACAAATACTCAAGATTTGATGAAAGCTGCAATTTAGGTAAAGTCACAGGAATGCTTCCATTGAATTTTCCCACGTTTCTCTGTTTTCAAATATATTAATTTTTCAATTCTGGAAATGAAAGTCACCTTGTCTTTTTGTTTTGTTTTGTTTTAGTAAATATTCCCACTGCTCTCTGTTGAATGTGAGATGAGGTAATACTGACATGCAAGCAATATCTTCTCAATTACAATCCATTATTTCAATCATTAATATAAATCTAAAAGTCATATAATAATCCCAGGAGCCATTTCCCACCCCCTTATGCAAGCACATTTTAATACTGGAATGATCAGTCAAGGAGCTGTGTTGAAAATCCATGTTTGGATTTCTTAGAATGTATTTTCTGCCTACTGTTGTAGGCAGAAAATTTTCACTTTTGTGAAAAATCCAAGGCTAGCTACCCTTGCTGTACTAGCTTGTTGTATTTATTGAGCATGACACAGTGCTCTCACATTGTCCTTCTGCACTAACAGTGTGAAACACCTGAAGAGGGGCTGCTCACACTCACATCTGAACAGAGACTACTTCATCCCATCCTCTTTTTCTGACTACCAAGCATTCAGAAATCAGTATTTTTTAAATGGTGAGACCAAAAAAGTGTTATTCAGTTATTTGTTCATTTCAATATATCTTCTGCTTTCTGAATTCCATGGTTTCCTCAGTTCAGGTTCTTCCTGCAGCTAGGTAACTGTACTGAACGGAGATCTGAAAAACATCTGAAAAAATGTTTGTTTCATGTAGTTTTGTGTACATGCTTTTCTTCATGAACTTGTTAAAGTTTTCTTGGAATACTTTTACGTTTTTCTTTGTTAGTATGAAAATAGATACCAACCAAATAATTGACATTTATAAAACAATGCAATGCTGGTTCTGTGTTCCTACCTGTCCGGGATTTCCTGTACAGCTTATGCAAATGGAACATCTAAATTGATAAGGACACAGCTCTTCTCTGTGTGACCTATAAAACTCCCTTCACTCAGTGGAAAATATGAAGAATTTGCCCAACCTTAGCTCAACTTATAAGATATTTAGCCTATATTTTATATTACAAACAGCATCAGCAACCTAGTTCTCATACAATTTTCTCAGGAAGTTAGATTAATAATTATTTTTTATTAATACAAATGTTCCTTTTATTGTAGTAGTAAGTAGAAAAAAAAAAGTAGAAAATCAACACTTTGGCACAATATTTGTTTCACCATATAAAACAAATGTTCATTTTCAGAGTATCAAGCCTTCAAGGCATCAACTTTCAAAGTCATCATTCCACATTAACTAAGGAATGTTACAGTTATCCTAAAAGAAAAGCAAAACCCTTACATCTGCCAACAAAAGAAGCTTACGTTCTGTGTGCTAGGTTTCCCTTCCTTCAGACTTCACTTTTGTGCCTGTGTATGCCTGATCATGTGTGGTATTATTATATATTTTTTAAGTCCTACCTGGACTTTAAAAGTCTTACTGGAAAAGAAAACTATGAATTCAAAGTGTGGAACTAGAGATTGCTCTTGGTCCACTGGAAATTGTTTAACCACGGTCTCAAGTTCCAGAGAGCCCTCTGTTAACCTTGTAGCATTCTCTAGTTCAAAGCACTGTCTACACCGTAGTAACCTGAAAATGGAACTGCTTGACAGAGGCTTATTGTACAAGTTAGGTATGGATTGTTTTCCCCTCAAGAAAACTTAGGCAGTGTTGTATCACAGCAATTGCAAACTCTACAAATCTTTCCTCTATAGCACAATGATGACCACATTACCTTGCCAGGTTTCTGGCAATTTTCCAGTCTTCTAAGTTTGCAGACCTCGGAAATCCATTTAGCTCCCCAAAGAATATAAATTTTAGTATTTGCACATGGATCTAGTTCACAACTGAAAGTTTCCTGTTCAAAATCCACAAATTCTCTCTCCCAAATCCAGGCAGAATAACTGTGCTAGGTTCAGAGAAATTCTGCAGACCTTTTCTCTGAAAGTAAGGAAAGGAGATGCTATAGGACCATCTAAGAGGGGAAAGAAGGAAAAAACAATGCTCGCAGACATACGGTTTGATTTTTGGGTGGTCCTGTGTGGAGCTAGGAGTTGGACTCAATGATCCCTGTGGATCCCTTCCAACTTGGAATATTCTGTGATTCTATTCCAGCTCACCCCTTCCACCCTAGCATTGTCTCTGCTTTCTGCTTGCCACTTTCCATCTGCTCATGAAACTGCCATCCCTTCATCCTCATCCCTCACTGAACCCACTGCCTGTGCATCCAAAGGCACTCAGGTGTCCCTGTATTAGCATGTCTTTTTGCAAAAACTGTGGCACAGATGGTGGCAAGTTGGCACAGAGCCAACGCACCTCTGGGAAAGTTTTGCATCCAGTCTAACAAACAGGTGATCTTCATCCACTAGAAGCATATGGGCTAAGTGGTCCCTTGAATGCCTTTACAGACCCATATTTTTATATCTCTATGCCAGTGTAACATCTTCTAGCAGTTCTAATTTCCTTGTCAGCGTTGGAAATGGTGAATGTGAGGTTTCAAATCTTCCCAACCCCTCAGTCAACCACTTCCAAGGATTTATATTATTATATATTATATTCATAAATTATGAAATAATAAGGCTAGTACTTGAATTCACAGTGACATAAGGAATATGTCACAGGTGTTTCTTCATAGTTTCTGTCCCTAAGCACATTCATCTAAATACATTTTCAAACTCAGATTGTAAATGAGAGGATAAAGACCGATATGATCAACTGTGGTCTGCAGAATAGATGGAGTATAAATAGACACTCACCTCCTACATGTCATCTTGCTCACTTTAAATACAATTATCTTTCTTCTCATGAAAGTATTTCTGAAGTAAAACCTGCTCTTTAGTTAGTCTGCAATATTCTCTTATATCTATAACTGACTTCATAGACTAAAACTACAATATAAGTTGAAGACATACCTCACAAGAAAGAGTAAATCAGTAATATTTAAAGACTATTTTAATTATCTGTGTTTGAAAATCAATATAAATATATACTGACGTTCATTAAATGCATATGTAAATAGGCTTTCAGATCTAACGCTTATTGGAATGATGCTATTCTGGACTCTGAGAAATGTGAGCAGAAAAAATCTGACAAAATAATGAGAAGCATAGTAGAAAAATAAAATAAATAAATAAATAAATATAAAGGTTTATATTTAACATCAAGAGGTCCTATATCATTATGTATGCACAAAAATGTACTGTTATACAGCTTCATCTTAGACCATGGTTCCTCTGCGTAACTCAGCTAAACTAAGTTGGAAGTTACACATTTCAGATACTCTTGCGAAAGCCACAAGGAATGCATTGTGTTCTGCTGAGGCTCACATTATGCAGTGCTGTTAGCTTAGAGCTCAGGCTCTGAGGTCATGGTCTGACTGCACATTAAAGTCAGATTTAGATCCTATAGTGTGAGATCAAAAACCCTGCAGTGTAAAGACAGCATTAACACCTTATTGTGTGCTCTTGTTAATTTTACAAAACAGTGGTTGCATGCCCACACCTGATCTGGATCAAAAGTATATTACTGTGTGACCTGGGAATGCATCAATCAAGTGTTAATGGCTGGGATATTATAGCCTAAACCAGACATTTGCCAAACTTTTTCATGACTCCTGATGAATGCAAGATGCCAGGAAGGAAGCAAACTAAGGGAATATATATATATATATATATTAGATATTAAATAAAATGATTTAAAAGTACTACAAGATCTGAAAATCTAGAGATGTGGAGTACTGTGAGTGGAACTGGACTGTCCTCACAGACACTGGGATAGAGAAGGGTATCTCTGAAGCATTTTTACAGAAATGGAGGAACACTCTGCTTCACATAATGGGAAAGAAGAAAGGGGTGTTCTTAATCACAGAATGAAAAGAGAAGATCCAAAACTTTCTGACTTACAGACAGCTGAAGCACCTCAAATCTTGAAGGGTGATTTCCTGTATACCAAATCATGATTTAAATCTGAATTAAAAAAAAAAAAAAAAAAAAAAAAAAAAAGTAATTAATAGGAGATCCAGTTTCAACTTAAAATAATAATAATAATAAAAACCTTTGATTTTTATTTTAACAGGGCATGCAAAGCTATCATCCAGTCTGGGCTGAGCTACAAGCGGGGGGGAAGGCAATTTTGACACAGAAGACGGAAAAGAGAAATTACTGCAATAAAGGAGAAGGATAGCATGTGGAGATGAAAATCAGGATACATGAAACATCTCCATGCATTGCAATAAACAAGACAATGCTTGACCTTCCGAAGAAAATGCAGAAACTGTAAGTAATTACATCACTTTCTATAGAGTTTACCAGTGCCAGGAGAGTCTGAAGAGGGAATGAAGAAGCAGGAATTTTTGGACATTGTTACAACAGAAGATGAATTAACCATCAGTCCAAAAGCAAGTGAAACATTTATTCATTTTAAGTTGGACACAGGTGCACCAGCTTGTGTGTTGCCAGAAACAATGATATTATCACTGAAAGAAAAGCTATAGTCAATAGAACGTAAAAGGTTAGATTCAGGGTTTAAAAGGAGTGATTTTAGCCTTTTAAGGAAGGAACTTAACTAAATATGTGGTTAAAAATAACTTGGAAATTTAATACTTACTGAAAAAAGATGTTTTCACTTTTTAAATGACCATCTTGAGAAGAAGCATTCTTAAAGAAAGAAAATACTGAGAAAGAGTATAAGGATGCTTTCGAGGAAATAACAGATTTCTCAAAGGAATACGTGCCAGGACTTACAGATGTGCCTACAGTTCACACCTCCAGCAAAGTTCTGCTTATTGTTAGGGATCCATTGAAGACACCTTAGCTTGCAGAAATAGAAAACGTGAGCATGACCAGAAGTTTTGTATCATTTCAGCCATTTCCAAAGCTATAGATATAAATCCTCCAGATTTAAACTGAGCACAAGGAACAGAAGCAAGGAATGAACCTGTTAAAGCACACAGACAGACCCTTGCAAGGCTGTGGCCCCCATCAGATTCCTATAATTTCCGGTGGTATCTGGGGATCCAAGAAATTTATGCCTTGTTTAGCTACTCAGAGCCACAACTTGAGTGTGCCTATGAAGAACAACCCAAAGGCCAAATGTAAATCTGACCTCTAGTAAAGTATGGTTGCTTGAGGTGATCACGCAGAAGGCACATCTGATTAACGTGATAGAAAACTTTTAGAAGGCCCAGGCCTAAGTGACCATGAGACTAAAAGCAAGCATGCTTGGATTGCCCGAAGATGTTTAAGAGAAGATCATTCATCTGGATGAGAAGATAAACCTAAAACTAGTAACAGCTGTGGTCATGAGACATGTCCACACAGTATTTCTAACTATGTCTCTTTGTTTTTTCATTCTAGAGAAAAGTAAAGCTCAGGCCTGTACAGAAGGAGGTTTGCAACGCTAGTACTCACAAGGCTAACTTCCCTTCTGCACCAAAAGAGATGGCCTCATCCATCCTTTCCTATTTGGAAGGGTCCAGGGTCCTGTCTCAGGGTCCTGACTGCATCAAGGTCCTGACCCTGGGGCTCCCCCACCCACCCCATGCTCAGGATGCCTCCACACCCCCAGGGCCACCAGCCCTTGCCCCAGCCAGGCCACAGCAGGGCCAGGCTCCAGCTCCCCATGGCCCTGCTGGGGCTGGGGCAGGCCCTGGTGTCAGGCCCTACCCTGCTGCCCTGGCCCTGCCATGTCCTGGCACTCTGCTCAGTGTCTGAAGCTATGACAGCTGCCATGGTCCAAAACAGCTCCAGGGAAACGTCATTCAGTGTTTAGTTTGAACCTATGTCCTCTTACTGCTGTTGATTAATTCAGACATGGTCACAAGTCTAGTTGCATATTGCTGATGGTTTATGGATGGACTGGGAAATTATTTGAAATTTTCTATTGTATTGAAAGATTTTTCAGTTGTTGGTTTTCAGTTTACATTCAGCTGGGGAAGAAGAGAGGTGAAGAACTGAAACTTCAAAACCTCTTTAATAGCCAGAGACATAACCTCTAAGCTCTAGGAGTTGGTTCATCCCTTTCTGCTTGCCTGGAAATAGGGCAGGAGTGAAAGAGAGCTTTGCCAGACTTTTCCACAGTAAAATAAAAATAATAATAATAAAAAAAAAGCACTTGCTGAATAATTGATTTCTGCAAGAAAGAAACTCAGCTGCACTGGTTGGTACCAGAGCAGAAGGGGAAGGAGGTAGGAGTTCTTGCTCTTTCCCCTGAGACAATACAGCCACACCTGAATTTTAGGGCTTTCCTGGCTCATGAGCAAAAAAAAAAAAAAAAAAAAAAAAAAAGCCTAAGCAGTACCTGAGAAATGTAAGAATTGCCAGAATCGGTTCCACTTTCTTATTCTTAATTCATACATGCTTGTTGCTCATTCTGGATACACCTCCCAGAAGAGGTCTACAGTTGTTCTAGCAGAAAATAAGCTGGGGCTACTGCCATCTTTTAAAATGCTAGTAGCAGATGATATAATCATGTAATAATTTACTCTGGAAGGGACCCTGGGAGGTCAACCCCCAAAGCAGAACTAACCTTAAAATTAGATGAAGAATATGCAGCGGTCTCCATTTCTGATGTGAGTGAGTGGCCAGAACTCTTGGTCCTGCAGGAGGTAGCAGGAACTCAGTCTGGGTTTCCACACATCTGCAGGGCTGTGGCAACTGCCAAAAACACAAGAAAGAGAAGAGCAATGGGGGACAACCAAGCAATCTTCTTTCTCCTGGCCATATTCTGGTTTCCTAACTCACCTGTGTGCTATGTGTAACGCAGATATTTCAGACATGCTCTGACAATGTCTCCTAGACCAGTGCTGGACCCCAAGGCAGGGGCTCTGAAACCCAGCCCTTGAATCCGAATTTAGATCTAGCACCAGGCACAGGCACTGCTGCTCAACCCTGCCAACATGAAATACATATGCACCCGCCAAGAATAAGAGCTACAGATATCGATGGAAAGTCTGTATTGAAAACAAGAGTGCCTACAGAGCTTAAGCAATTCCAAGGTCTGTTAGCAGCTGTGCAGAGATTTACAGGATTATATTTTTGTATATTGGCACTTATATGTGACCTAAATTTCACTTGAAACCGTGCCCTTTTTTGGTGCCTGTGGTGCTGCATTGTTACTGAATGTAAGAGCAGAGCTCTGTGGTTATGCAGGTTTGTCTCTGCAGGTCATTAGCAACACTTAAACACTGCACTTGCCCTTCCAAAGTCTGTTTTCAAAATATAGTTTACATAATCTTTCTGATCTAGTATGCACTGAATCACTGGAGAATTACTACAACTAAAGACTGTGCTTCTTCTTGTAATTGTCGAATTGCTTAAGGATGCTGCTCTCCGTTTCTCTTAATCATTTTATTGTTGCAAAAAGTTATTTCAGTCCTTATGAGAAGACTAGTAGTTAAATCCTTTAAATTGCTTTTGCAAAGGGGTTGTGTATTGCTTTCTACACTTCTAGCACCTGATTTGTGTGCCCAGAACACATGCTTCATTAGTCCCTTTCACAAGCTAAGTATCTGCTGTTCCAAATGTAATGCAAATCACTTTTTAATGGTCGCATTGACTAGATAGGAAATGCTTTTGTTGGAGTTATGACTTGTAGTTAATTAAGCCAATTAGCATTTGATATAAGCACTTCTAGAAAGATAAAGCCCAAGAATAGCTCTCAAGAGATGGTGGAAGACTTTATGCAGATAGAAATGTTATAGAAGGGAAATGGAATGAAGCAATATGAAGTTTAAAAATAATTTCTAAGTACATTCACTCTTTTTTGTAGTTTACAGCAGTCTCAGATGAACTGTGAGAAAAGTTGGGGGTAAGAATCTATTCATTATGTCTTTGTTTAAGGAGATAAAACTGGATGTTTTACTCAGCAGAGAAAATTGGCAGTAAAATTTCTACTGAGATCCTGTTTATATCATGAAATTATGATTTATCAATTGTAGTTTTGACTTGCTTCCAAGAGAAGGTTTTTGACTGCTTGGCACCAGAAGAGACAGCAGTTCATTCCTTGTAGGCAGGGTCTCAGACTTTTCTGTTGGCTGAGGGATGAGAACTGTCCTTTCAGCAAACTAAAAACCTGGGTTCTTGAACTTTAAGATTCAAATGCATCACATTACTTCTACTACCATCAAAGAGATGGGTATCACAGAGATATTTTATATCTTAACCATGTGCTACCCTAGAAATGTGCAGTGTGCATCAAGTCTCAAGACTTTCATTCTAATTAAATTAATTTAAAAAATCAGCTGGGAGGAAACTGAACAAAGGAAATGGGAATTATATGTCTACGTAATGCTTGTATACTCACCCTGGAAATTTTCTAACTTCTATTGCAAACTTCAGGCTAGAAAATTGCTGCCAATCCAGTATTTCCCTTCATTTTTGTTGCATTCTTATTTTTGTGTATTTGTACCTTGAAATGTCCCTCCCAACCTGATCAGACACATTACAATTTAACTTAATAACTAAACTTGCAATTGGTTATATGAGACTGTACCTGACTCTCCCTGGCTGCAAGAAGGTTTCATACAAATACAAAAGCTTGTTTGTGTAACAGATATTTTTTTTTTGCAGAAGGGAAATTTATATTATTCTAGTTCTTCAATCTTCATCTCATAAAGAAACTCTGCTGTGGTTCTTTCGCGTATATAAACATGACTTGCAAGGAGATTCTGTGGCTAATTTATGATGCTGAGTTATCACACTATTCTCCCTCAGTTCTCAAAGAAGATGATTTTGTCCAATACAGGTATTTCTTTCTTAGATGTGTGTGTTCAGGGAGCTAAATCTCAAAAATTATATACAAATCAAAGTTTATTTTCTTTCCTCATAGAATGATCCTATATGTTATTCAGTTCTGTGAAGAGCTAGATACTCTTTATTTATACTGACTTGAATGAAAATGGAGGTGACACACTACATTACAGAATCAGGATCAAAATTTGGTCATTCACAGTTGGTCTCTCAAACCTTGCCTGTATGTATATACAGTTAAATTGGATTTAACTTTAGCACAAGCTAAATTCAGTAGCTGACAAGGCTCCATCTATCAGTGTGATTTATTGATGTTCTAATGTACTTTCTATTACCAAGTCATCTACTAGATGAAGTCTTTTCATTTTTAGAAAGTCTACAAAATACTGAGCTCAACCTCCACTGTTCACTATAGGATCACACAGTGGCAAATGAGTTTGGAGATTCTTCTTATGGTGCAACGTTGTTTGCAAACCATAATGATAAATATTGTCCTCAAGGCTATTTTGTGACCTATTGACAATGCTACTGTACAAAGATATTTGGGGACACTAATGCACTGCATGAAATTACATTAAGGGAAAAAAAATCACTTTATTTTAATATCAGCTTCAATTAGAAACAGACTTACATGATTAAGGAGAAAGCCAGATTGGAAGAAAGTATTTCAACCTGCTGAGTGGGAAATTAAAATCAGCACAATGTAAACATCACCAGCAAAATACTTCACAGTATTTTAAACTACTAACTTTTTAATATTAACACTATTGCATGTGAAATTCTGCAGTAACCTATACCAGCCATTGCCATAGTGCAGCAGCTGCACATCCAGATGAGTTATGTTGTAGGATTCATGTCAACATGAGTAGAGGGTGGATGCGTGCCATCCCCATGGAATTGGCACTGCCGGTTTCCTCCTTGCCCCTGCATTACTGTGAGAGGCTGGGTCTCATCCAGGTGACACAGATCATCAGCCAGACAGAAGAGGTTCATGGATTATGTGAGTGATGATATGGATTTGCCCCTGGGAGCTGGGTGCTCTGACAGCTCAGCACACCCAGCACCTGCTGTTTTGGAGAGTTTGCAAACTAAATTGGATGGCTCTCCTATACAGCAGACCTTACATAAACAAATGTGTGCCATTAAATTGTTGGCTGTCTTTCCTTATTGACTGGCTTTAGAAACTAAAAGTTGAATTAAACAAATGTTTTATTCCACTGTGGCTTACACCACTATGATATCTTTACTTCCAGATGTCTGCGTTTTCTAAAGCTTCCTATTTGCCATTAATCTTTCTTTTACAGGCTTTGCAGAAGAAGAGTTTTGAGTCATTCTGAAATGTGGACACAGTGAGATAACTGGAGCCATTTGACTTTTCATAGCATTTATTTATATCTAACAATCTGTATTTTGTATGCAGCAACACCTAAGAACCAGCAGAAGATGTAATGTTCCACTCAAGACTACCTGTCTTATCAACACAGAGACTGAGACGGACTGTTCTCATGCTGACTGAGAGGTCTGTGAATGTGCAATTCATAAGATTAAGATTTAGGAATATGATGAAAGAATTTTCTAATAGCATTTTTCTGTACATGGCAAAAGCCCTCAACCCAAAAGAGGAATGCCTCAGATACCAATTAAGATTAATGCACAAAAAGAATCTTCCTTCCAAAGAAATTGAATAGGCTACTGGATGAGTGCACTGCAGAATGACATAGTAGACCACAACAATAGAAGATGCAGTACGGTTTTTAAAAAAGTCAAACAAAGCAACCACTGGAAGACCACATTTTATCTCATCAACATACATTTTGCAGTAAAACTTGAAATTGCTCATGGAAGCCTTTTGGTGCATCACAGACTATAATTCATACTACACAAGCAAGTGATAAAAAGTGTTTCACTTCTCTGTCAATGTGTGTATACCAGCAGTATTTTATAACTCCATGCATTCCACTTTCCATGAATCCTGAATTTGCAAGGTCTCTTATTTCTGAATCAGAAACAATTGCCAGCTGAGTGACTGACCTTTAATTACTGATTCACTTCACATTACCAATTGAACTGCTAAAACCCAATAGCCAAATGAGAGCTTCTTTTGAGCTGCTGGGTGACCTGCACACAAAGAATTATATATTAGGGTAGGAACCTGAGGCATGCAGCTTACTCAGGACCAGTTTGACTTCATTCTGACTGAAACTTCCAGTTATGTAATTTAGGTGTTGCACAAATATGCAATTCTGTGCTTTCTGTTATAGCCTAGAACAACAATTGGGAAGTGATAAGTCTGAAGAAAAATTCTTTATGCTCCTACAGGCATACAAAGCAGAGGAACATAATTTCAAAGTGATGAGAAAGTAAGAAAGTGTCCTGAGGATGATGCTGTTCTGGACAGGTAGTTTTAAATAACTCAGCAGCAGATGAGAAGTTCAGGTCTATATGCATGCCTGTCTTTGAAGAAGACATTATCTAGCTTATAAAGCTTTGTGAAATATTTAGCAGGGAAACAGATGTCCATAAATATACTGTTGTCAGGTCACAGTTGGTTGTTATCTTAGTTTTTGTATTGGTTTTTGTAAGAAATGTTCCTCACAGAACACACACTACACCGTGAAGTGTTGTACCACCCTTTCTTGTGATTGTTGGCTAATTGGTTTCAATTAGATTTCTGTCTCAAGGAACTTTCCACTTAGGTAAGCTCTTAGTTTAACTAAAGTACAAACTTAACTGGATTATGAGACCTGGCACAAAAGGATAGGAATTAACTTAAATTGGTGAATTAAGTTTAGAATTTTGAGTTAATTTAAGATGAAGCAAAATAAGGTAGAGGAAAGCTGAAATAATAGACTTCATATGGGTTACAAGTGTTTGTTCATACTGTTTTCACTAATAAATTTTAAAAGAGATTGAGTAAATCAGTGTGACTGTCTCATGTGACAAGCCCTGCCACATCATTTAAGTCAGCTGGACCAACTGGAGTAAAGAAATGCCATATACAAGGGGAATTTTAACCCTGAAGATGCTTTTTGTTTGTTTGTTTTTCCATCTGTATTGTTAAACTCAAATGCATTCAGCATAGGCAAACCAGATGCAATATACTTTTTTTAAGGTGAGTGAAGGCTGCTAAAGGGATTCACAGACTAAACTTTTATTTCTGTTTTCTGGCAAGGTAGAAGGGTTTGGCTGTGGGCTAAGAGACACTTTGCTTCCATTTCTGTTTCTGCAGAATCATATGATATACATTATAATTTTTAAGGCCAGACTTTGGACTGTGAAATCATCTCTGGAGAAGATCACAAGGGAAAGTCTCTCTTTTTGTATACATGTATATATCCCAAACAAAGGAGTGTAAATGTCTTGCTAACACTCTACCACTGGTATACAGGTGTTACAAATCATGTTTATGTTCATGAATATTCATTGCCTAAACAGTAGCAGGCATGAGAAAGTCTGAATGGAAAGCTTAACAGGAGCAGTCTTGCAATCTAATATGTCTTTTTAATTTAAAAAGTAATTTTATTTTAAAAATGATTTAAAATTCTCTTTGAGAAAGTGTTTGAGTTTAACTACGAGCACTTGCATTTTTACTGTATGTTCCCCATTTTTTTTCTAATTCAAGTGCAGAGTATTAATCAAAAGTAGCTGCTGTGTCTTAGAGCAGTATTTTTCCACTGACTTGTACAAAAGGTTCATGGAAAACCGTACAGAAATTTTTCTTCTATTCTGAAAGAGAAAGGCAATAACAGTTTATATATAATGTTGTTTAGTAGCCTGGTTAAAATATCTATCCTCTAGTTGTGATACTGTACGTTTACAGCAGGTTTAACTAAATCAAGTTTTCTTGATTAGTTTTCTTTCTCATTTGCTTCTCAGATGGTAACTTTAGGTGACAAGTTTCTTCAGTCTTACTGTGTGACATGCCTTATTTTTTCCCCCTATACTTTTTTTTTTTTCCCTATACCACAATCACAGCTGTGTCACAAGCCTTTTTTTTTTCTCCCTATACCTCTCACAGTATGATCTACCTGTGCATTCCCAATCCATGAGAAAAAATAAAAACACCAAGATTTGAGCTGAAAAACACTTTTTTTTTTTTTTTTTTTTTTTTTTTAACCTTTTCTAAAGCTTCCTTGCAGGATGTCTGAAGGAGAACTAGAACTCTTTATCTATGGGTCTATGGGTACAATACATTCCTTGAGATTTTGTCTTTATATTCTCTCAGCCCGGGGTCGCTCTGACACTGGGCGGGTTATACCATAGCACACAGCGCCAGTGCTTCTGGGCAAGCCTCTCCCACGGAACCACGGTGCAGACTGGAATCACCCATGGGGCACAATTTGTCCCAGACATGTTTTTTATCTCTTTAGAGATGCTGCACATTGAAACTTGCCTTTGGGGCCTGTAGGACTACAGGAATCATGAGGTTTTGTTGTAGTAATCCTTGAGGATTATTTTGTACTGGATGAAATGGAGCTGAGGTTAAAGCACAGATAAAGGACTAGCTTGCAAACAAGTTGTGGAAACATTTATGCCTTTCAAGGTCACATCTCTGGGACTTTCAGGATTTAGAGATGTTCTCTTCTTTCCTCTTCTTTCCTGATTTTCTTGCTTTTCTGTTTTTTTTTTTTTTGTTTTTTTTTTTTTTTTTGTTTGTTTGTTTTGTTTGTTTGTTTGTTTTTCACTTAAAAAAGGAAAAGGAACAGGTAGACAGGTAGAAGAAAAAAGCTGTCAAATGTCAAAGCTGGGAACATCAATTCTTCACAATATTTGATTTGAACTAAATTTAATCCAATTCTTCTTTTTTCTTGGGTTCTACCAACACCAAATGACATTGTCCAGGCCTTGCATGTTAGAAAATGTGCCAGGAAAAGATACAACATGTGAAAAGATGTTTTTAATCTTGAATCTCTCAAAGGGCCCCAGGCAAATGTCACAGTCCCAGCTACTGAATCTGGCTGGTGGTGTCATACCTTCTGGGAAAGGCTATAAATAGCTTTACTGACTGGACAAGAAACACAAAATGTAGCCTGGGAAAAGTCTTTTGTTCCAGGAAGAGGGTGGAAATGGTAGTACTGTTTAAATTGGCTAGGATGCTTCCATCTTCCAGTGCAAATGTCGTTTCAGTTTTTTTTTTGTTTGTTTGTTTGTTTGTTTTTAAAAAAAAGGATGGGGGAATGACAATTGCACCAGAACACATGTGAAAACAGATCCTGCGTCTGTCAAATGTCACCGTAATTGTGTTAGGCTTTGTATTAGTCCTTGCCATCCCAATTGTGTACAGATAATATTTTCTTTTAATGGTCATTTTGTGAAGTAAGAGTGAGGGCTGCATGGAGGAATTGTGGGTTGCTGTTAAGTTGTTGATAATGTTCTGCACAGGGAAAATACTTTTTAGCATGCTTCTATATGTTATTGCATGTTAAATCCTGGTACTTAAAATTTAGAAACTAATAATAAACTTCTTTGTTTTTCACTAAGTGAAATGACAGATAGTATAGTTCAATTAATATGCACAGTGTTCATCATGGTAAACAGTTGAAGCAGCCAAACATCTGGAGTTACAATAAATAGTACTTCAGCTGAAATCATATAGTGATGTTATAAATCTGTGCAAGAGGAACATGTCCTTTGATATACTCTTTTTTTTTTTTTTTTTTTTTTTCCTAAACTCAAGTGGCTTATTGTTCAGCTGGTTGTCTGATACTGTCCCAACGTAGTACAAGTTAGCATTTCAGAAAAGTACTTTGTCCATGTTTCCATAATGAAATACATACAATGCTCTCCTTCAGCGAGCCTTTATGCCTATAGCACTACACAAGCAGTAGAGGTCACCATGCACCAGCTCCACCAACTTCCAAGGCTTCATCTAGGAACTGGGCTGGATAACGATTCCCAAAACATTGGCTGAAAGTGATGTAAAACTCTTAAGAGCTCGAGACAGCAAATGGCTGCATATGGTGGGGGGAACTTTATAATTGCTACAGGAATAACTAACTTCAGGAAAAATAATACAAACGTTAAAATAATTGTAATTAGTAATCACTTCAAGATGCTTACCATTAATTTGAAGCTTTTTGGAAAACTACCCCTTCTTAACTAATCATCACAAGTCCCTGTAATTTATCCAGTGCCTCTGGGGATTGGGGTGGGGTGGGGGAAGTAAAATGACTGATCTGTGCCCTTTAAAACTCATTAATAATAAAGTGAAATCCAAATGTGGTCATTTTAGCACTGAAGTAAAGCTTGAACTCCATGCTGAGCATAACAATACTATATAAACTAGCATGATGCTAAGTGCAGATGTCCAGCTGGTGACTATCTAGCAAAGTTTAAAACTTGTTCAACTGAATCTTGCCTTCTGAACTGTGTAAAAGTTCCTCCTGATACCATGATATACTCAGCAGTGTTTGGATATTTCCATGCATGGTCTAGAGATGAAATGTTCTCAGTCTAAGAACAACAGTGACTTTAAATATCTACAAATTATAGAGAACATTCTTGCCATCATACCTTCTGTTATAAATTGTGCTGTGATCTACATCACATCCATAACAGTAACAAAAGTGTATAGGTTTATTTGTGAAATGATTACAATGGCATCTTGAGGTCTTCTGAACCCAACAGAAGCTTGATTGACTTAAAAGAACCGTAATTTCAACCTTATTCTTTGTAGAATGGTGCATCTGTGTTAAACCTTTATTATCCTCTTTTTAGTGTCATTATTTCAACATTAGAACATTCTTTGTACTACCATCTAAATAGGGTGAAACGTATGCTCAACTATTCTGAGAAATTTTGAGAAAGTTTGAGCACAGGAGCAATTTTTTTCCCTAAAATTAGGTAAAATGAGTTTGGTAGTTTTAAGAAGCGGTGAGTATAAAAGGAAGGTTAAATCATTGGAGCTGCAGTTTTATTTCCTTTAGTGTTATGTTGTATAATAATTCATGATTTTGAAGTCATGCCAGTTGTTAAGGTATAATGTGCAATATATTCTTCATTATGTTTTGCTAGGGAGAGGGAGGGAAAGGAAGTGTAGTAATTTAAATACAATAGCCATGAAAATGTTATTAATGCTATGTTGTCCAAGTAGTATGTTTTCTGAAACAACTAGAGTGAAGCATTTTACATGTAATCTCTCCTGTTTGGATTACAGAGGCTCATATATATAACATTTTAAACAAGCATAAGATGAAAGAATATGTAACTTTAAACTGAAGTCAAGGTGCGGCTTCATCTCGTAAAGATGAGGAAATTGCAAGTAAAGGTGAAATTCTGTCCCCAGTTTATGTAGTGTTTTGATACTGGCGCAGAAGCCAAGCAGTTAGGGATGAAGAAGAGGGAGCAACCAAGTGTGCTTCAGTGCAGAGCCTTGTGGGAGTGATTTGAGAGACACATAGACAAACTTTGAGATTTGTAGCCATGGCTAGTTTATGGGGTGGGGTGGTGGTGAGCATTAAATGGTTTGTGTGTGGTGTGTTCTAACAAAGACAGTGATTCCTTCATATCCACTTTATGGCTCAGTGCAAAAGGCTGCAAAGCCTAATGGCTGGTAACAGTTTGCTTCCAGCCTCTATGAACCCCTGTCTCCAATGTTTTTTGTTTTGCCATTGCAGTAACCCCAGGTTGCACGCTGCTGAAACATTCCTTTAAATGAAGGTAAAGCTGGGATCGGTACAAAGTCTGTTAACAATCAGTTTGGACTTGTAGAAATTAGCTCTTGGGATCCCTCTCCTAAAAGAGAAAGGAGGGGGAGCGTCTGTTTTTCCAGTGGAAACTCTGATTGGGGATTGGGTACCTACCCTATGCACACAGGATCTCCACAGAGAGGTTTTCTTCTCTAAGTGATAGGTTTCCCTACACACTTTTTTGCTGACAGGGCTGACAAGCGGAGACATGGTTCCTAGATGGGGATTAAAGAAAGATAGGACAGACTAAAGGAGAAGTGAAGTGGATGGGGCTTAGGGAAATGGCAAGCATCCACTCTAGCCAAAATTGCTTTAGGGTTCTGGTATTATTATTTCTACTCTGCCTCTTTGGACTTTTATTAGGGTCAGGCAGAGCCAGAGGAAATCCCATACAGCACAGGTACAATACAGCAATGTTGCCAGTAAGCCAGAAGGCTTGCCTAAGGCCAAACCAAGCAAGGATAGACAAAGTCAGCTGCTTAAGAATTTGTACAAATTAATAGTGCAGTGCCCTTTTTGGACTGAGGAAAACCAGGGCCCTCCAGTGGGAGAGTATACGTCTCTGCAATGAGGTCATCATGAAGTCTTCTTCTATATGAACGTACTCCAAAGGACTGTAGTGTGGAGGGGATGATGTGGTCCAGCTATTGTAAAACAAAATGAAATAATAATAATGAATCTAATGGAATAAATTCAGTGAGATGCCATGGGAATTCATTTATTCTCTTTGATAAAGCTAGTACTTTAAAAGACTATAGAACTAATTTCTGAAGACATCTAAGATCAATCTAAAGATTTTAGCAGTGAAATACACCCATTCTGCTAAAAGTGCAAGATAATTCTGTATGAGCTGTAACAGGACTTTTCTATAAATAGAGTAAAAGATTAATTCACATCTTAAGTGATCCTTCATCCTTATGACAGTTCTTGTAGCTGTTAAAAATTTCCAATAGTTTCAAGCTTTATCCCCAAACTAGACAGTATTAATGCATTCTGCATTCACTTGCTATATGCTCCCTCTAGTCCTTATATACATTATAATATTTGCAGGCAGAATATTCTATGTAACTAGCAATCTAAAGTTTCACATCTTGCCAAGAAAACTAAAGGTTTTAGAGTAGCAGAGATTAAAAAGAAGAAGAAATCCCAGCACTGTAAATTGTAAAACTTTACACCTTACAGCTGCCAGCTGTAATCCACAAGGAGACAGCGTTCTTATGCTCTTAGGAACGTAGACTAGGCTATTTTTTAGCACATACTACTCTTGTTCCCTCAGAAAGGGAAGGAGAGGGAAGCAAAAAGTCTGAAACCCCAAAAGAACCCCTTATAGAGAACGTATCATTGATGAGAAGTTATTTTGTCCTTGAGTGGGGAAGGATTGTGGTGATTTGATAAGATCTGTTAAGATTACATTTTGCTTGTTATTACAGTTGAAATATAACAGCTGAAATGTTACATGGGCCAAGTCAGACTAAGCCTGGGAGGATTTGCACAATGTAGCATTTGCATAAGATAAGGATGTGGTGGTTTCTGGTTCTTTTAAACTGGAATACCTTTATCTTAATTATCACATTATCAGGTTTTTGTGTAAGATGAAATGTTTTTGTTTTAAAGGCATAATAAGGCTTATATTAATAACTCTATTTCCTATACATTTCAATAAATTAGCATCAGACAGAAACCACAGTATGTATAAGATTCCTGAAGTTACAGCTGTAACTTGCAGAAGTGAAACCATAAGTTGGGTGCTGAAAGATGCTGGGCATCACATTGCCAGGCCGGTACCATCACAAAAGATGACCATGTCCTCTTCAGAGAAAAGGAGAAGACTGCTGCCTCTTTTTTTTTTTTTTTTTTTTTTTTTTTTTTTTTTTTTTTTTTTT
>CM021765.1:51932630-51947414 GCA_011076525.1 Nettapus auritus | reverse complement strand
AGTGTTAGGTCAGAGGTTGGACTCGATGATCTTGAGGTCTCTTCCAACCTAGAAATTCTGTGATTCTGTGATTCTAGCCACATGAGCAAGTGGGATAATAGTGTGAACCTAATCTTGTAAACTTTACAGTTCAGTAGACCTTTGGAAAAAAATCTGTATTCTTGATAACACTAAATATGTGAATTAGGCAGGAAAGGGTCTAATTTATCTATGGGTTCGCTTATGTATAAAGAGTGGCTATTTAACTATTTCTTGATCATATCTTTTAATTGTACCCTTGCCAACTGATTTTGACTTTTTATTGGAGAATTCTGTCCGTTGCTATGGGACATACTTGGATCATATCTCTAGTTCCCATACAGATGAATACAATCAGAGAGATATGGCATTTATGATTGCTATATTTGTGCTAAGCTTGCATACACAACAATCGTCTCTTTCACACTGATTTTTAATGGCTTGTATGAAATACTTCTGCAACATAAAATCAAAAACAAAACACTTGTATTACAGAAGAACTCCATGAAATCCCTGGATTTAGACTGCTTTAATTCAGATCTGTGTAGTTAGGTTTAGTACTAGGTAAGCCTCTGAGCAGAATTAGGAAATAGATATTTACTTAAACCACATTTTAAAAAATTATCTCTTCATCTGTGGTTTTCAGCATGACTCTGTCACTTCATGACATTTTCTTCCAGTTATGAAATGGAGGCAAGAGTCATATGGAAATCTACTTTTACTCTGTGGTTCTTCTGGTCTGAGGCAAGCCACAGGAAAACTGAAATAGTAAACACGAGAAATTGGTGTCTGGAGCTTAGGCATGTGCTAAGCTGCAGTTACTGGGGTTGACCCAGGGATAAGCAAATGAAATGTAAGATCCAGTGGAGGCTTGACTAGATGGTTATGGGGTTTTCTTTTTGGTCTTAAATCCTGAGAACCCATGTACCTTCACAGTGCTTTGAAGACATGATCACTGTTTAAGGAACTTGCCTCTTCACTGGGCTTGGAAAGTGCCCATTCCCTTGCAGCAGCCCATGTGGTGTGGCTGAACGAAGGTGGCTCTCCATCAGGAACCTTGGCTATCCATCGGACCTGCATTTGGTATAAAGTGTTTTTCTTGCATGCAGTGAACAAACCTGCCAGTGATGTTCTAATGCTGGAATGCAGAACTTTCCATAAGTCATTTTTGTACTAATTTCCCAACAGTTTTGCCCTAAGAGGGAAGGGACACGGCATTCAGTGTGAGCCCTGAATAGCATGTGCCAAAGTATCATTTGAATTCCCTCGTCAAAACCAGCTACTCAGTAAGGAAGTATCTCCTGGCAATAGTAAAAAGAAATCTAGGAGAGACCTAGATTTCAAAAGACTTCAGGATAGTTATGCTTTTCACGTTTTAATCTTTTCTGACACAACAGAACCTCCCTCCCTGCCATCACATCACATTTCATCACTGACTTTCTATGGCAGAAAAACTACATACAAAGACCTCTTATCCTCTAGCTGAAATCATGGATAAAGGGGTTTAAGTTAGGATCTTTTAGACTGTAAGTATTTTTCTACTTAGACATGGAAGAAAGCTCAGGAGAATGCATTCACTTTCAAATCACTTTGATAAGAAGCTATGCCTGTTTTATAGAAAACATTTTTAACAAATTATCTGGAGTTGTAAGGGTTTAAGAAAATACGCTTTTCCTAAACTTTGCCAGCCTAGTTCAGCAAGAACTGTTGAACATGTTGCTTTAATAAATGATAAAAATACAAAATTCTATCCAAGTTTAGCAGATTAATTCACTTATGGTAATTATTACTAGTCTTACTTATTGTTGCTGTTATTTACATTGGCTACATAGTGACCTTCTACACTTTTGGGGTTTATAGTGTGAAAAAATGCTGTTAGTTGAGATACCTACAGTACTTTGAATGATGAAGGACTAGAAGAAAAGATGTAACATGCAAGCATGGTCAGATGAAAGGAGACATCTACTCATTCTCTTTTAATTGGTCAAAAAAAAAAAAAAAAATGTAAGGATGTTCCAAGTATTTTAATTTGTCAGTAACAACACTTCTGTTTTATTTTCATGATCCCCACAAACTGATTTAATCACAAAGCAGAAGTGGAATTGTCTTGCTTCTTTGGGTCCTCTATAAAACATATAGATGTATTTCCTGCAAGTGACCTTGTTATCTATTTTGCATCTTTTCTTTAAAAAAGATGTAAAAAATTTCTATGCTTACATTCTGGAGAAATTCAGTGTAACATGCCAAAAAGACGGGTGACTGTGGTGTAGCCTCCCAAGTGGACTTTCTATTCTCTTTAATAACCTCTTCTTAGGGCTTCCAGTATATGAACAGATCTTATTTTATTCAAGTGAAGCATATTGTCAATGTCAATATCTTTTAATTTTTCACTGTTTCTTCATTAGGTTTCCTGGGGTCATGTGGGTATAATCCCTCTTGTCCTACAGTTTTTGTTAGTCACAAAATAAACCTGCAGTTTACAGTACCCTGCTTGACTCCTAGATGCAAGAAAGGCCCTAATTCATTCATTTTCTCATCTGCATCTGCAAATGGAGTGCAGATAGTTTGAGTAGTCCGTATATCTTCTATGAAAAATTTCTTCTTTCTCTGTCTTCGTTTCCTCCTGTTCTCAACACTGCAATAATCTAACATTGTCAGCTTTATAGACATTTTGAGCATGGATGCCTCTTCCTCCATTCTATTTCATCACGTATCACTTCCAAATGCTTTAAAAAAGCTCAATAAAGCTGCACAATAACATCTCCCTCTTTCTTTTCTTTTCTTTTCTTTTCTTTTCTTTTCTTTTCTTTTCTTTTCGAAGACTTATTGCATGAAGGTTCTTGAGCTGCACGTGTTTTCTATGGATGCTTGAGTGTTTTATTACATCTCCCTCTTCCTTTTTCCTCCTTTATTTCACCTGTGGCCCAAGCTGTCTTCTTCAATGTATTTTTGTTGAACCTCATTACACTGACATTTGTATTTTTATGGATGTTTTCTTTTGATGTTGACTGTGAGGTGGGTAGGTTTCCCAATGAAGCATACATCAAAGAGTTTGTTCACTCTTTCACGGCTTTTCTTTGGAGACAGATAAGGGGGAGATGTCTTGAAAATTAAATTTAAATTACTCATGAAAAGGCTTCAGCTACAGAGTACTCATCTCAATAAAACTTCCTGGCCTATGCAAAAGGCCAGCTGGAAGAGAGAGGCAGGACCAGCCCATGTGAGTGGGAAGATGGAAGGGGTTAGTCAGGCCCTTCCTCAGCCAAGAGCTTTAGTGGGAGATTTTCAGGATCACTGTCATCTCTCTTCCCTCTCCCCACCTCCTCCAGCTATTCTGCCTTCTTCCTTGGGCTTCTTCCAGCCGCTACCGCTTTTTTTCATGAGTGGCAGAAGCCAGCATGCCTTAGCTACACCTGACCCTTCTGGCTCTCCTCGCTCTGCCTTGGCCCATCTGGGTGCCATCTCTGGGGAGCGCTGCTGCTCTTAGCAGTTCACCTTTTCCTTCAGGCTGCCTCTTTTTTTGGGGTTTCACCCTCTTCCTTTGTTCTGCCTGCCCTAAAATGAGATTTTATTCTCATTGACACAAGCTCTTTCTGTGCATTTTCTCTGGCAAAATAAAGGCTTCACTGTGTGAATAAGAAATGAATACATGAATGTGTGTACACGAGAGACAGTGAGGGCAGAAAAAGACAAGTAAAGAATAAGAAAAGCTAGAACAAGTCATGATGGAAGCAAAAATAACCCCCTAAAAATCCTTTTCTGACTTCACTAAGCTAGTACACAGAAAGACAGGAGACACTGAAATATTTCAAACTAAGAAGCAATAGGATAAAAACATTTGGGGGGGGGGGGGGTTGGGGGAATGGGATAAAATTCAACACTTCATTGTCACACACTGGTGAATAATACATGAACCTGGAATTTACATTGAGGGAACATAAATTTAAAGGAATATTTATAAGGGCATATGAACATGGAAAAAGGAATATGATAAGAGTATTTTTACATGGCTGAAAATGCCCATAAGCTTTTGCTATTAGATGTTGGCCCAATGTTTGGCACATTACAGGAAAAAAAAAAAAAAAAAAAAAAAAGATATTTGGCTAGATAAAAATACTTTCTAAAGTGTTTCCATTTTTGCGAGGATATAAATATTATGTCTGATATATAGTTATTAAATGAAAATGAAAAAAAGTATAAGTGATTTAGATCCACGAATTGTGCTTTACAGATTATTGTATTGATTGCAAGTGACATGTCTGGTAATTTTGTTGAGTTAAACTGCAAGTGCTTCATAAATCTGAAGAGAGAATCATGGTAGTGTCCCTTTCCCAAAATTATAGGCTGGGAGATTTGTTAAGGACTTGTAAATTTCATTTTTTGAGGATCTCCATCAAGTGTTAAAAATAACTATAAAAAACGTAAAGAGGTCCAAATCTTGGGCCATGCTGATAACTGTGTGCTGCTCCATTTGGAGAAAGCTGCCCCAACCATGCTACTAGTCATGATTAAGTTATGCAACTGCTCTTATATGTTGGAACCTTTGGATCACGTGAGTGCCAGAAACACCTTATCAATGTCCTGACTTTCAAATGGCCTTTGATAGCCTTTAGGAGACAGAGCTGGCACTGAGTGAGGGGACCAAGATGGCACAAGCTGAGATATGGTTATGAAACAAAGCATTTTCCCTGTTTCGGGGCAAAGATACATAATAGAAACACCCTAGCAATCATGTGTTTGTAGTGATGGTAGGACCAGAACAGGAAAAGAAATAACACAATGGCAATCTCAGCTCATATGCTGATCTAGCCTAATACCTGTAAAGGAATACCTTCCTGTGAAATGCTGGTGGCCCACAAAGAGATGTATATAAAATTTTAAAATAAAAATATATGCTTCACATGATGGCTGAAGTAGGTATCCAGAGGATTCCTTTCCTAAAGCCAAGCCCTAATGTAACAGCCTGTAAATGGGAGGAAAGAAACACAAATCAATTTCACAATGCTGGTTGTGTGCTGAGCATCACTAATGTTTGGGAATGCTTCACACCGACCATTGTTTTAGGATAATCCAGCACCAAACAACGCTAGCAATGGCACAAATTAAACTTATAAAACACATTTTGTTAATAGAAGCCTCAACACAAAGGTGAAGTAATTCCAGCTGTCCTGCTGGACCACATGAAAGTGATATTTGATAGATAACTAAGATATTCATACCAGGTGCAAATGACAGATGCAACTGGCATGATGACAGATCAAGAGCTCTTGTAAATCTCATCAGGAGGGTCCATTTATTAAGGGTTTCAGTACCTCCAGCTGTTACATGTCAGCAGATCTGACTAAGCTGCTGTGTTAATAGACCTTATGTTTCTGTGATTATGTTACTTCGCCTTTATTCTAAATTTTTGGTTGTCAGGCTGATGAGCTACAGGAACGATAGTTGAAAAGTCCCTTGACCTAGACCTGATTTCTACCCCGATTTTGGTTTCTCTTTGGCTCTATTCACATGTCCTCCCGGTGAAGTTATACTACAGTCTGTGGAAGCCGTGAGCTGCATTAACTGTTAAGTGTGGCTCCGCAGTCAGATTTTCAGAGTCTCTAGAAAAGGAGCTGACCTGTACCTGACCTTGATATTCAGTCCTGATTCACTGCAGTCATCTTAAGAAATGACAAATCACTACCTTTCCTAGGATTACTATTAAAGTAACTGGGCTGGTATAAAATGCATAGTTGGGCTGAAAAATTAGCTTCTCAAATGATATTCATGTTATTGTTATTCCCATTATCTCATTATTACACATGACACTATTTATATATAAGGAAATAAATGTGCTTTGTTCTCAGCGTTCAAGCCTGTTCTGTGTTCTCAGTTAAAATCTTAGTTATGGGAGTAATCATGAAGCCACGGGAACTGACACTTCTCTGGACAATGCAAGCTGATCTGATGTGGATGGCGTGACTTTATACCATGACTCTGCACTGCAGTACCTGCCACAGCAGGGATATGACCGCCACAGAGCACAAGACTTCCCTACCTCCCTAAGCATCTGGCACAGTGTCTCTAGGACCACTCTAAAGGCCCAGAGAGAACACCACAGCAAAGAAGTAAGAAAGGGGGGGGAATAGCCCCATTCATCCCCTTGAACACCAGTCAACTACTTCAGCAATGCTGAAGTAGTTCCAGTGACTGTTGAAAAATAAAGGTTAGAAAACTAAGTTGCATCTTTAATGAATGCAAATTAATGTTCTCCTTTATTTAGAGTTTTTGAACAAAGAATAAAAGTAAGCATTTTGGTTTATGCACATAGGGCTGTAACATGAAGAAATAATAAAGGAAAACAAGCTGGTCCATTATGCTAATTTTATTCAACCTTCTGCAAGGCTAGTGGTTCTTGACTAAAGATTTGTCTGGAAACTATCCACTGGTGATGCTTAGCTCTCAGTGCTACTCCTGTATCTGAACTACTTAATTAAAGTTAAGGCAAGCTAACTTTCTCAGCGGTGCATTGCAGTCTCATCTGTGATGCCACTGTAGATGTCTCAGGTCTCTGAAAGCATTCACGGTCAGTTATGGTTTGTCAAGAAACAATCATAAGAGAATCCATAGTGAAAGAACTGTCTTAACTTTTTTTTTTTTTTTTTTTTTTTTTTTTTTTTTTCATCTCTGTTTTTCCTTGCACAAAGGGCAGACATATTTTCAGTCTGCATAGACTCATACAGTTCATGCATTAGAAAATAATACTATTTGATTTAGAAAAGGATTACAGTGAGAGGTACTGGAGAGCTCTGTAACCTCAGAGAGCATTGCAAAGTCAGTGCTGCACAGAGACATTGCAAAACTCCTCATTATCTGGGTGTTGTTAAGCCTGGTTACACCTCTGCAAAGAAACTTTCTTATTATTCTTTCACTCAGTATCTGTCCAGGCTACTCAGGAAAGACACATGCCCAGGATCATATCTGTACTGAAACCTCTGGCTTGAGAATTAAATTTAAGCTTATCAAGGCCTGTTACCTGCATATTTTCTAGCCATATTAGAGCTTTAGCCTGCTTCTACTCCAGTGATAAGTCTTTTTGCTCTTGCAGGACTGCTGCCCTCCTTCCTTTTTGAGTGATTTGAACATCTCTGGCTAGGGGAAAGGGGAGGATAAGGTGTCCAGCTTCACTGCTGCTAAGTACTGGCTTTGCACATCCACTGACTTTGACCAATTAAGAGCATGATCATCAGGAAATGAACTGAATCCTAAAAGCCTGACAGGGATTTGTGGACCATGCCTTCACTGCCTTAGTGCAAAGGGCTTACTGCTAAGGGCTATTGGTGATGCCATCAAGACTGGCTTAAAACCAGCTTGGACAAAAAAAGCTGTGACCATCTGCAGCTGTTGTAGGCACTCTGTGCTTTAGTGGAGAGCTGTTTCAGCCCATTTCACTCTAGGAGAATAGATAATTTATATAGTTTTTTTCCAGGTGATTTGCAGCTCTTTGCTTTTTCTGTGCCTGGCATGGATGCCTTAGCTTTACATATCTCTTAAGACTTCGCTCTCTTATTTCATAAGATGACTCTAGGGTGCACCATAAGAATGGAGAGGATTATCTTATTTCTTTTCCATTTTTCTTTTCTTCCTTCTCCCTAGCCCCCAAAGCTGTCTGATTAGCATCTTGAATGTACACCTTTATATACCTTATTTAGTACATTACTGGCTTTAGGCTGTGTTTCTCACTTGTAGCCTTCTGAAGTCCCACTGATAACACCTTATGCATTGTATCATGAAATGTAATAAACAAATAACATTCTTATTTGACTGACAACTATCTTAGTGTCATATAAAGGTTTAACTAGGCAATACAATACTTCTGATTAATTCATTCTCTCTGATACCCACCATTAGTTTTACAGGGATTTCTGCTGTGGGCTCTTCTCTGAGGACACGTTTGGGCAAGGGTACAAGCTGAGTTATGTTGCAGTGATTAGTCCTTAGCCTAGTTCATGCATAGTCACAAGCTCTCCTGGCTTCTTTCTGTGAGCTCCTGAGGTGGATTCACCTGAGCAGTCATCTGTATTCACTGGATGCAAAATATCTGCATAGTAATCACCTGCAGGTAAACCTGGGATGTCCTGACTTTCTGTTCTTACCAGTCAGGATTGTCAGTATAGGAATACCTGGTCAGTCTTTTAATTTATTGTAGATTTGTGTGTGTGTGTGTGTGTGTGTGTTTTGGACTTTTAGAGCAATCTTTGTTACTGAAGCTGCCATAAGGCTCCTTGTCTCCAAAGCCCTAAGTGGTCCCTCTTTCCCTGGCATCACTAGAACCAAATGTGGGTGGTCACAACCGCAATGCAGAAGGTGTGAGTTGAGGCACTGCTCACACACTTCCTGTCTGTCATGCAGCCCTCAGCACCAATGGCAGTCGGGGGCTCTGTTGGGATTTGGGCCTGCAACTCTCCACCCCCAGGCCCCAGATTAGATTCTCATACCTGTCTGCCCACTTGGTTCCATTGTGGGCCTTTGCTAACTGGTTTCTTCCATGTCTCTTAGTCCATAGGAAGGTTGCTCACATGGGAGGACAGGCATACAGGCTAGCATCCTCTGTGAGAAGCTGACAACCTAGCTAAGGACAAAGTCCTGACAAGAAGATGCCTAAAGGGGACAAAGTGAGACTTACTGAATCTACAAGAGCTCTGAAACATTGTTTCCTGTCATTGCTCCATGCCAAATCCAGAAGGGTCCTTTTTCTCCACCCTCCATTACAGGGCCCAAGAGCCCAACGCTCTGATTGAACAGACTGTCTCTTGCTATCCAGATGTTCGCCCACTCCTGGGCAGGGACATAGGAAAATGTTCCGTGTAGCAGGAACTTTAGCAGTTCCTGCACATTCCTGAAAGTCTGTAATGAGTCTGAGACTCATGAAAACACACCCAGTTCACACACTGTGGGAGCTGAAGTGAGGGCATAAAATGCCAGAGAAGTTTTACAGTGAATGAGGAGGGTACACCGAGCCTCGTCTGGAAACCAGGTCCCATAATCATTCTGGCACAACAACAAGTAAGAAGTCTGGCAAAGTCCTGCTTTGCTGTGCACCCTGGAGAGGGAGAAGTACGATGGAAGCCATGAGCAGGCAGCGGTACATCAGTGAGGCAGTCTGGCTATCCCCTCGTTATGCAAAGTTCACTATTTCCTTCTTTTCCCCCTTCCACCATTCCCCACCACCACCTTCATCAGATGAGTTACTCAAGTCTACAGATCATTTGTTGTGATCCAAATCCATGTTCCCTCTTATCAGAACTGATCACTTCCCTTTTCTCGTCTAGTCAACATGGGCAGAGATTAGCACAGAAATAAAATATTTCATTCGGATGATGCTTCCTGAATGAATGCATTGAGAATAGGGTTATCAATTCACCGGTCATGTCTAGAGGAGGAAGGACTATTCAAGGAAAATGAATAAGCAGACTATACAGTATAAAGCCTAGAAAGTCCAAAGAGTCTGTGTAGACTTGTGTTATTTATTTTCTGCTCAGAATCTCCTCTACATGCGACCCACTCTTAGGCCTGTTCTGAGCCTGTCTCTATGCTTCAGATTAACCTCTTCTCCATGCCTTAGACAGAGGGAGAAAGGAAAGAAAGTACCACAGAAGGAAAGAAAATACCAGGTTATGCCATGAAGGAGAGTTCTGAAAACTTTCATCAAGGGATGTGGACCCTCTTTGTGTTGGAGGTTCCAGGTCAGCTTACTATGCTGTGAATACCTTTTCTTCTTTACAACCATGTTTTTCTATCCTTCACAGTGCCTGCAGTACCTGCTGTGTGTGCTGATGGGGTTCCCAGCTTTCTTCTTGTCTCCCTGGGTTCTTACCTACAGACTGTAAGCAAACAGCCATCTATATCACAGTGCTGCAAGCATATCCAAACTGAGGGGGGCCCATACCACAGATGGGGTAGTTGTGGACATATCTGTTGTTTGAAAATCTCAAGGTGAAGCCCTAGATTTTGAAGGTTATGTTTTAGAGGGTGTGCAGGCCTCATTCCTGAACTTTCATTGCTACCCTGGGGGACACAGTGGACTAAAGTCACTTACAATAAATCTGTTTTGTTTCCAAACAAATCTGGGTGTTTTAAGCATGCTTTTCATTTGTTGTAATACTTTAAGGCCTAAGAATAAAGGGTCTGTCTTTATGTTCCTTGTATATCTTTCAGCATTTAACCTAGCCCAAGCAGGAATGCCAGTATTTATATTCTCTATATTTCATGGAGTATTCTGTGGCCAGAGGGTCTATGCATTATTGTTATTTTTGGTCCAGCTTTCAGGGTCTGTGTATTGCCAAACAGCTTTTTTTTTTTTTTTTTTTTTTTTTTTTTTTTTTTTTTATAGGAGACAGTAAAAAATTTTGCATTTGACAATATGTCTGTGTCTCTTGACTCAGCACACTTTTGGAAAGCCCTCTCCTCTGGCGTTCGCACTATATCATCCTCTACCACAAGACAATTTAAAATAAGATATTCCCAGTTCTGCCAGCTTTCTCTAAACAAAGCCTGAGTTGAAAATGAGCTCAATAAATGCATGACGTGTATTGGCATCAACATGCCAATGGGAGGGGAGTAATCAGGATCAGGGTAATTTGGGATATCCTGGGACACTTTTGGGAGAACAGTGGATCTCTCCCTCCCTGTCTTCCAGCTAGTTTTCCTTCAGGGATTTTTCTGAAAGTAATGCACTTTCACCCTTACACCATCAGGCCCTGAATAAAACACTGAAACAAAATACCTGGGTAGCAAGGTTTCCTATTTCTGCTGCTGCCACAGAGAAATGGTATGAGGAGGCAAAAGCAGAAAGAGATTCTCCATGTATTGATGGTTTTAACTGCATCTGCCTCTGGAACAGCCAAGGCATGCCCTCTATCAATGGTCCAATAGGTGTACTAGAGTAGTAGGAAGCTACCTTTTCCATTTATACCCCAAACTGCCCCTGAACCTGGTATGAGTAAACATGACATCCTTAAGTATTTAGAAAGGATAAAATCTGTATTTATTGATGATGTGAGTCAGTTGATGTGAAATCTACCATGAGAATACAGACCTTGGAAGAAGTGACTAATCAGACACTGTTTTAAAAGGCACCTAAATGAATAACAGAGGAACCTGAAATTCATATTTGGAAGTGCCTTTGCTATATAATATAATATAAATGCCATTTAAATATCACTAACTCTTTGAATCTCTGCATTTCATTTTAGAAGCATTTGGGTACCTAATACCCATTAATACCACATGCTGTGAGGCACACAAACTTCTTTGCTACTTGTGCATAGGGTCTCAAAATCACTTTAGCTCTGAAAACAAAATTTTAGCTTGTGGGTTTGATATTTTCCACTTTTATTCTACCTGTCCTTGCCAGAAGCTTACCTACCATTGTTAGCTTCTTTTTTTTAAAAAAAAAAAAGAAAAAAAAGAAAAAAAAAGAACAAAAGAAAAAACGAACTATTTTGAATAGTTTTGTTTGTCCTCTGTGTAACTAATCTCACAGATGGATTATTACTCTTGCAGAATCTCTTTACATTTATAAACCTTTCCTATCATAGCTAAGCATTTTTTTTTTTTTGAGGGGAGAGAGAAGTTTCTTCTGGAAAACTCCATTTCTCTGTATAAAATATACTTCTATTTTGTTAGAAGGAGGCCATATGCACTGGCTAGGCTGGTGGCATGCTTGAGTATATGGCTGCACATACAGTACACACTGTACTTTTTCGGTAATTTTCTTAATCTCTTCCAGTCCCTGCCCCTTTTATACCCACAAATTTTTATAAGCTGAAAGAGAAGTCCTGTGAAGGCTGGAACTTTCAAACCAAAAATGTAGTGCTTGAAATGAAACAGAATGATCTCATCCATCCCTAATTTTCAGTGCCTTTTCTATGCCTAGTAGACAGCTTTACTTTTATAAAAACTTGAGTCCTTGTCAGCCTGGAAAATACTGCTTATTGACTTTGAGTCACTTGTATTTACTTTAAGCAATTGCCTCTTGTGTACGTCCATACACAATAAATTTCCAAACAAAGTGTCAAGTATTTTTTATGTTGATCAAGAGATCTAATTTCAATGTCAAGCTATTCTCCAACTGTGCACAAGTGAAGGAAACGTTTTTCAATGCACTCTATATAGTTTTACACTTTTATACCTCTGACGTTAGAATAACGTGTAGTGGTCTTGATCCAACAAAAAGTGGCTTTTGTGACTGTTGATCCTGGACATTTCAAAAGCCCCCCAGGCTCTAGTCAAAAAGTCTACTTTTGAATCTGATGGGAGAAAAGTGCTTCCTTCTATGGCCACGAAATGCCAAGTTATTCCTCCCATGCTGGCTCTTTCCTGACTGGTACTGCATAACAGCTGCGGTAAAAATTTTAGCCTTTACCTCTAAAGCCAATTTGGCACAGAAGAGTGATAAGCAGATGACTCAAAAGCAAATGCAGTATTTCATAAGAGAACATATGCAGGAATAAATGCCGAGTGTTCTCCCTTTTTGCACAGTAAATGAACTAGCTAGATAAATGCATTGTTAGGTACCTGTTAAAAGGCCTTTGTTTTCTCATAAATAACACCTTCAAGTTTTGAAAATGAAATCACCCATCACAAACAGGTTTTCGGAAAAGTCATTGGAGTTGAATGCTGTCAGCATACTCAAGAAATCATTTGTCATGATTCAATCCATTGGCCAGAGCAAAAATCTAAACAAAAACTACAGTAGAATAAAACAGCTTCCATGCATAAAATCAATTCAAAACATAAAAGTTCAACAATAATTACACGTTTATAGTGCCTTGCACATTGAAGAAAAAAAAAAATTACCAAAGTGGGAAGAATATTATATTTATCAAAATAAGCAGAACTTTGCTGCAGCCAGAGACTGAAGCAGCAACAGGAAATTGCTTCACTACCTCTGTAGATACCAGTGCTGTGGATCCAAAGCTGGAACAGGTCCCTGATTCATTGAAGTACTTAAGCATGTATTGCATTCCCAGTGAGTTCAAAGAGACTTAATCATGTTCTTAAAGTAAGCATCTGCTTAAATGTTTAGCTGAATGAAGGCCTACTACCTTGATCCCATTTTTATTGGAAACATCCACTGACTTCCATGGCTGTGGAATTAGACTCCTAAATTAGGGCTCACAGGACTGTGGATCTGGGCCCTAGGCATCCACCTATTCTGCTCTAAAGATCCTTCTTGAGCAGAGGATGTCCTGTCCATCAGCAATACATACTGTATATTTATCCAGCTTGGGGTACCTAATGGATCAAGGAGCACCCTTGCAAGACATCTTCTCAGCTGATTAGGATGATAGAGCCCGACTCAGCAGAATACTTGAGCATGACTCCACAAGCTGGATAATAAAATGAGGTTGGTGTTGGTCTGCAAATCCTCTAAATAAATAACGTGGTTCCCACTTAACTACCAGTGTATTTTCCCACATGCCAAACACAGCTAGTGAAACACAGGTGACACAAGGCCATAAGGCCCATAGAAGCTCTAGTGTTTTGCAAAGACGCCAACCAAAGGCCATGTTGCAGGGCTGAGCGCGGTGGAATCATCTGTGAAAGTGTCACGCACAGCACGCAAGACTTGACAGGTCTATGAGTAGCTCCATTAAAGTCAATGAGAACGAAACACACGCTTTGCTCTGCAGAGATGGGATTACTCATGCGCCTAAAATTAAACATGTGGTTAAGTGCTTTGCTGAATCAGGGCCAGAGAGATGGAAAATGAGTACTGCCAGTACTGATTCTCCCCCATCTTCTTTTCCACACAGCTGCCTGCTGACGCCTGCTGACTTTTTTGTAAATAAGTACTGTAGCTATAGTACTTTATTAATTACTAAAAGAAACTGGGCCATATCCAAAGTGTCCTGGCCTCAGTGAAGTCCTATTTAGACAAAACTTCCATTAACGCCTACTTAGGATTTGACTCCATGATCATAAAAATGGGATCAGTGTAGCGTAAGAAGAGAGTAGTTCCTAATACAACAGATGGAGATGAGTTTTTTTCTATGGCAGAACCATTTTAGTGGGAAAGTTTAATCTGCAGATGAGTCCAAAGCAAAGGTAAATTTTCTGTTAGGAAACGTACAGTAGAGAGCTTTTTCTGTGCTTTTCTTCTGTGTGCACTTAATCAGTTAATTTGTCAAATCTTTTAGCAGTAATTGGTTGAAGGCAGAAATTGTTTTACCATAAATAACTCTTATAATATCTGAGAAAATGGCATATGTTTGTGCACAGCAGATTTATTATTAACACATTTGCTCATTTAACACGTCTGGTAATAATTATTAATTTGATTCATAATAAAAAGAGGTGCGGTCACATCAAATTGTTTCTTTTATTTTAAAACAAAAAATGCAAGCTAGAGAGTGGAATCTCTGTGAATCAGGAAAAATTTCATGTGTGTTTGACATAAAAGATTGATCATACGACAAGAATTTGGAAGTTGTTACATAAATTTGCAAAATCACCATCTTCTAACATTTCCTTACCACTTTCAAAATGATATTAAAAGAGTTATACTCAACTTTTTTTTTTTTTTTTTTTTTTTTTGGATAGTCTGTTTCTTCTGTCCATGGAAAAACAATCAAGATGGAGTACATCATATAAAACTGTAGGATGTACTACAAATATTAGAGATTCATAAACTGTATTTTATTTCACAAAATCACAGAATCACAGAATTTCTAGATTGGAAGAGACCTCAAGATCATCGAGTCCAACCTCTGACCTAACACT
>CM021765.1:51916378-51932230 GCA_011076525.1 Nettapus auritus | reverse complement strand
CTAGCCTTGTTGGCCCTGCCGATCCTAACCCAGAGGGACTCGACCTTGTCATTCCCAGCCTCGAGTTCTACAACATCGAAAGACTCTCTAATATAGAGAGCCACACCACCACCCCTATTTTTGTGTAAATAATAAAGGTATAGGTTTTCTGATAATCGCAGATGACAGAGTTTGATTTGTATTTTATTACCTTTGGAAATGTGGGCATTTGAATCTTCTATTTGAAATAAACAGTGCAAAATAGACCAGATCTGAATGACACAGTGTCATCTTCACCTCTTACAGTGGAACTTACTTTAGAAAATTTTTAATAATGCATATCAAATGGTTTGTTCTGTTAAGTTAAATCAATATTAGAGTTAAGAATGGGGTATCCTGAGAATTTTTGCACAAGACATTTAACTTACCAGTTTCTCCATTTGTCAATCTATAAAATAGCAAATTGATAGTAACTGTCTTTGAACTAATGCAGTAAAATGGAGTTAGAATCAGAAAAAGCTTGAAGATTAAAGGTGGTATGTAAATATAAACTATCATATATAATAAATAAATTATATATGTAGTAGGAAATATATAAAATATCTTATTATTATATACAATACCATTCATAAATGCACATCAGTCCTTGGAAAACATGGTGTGTTTCATTACTGCCAGTGTATCTGGGTGTACAAGAGGAGATACTCCAGCCACTTGCATTTTAATAGAGAAAATGAGCTGCTAGGCTGAACACTTATCAGTAAGGTTTTTCCTGGACTAACTCCAGGAAATGCAGAAATGGTAACATACTTCTGCCATGCTTCAGAGGTCCATAAAGCCCCTACAACCATACTCCGATGTTCATCATTTTTCTTGATTCTCTCCTTGGAAGCCCTCGTGGAAAGACCAGCTCTACACAGTTTGTCAGGGATGGATTTCATCAATCCTTACATAATGCACAGACGTTAGGTCCATGGAGCTTTAAGTGTAAGGGAGATGTGCACATGCCATACACATCAAAAAAGAAAGTATGGCCTACGCCATAACAAGGAAATCCCAGCTTTCAGTGCCTACATCCATCAAGAGCCATTTCTAATTAGCTCTTGTGCCCACACTTAGATTACACAGTTGAAATTTGGGCATGGAAAGAAGTGGACGTTTTAGACTTCTTGCCTCTAACTAATAACTGAACAACTCAGTGGCTAAAATTCAGAAGGGCTGCTGCCTGTTAGACCTCCTGTGGAAGAGGAGAACTAAGAACTTGTGTTTGCTTTTTTTGGCTGTCAAAAAATCACCTTAAGCTGAGCTAAAGTAAAATGAATTTTGAAAAAATACACATATATTTTGCTGCATTACTCTTTATGGGGGAATGAAGAGTGCTTAGGGAATGAAATCCTGGGGAAATGGCAGAGGCTTTTATTTGAGTGTATGTGACTAAATTAATATTAGAGTGACTAATTTTTTTTATATGGTCAACTCACTCTGGAAGATAGTGATGTTTGGATGGATCAGGTATAAGGGCTGAAGGCAGATAAAAGGGAATGATGCACTGTGCCTGGACAGCAAGGGGTGCCCAGGCAGATCCCAGTGGAAGTGCTGACCTGTGACAATTTATATCTAGCACTTGGGTATGTTGCTTTTCTCTGCCTACATCACCACCATTTTCTCCTCTACTTACCGTAACCATTTGACAGTGCAGGTGTGATTGATCTGAGAACAGATCCTACAGACATGTACAAGGATGCCTCAAACTGGATAGGACAGACAGGATCAATGTGTAGTAGGAGGTGAGTTGTCACAGTAAGCAAAACTCTACTGTAGAGGTGCCAGGAGTGAGAAGCCTGAATGATTTACCCATCCCATCAGAGAAGGCTGGAAGCTGGGACACCTCTGTCTATCAATTCTTAAAGAGGTTACCAGAGGAAAAGCCTTTGTCTAATGTAGCCTCTCTGTAGAGTAGCCAAGGAAGTTATTTAGCCTGCGAGTGAGACAGGAAATGTCAGTTAAGAATAACCAAGTTTCACTGGGCTGTCTGAGCCTATGGGTATTCTCCGAACTATGCTGGAAGGCAACCACAAGTAGTACATCTCTGCTTGGGAAAATTGCCTGTGGAACAGTGAAATTAATTTTGACCTGAAGAATGAAGTTCTGACCGTTTTAATTGCTGTCTCAGAGAGATGGGTTAGCCTGTGCCTGTGGCACCTTTGGCCTGCCCAGTAGCAGATGCTGAGCTGAGTGGTCACAAAGCGGAATTCAAGTAATAGAAATAAAGATACTTTTGAGGCTGATCATTTTAACTTACTGATGAAGGGAGAGCAATACAAGACCAGGAACGAATCATGAGCAAAGCCTGAGGTAATGGTCTGCTGCATTTTAGGATCCATTTAGGATACGAAAGATTGTCAACAAAATGTAGATTTGGTAAGTGCTTTCTAGCAGAAGGCCTTAAAAAAAGGCAGCAAAACAATAGCAGAGCTCATGTGGTCTAGACCAATGGCCAAATATAGAAAGCGGTAATGTTTCCTTGCTCAAGCAGAAGTTGGCAGAGACAAGTGCCTGAAAGTGGAAACTCATTGTGATGTCCAGGAGGGACCCAGACACTTCCTGATACAGCACCAGGAACTGTGTGGGTGACCCTGGCTCTGTGTGCTCAAGGGTGGATCAGGAAAGATGCCGTCAGTGAAAGCAGACTTCCTGGGGGAGTGTGTGTGAGGGGGGAAGACAAAGTGGTAGGAGGGAAAGGCAGAGCAAGATACAAATATAAGTTCTGCATCTCCAATCACACAGACTGGTCTTTAAGAGCACTTGGAGACTGAAAACAACTTGCCCTGCCGCTGACCTTATGAAGGAAGGCAGCTGGCTGAAGGCTCTCTGTCAGTTAAGGAAAATGGGAATCTTTGGGTTTATGACAGAAAGAGATTGGAGACTGTAGGTCTTCACCCTGGAGAACCCAATGATGAAGAAGAAAATCTGAGGGTCACGGTGGCCATGGGCCAAAGTGGTCCAAATGTACAACTTCACGTGAGCCTGATGACCTTGTGCCAGAAGAGAGAGTGACCCTTTCTACAGACTTCCACAGACTGACAGGTAGGAACAGCTTAACAGCTACACAGGGCTGAACAGAAGGTATCGCTAGGTGTACCAGCACAAGATAAACTTATCGAGCATATGAGCGTTGCATACTTTTCAGCAAAACACTGGCATATTGAAAAATTAAGGAGAACAGGGAATTTATAGCCTTGTTGTGCAAGTCTTAGGTCATCCTGCTTTCCCAGTATATGCACTTGCCATGTCCATCTAATAACTTCTGGTCTTCTCTCAGGAGGCTGAGAGGCTGGAAGGCTACAGTGTGGGACATGTCAGAACATCCCTACAGGAAAACATTTACTTTTTTTGATTGCCACTGGCAACTTAGTCTTTCCTGAAACCACATGCAGCAGAAGCATTTGGTATTTTGCTATACCAAAAAGGGACAGGTGTTATACCCAGAATGCTTGGAAGAATGAACCTCTCTTTGTGTTTCACATATACTTTTACAATGGACCCAGAGTGCTGTTTGGGGAGATAGGGCTGTATGTGAGTCGGACAGGAGACTGACACTGAAAATTGGTATAAACTGTCTGGATATGGCTGAAAGACCAGGGTGAATATGGAGTTAGGCACTGGTACCCAGTCTTGTGCCAGTCTCCAGTGATAAGGAAGGAGTGACCACCAAGGGGCAGCATTTTCTAATAGTTTTGTCATGTTATTTCTAAGAACTGCAGCCCTATATGCCCCACATCACCATTCAGACACCTAAAAGTAAAATGCCAGTTGTGAAAACGGCACCAGGTCTGGTGAAAGTGCAACTCAAGATGGGGCACTCAGTACTGAGCTAGGGCCCCTTTTCTAGGAGTGGAGCATGGGGGGTGGGGGGGGTGGGGGAAATCCCGGAGTCTGGAGAAGATGTCTGAAGTCCTTTGACTAACACTGTGGAGTTTGAGCATTGGAGAGCTCCACTGATCAATATTTTATACTAAAACGTGATGAAGTGTAAACGTGTGATTAATGGGGCAATTAAATTCCCTTGCTTCCAGCAGAGACCTGAACCTGTGTTCTGGACTTTTTTCAGCACTATAATTTTTAGCTAGTTTAAAGGTACTCCTTAATTTCATTTTGAGCTTTTATCCCAGTTTTACAGAGGCACAGTGAAAAATTATGTCACATCGGCAGCAAAAACTATTAGATTATGATCCTTTAATCACCCATATTGAGCATTAAGGCCCTGATTCAGCAAGGCATTTAAATGTATGCCGAATTTTAATTATGTGCAAAGGCTATTGTTATTCAGAAAAGTGTTTAGGCATGTGCTTGTATGTTTTGCTGAACTGAAGCTTGAGAGCAATAAGAAGGCATCTGGCACTTACCTAAGAGCAATCACGAGTGAGTCATAGTAGTGAAACTGAAGCTGTGACCACAGAAAGTTATTACACAGAGCAGTCTCTGGACCCCGTACTTTAATAATCTGGGAAGAGAAAGATCTGCTTATCCCAGTCTTCAGGCTCATGAAGTGTCCTTTTGCAGTTTGAAATTGCATTGCTTTACCAGGGTCCTTTCTTTTCTTGTCAGTTGAGGATGATGAACATTGGAACATTTCTTTCATCACACTTTCCACCAGACAAATCATTCCCAGCACGTGATGGTTACTGTTGAACAAACTCCTGCTGTAAATCCAATAGAAAGGCTCCCATTGATTCTAGAGAAAGCTGAATCAGGCCCTGGGTGAGTCACTGCATGGGCAGCTCCATTCTCAGCACTTCTTCTCTTCCCTCTGTAATGCAGTGGCAGATCAAGGTCTCCCAGCAGAGACTAACAAGTGCTTAGATCAGAAAATCACTTCCTTACCCTAAAGTCTGCTGACAGCATGCCACTGCCTCCTTTTAGCTTGCATGATGTTGTGGCCATCAGTGTAAGCTACCCGAGGTACCCCTGGGATGGCAGAACTGCAACTAACATTAGCTGGCACAGCCTCTGAGGTGGGCTTTGCTCTGGCACACACCATACCTGGATGCAAGGTGCTGCAGCTCTGCTTGCCTTAGCCTAGATGCTAAGGGAAGAATTTAACCCCCTGTCAACTCAGTGTAATAAATGAGATAACTCCCCAGCTGATTATCAGCTGTTTTACCTGCAGTACCCAGGACTGTTTAACTCTTACTATGACTGATTAAAAAACATAATGGAAAATTGATTTTTTTTCGTGCTATATAGGGGAAAAATCAATGCAGATTAAGAACAGGAACAGCAAAAGTGAAGAAATACAACTGCAAATTTCACTGGACCCAAAACCCCAAACCAGAGTATATAATCTTAACTGCAGGAATATACAATCTTTCTAAAGCCTCCTAAGTCTCTGCACTGGTAAAATAATCTCAAACAAACTTGAAAGCAGATTGGAAATAGATGGGGAGCCTCTGAGTGAAAAGAGACAGTTATCCTCCACACCTGCTAACAAACATGGTCTCTTTTTGTTATGAAATGTCTCTAACTTAAAATACTGCCTGAGAGTAAACTCCTTCATCAATTCATCTAAAATTCTTCAAAGGCATTTTGGAAGTCTCTCTAAACCATTGGCTTTATTGTGGCTTTATTTAGTATTTGAGGAGAGAGAACGCTGCAATCAAAAAGAAAGAAAGAAAGACAGAGGAAATGATTACCTTTCAATCCCTATGATTTAGAAAGAATAACATGCTTCTTTCTTGGTCTGTTACATTATATACTTACAGAATAAGATTTGACAACGTGGCATTGAACTGCAGCTCTCTACTGAAGTGATATCATCCTGCATTGTATCCCAGGGACTTCTGGACCTGGGACTTTGGTGCCTTTCCTAGGATGCCATCCCCTCACTGCTTTTGGATTAATCCCTGTGTGCTCCCCTTGCTACCTTTCCAGCTGAAGTGATTAATGCAAAGGGCAGGCCACCATGCCCTCAAGTGTATTTAGTCACTTCCCTTCATTTGCAATAAAGGTTAGTTTGGCAGCATTTTATTATTATTATTTCTGTGCAATATTTAAGTTCCTCAAACCCTAAAAAAAAAAAAAAGTATGTTTTGCTCTTCTCTGAGGTGGTACAGCCACATATAGTTATTTCTTATCTAAAACAGAACAAGAGTGTTGCTGCAGTGCAGTGCTCTGGGCATTTACAATCTTCTAAAAGTACAGCAGCAAAACACTACTTTTTCTGCTGGTGGTGAGGTGAGTGCATTCCTGTTTTGGGATGAACAGCTGAGCTTGCTGCTCAGCTTTACAGGCCTTCTCAACACTTTTTTTTGCTTCATAAGGAAAGTAGGCTGGTGAAAATGCAAGGCATCAGTTGTGGCAAAGACCTGTCTGGTTCCATTTTGACAAAAGGATGAAGAAAATATGATTTTTAACAGCTACACAACAAACTGGGGACTTCTGACATCTGTCTCTGTAATTCTGAGCTACTAAATTCTCTCAAAAATGTCCAAAAGCGCTTGGGTCTGTGATAAGAGCACTAGAAGAAGCACCACAAGAGGAGTGTTACCAGGAAACTGGGAATCATGTGTAATGGGTACTGGCCATGGTCAAAACCACAGCAGGAAACCCACTCCAGCCCTGCATTCCCTCTGTTTTTAATCTTGCCCTCTGCTGTCTGTGTGTGTTTTGGTCTGCCCATTGCCAAAGTCTTAACACATTTCATAAACTCAAGCTGAACCATTTGGCTTTAAAAGCTGCAACGAAAACAATCACTTTAGAGTATGAATCAGATGAATTTGTCTTTGACAATTTTTTTTTTTTTTCCCACTGAAAAATATTTCATTATTCCATATGTTTTGCCACTGAAGGTTTGCTTACTAAATGTACCTTACAGACACTATCAGAAATTTTCTCTGAAACCTAATTCAAATATCTGCAAAAAAAAAGGACATCTCTCTTTTTTGCGTGTGTAAATTGTGCTTCAGCAGTTTCCCTATAAAGTGTATGGCAAAAGTGTACTATGTCTACAGACATCCTCTGTGAGATACTCAGACAGCCTAATCATATTTTTTTGTCAAAGCAATGCTAACATAGGCAAACCAAGGGTTTGACCCTGTACTCACAAAATCACACTCATGACTCAGTTCCTTTTTGCCGGTAAATGCTCTGGGTTGCCATCAGCATTTCTGGAGGCTTGTTTTATAGCATTTTTGCCAGACTGCTGCTCTGGAGCCCCAGGGATGGTCTTATCTGGTAGCATTTTTGTCAGCACTCTTTCAAAGTTAAAGAGAGCTTTCTATTTAAAGAGGGCTGGATTTGCAAACAAAGTAACTTTCTCTTATCTGATTTCAGCTGTGACCAGGGAAAAACAGTACTCTACGGGTTGTTTGTGGATTATTTGTACACAGAGAGGACTGTCACAGGAATGTTTTAGCCAACCGCCATCTGCTGCTGAGGATGGACACAAGCCAAAACAGCCCAAACGAGGCAAGCACTGAGACCAAAAAGGATGAAGGACGACGAATCTGCAGCCCATTAAATGTTCAAAGCGGCATTTTCAAGAGGGTGGCTCTCTCAAAAGCCCCCCACTAAAATACTTTGAAGGGGAAAAGAGGGGGGATACTCAGATAATGGAAAAACTTCTGGGATGCTTGGAATATGCCCTGTGCTTTGGGCAGGTATATATGTTGTGGGTGTGGGAATGGGGTGGAGAGCCAGGAATCACTCAGGGGTACATATTTCAGCAATGCATTGGTGAGAAAGGCTAGGCCAGAAGACTGGTGTTAGAGCCTTTAATAAAACGAGACAACAAAGCAGACGTGAACCCACCCCTTGCAAACAGCACTTCACATGTGCATGTGATTAATAGCTGTGGTGAAGGTTTAGTGAATAACAGCCTGATGCCAAATGGATATCAATGGGATCAAACCATGCGTTTGGCAGATATAGGAAGGAGTACTCATTGTTGTACATGGAATAAAGGAGAGCGCACAGCAACTCCCTGAACCCCTGGTAGAGCCCTGGCACTCAGACAAG
Source organism: Nettapus auritus (assembly GCA_011076525.1). Classification (NCBI taxonomy): domain Eukaryota; kingdom Metazoa; phylum Chordata; class Aves; order Anseriformes; family Anatidae; genus Nettapus; species Nettapus auritus. The sequence continues at coordinate 51,924,235 of CM021765.1, read as the reverse complement.
AATCTGGCTGTAACCCTGTACAACAAGGACCACGCATGTACACATGTGCACACAATTACATGGCATGGACGTAGCAGGAGAAAATTGAATATAAAATATTACAGAAAGCCAATAATTCTGGTTTATATCTTTCTTTCTCCTTGAGGCAGAAAAGAACCTGGCTATTTTAAAATCTGGGATCTATTTACATAGCCAAATGTAATGCTCTTTCTTGTGCAAAATAGGGTAGGAAGGAATTTAAAATGTCAACATTCCCTAGACCTGGTTATCTCTTTTCATGCCTCCCTCTGTATTAAGTAATAGACATTAGGTGATAGAAATTGTGACAGGTCTGCTGAAACTATGACAAGTTATACCAGCTGCAAATATGATCTAAAATCTCTGACAACATAGCTATGCTAGAAAATATGTTTTTAACCACATGGTAGGTAGCATATGGGAAAATCCTGTTGACAGAGCATAGTTGCATCTTTCACTTTGTAGCTGATTCAGGAAACCAAATGAAAGCTTTGACACAGAAAGTCAGCATTTTCCACAAAATGTGTTCAGTAGGATATGCGTTTTCCAAAAGGTCTTAATGGAAATGGAAAGCACATTATTTTTTTAACCAACTTTGTATATAAATAATAATGAAAAACCATCTCAAGATCCTAAATTTTCTTGAAGGTCGCTAGAGACTGATTGAAGTCCAGGTTTGCTGTTACCAGCACACAAAGACCTTGGTATAAATAGGCCAATTTGGTGATGGTGAGTTTTATGGGAACTAGAAATAGGTATATCTTCCCAGGCAAACAGTGTAAGAAAAAGTAATTAGAAAAAAAAAATAATGTAAGACTAAATAAATTAGAAAGCTTGCACTTAGTGAAAAGAGGGAATTCTCTCACCTGTGCCAATGTGCACAGGAGAAAAAACTTCCTGAGTTGGGTCTCCAAATAATTTTATTTTTGCTGTGTACACTGAATATCATGAATTTTACTTCATTGCATTCTATGACACACACAAATTTAACTGGAATGCATCATCTATATGTGATAGCCTGTAGCAAACCAATTGACTCACTGATCACAGAAAGTACAATTCTATACTAAGCTGTTTGTGTGACACAGCAGAGGAGAAATCTGGGTCACCTGCATATCCCGAGTCAATGCAGTCAGTTAAAAGTTGTGAATGCTCCACTGAGCTGATTAAACTTCTGTTATTTTTGTTTACCAAAAAAAGTAAAAAATACACTTCATGTTTTGTATTTTTGCATTTTTGCAAATAAAAGAAGCAATTGCCTTAGCTCTAAATCAAAGTAGCAATGTCTTTAATCCACTAAAAATTGAATTTTATGTGATGTTATCACTGGCATGTGTTAATTATATTTTAAAGTGGGGAGACAGAGGCCATCTGAGATTTTCATATATGATTTCACATATTCAGGTAAGATATTTCTCAAACTGAGCAAGCAAGAAACAATTTAGTTCCAGCTAATTTAGTTGCTGTTCCTGCTTTATTGTTCATTAGGAGCCTAGAACTCCTTGTCTATCCTCTCCTGACTTGTCTACATTACAGTAGAAAATGTCATTTGGTTCCAACACTATTATGAAAAATCAAACTGAGTCTGTTTAGAAGGATTCAAAGGTTTACTCCTTATAATAATTTTCCTTGTTTATTTAACTCTTGAGAATTGTGCTTGTGCTGGTGTTAGATATGTTTCAGTAATGTTGACACATTCCCTCTAAAATAAGAGCAATCATAGTTTTCCTGGCTTTACTTCATACTTGTACAGCAGGAAGCCAAGATTGTACTGAAGTAAAGAAGTAAATTAGGTTATTCCGTAGAAAATCTGCAGGGACTGAGGTGGAAATTACACTTGCATCTTTGGCTGGTTTTGCTCTGCCATGGGACGAAGGTCTGATGTTGCTGCCATAGAGACATATCATTTTTTGTCCAATTTTCACAGCCTATATCCCAGGCTGTACATTTGAGGGACAAATGAAGTAGAAGTAGACAGATCTAGACTAAAATTAAACTGTCTTTCAACATCTGCATCACAAGGGAAATGTCAGTACCCTGAAAAGTGCGGGACTGATGGACAGCACGATGACTCACTTCTTTCTATGGGAAGGAAGATGACAAGAAACAGATTTTCAGCTGTTGATGAAGCTTTTCCATCTACTGGGCAATACATCTGCCAAGAAATGATGAGAGGCAGGATATGATATACCACTCATACTCCCTTTCCTCCACCTGCATAAAATCCAGGCTGTGCGCCACAGACTTCTTGGTTATGTTGCAGGCATCCATCTGTCAAGTAGGGCTTTTCTCAGAATTAAGGTCTTAGGCCAAATTAATCCCTGGGATAATTCCATTGTGTTTTGTCTAAGGAAATATCAATTACTGTGAACGGAAGGATGAACTCATGATGAAAGCAAATGAATGACTGGGAATCATAACTGGGATCTTGGACAGGTTCCTCTTCTGCTATGGAGTTCCCACACAAACTGGACAAACCAACACAAATGCCAGTTACCTCCACATCCACCACCTGTGTAAAATAAGGTTATAAAAATAAAAGGAACTACAAAAAACAAAAACAAAAACAAAAACAAAAAAACGGTATGTTGCTGTTTTTATAACATATGAATACACTACAGTAAAGAGGCTCATGTTCCAGGAGGTGGCAAGCTGACATATCTGCAATTAGTAAATTTACACTATCAACTTTGAACAACAAGGATTAAAAACTCTTTTTGATCTCACTTTGAGCTAACTCAAAGGACAAGGGAGATAAATATGTAAAGCAGATTAGGATTAGTCTAGAATGGAGTCACATTAAGAAAATTATCCTTGAAATGTCAGCAGAGATGGAAAGCTACCTTTTGCTCTGATTTTTTTTTTTTTTTTTTTTAAATTCAAGCAGTAATGAACATAGAACCAGAAATCCGTAAATGAGTCAATAGTATCCTGTAGCAAATTAACTGACAGTAGCTATAGTATGTAAAACTGGAGTATCTTTCAGAGACCTGAGGCGCATCATTGTTTCCTACTGCACATGGGTGAAGAGAACACAAATGATCAGTTTAGGCAATAGTCCAAAAATGCAGGCCCAGGCATCTGAAGGAGGAATTGGGAAGAGGATAGCAACTTTAGTATGGAGACACTTGAAGTACTGAATACAGAAAATCACAGTTTTTCCATTAAGTTTCATGAGGTTTTTAACCACAGAGGAGCAAAAACTAGTCTAACTATTGTTTTATTGACTTTATGGTCATAGGACATTAAATCAAAAATGCCCCCAAAACAGTCAGAAATACATACATTCAAAAAGAAATAAAATACATTCAAAAAAAAAAAATTAACTTCAATGAACTACTCTTCTCCTTATGACTTTTATCTGAAAATGTCTTTTAAAGGTAGATGCCTACATCAATTTGTTTGTTTTCTTAAAAAGTAATTAGTGGGAAGAAGCTCCATTAGCCCTCATTACAAATGCTTTACAATTTAAAGCACTTCAGCAGAGCTGTCAAGGAATTGGGTTCATAATCTGTCCTTCTCTTCCTGATTCAAAGTTGATGTTTGATTCCCGATTGCATGTATGCTAAAGGAATGCCCTAATTGCCAGTGCTAATTGCTTCTAAAGCAATGGCTCTTGCATACCATGAATAAATGGGTGTTACTGTCCTAAAATGAATTGGATGGGAAAGTGCCCTGTCACAGACTGCCCGATGTTGGTGCAGTTAGCAGCAGAGTTACAACATGACAGTTCAAATCCATTCTCCAGATTAGACAAAGATATGTCATGTCTCCTGTGCCCTTGGTTAATGCTCTGGTTGAAACAGAAATATCTGTATGCCCTTCTGCATGCTCCTAACACACTGTCTCAGGTCTTGCAGGTATTAAGAGGCAAGAAAAGGCTTATTCTGATAACTGTGACATAGCTTTGGAATATGCTAAAGCTTTAAGCAATACAGCAGTGTTTTTTTATTGGTTAGTTCTCAAAATACCAAGAGACAGAAATCTCAATACATAGGGGACTTTAACTGTGTAGATTTAGGTACTTAGAAACTGCAGCTGTCTCCATCATCTGATGTCAGTTAAGCAAAAAATCCACAGCGGCACCTAAATCTAAAGCATAAAAGAATTCTCTGAAGAATGAGATATCCAAGTCCCTTTGTGGATTTTAGCTGTAAGTTTTCTGTGAAACCTTATCATTTTTAATCACAGCTATTTGGAGTAATCAGCTAGATATGCTCAACTGTGAGTTACATAAATGCTTTTGTATGTTAGGTGTATACAAGAAACTTACCTGTAACTATCCTTGTTCTTCCTGGAGAGTCTGTGTAATTACATTAGGTCAAGCTAAAATTGCATTGGTTTTCTCTCTGCCGCGCCCCCCCCCCTCTCTCTCTCCAGCTCTGCAGCAATACTCTAGCTCCACTGACTGATCTAAAGTAGGAACTGGTGCCTCCTGGAAATGTGCTTCCTTAGGAAATGTGTTCAGCTAAGATCTCTTCCTCAGACAGATGCAAGTACTGCACGTACTTTCTTTTTCTGCTTGTATTTAGTTTATTTAGTTTTTGGTGTTCTGTTTCTTGCAGATTTCCATGAGATTTTACTGTTTGTGATGCATTTTTAGTTTTCTTGTCATTGCTGACGTCATTATTATCACAACTTAACAGAAAAACAAACAAACAAACAACAACAACAAAAATGTCTCAAAGAAAGCGGAAATGATCTGTTGAGAATTAGTATGATTTTTCCCAGCTCGGGACTACATCATCATGACAGGAAAACAACAGCTTAGATCCCGGTCCACAAAATTTAACAATCTCTTTGAATCAGTAATTCTGAAAAATGCAGTTTGCTGAAACATTCTTCTCTACCCCACTTTTTCCTACTTTTGATAAAATAAGGTCACTCATTCACGTAAGTATTCAACTAATTTGATTTATTTCCTCAGATAACACCAGCTTATCCCTGACTACTAACAACAGCAACTGCGTAGGTGTTTTAGGATGAGCCCAAGTTTACATTTCTGTGCTCATTAAGTCACATCACTGGATGTAGTTTAGGTTGTTCAAAATACGCACAGTATTATATGATATTTATTTTATGATACCCAAGCAGAAGAACTGGCCAAAACAAGACGAAACAAACAAACAAAATTCCACTGCATTATCCCTATAGTAACATTTAATATTCAGCTGCCTCATTTTAATAACAATTCCCAGCTAGCATTTCTCTTCTCAGATGCTCTGAGGAAGCTGGTACAAACATTTTCTACAAGCTCCAGCAAATGAACGCTGTGTATAGAAATTGAAGTGTCTAATCTAATCTGTTGAGGGATCTGCACCACATGCATTACCCTGACATTTAAGGTCTCATAGTCAGTGACCGCTTAACCAAATCTGTCACTGTGACAGACGTGCATTTCTACACGCTGTGCCACAACTTAATCTTTCAGGCACGGTTTAGGTGAAGTGTATTGTAGCACACTGACTCAGAATCTATAATGTTGAAGAATCTATAATGATGAAGAAATTTCCCACTTGGTGCTAGAAGAGACCCATTTTGAGGGCCATACCTGAAATGAATATTTCAGGAATGCATATGAAATGCATATGAATTTTTCTGCTAACCTATATGCAATAGATCAGCTGTTAGACTGCATAGTGCTAGTTATCTTTACAATTACTGTTAATATTATGTGTTGTTACAACCCTCCACCTCTTCCCTTTTCCCTGATACCAGCATCTGTGACAATGACTTTCTGGAAGTGAAGGTTATTTTGGAAATGGCTGCTTAGTGACACATCTGAACTTCTAAATTACCTCTTTTGATACCTTGCGATTACTGCACATCATGCTGTAAATCTGCTATGAGTCAGAATGTTATCTGACATCTCCAGATATTACAGTAAAATGTAACATTGCTCATAGCTCCAGTGCATTTATTATTTTAAGTAACCGAAGAACAGATGGAGTTCCCTAGCACACTGATTTCTACCCTCTTGCTCTCTCCAGCAGTGTTGTTTGCTTGTCAAGGCCAATGATTTTGATGCTGAACCTGTACCCAGCTCTCTGCACCGGCTCCTTCCACTTGCTGCCCCCAGCTCAGCCTGGTGCTCAAGTCCTCAAAGAGGTTGGGTGGAGCCGTATGCACACGTTGCCTTCTATTTCTTTCTACAAAGCAGGTTTTTCTCCACCCAAGAAAGCTCTTTCCATTGGGAGGACACTTATTTTTTGTTTATAGAGAGGAATTCTTCCTCGATATGCAGGCCTTGCAGGCTCCTGTGCACGCAGCTGAATCCACGTGGCAGCTGGCTCAGGCTGGTGGGGCCCTGATGCTGCCTCTGGCCACCCGCGAGCGCTGGGGACGTCCAGCCGGGCAGGCTGTCCCCACAGTCCTCACAACTTACCCCACCCTCTGTTGACATTTGCTTCTATTACTCAGTGTCAGGCTTGGCTAAACTCTCTCCCCGGAGGATTTGTTTTGTTTCTCAAGCTTTCATGCCAGGCCTCATCCACCCCAGCCAGGAGTCCTGCCTCTTTGAAGAAAAAGTCCATTTGCTCTTGATGGAGAAGGAGAGAATTCTGCCACTGTGACTCAGCAGCAATTATGCTGCTTTTTAGGCAGTTTCTTAGGATGTTCCAGAAAAGGAGCCATGCAAGGCTTGTGTGGAAGCTCAGCAATCCCACTGTGGCAAGGACTAAGCCGTGGCGGCCAGGATCTTGGCAGTAGGACCAGAAACACATTGAGAACTGGTGTTCGAACGTCAGGATCACAGTTGCTCTTACAAAGCAGACCGACTCTTAAAATCTGGGTTACTGTGTTCTGTGCTTCAGGCTGAAAAGTTTAACGCGCAGTTCCCAGATCAATGTGATCCGCTAATGGGTTCAATAAGGCTCCTCAAAGCTTTAATATTCCAAACGACCCCCCCCCCCCCATGTCTGCAATTACTGCCACTGATGGTGATAACACACACCCCGAACCTAAGTAAAAGCAGCTGAGATGTTTGTGACACTTGGGGCAGACTTCACAAGAGCACTTTAAACGTTGCTTGAAAGAGGTCTTAATGCACTTAATATATCCTGAGGTTGCAGAGAACAGCATTAAATAACCACGTAGAGGAGAAAGGAAACTTGTTAAAAGCTCCCCAATTTATTATACACAGCTTGATGCGCAGGCTCCCATTCTTCTGGGACAGCATGATGTGCCACTTGATGGAAATCATGAGGGAAGGGTTATAGAAACGCCTGGCTGGCTCAAAGCAGAGACGAGACTTAAAAAACTCTCGAAAAAAAGGAAACAAGCAGCTTGATGGACCCGAACCCCTCCCGTAACTTCGTGCCTCCGCACCCCCCGAATTACTGAGGACGGTTTCAGGGCGTTATTCCCGCAGCCGGGTCCCCACACGGGCCCTTTCCTGACCCCGCTTCGGCTGCGCCCTCTGCGCCCGGGGGGCAGGTACAGCCCCGCCGACCTGCTGCTTGCGGGGAGCCCGGCTGGCAGCGCCGCTCCCCTCGGGCTGCGCTCTTCTCCATGCCAAGTTTCGGTGCTTTGCTTTCGGTTTGCCCAGCGGGAACCCCCGCGGGTGGACGTCCTGTCACCATGACAGGGGGGACCGGGAAGCTCAGGGCAAGCTGGAGCGCGGAGCCCCCTGCCCTGCCGTGGCATCCCGCGATACGGGTCCTGTCTTTCCTGCTAACGATGTGGGCTTGGGGGGAGGAGTAAAAAGGAAGAAAAGGGAAAAAGAAAAAAAGAGGAAAATAAATAAATAAATAAAAACAAGAGGAAAAGAGAGATGTAAAAAGGAAGGAGAACAGCGCCAAGGAAAAAGAGAAAAAAACAACAACAACAAAAAAAAAAAAA
>CM021765.1:51639639-51915978 GCA_011076525.1 Nettapus auritus | reverse complement strand
CGGCCGCCGCCGCGCCCTGGAGCTGGGCTATGCCCGCTGCCATGGGGTAGGGGCCGGCGGGGGGACGCCTCCGGGCTGCGGCCGCCGTTGGAGCGCGGAGCCGGGGGGCGGCGGCGGCGGGGTGGGTGCCGCGGTGGCTGCCCCGGTGCGAGCGCGGCGGCGGCGGGCGGAGAGATGGTCGCGGAGTTGGTGTGCGGCGCCCTGGGGCTCGCCCTGTACCTCAACACGCTGGGCGCGGACTTCTGCTACGACGACAGGTAGGGGGCACGGGGGAGGGATGGAGGGAAGGAGGGGGCTGCCCACCTGCCCCCCGTGAGCCGCCGCCGTTGGGGGGGGTGTCTGTGCCCCCACCCCTCCGCTCGTAACACCCGGGGGGAAACGCCGGTTCGCGGCTTAATCCGGGCGCGATTAAAACGGGTGCGTAATTAACACGTACCGGGGAGAGCGGCGCGGCTGGGTGAAGTTAGTGACCGTGCTGGGGCGCCTCGTCCGCCGCCGGCGTGAACCCTCCAGAGGCCAGCCCGGGGCTGCTTTGACAGCTCCGCACCGGGTCCCGCAGCCCCCGGTCGGCGGGTGGTGCTGCTCGGGCCCCAGCTGTCCCCGAGGGGGGGAAGGGGTGAGGTGCATCCTTGGCCAGGCTTCCGCCTCCGTCCGAGGTAAAAAAAAAACAAAAACAAAAACAAAAAAACAAAACCAAAACAAACAAACAAACAAAAAAAAACAAAACAAAAAAACAACCCCAGGCACCTGCCTGCAGCCCGCTGGTTGCCACCTCGGGGGTCTCCCCGTCCTGTCCCGCTGCAGTACGGGGCGCTGCACCTGCTGCGCTGGGGCCTTGCTGTGCTCCAGCATTGTCCTGTGCCAGGACCACAACCACGAAGCCCCCCGTGCTTGGGTGGGTGCCTGGCATCACGTCCCGCACGGATCCTGGCACCTCCCTCCGACTTTGGTCCTGCAGGTCGTTGGCGTGAGCCTGAAGTCCCGTGAAGCGAAGTGTCGTGGGCTCGTGTGAGCCTTCCAGTTAGGAATGAGGGTTTTTATTGTTTAAACCTGCCTTTAAACTTAACCTGCAACTTAAAACTTCATTCATGGATGGTAAAAGAAAAAAAATGAACCGTTACTCTGACAGGCGAGGTCTGAGTTGGATCATTAGAAAGCAGTGAATATTTTGACACACTGACACTGTTTCAGACCCGCTTGTTTTAGTTAAGAGCTGCAGGACTTGTGGAATATTTACGTAAACCCAAGTGGCATATGTTGCAATATTTAGGCAAAACTGGGTTGTTTAAGGACGTGCTTATAAGCCTGCCCTGCAGGCCAGTTCAGATTGGCTGGGGATAGAAGGCAGTTTGAAATACTGCCTGATGTTATTGATGTGGAGGTCAGGGTTACTCTTGATCTTGCCTGAGTGTGCTTTAACACAGTTGGGAAGTGGGGATGCGTGAGTGTTACTGAGGAACAGGTGGAAAAGGTAATCACGTGCTGTCTTCCTAATATTAATCCCACGCTATTTAAGAGGTCTTCAAAAGCAAGGCAGTGTTGGTATGTTTACCTTCTAACTAAAGAAAGTACTTCTCATTGTAACTAAGATTTAGGTATTCGCTAGAGTGCTCTAAAAGCCAATTAATGGCAGTTCTGTACGTGGGGTCATCTAATTAGGATGCCTTTCAACTGCAGCCCTGGAAGGGGAAAGGCAGAAATGGCTGTTGCATGCTGGTAATTGTTGAACTAGAAATGGTTATCTATTCAAAGAGGCAAGGCTCTCAGACCTAAAGTATTCTTTTAACTGTAATCACAGAATCTCGCTGCCCTGCAGGAGCCTACTTGAAAGGTAACGCTAGAAAAGGAGGTCGATGCTGGAGCTGCAGGACACAGCCCTCCATGTGGGAGATGGATCATGCTACTAACTTTAAGTGAATCAAGATTGTGCATTTAAGCTAGGAACCTGCAATCTTTGTTTCAGGAGGGCAGCATATTGCTATAGCTTTTTCTGCTTCTATTGCCATTATATTGAAATTACATCAGGCTGTTCTTTTTTTTAATATAGCGATCAAGCTTACTATATAAAGGGTTTCTGTAATTGCGTTCTGTATATTTTTTTAATGTAGGTTGGTTAAGATTAAGTGGCATTGTAAAAACTTCTTATAACAAAATCAATTTCCCGATGGTAAAACTTAATATTTTAGCTGCTGCACAGCACCAAACCAAAGACCGTACAGACAGTGATATAACAAGCTTGCTTGTAGTCTGGGGTTTATGACTTTATATCAAAGGATTCAATATTTTATTTCCTGCCCTTCACCCAATTAAGCTAAAATTGAATTTAAGCTCTGAGGAAGTTGAGGAAAAAAAAAAAGTACACATTCTCACTTTTCATCGTGAGTCTACGGAACTTTCAGCTGGACAGATATGTGGCATGAATGTAATCAGTGTAAACATGATCTTTATAATCAATTGACATATTGATTATTTTGAATTAGTGACAGCGCCTAAATCTGAGAGGTAATATAAAGAAGAAATATCGCCTTTTTTTTTTTTTTTTTTTTTTCCTCTGTGGACCTAGAAAACAAGCTTTTGTCACCCTGTTCCCTGCTGCTGCAATTTTTGCAGACAGCTGTGATATTTCCTAGTTACGTGTGTAGATTATTGGGGGGGAGAATCCTCCTCCACCAACCTCCTTGTTAATTTAGGAACAAATATTTTCCATTCTCTTTTTGCATATTTGTTTTAGAAGAGATGAATGTGGGAAGAGGGATGGAAATACTTTGATGTTCGACTAATGCCACAGTGAGCTCACATGGCATGCTAATAAAGCTTTATTTATTGCTGAGCAAAATCATTTTGGAAACAATAAGGAGGGGTAGGGAGAAATGCAATTTCCATTTCTACGGAAGTGTTGAAGATCTTAATTGTTGCGCTGAGTTAAATCCAGATTCCTGCCAGATTAAGGGGGGGCTAATCTCAAGTCACTGCACATACCGTCCTTGTTTCATGCTAATGTCTACCAGTATTACAAGAGGGAAACCTATGGCTGCAATTAGGCTGACACCCTGGCATCATTATTTTCCTTTGCCATTTAAGCCCACCCCAAAGCAGGCAGTTTGACCTGCGGGTGCCTTGCATTGAAGCTGTGGTCCTTCGTGTGACCTGTGCTAAGTAAGACAGGTCCCTGTCAGTTTGTAGCTGAGGTGTGGAAGATTTAGTGCTCCAAGTATCCTGGGGTCATACGCTGCTGCTACAGCGCGCATGTCAAAAGCAACTCATCCGTTGAGGTATTCCTTTGTGCTCCCAAAGAGAAGAAAGGCATAGTTTAAGGAGGGTGTTAGGAGGAATCTATAGCCTCCAGTGGTGTATTTTCTCTGTGGCATGCTGTATGTATTTTCCAGAGCACCAGTTTTGTCAGGCTTGTCTGCCTCTATGTAGGATGCCTCCATGAGATATGGTAGCACTGACCAGATTTTTGTAGCTTGTGCTGTGTTTAGTAGGCCTGAATAGGGCAGTCTTGCTGATGGTGGAAACGGCATCAGGCAGCCTTGTTTCAAAGTCAGAGGGTGGTATTACAAGCTGCATTGAAGAAATTCTAACGAATGCCTTCACAGTGTAGCGTCAAACTAGCATAATTTAAAAATAGGCTGAGGCTGTGCCCATTGCACAGTACCTCTGTTGGGTCCGACACATGAGAATTAATCTAGCAAGTGACCCAAATACAGGCTCTAGAAGAACAAGTGTAAGTACACTGGGGAAAATTACTTGCCATCTGTTTCCTTGTTGTATGTGTATATTTGATTATTAATTTACCTTTGTGATTTTTGTGGCCCCTTTTTGTCATCTGCTCACCATTTCTCAGCACCAAGTGCGTTATCTCCAGCAGCTTGCAAATAGATCCAGTTCTCAGGTGGCTGCAGTCTTGTCAGTTTCAATTGTGAGGCTGGTGATTGGTAAAAATGGGAAGAAGACATTCACGATTTCTCTGCAGCATTTTCCCATTGTCCCTCCTCTACTCTCTTAAATGTGCTAATTTCAGGTGACCATAAAGGTAAGTTGTGTATGAAGTATGGCCTTGTATGTGCTGATAAAGCAAAACGTAATGCAGAGAAGATGCCTGAGTAACTGAGGCAATGTGGTTTTCAGCTATTGTAGTTGAGGATCAACCAAGCAAACCAGTAATTGACTGTCTAATGGGATGAAGCTGGCATGATAATGTTCTATTACTGTGATACCTGTTCTGTTTTAAATGCTGAACATAATCTAAGAGTATATTTGGCTTTAGCTTTAAAAAACATGTATAAAAATTTTGTGTTGAATAAAACACCTTAATCAAAATGTGAAATGTTTCATCAAAATATTTTTTTTTTTTTTTCCAATGGTGATGCTCTAGTATAGATATTTTTGGTCACTGCAGCCTTTATTTTAAGATTTCTGGTGCATATATATCACTAACATAAACCATGTCACTTTTGGTAGGTGGTTTAGAGAATAAATTCATTACCGTTAGCAGACTGAGAGTCTCCCTGAGTCACTGGCGGAATGCATCTCATCTGCAGGAAGTTCTTCCAGCGCACAATGAAGTTACAAATTCAAATGATCCACTTTCTCCTGCATCTCCCATATGTATTCCAGCTGCACTTCTGAATCCTTTAAGTTTGCCAGAGTGAAAGTTGCTCAAAAGGCACAGAAGTCTCTCATCTCAATTTGTTAACCATCTGATAGCTGCAAGAATGCTGAATTAGAGCTCCTTTGCTTCCCTCATCTGGAACTTTGCCTTTTCCTTGTTGGCTGCTAAGATTATTTTTTTTCTGTGAAGTTGTCTGAAGCAGGCTTTGCTGTTTGTTTATGGAATTTCTTTCTTTAGCTGAAATATTTGATGTTTAAGCTGTAGATGTGAGCCTGTTGGCAACCTGTGGTGAAAGTTGCTCCAAACTGGAAAAACAGACTAAATTTTAAGACAAAGATGCTTATTCTCATTGTTACTTATGTAAAATTGAATCTGTTTCTTGGGCCAATGCTGACGGTTAGATTTTTATTGTTTTCGTTTTTGAATTATTTTAAAGGCTTGACACATCACTTGGATCAACTTTTTTTTTTTTTTTTTTTTTTTTAATTTTTAAACTGTTCATCATCCCTAATTTTTGTCAGAAATGGTTGATTGAAAGATGGGTTTATTTTACCTGGAAAACTGTACCTTGTGCCAGAAGTTCTTTTTCTGATGCTTTGCCCCCCCATTTTTTTTTTTTTTTAAGTTTCTCTTGGTTGCAGAAGTCTATTGTTGGCCTTTGAGGCTTGGCAAATGTTGAACCTCCCATGCTTTCCCCCCTGGGGTGACTGATTCATATAAACACTCCTTACCGTCCTTGGGCAGGCTAGTTAAGTCAGGATGACCATGGCATTTTGAGTTCTAGATCAGGCTCTGAAGTTACATACCTATAGCCTCAGGATAGTCCTCTAGACATGAGATATGTATGTTCATGGCTTGCACAGATGGTCCCTCCCAAGTAAGCAGCAGAGGATGCAAATCCTATAATTACTTTCCCAGTTTCATGCTCCAAGAACTCTACACTGAACTGTTTTTCTCTAAAGCCTAGCCTGTTGATGAATGAAACTTGAAGAAACAAAGGACTTTTTTTTTTTTTTTTTTTTTTTGAAACGCACATGGGATATTACTTAACAGGTTGACTTAGTTTATTCCATCAGTACAGTCAAAACACCTTGCAGACTTGTGAATGGATCATAATGGTCATCTACAAAGATAGTGGTGGGTACTTAGGCTCTGCCCTCTCCTGATGGCACTGCACTCATTTGACAGCTTCTTGCAAAACAAAGAAACCTGATTGCAGGGATGGCAGATGAGGATCAAGTAGCGTGTCAAACTCTATTTCACTTTGAGGAAGAAGGAAACTACTAAACCAAGCATTATGAAGCTGATGAAACGTGGTAATCCAGCCCCTGTGGAGAGGGATCACTGGCCGTTATGTTCTGATGTTCATCACACCAGTGATTCTTAGCGTTTGAAAAGGAAAAATGTAGAAGTGTCTTCCTTGAATGCTAATCCTTGTGTTACCTAGATATACTGGGTTTACCTGGCAAGGTTTTGATAACCTGGAGAGATGGGTGAGTCTGCATGGGTGGCCTCTGTGAGCCCAGCTCACGTCAGATCATAGCCGGCTCCAAAAAGGATGTGCCACTGGCTAGAAGTGAGCCAGTGAGTGACACTGGTTGTGGCTCTGTGAGAATGGATTTAAGAAATGGGGGAAAAAAACAACCACCACCAGCTGTGCAACAACAGAATGGGGGGGTTGGGGGAGTGAGAAGCAGCCCTGCAGACACCAAGGTCAGTGCAGAAGGAGGGCAGGAGGTGCTCCAGGCATGCTGCAGCAGTTCCCCTATGGCCTGTGGAGAGGCCCCTGGTGGAGCAGGCTGTCCCCCTGCAGCCCATGGGTCCCACATGGAGCAGATTTTCACGCTGCAGCCTGTGGAGGAGCCCCTGATGGAGCAGGTGGATGTAGCCTGGAGGAGGCTGCAGCCCATAGAGAACCCCCGCAGGAGCAGGCCAACGGCCAGAGCTGCAGCCCTTGGAGAGGAGCCCATGCAGGAGCAGGGGGTCTGGGGGGAGCTGCGCCCGTGGGGGACCTGTGCTGGAGCAGTTTGGTACAGACCCATATTGGAGTGGTTCTTCAAGAGATGCTGCACGTGGACAGCCCACATAGGATCAGTTTGGGAAGGATGGCATCCCGTTGGAGGGACCCCCTGTTGGAGCAGGGGAAGAGCATGAAGATGGAGTGGTAGATTACAAAGCATTAGGGACTGAGCACAGCCCCCATTCCTTGTTCTGCTGGGCTGCTTGGGAGAAGGGGAGGGGAGAAGGTGTGTTCAGTTTGCTTTCAGTTTCTCACTGCTCTGATCTGTTAGTAACAGGCAATAAATGACATTAATCTTCCTGCACTGAGTGTTTTGCCCATGATGGTAATGGGTGAATGATCTCCCTGTCCTTATCTCAACCCTTGAGCCCTTTTTCATCATGTTTTTCTCCCCCTCCTTTGTTGAGGAGGGGGAGTGAGATAGCAGTGTGATGGTGCTGAGCTGCCTGCTGATGTGGAACCACCGTGCTAGGAAACTGGGAATTATGTTAGCCTTTGTTTTCTGTTGGCTTTAGGAGGAGATTTTTCAGGAATAGTGGGAGGTTTCAGCTGGGGGTAAGACATTTACTGTCTTCATATCCCTTCTTTCCTTCATCTCATCTCTTTAATTGCTGTTTGTTTTATTGGAAGCACTATGCTTTCAGCATATGCTATTTTTTTCATATCTTTTCCAGTGGTTTATACAAATGGCCCATATACATGCTGCAAAACCTGTTACAAAATCAGTGTAGTCTCTAAAAGAGTGTGTAGGAGTGCATGCAGTCAGAACAGTAAATAGAACAGCAGACTTTTGTTTTATGCTTAAAACTGGAGACAGTCAGTTCTGGCATCTGCCTTCCAGCAGGGAGCTGGACGAACTGAACTTCCCTTTGGAGTCTGCCACAGCGGCTCCTGAATTTGTATTGCGGGGTCACTGTGCTGTGAGTGTTTCCCCATCTCTAGCAGTGAAGTGCGTTGGTCTCAGCACTGCTCCTAGCTCAGCCAGCCCAGGAAGCTGGCATGACTGAAAGAGGACTTTCCACATGGTGGTACAGACCATTACTGTGGTAGGTAACTGGACTGGTCTGTGGCATCCCCTGTTACTCAGTTATATTTGTATGGCTCTTTGTGTGGCCATTTACTCTGCTACTTTGAGAAGGCAATTAGGTCCAGGTAAAAATCCAGATGAGATGCTCGCAGTCACCGTTCTGGCCAATGGAATAGCTTTCCTAGCCCAAAATAACACAGTTTATTTCTCTTACTGAAGTGGAAGGAGCCTGTGCTGGCTTCAGTGGGATGCTGTGAGTGCAAGAATACATTTGGGGTTGTTGTTCTGTAGGTTATCAAACCCTCTGCTATATACTTTTTTCATGCTTAATACTCTTTTAAAAACCACCACCACCAACAAAAAAAAAACTTTTTATTTTCAAATAAAAAACACTTGAAGGAATACTATGCCTTGTCATATCCTCTCATTTCTGTCAGTTATGTGGAGGTGAAGGTGCAATCATGCCTTCGCTTGTGCTCGATACTGTATTTATTTGATTTGAATGCTTAGTGCATTTGCGGTGTTGATTGTTTTAATTATTTTAATAACAAGGTGAAGAAGAAATTAGACTCAGAAGTGAGGCATAAGCTCAGAAATAAGGCTTCTTAAGATACTGCATCATTTTGTGAGTTATTCATCAGTCCTCTAGATACCACTAAAATAAGAAGATATTTGTTTTCTTGGATGAAGACTGTTTATTGGCCTGGCTGTCCTTGTTGATGCTGGAATTTCACCAGTGAATCTTCCTGAGCAACTCCTGGAAATTGGATGTGAAGCTTTGTTTGGAGGTTTGGTATGTGGGTCTCTAGCAAGGATGTTCTCATTCTGCGCCCCCCCCCGCCCCCCCCTTTTGACCTTCCATTTTTCTCCCCGAGCAAATCCCATGCCAAAAAGGAAGAAACACGTTATGGTTCCTGAGCAAATACTTCTGGGAATGGTGTACATCTATTTGTGTATTTCCTTGCTGAAAAGCTGTGAATTGTAACAAGAATTTCCTTGTAATAAATTCCATGGAGCTTCAGTGCATGTTCTTTGTTTTCCCCAAACAATTTTAGTTGTACTTGACAAAAATTTTAAAGCTTTTTTTTTTTTTTTCTTCCTTGCAGGAAAGGAGGATCAGTCTTGCAAAATTAATGCTAGTTGCAGAAGAAAGGTTTCATTCTTTAATTAATTATTTGTAATTAAACTTCTGATCTCTTTACATTTTTATAATTAAAGCAGAAGAAAATGGAGGCTTTAAAAAAGTCCTTTGATCTGAATTAGGATTCCAGTGCCAAAAAATAATTTTAATGCTGCATAGCTATATAAATAAAACTTGCAGAAAGAAAAAGTACTAAGAGAATGATGAAAAATTTTAATCAAATAACGTTGCATTTTTGTGTGTAGCAACTTTTTTTGGTAACACAAGCAGTTCTTTATAGCTTCCTTTTAACACCAGTATACTTGAATAAATTCTGTATTCTGTGTGAGAAGATATAGCTGTATGTTCTACTCCATTTCACAGTACATTACTCATCTCTTATATGTAAATTGCTTGAATTGTTAAATATCATAGTATTTCTGTTTAATAAACGCCATGCATCCTGGAGAATTGTTGACACTTTTTTTTTTTTTTAAGACAGACTTTACTATGGGGGCCAGAAAGTAAATTGCTGCTCGTATTGCTGACCTCCCCTTAAAAAAACAAACTCCAAGCTGGATCCCTTCAGAGCGCTATGCAGGCTGCCTTTTGCTGCCAGCCATCTTTATGCCCTTCTTGGTCTTTGCAGCAATATCAGAAATCAGCTCCGCACCAGGTCTGTGGTGCCTGAGTTAGCGTTGCAGCACCCTGAGTGTGGTTATGGGATGTATGGATAATTGCTGGCAGGGGCAACCTGAGATGAAAGCCATACCCACCCCACTAGGCCTGGGCTTGTGTGTCTGGATGTGCCCCGAGCTACTGTGCAAGCCATTACATCTCGTACTGCTTCTGTTTCGCTTTTCCCTGTTTCTGCTTGTAATGTGATTGCAAGCTCTTGGCAGCTGAAATTGCATCTTTAATATGTATGTTGCATTGGTTGGTTCAGCATGATAAGGGCATCTGGCTGTTTTAAAAAGATGGCATGGACTACTTAAAGGTAGGAAGCTTAATGGAAGTCCCTGTATGTATTCCTTTTTCCATAAAGTTGCTGCTTATCCACAACATACTGGCTACAGTACTGTGGGATTTTACCTAAATGTTTTGTAAAAAGCATCTCTCTAACTCTGTTTTGATTCATGTTGAATGATTAGGTTTGTATGCATTCAAAACAGAATCTTGAATTATCCTGATTTATGATGGACCTAGGTGCTTGGAGCTTTATGGCTGGCTGATACAGGGTTAAAACAAGAAGGACAGATTACATGTCCATGCAGCAGGAAGCTAGTTTGTCCTCTGGAATTGAAAACCTGCATTTAGCACTTGACAAAGAAAATAACGTAAGGATATTAAGAAAAAAGTAGATGTTTATAACCAAACAAAATTGATTTGCTGAGGTACAATAAACCTGTGAGAGATTCTGTAGGTAATTCTTCTCCTATAGGAGACAGTCAGCTCTTTCATTTTTTCTTCTAAATGTTCCAATTTCAACCATTATATTCAATCTCTTCCAAAAATAGTTAAAGGCCACATCATCTAGGGTTTGGGAAACTGTCTGGTGAGGTGGGAAAAAGATTCCGCAAAGAAAGTAAGGTTCAAGGAATATTGGCTTTCACTGGCTTTTGTGCTACATACCTAATCCACTAGTATATAATGTTAAGAAGTACTAATACTTTATGTTTTATTCTTGAAAAGTGATAAAAATAACAACTATATAGGAATTGCAGTGGTGTTTTGCCCATCTGATGCTAAGATGTGTGCTCAACCTACTGTATTTCAGAGCTGTTGACTTGATGTTTGGGAGTCATTTGTTTTTGCAGGAAAAGGAGAAGGTTTGCTGTTCTTCATACTCTGTAGGTCTCAGTGCTCCTTGAGGTTAGTAATTTTCGTGTAAGCACGAAAATTGGATGATACAGACAGGTCTGCAGGTGCCATGGAGATGAGTGTGATACACGTATGTTGAAAGGCTCTGATGCAGTAGCTTGAAGCAAGGTACCACCCTGTTAGGCACAGTTTCCAAAAATCACATGCTGCACGTGATATTTAAATCTACCTACCTGACTCTGTGCTTGGCTTGTTCTGAATATCTTGCAGTCTGAAATTTGTGGATTTTGTACAGTAGCTTTCTTATAGGTGAGGAGTTTCAATTTATGTTCGCACTGTGCTAGTTGTTAGTAGTGTGAAAAAGTGCATGAGCTCATTTTGCAGCAAAAGGTTTAAATGTCAGTTTCCTACTGCTGAATCCCAACATGTTACAGTACCTTTTTCTGAATAAGTGGTTCTAAAGCAATACAAATAAAATGTTGATACACAAGTCCATGTAAGTATGGAAAAGCTTATGGGATTCTGATGTAAACGCTGTTATTAAAGGTTATGTCTCATTCTTTCTGTAAATATGTAAGAAAAATCTAAGTGGTTTGGATGAGATTTTTCAGTGATGGGTGGGATTAAAATCAGTTTTTGAGAAGCTTTACTTTCTTCTGGCCTAGTGTAATTTAAACAATACTGCTTAAAAGTGTAAGTTGCACTTGATCGCCTTAGCATGGGCAAGGCTGTAGGGACATCTGTTCATTGTGTAGCACAGTGGGAGTGATGGCTGAGTGTTTTCGCTTGAACAACAGCCCTGAGAACACTTTATATTGCATACCTCCTTTAAGATAAGAAGTTGTGGGGAAGCATGTGTGTAGAGTATAAAAAAAAAAAAAGCACAATATTGTACTTTATATGCTGTATTATGTGGCTGAGAAGATACTAGTGAGTGGAGAGTATTTGTTTTCCATCCTTATTTTTCATGGAATCATATATAAAATGTGTGAGGTAGCAGAATGCTGTCCTGCTAAGGAAGAGCAGATACTGTGATAATTCATAGCATGAGCCTGAAATCATGCCAGCTAGTCCTTCGCCAAGGGTAAGTGATCACACTTGTAGAATAAGCTGCTCAAGGAAGACTGCTTATCATACTGTATTTTGTTTTGTAAAATGCAAAAGAACCCTGCGTGTAGCAGGACAATTGCATTTAATATGCATATTTAATTGCACATATAATAAGGGATATTTTTCATCTTAGTTGTTCTTGCAGTGCTATCTTACATATGCGCCAACAGCGCAGGTCATGGAGGGAGTGAAGGGATGGACTGCAATCAGTGAATCTTCCAACAGCGTGATTAAATTAGTATCAAATTATGCCCTCAGGAATTTCTAAACTCATAGGTATAGTAAGCAGTATGGTAATCAGAAAAAAAGCATGTTGTTTTTTCTAGTCAGAGTCTGGTTTCTTTAGTCATTGTTCTGACTTTCAGCAAGAACTCGAGTACAACAGTAACTTCTGCTGTTTTACCTTCTGCAGCAAAAGATCTGTGTTGACTTTGCAGTTTTAATTTTTTTCTGCTGAGGGTTACAAGTTAGGTACATGGGTCACCTTTCACTATCTGTTCTAAATAAAACTAAATGAGGAAGCAAATGCAGAGATTATATTTCAGCTGTTGCTTCAGGAACTGGCTAAATGTTGATTTAATTGAATTCAATTTAGACTGGTTGAATGTTGCTGCTGTTGTAATTAAAGAAAGAAAACTGCAGCTAACTAATCTGTTTTTCTGTCTCTTATACCTGCCTGAAATTTATTCTTTTGCTAAGTACAAATGAGCAAGTATCCAGCTAAGCAAAATCAGTCTTTGTGCCTAGATGATTATGCACCAACTATTTTGTGCTTATTGGAATGGAAAACATTAGCAGATTGGAGGGGATGAATGGCCTGCTTAATAATATCCAAGAAGGAAGAAAAATGACTTAATAATCTGCTTTAGTGATGATCTGTTTATTGCATCCTAATTTAGATAAGGTCAAGATAAAAGCAAATTATTTTGTGTGTCCTACGTGTCAGTAAGAGATAAGACAGCAACACAGGCCACAGGTTTGCCATGAAGACTTCTCTCTTTACAAATGCCTGGACATGTGTTCAGCTTTTCAGATGTAAATACTCCCATTAGATGAAATCTTGGTCCAACTGGAGTCGATGGTTAAAAACTCATGGCAATTTAAATAAGGCTAGAATTTCATGAATGAGTTCAGTGAGACTACTAGTATGCATAAAGTTAAACACATGGCTAAGTGTTTGCAGGATAGAGAGCCCTCAAGGATACAGGAATAAGACCCTTGTGATGCAATTTGACGTCTGACCTGCCTTGCTGTTGGGTGATGGAGAGCTGCAGTGAGGAAGTCGGTGGACCTTTTGGGCATAAACAAACACAGAGTATATAAAACATCATAAATAACTACAATTCATAAAACGCTTGGTTGGTCCTAAATAATGAAGCAATGAAAATGTTTATGGGCTGTGCTTGTTCTTGTAATATATTTTTATTTTATATTTTTTGGCACAAATGCATGTAAGGAATTAGTATCATTATTATGCTTTGTTATTCAGAACTACTTGGTAGTGGATACAGCTTTCTTTTGGAAGGGGAAAGAGGCAAGATAAAATTCACAGGACAGCCCCTCAGCCTCGTACTCAGTCACAGGAGTTGTGAAATGTTTGATAATTATGTCAGTTGTTGTAGTCGTCATGTATATTAACTACTTAATTTCATGTCATGCCCAGTAAAGAAACACTCTGTGCATTATCGTAACTTTGACGGTTCTCACCATCTGAGGCTCTTCTTTCCAGATGTTTCACTGTTTTGCAAATTTGATTTGGAGCTGCCTGTACAGCAGAACAACTGTCACATACATTAACAGATCTCTATCTCTCTCTTTGTGGAGAATATCTTTGCAGAGCCTAGTTTCATGTTTCTTGGCGACAAATACTATTTGAACGACTGCCTCCTTAATCCTCTGAGATTTAGATAAGTGCAATTTTCCAGGTTTTTGAGGGAGTCCTAATTTACATTTCATAACACATACACAACCAAGCAATTAGCATGAAGTCTTTCGGCAGCCTGACAGTCCTTTGTGCCTATGGAAACAGTTACACAATGGTGCATGTGCAAATAATGTTATCAGGTGCCCTTTGTGTGTGTTCACCCGTTTTACCTAGAGTATACTAAAAAGCTGCAGCCTAATTCTCATTTAACTAAAGCCCGGTCTATTGCAAGATGAACTTGCATAAAGACAGAATCATCAAGGTCTTAAGAAAATAATAGCTGCTATTCATTCCTTTAAATGGCTTCATTTTGGCATGCTGTTGATGATGTTTTTTTCTCTGAGCATGGCATTAAATGCTAGTGCCAGGAGGAACATCCCCCCAGTGGGGAGGTTAGATTCAGGCTGTAACCTTTCCTTTGTCCTTGCTATCTCTCCTTAGAGGTGGATGCAGAACCTTGTTCTTCTTCCAGGTTGGAGACTAATATTCCCTATATTTCTGGAGAATGGAGGTGAACACACCTGCTACATGATCCTGCTGATTACGCTGTCTAGTTGCTGTTGGGGAATAGGGAGTTGTAGTGGGCAAGTACAAAACAGGTGCAGTAGTGAGGCAGTGGGAGAAGCAGCACCGGCACAGAGCTCTTCAGACGTTGTGTGCGCAGGTGTCTGGGGCAAATGCTTTCTCACTTCTCATTGAGTGTTTGGGGTTCTTAAGCTTTTTTTTTTATTATTATTTTTTAATTATTATTATTTTTATTTTTTATTTTTATTTCATTCTGATAAGAAACTTAGGCAACTCCTTTCATTTCAATTGTATTATCACAGAATCCTCTAGTTTGGAAGAGACCTACAAGGTCACCTAGTCCAACCTCTGACACTAGTCCAACACTGACAAGTCTTCCACTAAACCATATCTCTAAGCTCTACATCTAAACGTCTTTTAAAGACCCCCAGGGATGGTGACTCCACCACTTCCCTGGGCAGCCCATTCCAATGTCTAGCAACCCTTTTGGTAAAGAAGTTCTTCCTAATATCCAACCTAAACCTCCCTTGGCGCAACTTTAGCCCATTCCTCCTCCCTCTGAAAAAAAGAAGCACTCACACAACCTCTGAGAATTGGCAAGAGTTGTTTATTGCCGGGACATCTTGCAGGGACAACTTACTGAGGGTGCACTTGATCCCCTCATCCAGATCATCTATCAGTATACTAAAGAGAACTGGCCCTAAGACTGAGCCCTGAGGCACTCCACTAGTGACCTGCCTCCAATTGGATTTAACTCAATTCACCATGACTCTTTAGGCCTGGCTACCCAGCCAGTTTATATCCCACTGTGTAGGGAGTGGTGCATTAGGGTGCATTAGAGTGCTTCAGGAGTACTTGAGAAGAGATTTTCTCCTTCCAGAAACTTCAGACTGAAGGGGATGAGAAGAGCAATGCATAGGAAAGAGACAGCATATGCATAGTATTCTTGCATGTTAGTCTTTGTGTTGTATTTGCAGGTACAAGAGCCATATACAAGTTAAAGTGAGGAAAGGTCTGGAAAAAGGAGAAGCAACGCAGAAGAGGTACTGGAGAAGGGAGAAATGAGTTACAGCCTTGGTGGTGGTTAGGTGCGTGGGATGCAGAGGATCTAAAGCCAGTACACAAACTGAGAGGAAAATTGCCCTCAGTATGTCAAAAATGGTGCTGCATTTGCTGAAAGAGACATTAGCCCTGGATTTTGGCAGTCTCAACTGTTTCTGCTGTAGCGATCCAGGCTGGGTCAAACTGCTTAAACCAAGGATGCTTGCTTTGCCGAAACAAATCTGAGATTGATCACATCATTAGCATAACTAACAGGTTGAAAAGGGGTAGCGGGGTAGCTGCTTTGGTGTAGGTAGTGATGAGCAGTTGGTGGTGATAATCTGATCAGATCGTACCAGTGAAGTTTGTCCAGAAAGGTCTCCTTGGATTTCATTTTTTGCCTTTCACAAGTTTTCAGCTTGCTTTACTAACCTGTTCTCTTTCTCTGTCTCCCTGGGTGGTTTTCTCCTCTCGTGTTTCCTACAATGGAAAGCTAATAAGACATATACAGAAAACAGACACTGGAACCAAAGTAGGAAAAATGAGCAATGGCTTAGTTAATAGAGTTTGGCCCTTTCAAGGAGAAAGACACAATGTAGACTAAAAAAGAGATAAATTGCTTGGGAAAGGAAAATGGATAAAACAATGTGGCTGAAGACAGAGGCCCAAGTGTTACTGTGCAAAAATTAGATTGCTGCAGAAGCTAGGGTTTGTGGCTGCCTTGTTTGGCTATTCCTTACACTAAGTCCTAGTTTGGGACAGACAGCAATGATGCAAAGCACTGTTGGTTTTGGCTGGTGCTTGCCAAGGCTGCTGTGTGGCTAATGAAGCGCTAGATTTTAACCTAATCTTGGCAATAGTGGTTTGAATGGAAGGCCAGAGTGAACTATCAGCAGAGATGATGCTATTTTTAGGGATATGTATGTGAAGAAATACTTGATGATATAAGGCTATAGAACTCTTGGAAAGTGGCACTGTGTTTGTACTTTGTTTAAAGAAGTTTTCAAATCCGTATCAGCGTGAGAACTGACTGTGAATTTCAAACATAGAATTGCACAACATGTGGCATTCATTTATAATCCCATTATTAGATTAAATGTTATGAATTAAACAAGTAACTCTTCCCTGTGTTTGCTTAGGCTCTTGTTACAGAAGGCAAACGTACCAGGTAAATAGACTTTGCTTTTTCTTTTTAGACTTTGTCTTCTTTCCTATAATGTCTACACCTTTAAGGACAAAGGCAAAACTTTAATTTTCACATTAAAGAAGAAATGATTTGTAAAGACACGTTATACCCCAGGCCTCTAGGACTTGCAGATTGAAAATGGAAACATAACCACAACTAGTGTATTCTGAGACCAGTCCAATGTGGAGTTTTACTGAAATGTTCAGGGGATGCTCTTGAGAATGTGGAATGAACCTTTAAAAGATTTCCCACATTTGCCTGCATATTGCCTGGCTTTTGATGCTGGCACGAGCCTGGTAGAAATGCATGATGTAGTTAGAATTCTGTCAATTTATTGTGAAAAATAGAATAGTGGTCATTTTTCCCCCTCACACTTGGTGGTTCATACATCTCCCTTCTGATTTTAAAGCAGGAGGGAAAATACACTGAGATGTTCAAGTTAATATTTTTAACACACCATTTTATTAGATGGAAGGGATACTTTAGAAGTGCTTACAGACAGTGTTTACCTTTAGCTGATATAGTAATTCTTATAATACATCCACGTTCTGTGTATCAAGTGTGAGATCCATGCTTTGGGCATAGTGGTGTGGGAACAATCTGCTCACACAGATGAGCCAGCAACAACTACAAAGAAGTTCTTGTGATTTGGCAGTGCTGCGCTCACCACAGCTATTGGTCAAGGTGTTAGGATGAAGTCAATTCAAGTGGTAATTGCTGTCTTTTGAATACAGCTATTATATAATAAGAATGGTTATACATGAAACTAAAAAAAAAAATAATAAATTGTGACCATTCAAGACAGCTAATGTTTTTTATAGCACAATTTCATCATTTGCTTTGGTGTATAGTTAACTATCTTAAGTCCATGTAGCCATAATAATAATATTCTCCTTTCCAAGGAGATTTAGTTGAAGTTTTGGAGTCCTTGCAAATATGAGGGACAATGGCAATCTCTGTCCACTGTAATGGAGATCAGCAGCAAATCATCCAGGCTAAAGGCTGACGTACATTCAGTTCATTCTTTTGAGTTTCTGGTGTCTAAATATATTCCCAGAGTGTGACCATCACTGTGTTTTTGCCTCATTATTAATCTGAGTTACTTGGATTGAATGTCAAGAAGGACATCGAGGTGCTTGAGCGAGTTCAGAGAAGAGCGACGAAGCTGGTGAGGGGCCTGGAGAACAAGCCCTATGAGGAGCGGCTGAGGGAGCTGGGATTGTTCAGCCTGGAGAAAAGGAGGCTCAGGGGTGACCTTATCGCTCTCTACAGGTACCTGAAAGGAGGCTGTAGCGAGGTGGGGGTTGGTCTGTTCTCCCACGTGCCTGGTGACAGGACGAGGGGGAATGGGCTTAAGTTGCGCCAGGGGAATTTTAGGTTGGATCTTAGGAAGAACTTCTTTACCGAAAGGGTTGTTAGACATTGGAACGCGCTGCCCAGGGAAGTGGTGGAGTCCCCATCCCTGGAGGTCTTTAAAAGACGTTTAGATGTAGAGCTTAGGGATATGGTTTAGTGGGGACTGTTAGCGTTAGGTCAGAGGTTGGACTCGATGATCTTGAGGTCTCTTCCAACCTAGAAATTCTGTGATTCTGTGATTTAGACATTTCTGGGTATTTGTAGTTGGGGAGTTTCAGAAGTATGAGCTATATCCTTTCTAGTTTATTATCTTGAGTATTGTATCAGCCAGATCTCTGTAATGTCCACTATCTGAGAGAATACACAAATGTAAGCTGTCCCAGTCCTAAGGTGCATGTAGTTCAGGCCCTTATTTTGGAAACCAAACCAACATACTTTATCTCCATCTGCCCATTTTTTATTTGACTTAATAGGATTGCTTATATAAACCTAAATATTGGTATGACTGTCTTATTTTTTTAAGAACATAAAAATCTTAAAGATTGTGCTCATGCTTTAATTCCAATTGCCTCATCAATACCTATAGCACGAAGTAATGGAAATCTGTATCTGGAACGTTGGCGTGGGGAAAATAAATTACAGGTAATGTTTTTCATCAACCATAATTAAAAGAATGATTATTACAATCAAAATTAATTGCATCTAATAAATAATTGTTTTCTTTTTTTTGGTAACGAATCTGAATCTTTCTCTGATAATTTTCCCTTTGTGTTTCTGAATGCTGTTGGAAAATTGTATTTTGCTGATTCTATGTATCTGTTTCTAAAGGGGATTCAGTACTTTCTGAAGGCAGCTATGTATTTTTTAAATCACTGGTCTGAAATGCGTTGGTTAACACATATTTACTTTGTTTTTAACCATGAAATCATAGAATCAACAGTGCCACAAGCTAATCTGTGGATTTGCCTGAGGTGGTGTTGTGAGCCTTTGGAGCGATATATTTGAAGTTGTGCTCATCCGTTGATATGAGTCAAGTATGCACCTTTATACAAAGACCTGGGTATAGTCATAGATAATTCTGTGAATGTTTTTGAAGTGGAATTTTACAAAGTCTTTTCTCTTTTAGTTACTTCTGCTTTTTACTTTTTTTTTTTTCTTTTCATGTACTAATCATCTAGTATTTGGAAAACAATTATTTTCTCTCTCTAAATATATATGTTAGAAAAAAAAAAAAAAAGCTCTACCAGAAAGAAACGTTGGAAACAAGCCTTTTTCTATCATCATAGACCATGAACTGTGAAAGTGACACAAGCTCAACTAATCTTCTTGCATTTCAATACTGAATTTGTTCTATTTTTCACCTGTTTATTTTTATTTTTATTGTTATTTACTTTGTAGCTATCCTCGTGTTCTTTCCTACCTCACCCTTAGATCACACCTTCTGTGATCTGAGAAGGAATCTGCTCTGAGCTTGTTCGGTGACTTGCAGAAAGGTGTCTTCACTGATGGATTGGATTAATTAAATATTGTTACTCGGTTCTCTGAATCTGATCTGTGTTTTGTTGCTTCGTATAATTCATGTAACCTGCTTCCTCTTGAAGGTTTATGACATTGGTAAGGACAAGCATCAGGGTTTTATGCTGATGAACACCGATAACAGCCTCTCATCTATATTACCCAAAGTTCTTGAGCTCTAAGAGAGGGTAAAATAGAAAAGTAATATAACCTGCTTCCTATTACATACGTGCTACTGATGAGCTTCAGCACACCCTCCAGTGCACCTTTGTTAGCAGGGCAAATCTGTGAGTTGCTTGCCCTTGCCAGAAGTCAGAGCCACCTTAAGATCCGGAGCATTGCCTGGCAGTCCCAGGGATGCTCTGGTTTCCCGAGAGCAGTTGCTGAAGGCTGGGCATGAGAGCCTCGATCACGACCTCTGGCTGTTCCTCCCCTGCCTGCCTTGCTCCTATAATCCCATAGCAGCTGTCTGAATTTCCTTTGATTCCTCTGGCTTCAGCAAAGCTGCAGGGGCGCTGGAAACCTGGCCCTGACCCCTGCTGAGCTGATGGAGATAAGAGCAAGAACATCATTGCCAGTGAAACGTGTGTGCCGCTGCCCTATTTTGAGCCAATGAACACTGGGGATTTGCTCTCTGAGGATGAGCCGTGCTCCTCCTGCCTGCCGCTGGTCCCAGTGGTGCTGGTTGTGACCCCCTGTCCCCCTGCCCCTTGGGTGGCGAGCTAATGGCGGGCCGTGAGCTCTGTGACCGCTGGCGCTGGGAGGAGCGGAGAAGGAGCGGGTTTGTAGGCTGGGTCCTGCTGGCTCTGTCTGGGGCCTGCTGGCTCTGCAAGGAGTGCCGTGGGGAGCTAGTCAGCAGCAGGCTGAAAGCGCAGAACTGTCCCTCTGTTATTCAGGGACATTTGCCAGGCTCGGTGGACCAAGCATCCTGGGTTTTACATGGTGTCTCCCTGTCCCTGGAGTCAACATTTTGTTGATTCCCACCCCCCCCCGCCGATTATTATTATTTTTACTTTTAGCATGGATTTGTGCACTATTTATACTTAGGAACAGTACTTGGTAGTTGATTCACTTCCTTTCCCACAAAGCACCACCAGTGAACTGATGTGGAAGTGGCTGAATGCATAAGCTGCAGAGTGAGGTGGCTGCTGGTGGGAAGGGTAGGAGCTGTTTTGGGTGGTTGCAAATACTGACAGGCAGTTTGAACACACACCGCTCAGGCACCTGTCGGCACTCCTTAAACGTACCTGTTCATCTGTTAAAACTACTTGTTTTCCTACATATTAGGAAATAAATGTTCAACTTTTAAATTCACCCGGATTAACTTTTATTAGCGCAGTCTGCTTTCTGTTTTCATTTTAACTCTGCTAGGTTTATTCAAATACTTCCAGCATTTGAACCTATCATGCTGAAACCTTTTAAAATAATTTTTCAGGATAGATTGCTCATTTACTTCTTCTAGAATTTCTGTATCACTCTGTTAAATAATGGATTTCTTTAATGCCTACAAATGTGGAGAGACGATACAAAGGTTATTGCTTATTATTTCAGCCTGCAGACACTCATTGAGAAGCTGAACTCCACAATAACTTCCACTCCCCCATAGCTCCTCTAAGCTGCCAACACTGAATATTAATCCAGAATAACTGCTGAAGCATGCACATAAGGCTAACGAGTGCATTTGTGCACAGATTTATGATGTCATGAGATTAACAGTGGATATTCCTCCCTGTGTTTTTTTTCTTTCTTTGTCATTATCTAAGTGTCAAGATTGTGGCTTTGTTACAATGCAGGTGGTGCGGGCTTGGCTTCAAAGCCTCTGTCAGGAGTCAGAAAGTCCCTTCTGGAAGCGTATGGTTTTGAAGCGTTGCCCTTTGTGCAGACAATGGCGGTGCTGCTCAGCCAGCATCCCGAGCTCCCTGCTGGTGGTGCTTCCAGCGCCCTGCAGCACCCACATTGCCCTCCCAGCCACTGGAGAGCATCTGGAATCAGAGTGTGGGCACGGCAGCAGCCTGCTCACCCCGCTGCCAGTTCAGGCAGCTGTATAGGAATGAGTAAGGCAAAGTTAGCTTTATGAACGCACGCGAACAAGTTTTATGAATGCTATCATATCAAAGTGTTTACAAAGCAGAATGAAACAAAGCCCTTCCTGGGCGTTCGCTCCTTTGTGTGCCTCATGGCTTCCTGATAAAAACTTAATTTGCCTGTTATTTTCCCTGCTTTTAAAGCACTCAGAAGTGTGGGTTTATGCATTGGAAAGGGGAGTCTGTCTTTTATCTCTTTCCCTTTTCTTATCTGAGAAGCGTTAGGAAAGAAAATAGCAATGCACTGAATTCTTTGAAATCACTTTTCCCCACTTTTGAAAAGGGCTTTTCTGGCCTGTTAACTCCAGTTTGGGCTTTGAAAAATGGCAGCACATGTAACTTCCAGCGTGACTCACAGCGAACGTGGGAACACTGTATAGGTGCTGACATCAAATCTCCTCCTTTGGCTGTTCTTTAGTCAGCCCGGTACAGCTGCGCTCTGCTTTGCCAGTGGGTCTCTGCGGGTCTTCCAGCTTCACTCACTCATATCCCCTGATCCAGGATGTTTGGGAAGAAAAAAAAAGGAAAGAAAAAAGTCATTTGCCCAACTTTGAAACTTGTATATTCTTTTAGTGTTTGAGGAGATAGTATATAGCTGGCAAGAAGGTGTTAACCTCATTAGAAAGGACTTTCTCAAAAGCCTTACTTCCTGGTTGCAGTCTAATATTCCGGAGAACTTATTTAGTTATCTTTCTTGATGTGGATGTTGAGTTTATCTAGATTCTTCAGTTGTGTTAGCCTGTGTTTTTCTTTTTGTAACTTCTTCAGACTCTTCTCCTTCATAGTGGTAATGCATTCTCCTTTTCTAGAAGGATTTTGAAAATGACCTAAAACAAATGACACTAATGTTACAGAAGTGCTTTTGATCAGGTGGCTTTTCTGAATCTTTGCATTGGTGCAGTTGGGCACTGCTGGCTATAATGGAAGCAAATCTACTCGCAAATGCTTCCAAGGCATTTTTTTCCCTTTCCAGGTATTTTATATGTTTGATATCTACTCAAGTTCTACTCAGATATTTCTTCTTTGAAGTGATTTTAATTTTGGGTTGGTAAGTAATATTACTGATGATGCAAAGTCTGAAGAGATATGGTTAGTTTTTGAAGTATTTTTTGTTAATAGTTGTCTATATATTTGAAAGACCAGCCTTCTGCAGAACCTATCTGTTTATTTATTTATTTATTTATTTGTTTTTGTTTTATCTACCAAGACGACAGGCTAATCGCACTGTCAGCTTTATACAATCAGACGTCCCAGTTGAATGCACAGATGGAGAATACCTATTGTATGCCAGTGCTTCAGGGTAGGTGTTCCCACAGTACAGATGTGTGTAAGCAGAAGCCACATTTGCATTTGCTTAGTTTGAGGTTTATTTTAAATTCTGATTATGTTTAAGTCTCTCTCTCTCTCTCTCTCTTTCTCCTAAATAGGTGGGTAGTAGAATCAGGAGGTGAACTACTGGTTTCAGGGGGTTGTAGTTCTTCTGAGTTGTGTAAGCTCTTAAATTGTGTATTATCTGTTCAGTATTTCAAATGCCTTTTAAAAGAGATATTCAACAGATGTATTGTAACTAGACTCTATTGGAAAAGGTTACAGTCTGGAGAGGAATGTCCACTCCACACTTTAAATCTCTTTCCACTGAAAGTTTCCTTTGTTGCCAAGGAAATAAAACAATGATTATGTTATGGGGCTGACAGTTTTGCTAAGTATTCTTATTCTCAGAACAAGACTGACCTTGTTAAGTTGTTGAGGATGATGTAAAATTCAGGGACTCCTATTAAATTTCTTGATGGGATTAAAATATAAATTAACCACTCCTCCATCCCCTTTCTCAAGGGGGTAGAGAAAAAGAATCCCTATTTTATTGGTTTTGGTAATGGCGATGTGTAAGTAGGCTCTCTCCCTTCTGGTGATGTAAAGAGCTCCACGGACTGTCTAATCTCAGTTGCCTTTACTGAGGATTAAGTGTGTTGGGGTTCTCCCTGCTGCATTTCCCATTGGTACTCTGTACTACTCCTTCAGTGATGTAGGTCTTTGCCA
This sequence comes from Nettapus auritus, assembly GCA_011076525.1. NCBI lineage: Eukaryota > Metazoa > Chordata > Aves > Anseriformes > Anatidae > Nettapus > Nettapus auritus. The sequence continues at coordinate 51,892,597 of CM021765.1, read as the reverse complement.
CGAGTAGGAGCAGCTCTTCCCCGTGCCCCATTCATAGCCATCTGATTCCTGCTTTATCTGTTGATAGCGAGAGAGGGTATTTTCATCCCTCTTTTTTTTCCTTTTGGTTTGCATACATAAAAAAAAAAAAAGTTACAGAGATTATAGTATTGTTTGAGCTCTCTGTTGCAGTTAGCGGTGCTGGTTTAGGGCACTGGGCAAACAGTTTTACTGGGTACACTGGAAAGGAGGAGGAAACAAATGGGTAGTTGTTCTCATGGTGAAAGGATGTTGGCCCAAGTGCTGGTCACTGTTCCTTCCTCCTCTAATTCAGAGCATCAAATATGACTTAGGATCAAACAATTTCCAGTGACATTGAGCTGTTGCATCTTTGCTGTCTTTCCCCAGCTGTTTCTGAGAAATAGGGAGGAAATGATCTCTTTCCTTACTTCTGAAGCTGGAAAACGGTGATGGCTGGGTTGTTGAGCAGAGAGGAAACCCAAGTGGAGGGAAGCTAAATGTTAGTTTTTTTTCCCCGCTCTGTTTATTCTTGGTGTATGTTTGGGCAGGTGGTCCTCAGTGGTATCAAATACCAGGAGCCTCTAAGATGAATGGAAAACATTCAAAGGTATTAAATGCTCTCACCAGGGTGTGTTACCTGATTTTGTGTGAGAGAAGATGGAATCTTTGTTTTGTTATGAACATTGCCAAGCTGCACCACAGAGTTGCTTCTGAAGCTATCAAAAACTGTACTGTTTTGCTGTGCAGTTCATTTCTGATAAAACTCAAGCCTGAAAGACACACTAGTTTTATGTCATTAGTCATGCTAATTTGTCTAGCATTGACTTTAAAAAAAAAAAAGTGTAGATCTAGTCAAAGGTGGTTCTGGGTGTTCTCTCATTGCTCAGAGAGAACAAAGATGTGCAGATCCAGAGATATTTCCAGCACATCCCCCCCCTTTTGTGCACTCAGTGAATTTCTTTACGAGAGAGACTTCTTCCCTTCTCTTTTTCTCTGAGTTGAGTTATATATAGGTTAATATATATATATACATTTTTATATATATATAACCTTTATATATATATATGTATATATATACATATATATATATAAAGGTTAATAATAACCTTTGGAAATAATCACCTTGTGGTAAAGAGTAGATTCTGACTTCTTGGTTTAAATATCCAAGATAAAAAATGACCAAACAGAGTAGCTATAAATGTGCAGAATGCATCAAGTTAGCCACTGTGTTTTAAAAATTCTTTTCCCTATAATAATTTATTAGAAAAATATCATATAGAAAGATGGTAAGATGAAGACTAGCATCGCTGTCAATCTGCTATATTTACAAACCTTTTTTAACCATGATTACTAGAAAAATATAATCCCCAAATCATTGGCACATCTTTTATCCTCCTTTTCCCTTGTTTTCTGTTTAAAAAAAAAAAAATAGGCTGTGTTATTAGCTCTGAGCTACAGTTTCAGCTGATGTAAGTTAATATATAGCTAGTAAATAGAATTTGGCTGACTCACAGCAAAAGAAAGATGTTCCTTATTTCTGCTTTCAGATGCAGGAAGAGGGCAGACTGATTTTTGAAAACAACTACAGTTATGGCAAATTAGAGAAATCAAAATATTCTACAGAAACATGCAGAATTCAAGGGGTTGTCTTATCCTAGATACGCAGGAAGTAGAGACATGATGCAAGTGATGTGGTTAAATTGGGTCATGGCATGAGCTTTGGTGGGGTTCTCTAGTAAATAATTTGCACAGTGCAGGAGAGCTTCCTTCCTTAATTGTTTCCACCTGGTAGCAGGCTATTGTCAGATCGGGGACCTTTCTGCCCCTTTGAGCAGCACTGTGAATGAGAAATACACAGTGTGTTGTGGGTAAGTAGTGTTTGGATAATAGCTAATTCTGTCTGGCTTCATTTTATAAAGCTGTTTGGAAATGGGATAGAACAGCATTCTCCTTCAGGGATATTTGTTTTCCCATTGTGATCTTGCTTGGGAGACTGTCTTTCTGGGTTTTATCTTGTATTGCTGCTTCTGCTACTACAAGAATCATGATATGATTTAAAATTCCAGTATAAAAATAAGAAGTTACGTCAACTTTTTAAAGCACTTTGACCTTTCTGTTTTAGAAAAAAGACACACGCAAGTTGTTTAGAAGTGTGCTGCTGTAGTAGAAGACGAAGTAATAAGTCCTTTCTTACACTCTTTAATTTACCTACTAGGAAGGAGATGGATACATTAACTTTGTGTTTGCCTTGCCTAGCACAAAAAAGAGGGAGGAAAGGGCATGCATATGAAGTGATATCACCACTTTATCTTGGAAAAAAAACAAAAACATAATGAATTCTAATGTTAGTACTCTCTTTGGAAATAAGCTTGTCTCATCTAATGGAGCTGTTGAATTGCTTAAAAATTCAGTCCAGTTTTTGTAGCTGGAGACTAGAGTGTGAAAGTCCCTTCTTCTGCCTTCTTTTGTAATCTATGCCTCTTTAACAGTGTACTTGATTTCTGCCTTCAAAGTCTTGGAGGACTTGGAAAAAGTGAAATGGAATAACCTTTCATCAGGATTCAAGTGAAATGTGCTGTTTCAAGGCAAGCATACAATATAGGATTACTGCAGACTCCTTGTTTACACCTATTTTAGTTTCACAGTCTCATTTAATTTCTCTGAAATGATGGCACTGTAGCCTAATTAATAGTTCATTATATTTGTAGATGGATGTGGGAATCAAAAAATTTAAATTATGATGATTAAGAACTTAGTAGCAATGAGACTTTTGGATCTCTAGACATTAATAAATGCAATCACACTGGTTACTGACAGCCTATTGCTTGTGTTGGATGGGCAGCTTTGTCATGACTGAACACACGCGGTTGCTTGTACGCCTACAGTTCTTGACACGGAGCAGGAGGCAAAGGAATGCGTACCACTGGGGAAGAATTATCTGCCTGGGCTCAGTTGGCTTCTGGGAGCTGCTTGGTATTAGTTGTGGAATATTAAGCAGGGGCGAATCTGCCTTAGTATGTTGGAATGAGATTGCATATTTCATTAAAACCTAATTTGTTTTTCATGGGGAAGTACCAGAGGCTACGGCAATTACCATACTTGTAAGATTGGAAGAAAGATGCTTGGATGAAATCTAGCAAACAGGACCGTCAGTGCTCATTTAGTAAGTCCTCTGTGAATCATTTGAACTGAATTTGCATGATTGTAGCAGACCCAGAAAACCTTTTGCAACAATTATCCAGTGATACCACCCTATAATCAGCTGGAGAGGGTGGGTACACTCCTTCCAAACCTTTTGTCTTTTTCATTGCAGTTTCTGTACTCTTCAGGCCCTTCTTCTGCCTCTTAGGGGTGTCCTGAGTTGCCCCAGTGGTGCCCCAGAGAAAGTACTTGAAATATTGTGTGGGTAGGAAGAAGGCCAGGATGGGGGCCTTTTGACAGAAAGATAAGATTCTATTTATTTATTTATTTATTTATTTATTTTTAAGATCGGATTCTGTGTCTTTGGAAATGGGCAAGATGTAAGGTCTAAGATCTTGCAAAGTGTATATAAATCCCTTCTATTGAAACCCAGATTGAAAGTCCTCCTAACATTTCTGGTTCAGGATCTAATTTAAGAATTGAACTGAGCCCATGTAACTTGCATGCTAAATTTTGAAATGCTTGACAGATTAAAAAAAAAAAAAAAGGAAAAAAAAAAAGGAAATTGGAGAGTAAGTGGTGCCAAATAAACTCAGAAGTTTCAGTACATTGCTCTTTATTTCAAGTAGTGGAATAGGAAGTAGAGTCTTGAGCTATAATGAAAAAGGAATTTGTGCCTTGCAGTTAATATTGTTGGGAAAGTTTTGGATTTATAAATGACAGTTTGAGACTGACAGAAAAAAATACCTTAAATCTGAAATGAAAGTGTAGGCAGTCTTGGTGGGGAGAGGTGGAAAGTGTGGGAACTCTGTGGGATAATGTAATTTCTTTTTCCAGTTTATGAGAGTGGTTAGCAGCTGCTTATTGCCCTTAACAGTTTGTTTTTAATCGACAAGGTTCCCTTCTTGAGAGTTTTCAATTGTATGCTTGTATCTCATTGGGCTCAGCTTTCTCTATACAGTATAAGAAGTCTGGCGTATCTCCTCTACCACGGTGGCAGAAATAAAATTGCATCTTCAGAACAATCAGACATTGTGAAGTGAGCTGTTATTGAAGTCTCTTTGCCTGAGACACAGCTGTTTCTTAAGCATATGTTATCAAAACAGCTACAAGCCTCAGTAATGCTATATGGGAAAGAAAGAATTATCATTGAATTACTATTTGAAATGAGAATGAAGTCTAAGTGAACACCCATCTTCGAAGAAGTTGAAGTACAGCTTGACTTGCATATACTGCCTTTTGGATGAATTTCACAGCTCCGAACTCACTATCTTTTTCATTCTGCGATATTTTGCCTGAGGAAGAACTATTAAATATGCAAAGACCACTTTCAAATACGGTGATACTGGACTAGACAGTCTGTTCTGTGCAGATGCAGTTCCAGTATGTCTCAGCGTGTGTGCTTATGCATATGTAAAAACTTTAAACTAAGTATAGTTCTTAAAGTGCCTATAGTAATAAATCAGTCTGTTACTTGGTACCAAAGCTGAAAGTAGCTTTAGCAGTGTGCTTGTAATGTTAAGTAAAACATTCCTGATGACATTTTTTTGAACAACTTAGAGATAATTTAATAGTTATTAAAAGTACAACCAGTGTTATTTAAAAACTGTGTTAGCTAAGCTAAAAGATAAGGGAAACAATAAAAATGCCATGGAAATATATATCTGAGCACTATCTAACTTGTGTTGTTTCGAAGAGAGGTAATGCTTCACCTGCATTACATCACTTTCTTGAATTTCAGTAGCCTTTGTTTTGATCTTTCCATGAACAATCAAATCCAGTTAGCAACGGAGCAGTCTTTTCAAATGTATTGCCATGCAGTGCATGCATTTCTGTATTGTGATACTATTGCCTCCAGTAATTTTTCTAAAGCCAAACTTCCATATCTAATGTTCTTGGTTAGTAATTTAACCAATCTTCTCTATAAATGTGATCTTTTTTTTCCACTTCATTGCTGTTTAGTGTAGCTGTGCAATTGCATGGTTTACTAAATTTTATGGCTTATGGACGATCTCTCTTCAAAGGATTTGGGAATCCCTCTACCAATTAGATAACATCTATTTTACCATTACTCTCATATAATTGTGTATTATAACATAAAACCGAGACTCCTAAAGCAATTTGATTGTTCATTCAGATAAAAAGCCTTACCATAAATCGTTGCTGACAATGGAATGGAAGCAATGTGGTTTTAACAGCTGACTTGGATGTCCAACTGCTCCAGTGTTCTCTCAGATTATGCCATGAGATGCTTTTTCATATATAAGGGAGCTCCTACAGGGTACCATATGGCCTTTGATCTTTTTTTCTGGGGACGAAAAAACCCTACAACAGCATTTATTGTAAAGTCATTGGCCTTGTTTCTCTTAATAGGTAAAGACATCGTTGTCCTCTAAGATGTAAGGAGAGAATGGATTTTGTAGTGAGGCATTTGCCTTTATGCTGTGGGCGTAGGCAGGATGTGCTGTAGAAGAAGTGGGGATTGGCAAAGTCCTTTAAGTTTTCATCTCCTGCAGTGAAGGAAAGAAAGGTTGCAGCATAGCATGAGGAATGCTCTTGACCTTAAGGATGTTCATGCTGTTACAGAGCAAGACAAAAATGCCATTTTTGATGTAAGCATCTTATCCTGAACCTTTAAGTTTCACAGTTGATGGGAAGGGGAGGAAGCTGCATGTGGCTGCTTAATTAGCAGAGAATGCAATTGTGACTTGTATCATTGATTTGTTGAGCACTAATAGTGAGTGACAGTCTGAGGAATGCCCTAATAAACATAGCCTGTCTCAGACTTTATGGCTGGTCTTGGCTTATCTTTAGCATCTGTGTTACTTGTGTTGGGTGGATGCCCAGTTTGTCAAAAATGTTGGTGACTGCTCTCTGTATCTTCTTTGCCGTATCAGAAACTAAACCAAAGATCAGGAGGCTGGCCGAGCTTTCTGGCTTCTCTTCCTGCTCTACCTTTGCTTTTGGTGACTGGGCACATCCTTGATTATACCTGTAGTCTCTGAGCCGTGCCCTCAGAAGAGGTGTGCTGAAGGTAGCTTGATTCCTACTTGCTTCCTCCTGGAGGTGAAGTGAGACAGAAGAAAATCAATTAAGAGCAGAAAAGCACTCTTAAAAAAATAAACGGAATAGATAAAACTCCCAAGAGAATGAAACCATTTGCAGGACATGATGAAAATTTCAACATTTGCATAATTACATTAACATGTGTAAATCAAATGCATTTTTTTCCTTATTGTGAGAGAGGCTGGTTTTAAATATTCCATGAAAATTTTTTGTAATGACTGATAGTGAAAGAATTTTTTAGAGCATGTAATTGAGCTGCATTCATGGATGGGATAAACAGGTTAAAAGTGATTTCCATTTGTGTTTTTTGTTCCCTATAAATCCTCAATTTTCTGTGCTCTCTTGAGTACTGTTAGCACTTGAAAGGTGAAACCTGTATTTTACCTGACATTAGAACTGCTTTCTCATTGAAAGCAGTTTCTAGTATTAAGAAATCATTCCTTCTTCAGTAAGAATATTGCTTAATTGAATAACTTTTCTGATAATACTAATTCATGCTTTCAGGTGACTTCCAGGTATGCTTCTAATCTTACTGTCATTATAGAAGAGTGCTTTATGACCAGGGACAAAGAGAACATTTCTAGAGGGACAGTGTTTCCAGCAGAGTTACCTGAAAGTAATTTCATTTGTATTGCTTGAGACTCAGTGTCCTTGATATGTGACACTAGCATTTTCTTCCAGTTTTATTTTGTGTTGCAAGAATGTTAATTGATTTATTCATGCTTTGTGAGATAATGCTAGGCATATATCTATTCCATCCTGCGCTGCTTCAAGTAAAAGGCTTCTGCTGTTTTGACAATGTTGTTGTCACCAGTAATGTAAGATTGATTGGAAATTGTATCTGTAGTATGTCAGTAGATAGTGAGTACAATTTGAACATGAGGAGCCCCATGAACCTCGGAATCAATTTTGTTCTGAAATTGGGAAAAATACAGCCTTTTCTGAAAGGGGACCTGATCTACTAGAATGTTAATTGCCTTTAAAGTTTCTTGTAGAGCTTCATGTACCTGTCTTAATTATTATGCAGATTTCATCAGAGAAAAAATGTTAACCTTCTTGATACAGAAAGCCTCGTGTAGCTTTTTGAACAAAGATATTTATCACACTGCCCATCATGCTAGACTTCCTCGGATTATTTTGAGTTACAAGCACAGAGACCAGCCTTGGAAATTAATAGTTTCACAATTACTTACCATTTCATTTGCAAGCTGCATTTTAAGTTTAAGTTAAGGAAGTGCATCAAAGGTTTATATGCTTAAATGGATCTTGGAATTGCTGAACTCTGATGTTTGGGGATAAGTACTTGCCAGTGATTAAAAAGTTAACCCTTATCAAAATTTTGCATTGATAGGCAAGCCAAATCCTTGTCAGAATATAGCATTGCTGCTGTTCTGTGTAAAAGTATTTGGAAATGCCTTGCTAGGAATTAGTTGGTGTGGTATAGTGTCTCAGTCATCCTTTGGAAATTGTGCTTACTAAGTACAATAATATCCTTGGTGAGGAGAAATAACATGCTATCAGGAAATAACTGGAGAAAAGTATATGGTATGCCATATACAAATTGTAGGGGGAGGTAAATTCTTGGCAAGAAATTTAGGAATGTTTCCATTTAAGACTGTAGAGATCCAGTTTCCTTTTTTTTTTTTTTTTTTTTTCCCGAAAGAGGAAAAGAAACACTTGCTTCTTGAAATAGCTAAATGTTTTGTTCCATTTTGTAAAGTGAAGTCTGTTGCTGTTGTCTTTAAATTGGTGAATGTAGGATCTCGCCTCTCATGAATATGGTACTTAAGTTACTGTGTACTGTACATGTTAGTCACAGTTAGAAGTTCGTATCAAGGAAAACAGCAATGAGGAGATAAGGCTGTACTTAAAAATGTAAAAAAAATGATTGTAGACTCATTTATCTGACTGCTCTGGTACACACTGCATTAAAGTACATAATGCATCATGGTTCATGTAGGGTTTAACATTCTTAGATTAGACTTTTATCAAAGGCTTTAAAAGAATGAATAGCTATCACATGTATAAATCATAAGGATAAGCAGAATGTTAAGCAGAAGTGAATTATGCTGCACCCATTAGTGACTAATCTGCAAAGGATAACAGCCTACTTCTAGAGTTTTATATAGGTACCTCTTCAGCTAAGACAGATCCTGTGCTGAGTCTTCAGGCTTCAAGTTGTAAGGATAAATTACGTGAATTTGGAATTGTTATATAAGTATAATGGAATAATGTGGTGTTTTCTTTGTTGATGGTTAGTGCATAAAAATAATAGTGAAGAGTAGAGTGCTGTCTTTATACTGATTTTCCCCCACCCTCTGTTTTTCTTCTAATTTTATACCGAGTAAAAAAGATCTGATGAACTTGTTTGGTGTATACTTGAACATAAGTAATTAAGACACTTCTCTGATAGAGTTTGGAAACAAGAGACAACACATTAAAGCTTCTGTTTTATCTCCTTCACACTGGATTAGGAAATTATGGCCTTTGCTTTTTATTGGTGACCTTTCAGTTGTGCTTCATGTTTTGATCATCAAGTTTAATCTAGATCCAGATTTTGGTCTTGATTTTTATGTTACGGTACTGTTGTACAGAGCCACTCCTTAAATCTTTGTAAATAATTAATTTATTGCAAGGACTGAGTGCTTTATTTCTGGATGGTATTCCTTACCATTGCTAGGTGGTCCCTACCACTACAAATAAGTGGGGAAAAAAACAACAACAACAAAACACTTGCATTTATCTATGAAGTCTGCAAGACAATCTGCAGTTCAGTTCTCAGAAGCAAGTTCTCTAGCAACAAGCTAGCTGTTGAACTTGTTTTCAGAAAGAACAACAAAAATCAATTTGTTGGGAAGGATCACTGGGCTATTGGATTCTGAGTTTTTTTTTCCACTTTGGAATTTACTTAGTTTCGTTTTCCTTCTTACTGGTATGAAATAGCCCAAACTAGGATTACTTACAAATGGAGCTGCAAAGACCTTGTATTTTGCCAGGCTTTAGAAAGAGATAATTATGTTGACTGTGCTCTCCTTGACCACTGTTTGCATCCATGGTCAGTGTATTCTTTGGGTTTCTGGCAAGAAGCACACCTTATAGAAGGGAATTTATAACCTTTTTCTTAATAGTCTGAGCTTCTGGCTACGTATAAATATGTACCCTCTGTACTTTATCTTACGTGGGGCAATGTCTGTCTGAAAATTACCAGAAGACATCTTAACACTTACTGAATCTGTTTTTGACGGTAATAGAAAGTGAATTACGTTGAAACCAACAAACAAACTTTAAACTGTCAAGTTAAATTAAAATTTACTCAAGGGCAGTGTTATTTTTCCTGCATTATATTTCTGCCTCTGATTTTTAGATCTGAGCATTAGCATGATAGGAGGTTGTAGGTCATAGAAGGACTTAAACCATTTCCTTTCATACCATCCTTTTCTTCTATTTCAGTTAAATGAGCAAAATGAGGCCTGACGAAGTCTCTAATTCTCTCTCTGCAATCATGTTGTGTATTTGAATTATTGCAAACTTAGCTAAGAGGTGTCTGTGACTGCACTGATATTTTGATAATATGGAGGTGCTTACAATCTGATTAACGCATACTGCATTTTTCTTCTCTCCTGCTGGGAATAAAAGTCTGGGGCTAATAAAATATTTCCTGACCTTGAATAGGAGGTTATAGTGTTTTCTTTCTTGATTTTTTTAAAAATTGCTGATTTTGTTGCAATAAAATTTGAGAGGCATAGTAAGTGATAAAAATTGTGAGAAATTATGCATAATAAATGTGACCCTAGTTTCTTTAGAATTTGACAAATTTTTGCACTCTATGCAGAAGATCTATTATTTTTCTTTCCACACTGTAACTAAGAAAATCAAAAGCTTGTTTTTGGTTCAAAGAAAGCTTCTGTTCAAAGTTTGTACTTAAAATAGTGAATTAAACAATACTTGAGATAATTGTCTTTACAGAAATTGGGAATTTTACCTTGCATCTCCTTAACAGAGGTAGCAAATAAAAAAGGAAATTAAACATGTCTGGCTTTAAAACTTTGCTAAAATGTACTGGCTTTTATATAAAAATGTCTGAAAACTGCTTTTCTTTTTCTCTTTTTTCCTGTTCCCCCCCCCCCCTTTTTTTTTTGTTCCCCCACTATCATTTCTCAAATACTTTTTCCTTTATTGGAGCTTCCAGCTCTTCCAGGCTGTTTTGAGTTAAACTGCTTTCAGTCGGAGCTTGTATTGACAACATAATGACAGTCTGTGCACAACTGAGGTGGAATTAGGAAGTGTTAATTTACTTACAGATAGAGGAGTATTGCCAAGCTGAAGCATTTGGGTTAGTAGATGCTTAGCTTTTCATAACAATTGAAGGAAAGGAAGAATTTTAATGTTTTCTCCTGATTCCGCAGCTCAGATTCCTTAATGACAAAGGTTGTTGTGGTATAGCTGAGGTCCCCTCCTAAAGTCAGTCTTCTCAGGTGCAGGTGGTAGTGGATGTGATGCAGATGCAAGTTGTTTGGGGAGCTGTTTGCTAATCATGTAATTTTTTTGCTCATCACTGGCATCCATGTCTTTGAAGAGCTGCCTCCACATTTTTTTCGGGAGTACCTTTTGGGCTCCATTCATATCTGATCAAGTAAAGATAGGAGCAAAGCTTGTCTTTGCAATACTAGACATTCTTTTGCATGTACTTTCAGTTGGCACACCATGTTTGTCAGGAAACGGACCTTAAAATGGTACTTGCACTGAGCACTTGTCACCTTCTAGCACAGAGTAACCCGGGTCTTCTCCAGCAGTCCTTGTACTCCAATGTGGAAGGTGGTGGGGATCTTCCATGTCTTGTGCAACAGTAAGTCCTTCCCAGTCCTAAAAAAGGGATTAGTGCCGGAGTCACCATTTAAAGACAGCAACAAAGATAACAGCTATCACAGACCTATGGCAATCCTAGAAGTGGGAGGCAGAGATCACTGATGGGTGATACTGAAAGGTATCTATTTTTTTTCCTGATGTGTAGGAGTGGGTGGCTTGTGGCCACCTCAGGTGGTGGTTGCTTTCTGTGGGTTAAGGAGGTCAGGGTGAGAGGAGCAGCTCCGGAAGGAACCCATTGTTCCCTGAGTCCTCTGGTATTTAAGGTTATGGAGAACACATCTACACCAGAGATGATAGCTGAGCAGGAACTATGGTTTTGTTACTATATTGTTTTAGAGTTGGTGGAGGAAGAGAGGAGATCCACTAGTAAAAGCTTTTTTCCTCCTAGGGAGGATGTTTATCCCATCTAAACCTGTGAATGCAGTGGGAGTTGGCTGTCAGTTTCTGCTTACAAATAATTGTAACTAGCTTGGTTCCTCCTTTGGAGCTGTGTGGGGGATGAGGTCCTGGTTACAGCAGTATCCGTCTTATGTCTAAATAAACAACTGAGTTTCCGATGGGAGGGCAACATTTACTGAGGTGTTCGGAAAGACTGTGCTAAATGTCATCAGCTGCTTGCACCCAGAAAGTGGAGAGATTATAGAATTTGCTACGGGTAGTACTTGCAGTTCTGGCTGGATTTGCTGGGGTGAGAATCGAAGGCTATTTTGGGACACATTCTTAAGGCTTTGAAGTAGTGTCATTGTGTTGAGATTACTTTTGCTGTTTGTGTGTATGAGAAAAACAGAATATTTTTTCTTTGCAGTCTTCACATAACAGTATCAAAGAATTTGATGTGTTAAAAAGGCAAACATGCAAAAGAACAAAAATATAAAAGAAGGCTTTGATATGAAAGAAAACTTCATGTTCTTAGACAGCACTCTGAGCCTTATCTTGTAGGGATTTACACCTGATAGAAAACCCTGGTGCATTTGGAAGGACAGAAGTATGTTGTTGTCTTTGGCATCACTAATAAGCCTGGTAACAGCATGACTGTTTTTGTGGGATAATGCCTTTAGGCTTTAGGCAAAGCAGTGCGGAGGATGTGAGAAAAACTGGTCCTGGGAGACACCAAAGAAAGCTGGAGTCTGTCAGATAGACTTCAGCATCCCAGGGCAACTGATCCTCAGTGAAACTCAGCTGAAATTATGGTCCTTTATAACTTGGGTAACAAGAATTTAGGATCCAGTGTTGCTGCTTATTTCTTCTCTGAAGTGGTCCATTGACATTTATGTTGTTTCTTTTGTGTGCAGATGTGACTCTCTGGGGCTATGGGAAAAGATGGTAGTAAGATATAAATACATACTGTTTACTGTATCTTCGGTTCTGACATCTTACAGGATTCTTATTTAACCCTTATGAACTTTTTTAATGGGAATTTGTCATGTGAAAGATGTATTTAATTTCAGAAATTCGGCTGTGTGATAGCATTAGCCTTATTAATGTTTGTGCAGTTGTAATGTATCATGATTTTAACAATAATGGGACTTGCACAGCTCCAGGCTGCAGATTTTAATCTTGCAGTACTGCTCAGAAATAAAGCTACATAAAGTGATTAGCTAAATTATTTATATATTCACTAACCATCGGACTGGAGCCAAGGTCCCAGTCTGCTGGGTGAGCACCCTGCTCCCCGGGCGTGCAGCTGAGCAGTGCTATGAGCTCTCTTCCCTCTTTTTCCTATGTTCCTCTGACTTTGCACATGTAGTAAGTTTTGGCAGAGCTTTCAACAGGAAAGGCTCGGTGCCCCTGTGACCCCCGGAAAGCCTTTGAAGCTGGTGGTAGGAGCTCTTTGCTGGCGGGTGAGAGATCGTGTTTCTGACCGGGGCAGGAGGGCGTCATGGCCTGGCCCTCAGCTGGGAGGCGAGCATGGGGGCTCTGAGGGGGGCCTGTGGCGCCTCCATTTCCCTTGCGTGCCCAGCAGTGGCCTGGCCTTTTTGGCAGGTGCTCCTTGGGAGGATCAATTTCGCATGAACTGAGGGAGTGAAGCATGAGATTTAATTTAGCCCACAATCTACATTTATCAGAAGCGTGAAGGAGAAATCACGTTTGCGCTGACCTAAAATAAAATTGGGAAGGGGGAGAGGAGATCTGTTTTCCATTTTGTTTCCAATCTAGGATGTCTCTGCTGTTAAACCTGAGGTATGATAGTGCATCCATCCCATCATTTCAGTGAACTTCAGCTCCTTTGGACTAATAGGCTCTTCCAGTTGTTGCTAGCAGTGGTATACTTCTCTCAATCTTCTGATGCCTGGAAGCATGTCACACAGAATGGAGACAAGAAACAAGTCAGATAATCATTCTGAAGTAAAATGCCTAATATTAACTCCACCCTTACGCTAACACAGATCATTTATTGAGAAAGCCCTCTTCTCTGTTCAGAGTTATATGGGAGTCCACTCCCACCCTCTGTTTCACGTGTTCCCATATGTTTGCATGGGGTGGTTCCCCCCTGCGTCTCCCTCTTGAGTGCCGAGCTAAGTCAAGGTGGTGCTCTAATGATGTTCCCCTTCAGGGAATCATGAGCAGGTAGCACAATGGCATCAATAGGCTTGACAGCTAACACCTAAATACATCCTTTCATACTAAAATGGCAATAATATGAGAGTGATATTAATAATTAAAGTCTCTCTGAAACAGTGTTCTGAAATTGATTTGAACCCACCTTCAGTAAGAGCAACTTTGCTTAGAAACTGTGGTTTGATACATGGCTTTGAACTAGTAGCTATATGAAATTTAAAAATAGCTGTGCTATTATTTCCTTAAAAGTAAAACAAAAATCTCATCCTAACCTACATAGAGAGAAGGTGGCAGATGCTTCTGTAGCAACATAAATCAAATGAAGGAGAGTATAAGGCTGGTTATGCTTTCACAGTGGCACCAGTTCAGACCTGCATAAAAATGGCAGTTTTGAGGAGCAGCCAGAAACTCGGATATTTGAGATGGAAAAGGTCACCTTCTACATTTCATAGCGTAGGGATTCTGAGTACTTGTAAACATGGGGTCACTTGTTGGCTGGTGACAGAGGATCCAGTTCTGTTTTTGAGTCCTATTGCTGTAAATTAAATTTATTTTGAGGGGTGGCAGGATTGGATTTGCACTTGTGTTAGAGAGGGCAACTTTTGGCGCAGCATTTGCCTTTTAATGCCAAAATCTAGCCCACAGGGGGAAAAAACTTCTGTCATTCGGCATGTCCCCAGAATCTATTTTCTGGAAGAAGGTAATGTACAGATGCATGAGAACTGTTCATGGAGTACCAGCTGCAAAAGGTTGTATGTCAAAAAAATGTTATGGTTATCTAGCATATAAAGAAAATGAAGGCAAATAACACTGTTGCCTGCATGCTCTGCTAGAAAATATTAAACTGAAACACACTTCTAAAGCCAAGAAGGACACTGAGTAAAATCAGAGTGAAAGTATATTTGTGTAAGGCAGAAAGGAATGTTAGGACATTGTATGATCTGAAGTATATTAGACTCTTAACTTTCACTCAATTGTCCCTTATCTAAGACATTAAAATACTGGACAAATTCCTCCCCACCTCTGCTTAGGTACTTTTTTATTTTTAAATCAGGACGTGTAATCTGTGACTCCTAGAAAGCTGAAGGCATATGCACTGCCTCACATAATGCATAATTTCTGTAGTTACGATCATTCCCACCCACCTTCCTTTCATCTTTCTTCCTATATAGTGTAAAAGAGGTGAGCTGGATTATGAAATGTTTTTCCATTAAATTATAGTCTTGGGGGTGTGGATGAGTCCATGTTATGTCCATGCTAAGGTCTACTGGTAGTTAAGGAGGTGCATTGTTAGGATGTGAAGTGGACTTAGGAGGTGGGTTGTGCCTGTAAGTACTCTCCCCACCACCTTCTCCTCCTGAGAAAGGTCAAATTTTGTTCCAGAGAGAAGGACCATCTTGTGCCATTGGAAAATCTGAAGAGGCAAACTGTCTTTTCTCCATGTTTCATGGAGTGCTTCTCATTACTCACTTCATCAGCTTTCTCAAGGGAGAGGGAGAGCAGGGTATTTAGATTGCCTTATAAGTACAGAAAGTTTCTCTAGTTAGTGTTATAGTTGTAGTATCTGTAGCACAAGTAATTATTTAAGTTAAAAATAATAATTGAAGCCAAACGAAGTAGAATCAGAAGGCAAGACTTCATGATCTGACTTTACAGGGAAAATTAGTACATCAGGCAACGGACCAGTCACACGCTTCATCAGGTTATTACAAACACTAATTATGTTTGCAGCTTACTAAAACATAAACCCAACCATAACTTTTTTTTTTGCTTTTCAGAAAAATGTCAGTCTCAAAGCAGTGCTCATGTGCAGCAGCGTGGTTTACTCTGCAGATATACAGTCTTTTGGTGTCCTAGGAGTTTCTGACTTAAGACTATTTCCAATCTTCTGCAATCATACAAGGTGCAATAATGTTACCGAATCCTGAGATCCCGAGAATGAAAAATGATTTATATTTTCATTTACTTCCTAATTTCTTTTTCTGCAGTTAATATTCAGTCATGGAGTGGGAAACTTAGTGACCTTCATCAGCCCTGCTCTGAAAGCTGCTTCCAGAGTTGTGTATAAGATTGGTCCTTGGTCCCTCCTGCCTTGGTCCCCATGAGCTGTTGCTGCTGGATAGCAGGGAGGTGACAGCTTGCCTGGGGACACGTGGCAGGTGCATGCAGGGACTGTGGGCTCTGCAGGATGTGTTCTGGCTGTGTCAGGGCATGTGGACATCTGGTGGGTGAGGCTGGTGTTGTGGTTTAGGCCCGGCAGGCAGCTCAGCACCACACAGCCACTCACTTGCTCTACCCGGGTGGGATGGGTGAGAGAGTCGGGAAGGTAAAAGTGTGACAATTCATGGGTTGAGGTAAGAACAGTTTGGTCGGTAAAGAAGCTGTGCAAAGAAAACTAAGGAATCCATTTGTTACTTCCCATTGGCAGGCAGGTGCTCAGCCACTTCCAGGAAAGCAGGGCTCGTCATGTAGAGCGGTTTCTTGGGAAGACAAATGCCATCGTTCCCAGTGTCCCCCCTTCCTCCTTCTTCAGCCCAGCTTTATTGCTGAGCATAACACCACATGGTGTGGGACATCCCTTTGGCCAGCCTGGGTGAGCTGCCTTGGCTGTGTTCCCTCCCACAAGGTGCTCCCAGTGCACCCCAGCCTCCTCACAGGCAGGGCAGCGCGAGGAGCAGGAATGGCCTTGGCGCTGTGCAACCACTGCTCAGCAACAACTGAAACATCGGTGTGTTATCACCACTGTTCTCATCAAAAATCCAAAACAGCATCACATGAGCCTCTATGAAGAAAATTAGCTCTGTCCCAGCCAAAACCACAGCAACTGGTCAGAAAGCCTCTCATCAGCTTCCCCATCTAGGGGCCTTTCTTGGAAAAAGGCATAAGAGGAGCCTTTGAAGGGCTGGGGAAGTAAACGTGTGTTGAGCTACACAAATTGGTGGAGGAAATCAAAGGCAGGTGCTATCAGCTGGGCTGATGCCTCATCATGTTCATTTCATTGCGTTTCAGGGTTGGTACATCTTTTCAGAAGATGAAGGGGATCTCTTAGTGATGAAACAGCATTGCTGCATAAAGAGACACCGCAGTCGGGTTTTTTTTTTGCTTGTTTTTGTGAGTGAGCTATATTTCTCGGTGGTTGCTGACTAGGCTTCACTTTTTAATCACACAGGAATAAGGACACATCAAATACTATGTAATAGGAAAGGGAAAATAAAATAGTGGAATTAATATTGAAGACGTGATATATACAAAGGAGGGAGCTTCCTATAATGTTTTACCATATAATTCTGCGTAGAGCTTTTTACTACAAGATACGTTTTTAGTTCTTGACAGTGCAGGATGTCAAAAACACTAAGCCAATATTGCCTCTCTTCTGTCTTTTCTGAAATAAGAGTCTGTTAAAATCACTTGTAATTTTAGGCAAGAGCTAGAATATCTATTTTAGCAGGGCTTTCAGCCAGAAGCTGCCATGGAGCAGAATCGGTGCTTGATGTCTCATGAAAAAAAAAAAAAAAAAGAGAAGAAGAGGAAGATTGAGAGAATACAGATCTTTCAAAACGTGTAAGATAGCATTTGCAACTGTCATATACTCCAGCATACTACCCTTCCAAATGTCTAAAATCATTTACATCTAAGTGATAGAAATGTTAGTTTCCATACAATGAGCAATATCAAAAATGACTGGAAACATTTGCTGTCAGAAAGACATGGTAAATCTTTTTTGGCTGAGTTTTTGACTAAACGTTGTTGCAGAACAACACTCATTACTACAAAGCATCATTAGATTTTACTAATAATGCTTAGAAAATAAGGTTAATTGTGGATAAACATTTGCTGTAAGGTGCTGAGATTCCAGAAAGTCTTTGACCTTGCATTGTCTCTATCAAAACACAAGTTAGTCCACTTGTACATACTCATATGATTTGCAGATGAGTAAACACTCTGCATTGTTATCTTGCCAAATACTCATTTTCTGTTAAACTGACAGGAATGCTTTGTAACACTTGCTGAAAGAAAGCATCTTTAAAGGATTTTTCCACTTCTCCTTTTTATCTTTTGTCTCTTTCTCCTGGGTTAGTACTTTTAAATGATGATCTAGACTCTTCATTGATAGTGATAAATTCAGAACTTTTCTAGTGAGTCCTGTTATCCTGAGTTCAACCATTGGCAAAATACTGCTCTACAATACCTAAGTGGTCAGATGCATCCTGTTTCATGTAATCTCATCAGGACTGATTTTTGACTAAGCAGATGGCTTAGTCTTCTCAAAGAGTCCGTAAGGAAATTCCCTGCCAGAAATGTTTTGTCTCATGACATTTGACTGTGCTGTTAACTGTGCTGATCCAAGAGGTTTGTGAGAATATATTCAGCTTTTTTTTTTTTTTTTTTTTGTGGTGTTTATCAGGAAGGTCTCATTGCATGTCCTCGGACTCATAAATGGAAAACATTCTGTACAGCTAGAAGAAACTGAAGAAAAATCGTGTAATGAGGCAACCTGGATTAACTTTTTTTTTTAAAAAAAAAAAAAAACACAGTGGAGTAATCTAAATAGAATTGGTGCAGGGGCTTGGATAAGATGACCTCCTAAGGTCATCTTTTCCAGCCTGGAAGAGATTCATGAAGAAGCCTTCATGATCTGATGAATATCTTTAGGAAAAAATACCACCTTTGTAAGAACAACCCCACCCCTCAAATGTAGTTATCCATAGGGAGGTATTGTACTGGTAGTGGAGGAACTGGATCTAATTGATTTTGCTTACCCATGTCCCCTTATGTTTGCTTGTGGAACAAGGAGATCACACTTTCATTTTACTGATGGATTGGAAAATACGTTCTTCTGTTTCTGCAACTCCCTGTGGATTCATCAGTTTTGAATAAATTATAAATTAGTAACTGAACTGAGCTATTTGCATGAGCCAAGCTTAATATATATATACATATATTGCTATATTCAAAGAAAATGCTATAGCTGTCAAAGCTAATTTCTCTCTTTAATTAACTATATGTGCTTAGCCCAACAAAGATACTGTGTGTTTTTTTTTTTTTAAGAGCTTGCTATAAATGTTTCACTCTTGCATCACAATGCAGGGGATGTTGTTCTGTAGACAGTACACTTTTGCATGCATAAAAATTCTTCTGTCTTGGTCTTTTCTCTTTGCCAGGCAGACCAGGCACATTATGTAGATAGAATAAGAGTATGCAGAAATGAAAAAGAATAAGAATAAGAAAAAAAGAGGGCAAAGAAGACTTTTCTGAAGGAAAAGGAGCTGAAAATGGTAGGAATTCTGTTCTAAAAAAAAAAAAAAAATCTAGCAGCTACTGTAGTCTAGCTTTTAAGCTAACTGACTTGGGTTGTATTGCTGGATTTTGTTATCATCATTTCTTTTTTTTCTGTTTGTGTTAACTCTTTGCTTTTGAATTGAATACTCACTGGGTCAGTTTTCAGTTGGCTGTGAGCTAAGTGTTGAGAAACAAAGCTGGGAAAAGTCCTTGGGCAACGTTTGTTCAGCAGAACGTCACCTTTCAAAACTGATAGACATATATGTAGCTCAAACGACATACCGTGGCTCAACCATCCTTTCCTCATTGTGGTGCAAGTCTTGTGCTCAGAACTGCTGTGGTAAGGATCAGGCGCAGGAGCATGCATGGTGAGTTGTGGTTCCCCCAGCAGCCAGCTCATAGAATCATAGAATATCCTGAGTTGAAGGGGACCCATAAGGATCATTGAGTCCAACTCCTGGCACCACACAGGTCCACCTAGAAACTCAGACCACATGACTAAGTGCACAGTCCAAACGCTTCTTAGATTCTGACAGACTTGGTGCCGTGACTGCGTCCCTGGGGAGCCTATTCCAGTGCGCAATAACCCTCTCAGTGAAAAACCTCTCCCTGATGTCCAGCCTGAACCTCCCGTGTTGCAGCTTGACACCATTCCCTTGAGTCCTATCACTGGTGGCTAAAGAGAATAGATCGGCTCCTGCCCCTCCACTCCCCCATGTGAGGAAGCTGTAGGTCATGATGAGGTCTCTCCTCAGCCTCCTCTTTTCCAGGCTGAACAGGCCAAGTGATCTCAGCCGCTCCTCATATGTCTTCCCCTCTAGGCCCTTCACTATCTTAGTAGCTCTCCTCTGGACACTCTCCAACAGTTTCACGTCCTTTTTGTACTGTGGTGCCCAGAACTGCACACAGTACTCGAGGTGAGGCCGCAGCAGCAAAGAGCAGAGTGGGACTATCACTTCCATCGACTGACTAGTGATGCCGTGCTTGATGCACCCCAGGGTACAGTTGGCTCATCTTTGTTCCGTGTGCACCATGGGGAATTGGTGCTGACAGCACTCGTGCTGTGCTGGTTTCTTGCCTGGACTGGGAGGTTGGCCTTGAAAAGCACTGGTGTGTGTCTAGAAATGTAATTATGATATAATCACTGCTTTCTGTCTTAACATGAGTAGAAAACATGGAACAGTATCGTAAAGCCCCATGTCATTTCCATTTTTAGTCAGACTGTAGCTGTGTATGCTCTTTGGCTATTGTATTGTATTGCAAAAACAAACAAACAAGCCCAACACCAAACCTTTGCATAGTCATTGTGTGAGTGTCCTCAGTTTACAGCCTGCTGAGAAGAGTGCGTAGGAAAGAGGGTTTGGGTGCTCATACTCCTCCCAGCTATGCACGTATACTGTGGGCTGTTTCTGCAGCATGTTTTGCTCTCTTGCTTTGTTTAATGATTCCTTCAGCGTTGATAGTCATAAATAATCTTTACTGTTCAAGGCTTAACTGTGGATGAAACGTCCTAAGGAGAGGGCCGACCACGTCAGCCAGCACTGCTTTAGCAAGATCTTACGTGGTGTTTTTGTCTCAGTCTGTCCTTTCTATTTCATCTTAATGCAATTAGGAATGGAGTTCTGTTTTGTTTTAGCTGCATTTGAAATATATTTGCGCTACTAGTTTTTTACTTGTGGAGAAAAATAAACTGCATTTTTAGGGACAGATTGGACCACAAGCTTAGAAATAATGCAATTTAGGCTCTGAAGCAGATAACTGACTCAATGCATTAGTAATAGCAGTATTTTTCCAGTATAGATCTTCACAACAAAATGGGAATCCTCGTGACCAGAATTACATGTATGTTTTTTACAAGTGAAATTGAGCAGATGCTATTCTCTAGAGAGAAACGGATTAGACAGAAAGAAGGTATGTATGTATTACTGGCCTTTGCAGGTGTCTGTGGGATATGAAGTTAAATTGGCCTCCATTCTTGCTTTAGGGGTTAGTGGTGGTGGCAGGCACAGCTTTGGGACTGTGGGATTTCTCTCTGGCCCCACCATTAGTTTCTTTGTGTACATGGTGGTGAAGGGGGCGGGGGATATCATTGCGGCTGAAGGTCAACCGAGAAAGATGCAATCTGCTGGAAATGTTAGCTTATTCGAGAAGTATTTATTCCCATAATAACTGAAATGTTGGCACCAGATGCAGGGTAGTGGTTTTGAGATGATTTGTATTGATCGTCTTTGCTGGTCCCCTATTGTACTGCCTAATCAGTACTGCTGAGCTCTTTTGTCTTAAGCTGATGATAATATATAAGGACTGTCAGTAATGTTCATCATCATTATTTTGACTTCGCATATTAGCACACACATGTATCATAATTACCCTGTTCTTTATGGCTATTTGCTGCTGTATGTGCAGGAAACAACAACAAAAAACCTCTAGTTCTCAATTTGCTCTCGAAATCTGGACAATAGTCTTGATGTAGTAATATACAATCACTAGAAAGGGCTATAGGCAGCAGTTGTAGAAACATAACACTTTTTTCCTTTACTGTAATGTCTGACCTTTTCATCTCTTTGATCCCATAAGCCGTGGACTGAGTAACCTTGGAGTAATAGAAACAAGAAATGCTGTGCATCATCCAATGACATACTTCTGGCTACTTCAAAGAAGGCTAGATAAGATCTCTTGTAGGAAATCTTTTGCGTAGTCTACAAGAGTGAAGGTTGTAGCCAAGGATACTGTAACTTCCTCTTGCAGTGAAGGAGAGAACTGAAACGGGCTGCTTTATCTTGAAAAGCTTAGTAAAACCTTGAACACATTTGAAATAATATTGACAGTGTGAGAGCTCGTCCTAAGTGAAATGCTGACATTGGAAATTGTAGTAGGAACTTACCTAGTGTTGATATGATTTGTAGCTAGTTTTAGATGATTGGGAAGCTGCCGTTCAGTTCAGTTGTTTACAATACTGTGATGTTCAAAATTCTCCTCAAGCAAATGCAGGGAACAGTATTTTTGTCTGCTGTCTGAAAAGGGGAATATTACTTTTCAGTATGTGCTACTGTTATTTTGCCCTGAGGTTTCATTATCTGCTGTAATAGTAATATGAACGGATGGCAAATCTGGCTTCCTTCCAGCCTCATCTGTAAAGTGGGAACGATGTTTTTACAGTTCAGAGGTGGTGCAAAACTAGCAAAATAAGTTGCAAGATGCAGTCTGCGAGCCTTCTTTAACCATACGTGGTGCCCTCTGTCTTGAAATGAAATTACTTCCTCTCTTGAAAGCTTAAAAACCATAACACTTTCTGATTTAACTTCGCAGAACAGAAGCGTGTAGGCATTGTGCAGAAACATTTGGGATGTAACAAATTATTTAAAAATATTTAATAGTATGTACACTTCCTATTTAGGATTTCTGAGGTGCTTGTAGCTGGTTACAGTTGGGGTGTGTGGAGGTTACAGTCGGTGTGTGGAGGTGCTGCATGGGCAGCAGCTGGCTTTGATGTGAGGCTGTTCACTTTTGGCCCTTTCCTGATGCCCCTGACATGGGAAGAAGTCACACCCGCATTAACAAAGAGCTCCAAGGCTGTGACAGTCACCCTGCAATGAAGCGTTACTCCTCTGGTATTGTGTCGGCCATGCACTGGTCAGTATTACTGACTGCTACAAAACCATGGTACTGTTCACCTTGAGTTCCTTCGTTCTCGGTGACCCATGCAGAAGTGTGTTTTCAGCCCTGCCGTGGAGTGAGTGGCATGCTGCCAGACTTCCCTGAGGTCTGTGGTTACCTCCTTTTGGAGGCTTGCTGAAGCGCGGAGGAGATGCCAAGCTCCCAGCATGCTTAATGCTGGCTAATGCAATTGATGATTTTTCAGTATTTTCCATGGCAATAGCTGAATGTAACAGGTACTTTCTTTCTCTTCTAAGACAAAGTGTAGTGATTTGTAACGTGTAGCACTGAGATGAAGTTATGGATGTTATACATCCTGTAGGAGGGCTGTTTGACAGTCGGCCTGGCCTGAATCAGCATTTTCCTTTAATCTCTCAAAGTGCGCTAAAGGGCTCCTGCTCCTTCTGTCCCCCTCCCATTCCGAGTGACTAAATGTCTTGTCAGAGATCAGTCTTTGCATCTATTAGGGAGAAAAATAACCAGTGTGGGAAGGGAATTTCCTATGGCTGTGCTAAATTATGCCCTTAGGATAGGAAGAGGCAAGAATAGCTTTTAGATGAGAAAGGTATCCTTGAGCGTCTAGAGGAAAAGAAAAAAATGACTCAGAAAAATTCAATCATGCAGCTTAGAATTTTTGTAATAAATATTTCCAGAGGTAAAGCAGACAGGATAGAATGTGTTTTTTGCAAGCTCCTCGTGGGAGAAGTGAGGATGGACTGCTATTTTTACTCCAGCAGTTTAGGACAGCAAGTGCAAATCTTTAGCTTTGGCATTTCTCATCTTGAAAATCTGTTCTTAGTTTAAGGCTGAATAACAAACTCGCATGAACATGCTTAGGCATTGGTTGTATATAGCAACTATTTGTAAAAATTCGTACAGTAACAAAGCTTCTGAAGTAAGTAACGTATTTCAGAATTTTAGTAGCATGAAAACTCCTGTTACTTCAGAACAATATTTTCTTGTCCTTATTCATTTTGAATAAAAATACTTCTTTTTCTTTACAGTTCATTTCTGAAGGGGAAGCTGTCAGTAGCCATACTGCAGTCTAGGTATCTGGAATGTGAGATCAGAGTTTTCAACAAAGTTTTTCAAGAAACATGAGTTGTAAAGATGATGCGTTAATTCTGTATGATTTGGCTGTTCATAAAATTCAATGTCAAATTGTGTTCTGAAGTTCCTTTAGAGTCCAATGTAGACTATTTAGTAAGTTTCTGCAGAAGCTAACCACATTATAAAGCACTTTTAATCACTTAGCACATCTGGCTTCTGGTTGTTAACATAAATGTTATTCTAAAATCCCAAGCTAGTTCATTGGGAAGAATAGATCAAAATAGAATTAATGCTGTATTTAAAGCATCTTTCCACTGACATTGGAGAGAATGGTTGCAGTGGTTGCAAGTTGGTGAGTTATGTTAGCACAGCTTGGTTAGCAAGTTCTTCATCTGTTTCAGCTGGCCAGGGCACTTGCAACTGCTCAAGGAATTTGACTTCAGTATTTTGATTTGGTACAGAATGGAATGAAAAGTATTCAGTTAAAATACATATACAGAAAAAGGAATTTGAAAGAGCTAATAGCAACCAATCTCTGAGAGGATTTCTGTAAACAGAAAAGAAAGAAAAGACTTAAACATGGGTTTCTTGGGTATCTGTGAGATTGTTTAGACAAGTTTTTGTCTAACATCTTGAAAAATATCTTTTGGCACTTTCTAGTTCACGAAGTTTTTACCCTTATGACACTACACATGATACAAACACAACAAAGTTTTCAGAAGTATAAAATCCTTCATCAAAAAGTTTTTAGTGAAAAAGCTTTTTATTTTTCCACTCCATTTTTTTGGTGTAGCGAAGTTCTCTCTGCACCACTGAAACCCTTTCCTCATTAAAATTTACTCACAATCTCAGTCTGCCTAGAGCATTTCCTTTCTGAGCTTCTACATATGGAAAAACAAGCAAATACAGCCCCTTACTGCAGGTAACTTCCAGCCAGGGTGCTGGGAGGGTGGCTGGCTGCTGGAGAGCTTTCCTCTTGGGCAGCGATTCCTTGCAGATCTTCTCTCCTGAGGTGCATGGGGTGCTTGCTGGGCTTGGTTCAAGGAGTGTGCCAGTTTCTCATTTCTATGTCATGTACACTTGTAACCTTGACATGAGCTCTGTGACAGCAAGAATGACAAAAGGTGTATTTTGTGCTAATCAGGAGGGTGTAGAGAACTTGTGGTGAATAGGTCACTTGCTAACCCAAAGCCTTCTACAATTCTGTCACTGTATAAGGACTGCTCTAAGTGGTAACGATGGACAAGATTGCTACCTTTTACTGTGCTCTTTGCTGATTGTGCCGCGTAAGGGGACATCCAAGTGTTAAGCAGAATTGTCAGCATCAGCATCTGAAGGCTTTTCAACCATTTTGCCGTCTGCAACTGTCTACCACATAATTCATATCACAGTCTTTGGGCACCATATGTATACATTGGAAAAAATACATAAATAACGTAAGGTTTCTGTGTAGCACTCTAAAAAATGAAATTCTAAAATGAGTTCCAATTTTTAATTTTTAATTAAGTAAATGTGCTTAGATTCATGCTGTGATTTTATTCTTTCCTTATTTCCCATGGAAGTGAATAAGTAGTTGCTGGCATGTTTCCTTTTCACTCTGTGGTTTGAATGGGATGGAGAAATGTGTGGCTAACAGCTACAGTGACTTGCTGAGTACCTTCAGAATGTTTTAGTGATGGATTTTAATTTTTACTTGACGGTAACTTCTAGACTGTAACTGACTTACGATGCCCAATTCTTCTGTGGCACATAAACATTGTGATTCAATACAAAACAGACAGCAAGTTTTCCAAAAGAGGAAGAAACAGGGTTCTGTAAGGTCTGTACAGTCCAGAGCAGCTGAATTTTACAGCTTGAATTATTCTGTTCTCAGTTGCAGTGAAATGATCTGTGCTGTTCATGGCTGCTTTTTTTTCTTGCTGGAGATGGACTAGGATCATGTTTACTGCAACAGTGTGTGGTACGTGGCTGGACTAGTGGGATTCATCTGCTTTGCATGCCAGTATGCAACCACAAACCATACACTCTGAGCTGTTTAGAAACATCTCTTATGGGTTTTGGGAATCGTGAAGGAATCATTAGCCTCAAAAAAGAGAAGGTCGGGGTTGGGGGGAGAAACGTCTCTGCAGTGGTCTGTTTCATCGGGGGTTTTGCTTAGTAAGCATTACTACCATTCAGATGTTAAGTAAGGATGTGGAAAAATACGTCTCTGTAAATCTCAGTGGCTCTCTGCCAGTCTGACTTGGAGCAGAGTTCCATCGTGACTCAGCTGTGGTGTTTTGATCAGATGTTAAGGATGTGAGCAAGGCACATCAACATGAAAATTCAATGCGAGCAGGAACACTCAGGCATCTTCTCTGTAGTTGTGGTAGATTGCTGATGCTTGAAAGAAGGTGAAATCCCCTACTAATCTAAATTAATTTACTCTTAGCAGGTCAGGAAGATTAGAGGAATAGTGGAGCTTGAATATTTGCCACCTTACTTAATGTCTTGGATAGTTTTGTTTGTTTGTTTGTTTTGTTGCCTTTCAACTGTGATTTGCCACTTCTCTAATTCTGCCCTCTTGTGTGCTGGCTGCTTGGGGCTCATAGTGCTGTGACTACCTGAAAATCCTCCGCTGTTCCCAAGATTAAACCAGTTAATCAGCCTGGGACAGATGAGCTGCACTTTCCTTTCTTGTACAGCTTAGGAGGCAAAGAGGGCTCCATATAGCAAGAGATATTAACAGAGCTTCCCCTGTAAGGTGTTCCCTCTTTATACTGGTGAGCAGTGGAGTAGCCTGGTCTGTGGAAGAAGTGAGAACAGATGGAACTTCAGCCATTTAAATATTTGCTAATATTTTCTATAGTTCATAGGTGCAGTAAGGCTTAGATATAACATTGTATTATTTAATTTGCATCAACTTCTTTATTATGCTAATTTTATTCAGTGCATGGTACATGCTCCATTGTACTTATGGATCTGGAAAAACAGGCAGTAGGATAAGCATCAGAGTATTTTCATAGATTTTTTTAAAAAAGAATTTACAGACAGAATGGATCTCAGGGTCAGCTGTCAGACAAAGCAAATTGTAAAAATGAAGCATTGACAGGTGTCAGAGAACTGAAAAGTTTGTGTAGCACCACATTGTCTGCCTTGCTGAATGTAACTGCTGTTGCTTAATTTGAATATTGCACTTTACAGTTCCTGGCTTAAAACTCTTCTTCGCATATCATTTTTTATTTTTTTTTCCCCACTCTTTAACATCAAAACGTGGAGGCCTAGTAGTATACATAATTTGATAAAATAAAATAGAGATGGAACAAAACTACTCAGAATGTTCGTCCTCTATGATATAAAACTGAAGCATTAACTCCTCTTTTGTTCCTTTATCAAATGCTTGTGATATAAGCTGTTGGTTCCTTAGGGTCAGGTCTGAATGATCTCTGTGCTCCTGTGGAAATGCCTATTCCTGGTTTTTGACTTTGGACGCCTACTGCTACATAATATGTAATGCTGCTGTGATACCAGGCTGTGTCAATGTGGTCGTTGGTCTACGTCAAGACTTGTAAATTCCTGGCAGAAAAATACAGAAAAACACCTCAGTGGAATGACTAAAAAAAAAATATCAGAGGTATTTAATATCATCATCTGAAATTCACAGCGTGCTAAAGCTACTAGTCTTGATTCTCTATAGATGAGGTATGAAATAAGTATTTGACCAAAAGCTGTCAGTGGAAAACAGTAGCCTGTGTGAATACTAGTTACTACTACTCCTGGGGCTAGAATTTTTAAAACAAACCAACTTGTGAAAATGGTTCTTAAAATGGATGCGAAGGAGGCTGAAAGGTTGGAGAGATGAGCTGAAAGTTCATTAAGACAGTAAAATATTTAGCCTCCTTAAATTACCTTTGTTGGATGCTAAAATCACAGCTTCTGTTTTAGAACTTCAGAGAACCGAAAGCACGCTCAAGAGCATCATACCGAGTACGTGTAACCAGGTGCTGATAGCTGTTGTCTCCTGAGTAATAAATTTGTAATTCTCCTGGAAGCTGTTGCTGTTTTTTAATATGATTTTTAGAACTTGGGAAGGAATGTGTTTCTGGATCGTCTCAACTGAAAGAGATGATGAAGGCTGGGGGATTCACTAGGTTGGGTAGCTGGTTAAGAGCAGCAAAGGCTTTGGCTGAATCAGGTGTTCTGTGAGATAACTGCACAGCAGGTCATACAAATGACCACTTCCAGCTGTGCATTTTGTAAATTAATCTTTCATACTACCAGATATTTAATCAGAATGAGTGGGCTAGGAAGAAACTTATTATTTGGAAGGTTCTTAACACTAAAACATTATGGAATCCAAGTGTTGAGCTTCAGTACATTGAAGCTTGGCAAGCCTTAAGCAATTTGGAAAGTCTGCTTTACTAAAAAGCTATGGTTACAAATGCAGATTTTTTCAATCACCTGTATTTTGTTGGTAAAATATGAATATTTTTTTAATAAGGTAAGAAATGTATTTGGATATTTTCCAGTTAAAACCTCTCATTGGTTATGAGAGGATCGGTACACAAAGCATTAGTGTGTTGTTCAAGGCTGGCAATCAGTTCTTATCTTCCAAATGCTCCAGTTTTTCCCCCTACTTGGCTTGCAGTCTTAGTTTAACAGTTTTAATTGCCTAAATGTAGAATTTGCCTAGTATATAGTCTGCCTTCTGAAGTTAGGGAATACACATTTTTATTTACCTCAGAATAAAGGATACTTTTATGCCAGAGGTGTGATACAGTATTTAAAAGAACTGTCATTCCCATAAAATGTCTTTAATCTTTTTTTTTTTTTTTTTCCAGTAAGAAGATGGTGATGTGGTTACCCGTTGAGGTCAGTTTTCTCCAGAATAACTGACTTGTTTAGTAGAAACTGCAGGAATTTCTTGCTTATTTAGTAACATTTAATATTTAAATGCTCAAATATGCAGACAGACGGCTGATTTCAACAATTTAAAAAATCCAGTGCTGCTTCTCCTATTTGTAGAGGCCACAGCATCTGTTTCTTACTCTTGTAAGATGTAGATAACCAAATGTATCTTCTGATGGACTAAAACCTGCTCCTCCTCCAGATCAACGTAGTAGACTTGGCTATGACTTCTTGTGGCAAGTTCCTGCAGTGATTGATATACCTGCAGTATTTTGCTTCATTTACTCCAAAACCAGAAGCAAATCATTGATTTGTATGGTGCTTCACTTCTTCAGTGCTTCTGATTTGCTCTTGTGTACAATATGCTAATAGTGTTTTGAACTAACAGCAGACTGAGCTTTCTGCAGAGTTCCTCTTGGTTTTGCATTATTTTCACAAACAGCTTTGCTAAGTACTTACTCGAAAATGAGCGCATGCTAATTCTTTCCCAAAATATTGAATGGAATATTAATTGGATTGTTTCCCTTCTACACATTACTTGAATCACATGCATTGAGCTTTTGTGAGGATAAGCAGGTTTCCTTTGTCTGCAACAGCTTGCTCACAGTTTGTGTGAATTGATGTAGCTTTTGGAGACTGCAAAAATATTTGCCTATAGGGTTTCAAATGAAATTAGGTTTCTACAGCTGTTGGCCTGCTGATGCCAAGAGTCCACAGATTAAACTGCTGTAAAGAAAATCTGCAAGCATGTTTGTGACCTCCTCCCCCTTACCCTTGACTATGGCCATATATGAGAATGAAAGAAATTTCTATTCAATGAAGTATCTGTTAAACGAATTATATTCAAGAAAAATATGATATTCTCTCAGTTAAAAATGTATTTGAAGTTGAAAGTCAATGTTGAATGTACAGGTCTTGTTCTCTTCAGCTGTCTGATGCAATCATGTAGCAGTTTTAGGTATTTAGGGTGGGGAGAAAATAGTTCTGTCAAAACAGTATCAGCATTTATCATGCAAATATCCAATAGGCAGAAGCTGAACTCTGGAGTCTTAAAATTGGTTTGGTCAGCTTCTGGTGTGCATTTTGTAAACAGGCTCTTGACAGGCTTTGTAATCCTGCAGTAACAGGTTGGGAGATAATTCAGCCTTCCTGCAGACACCGTTAGTGCATGTGTGTGCAGGTGCCTTATGCATGTAGTTTAAGCATAACCCTACAGGCCTTTAGGGAAATAGGTGTAGAATAATTAAAATGCATATGCCTTATGTAGATGTGTGTACATCTACAAAGACTTTTTGACAAGTAAAATCTATTTACTTTTTGGAACTGTTTTAATTTATTGCTGCATTCAAGTATACAAACCTGCCTTCTTTGCAAATAGATGGCTAAGAGAGGTGATAGAAAATTGATGTATTGCAAAAGGAGGTTCAGATTCTTTCTGGTTTCTAATTCCTGTTTCTTTCTATCTTTCAATGATTTATTTTAATACGTTTCATTTAGTAAGTGGGGGAAGCGGCATTACTTAATACAGCTCGCCCACACCAGTGAAGTTGACAACCAAAGAATTTGCATGCTATAATGAGGTGCTTGTGTACAGAAGGCTTTAAAAGAAGAATATATAATGAATTGTAACGGAAAGAGGTATGGTGGGAGCAGATAATGTAGTGAGTGTGCAGTCTGTAAAGACTGCAGAATGTTTTCCATCTGAGGACAGTACAGTTTCTTTGAAAATTTTAAATTTGCTTTTTTGGTATCTCATTCAGTCAGGGAGAAAATTTTGCATTTCTTCCCTGCTTGTCATGTGATTAAATACTAGTCGGCATTGTATTATATGTTATTACACAGATTAAACCCTTGTGCAAGTCCAAGAAACAGGTTAAATGCCTATTGACTTAGTTTTTCTGATATTTAATATAATTATATTAAATCCTGAATTTGCTTCAGGAGAAAATTCCTGCGGGGTTCAGAGTTGTTTTTAGTGTTATAACAGAGGGAGAAA
Organism: Nettapus auritus; assembly: GCA_011076525.1. NCBI lineage: Eukaryota > Metazoa > Chordata > Aves > Anseriformes > Anatidae > Nettapus > Nettapus auritus. The sequence continues at coordinate 51,862,095 of CM021765.1, read as the reverse complement.
GCAGAGTCCCAAGGATTACTGCTGCTCCACTGCGTTCCTGGATTAAGACGGTTGCAGTAGTGACCTGGAGTATGTCCCAACCACTCTTCACTTTAAATCTGAACAATTATGTTATGACAATAGGAAGAAACAAAGAGCTATGTCATCACATTGATAGTGTCTAGTAGGACCTCAGTTGAGTTAATTGGAGGGTAGATGGGTGCAAGTAAAAAGGACTTAAGTTTTCATCACGTTCATGTTGCAGAGATGGATGAGTGCTACCAGGGTTTCTGAGGGGTGGGTGCTGTTTGAGCCAGGTGGAGCCAGGTGACCTTGAAAGGTCCTTGTACGCTCCTGCTGTACCTTGTCATCACTTGGGTTTGAGTGAAAAAGATAGAGAAGTAGGTTCAGTGTCCCGTCAGTACTTGTAGACTGCTGGGTAACCTTTTTTCTTTTTCCTGTTTGTTTCTAAAAAAGCAAACAAAAGGGTAGGTGCTGTTGGGAATTGTGGACTGGCTTTGTTCACCTTGGGCCTAAACCGTTGGGTGCTTTTATAGACCAGTAAAGGCTGGTCTACAAATTCCTCTGATCAACCTCCTTAGAGCTTGCAAGGTAAAAAGAAACGGGAGACACTGACGAGGAGAAAAGGGTTAGAAACACTGGTAGTGTTTGGAATAGCGGATTTTTTTTGGCAATGAAGAAGAAACAAACATTCTGAAGCCTCATGATGTGGGTGTGGAATTTCCCAGAGTTTGGGATGGTCCCTCTTGGTTAGAGAAATGAATAAAATTTATGCTTATATTTAAATTTCAAAGCATGTTTTATGTTTCAGGGATGTCTTTTGATGTACAGAGTATCTGAAACTGTGAATGCAAATGTTACACTTCTTGCTGTTGCTAAATTAATAAGAAAGAATGAACATAAAAGCAATTAGTATCTTTGTGTCCCCAGTCTAAATTCATCTGTCCAAAGGAACTGCTCCACTTTGCATAACCAATACAAACCAGAACTTCTTCCTGCATACAGAAGAACAGCTGTCAGTTACATCAAAAGACCTAAAGCTGAACTTGCTGGGGTAGAGATCTTTGTTCTCTTTGAGAATAACATAATGAAATACAAGTAGGTACAAATACAGTTAGGACTTCAGTGAAATAAAATAAAATTGTTTGCCTGCTTTCAAAAATAAGTAAATAAATAAAATGAAACTCCTTGTACTTCACCTTCGTACAATCTGTTTTTCAAGATGTCTTGGGAATGCTGGGTATGCTCTGTAAGCTGATCGTGCAAGCCTTTTTAATCTTCCAGCTTTGATATGGGCCTGCTCTACCTGGATGCATAAGAAATTTGCCAATTAATTTTTCTTCTTGGGATTGCAGTCTGCCTTTCAGACTTCCTTGAGATCACACTCACCTAGTCTGAATTGAATTTACAGGGATAAAGAACTGAAAGTATTTCCTTCCTCCCCAGAGACCTCCCATACAATAAGGCTGATTTAGTTTAATCAAAATCAGGCCTCATGAATTAAAGCAAATGCTGTGATTTCTGACGTGTATGCTCTGTTGTCCAGAAGAAGGAGTGAAACACTAGAGTGCGATCACAGTCTTCCTGGGCAGACATCAGGTGCAAAACGTGAGTTCAGGAAGGGAGGAGTTGCAGGGCTAGATGACTGAGCAGTCTCAAGTTCAAGTATGTCCATCTTAAATATGTTAATTAAATTCTGTCTATGAGTATTCATTTGTAAGACGGTTTCTTTAAGGTAGAGAAAAGAACATGTTGAAAAATACATACCAACTGCAGACACAATGGCTTGTCTGTAAAAGTCATTGAGAGCAGCAGTTCCTGCAGAGCTTTGCAGGTAATGGGGAGGGGACAGAGTCGTGCTGGCCCTCCGAGGGAAACCTCTCACCGCTCAGCAAATTGTCCGTGGCAACTAGCAGTCCTGGAGCTCAGGAAGAAAAGAACTGCATGGTTTCTCCCACTGCTTAGTGGCTGAGTGGGACTAATACAGTATTTGTATTGTGAAATGGAAAGACACTTCTGAAACTCTGGAAATGTCTCCTTCAGTACAATGCCCAGTGGTCCCAGGCAATGATCTTGTCTTATTGAAGTGAGTGTGTAAGAATAATAAAGCAAGACAACTTAGTGGTGAGATAAAGACATGCCTAACAGTTGCTTTCTGTAGCTATCGCTGAATAAGTTGTTTTGTTTGTATATGTAAACTATGTGGAAAATAAAAAGATATTTTACAATAATGTGTTGGGTGATAAGTTAATGAAATTCCCTGTTTCAAGGTCAGCAATGACTCATACTTTTCTAGGAAATAGCAAATGTTTCAGCTTCTCAAAATTATCTGACATTTTATTTCCAACAAAATACACAAAATTGCCTTTATTTTCCCCCCATTCCTGTTGTTTTTTCCCCCCTTCTGATGGACTTGATATGTAGTTTTATTGCAGGAACAGCTATAGAAACATGTAGCAAATTCAGCCATACTTTGTTCTTAGTAGCTATTTGGGTGAGATGGGCAGAACAGGATGATATTTAAGCTACGTGCTACTGACTGCAGAGGTTCCAGTGTGTTGCAAGGCATATTTACAGTGTGTGAACTCCTGCGTCTGGAGATCGTGTGTGTGTGCTTACCAGCAGTGGAGCTGTCACATCCATTACGGGTACTTCCAGGAGCAATGATCATTCATAATGTAAAGTAGAAACCATTCAAGCTAACGTTATGCGTCAAGATCATCAGTGTCCCTCATCTCTTGTCCTATTTATATGCTTCCCCCCAAATTAATGGATAACCTCAGCATCCAACAGAGCGCCAGTGGCTTAACATTTGTCATCTGTATGATTATACTGGTGGGTCTCATATGTTGCTGGCTTTTGCAGAAACATTTGGTGGTTTTGTGGTGTGGAACATGTTGTTTTACAATGCCTGTGCAGTGGCCAGCAGATTTGTTTAAACTTTAAGCGGAGCCTGGTTCAAACCAATCACTCCAGGGAATGAATCCCAGAGCCCTGCATTAGGACCGTTACTGTGCGAGGCATCCAGAAGAGATACAAGCAACTCTGCAGCTTCAGAGTTAATATTGCTGCTTTCTTGTGCATCACTGCTCTTGCTGTAGATGCATTCCTGTTCCTCCTGCCTCTGCTGAATGGAAGAAAGGTGAGGACTAACTACTTAAGATTAGAGGAAATGTTTTCAAGAGAAGCACTTAAAATGTGATTCACCTCCAGCTTGTTTGCCTCTCATAATTTTGAGTGCTCTTCATTAACTGACTGTTGTGTGCTATTTTTTTTGTGTAGACCTCTAGGGAAAATTTAACTTAACTAAGAGAAACACATGTTAATACAAATTAAATAATTTTTTTCCCTAGATCACATGCTGTCTGCAAATTGCACAAGGGTATTAAGTGTTTCCAAATTCTAATTGTTGATTTTTATTTTTTTTTTAGATTTTTTTTTAGCAGTGGAGGTGATTTTCAAGCTGTTCTCAAAAGTTGAGCTGACTGCCTTCTATCCAGAGAAGGTTGTATACTGGTGGTTTGAATTTTTAATCAACTGATAGCTTGTTCTTGCTTTTCACTCCACTGCTGGCACTTCAGCACTTGCAAGTTTGACAGTGTTGTGGCAAATTTCACATTCATACTACTACTGTGCTGTCAATATTCTTGTAGCTGTTTTAAGTAGTGTACAATACTGTTGGACATGTCCATTGCCCTCTTTTGCTTGCTTGCTCTCTATGTGTTAGGTGATGCACAACATAAGAACTTATTTGGAAAATATGAACCAAATTCCTAAGTTTATCAAGAAGTCCATATTCTAGAAACAGAATCACAGAATTGTAGAATAGTTTGAGATGGAAGGGACCTTAAAGATCACACAATTCCAACCCCCTGCAGGGACATCTCGCACCAGACAAGGTTGCCCAAAGCCCCATCCAGCCTGGCCTTGAACACTTACTTCCAGGGTTGGGACATCCACAGCTTCTCTGGGCAACCTGTGCCAGTGCCTCACCACCCTCATAGTTAAGGATTTACTCTGAATATGTGATCTAAATCTGCCCTCTTTTAGTTTCAAGGTGTTACTCCTTGTCAATCACTACACTCCCTGACATCGAGTCTCTCCCCTGCTTTCTTGTAGGCCCCCTTTAGGTACTGGAAGGCCGCTATAACGTCTCCCCAGAGCCTTCTCTTCTCCAGGCTGAACAACCACAACTCTTTCAGCCTGTCTTCATAGTAGAGGTGTTCCAGCCTTCTGATCATCCTTGTGGCCCTCCTCTGGACTCATTCTAAAACTTCCATGTCCTCTTTATGCTTGGGGCCCCAGAGCTGAACGCAGGGCTCCAGGTGACATCTCACAAGAGCGGAGCAGAGGAGCAGAATCCCCTCCCTTGCCCTGCTGGCCACACTGCTTTTGATGCAGCCCAGGACATGGTTGTCTTTCTGGGCTGCAAGTGCATGTTGCTGGATCATATTGAGCTTCTTGTCAAACACCCCCAGGTCCTTCTCAGGGCTGCCCTCAATCCATTCTCCATCCAGCCTGTGTTTGTCCTTGGGATTGTACCAGCTCAGGCTCAGGACCTTGCGCTTGGCCTTGTTGAACCTCCTGAGGTTTGCGCAGGCCCACCTCGAGCCTGCCCAGGTCCCTCTAGATGGCATCTGTTCCCTCCTGTGTCTTGACTGCACCACACAGCTTGGTGTTATCAGCAAGCTTGCAGAGGGTGCACTCATTTTTACTGTCCATGTCTCTGACAAAGGCATTAAATAATTAAACAGTGGTGGTCCCAGTACGGACCCCTGAGGAACACCATTCGTAACTGATCTCCACCTATAAATCGAGCCACTGACCATAACCATTTGAGCGCAATCATCCATCCAATACCTTACCCACCAAGTGGTCTATCCATCCAGAAAATCCATGTCTCTCCAATTCAGATACAAATGTATCATGGGGGACAGTGCCAAATGCTTTGCACTGTTGACATCAGTTGCTCTTCCCCTGTCCACTAATGTTGTAGCCCATAGAAGGCCACTAGATTTGTCAGGCAAATAAAAGATCTGTAGCTTTATTAAATGTCTGTTTCGTGATTTACTGCTGAAGACATTTATTATTCTGTTTTCATAGCTACTGCATCTTAGCTGGTCGTAATGTCACTGAACAACTGATATTCTCTTTTTTTCCTTCCCATTAGATGTGGTATTCAGGGGAATGGAAACTGAGGAAAACTGCTGCTAGCATGCTACATAACTTTGTAAATGCTTGCTGATTTGTATGATCTGTTGGATTAATCCATAGAAACTATGTTTCTAATTATAAAAAGTAAAATGTAACTATATGTAGCACAGCCATTGGTATTGTGTTGATTATGAGAGAAAGGAGAGAGTAATGTTTGCCCAAGGTTACTGAACTTATGCCTTCAGTTACAGAAGGGAAAATTGAAAATGATCAATTGTCTCACTGCACTAAAATGAGAGTAAAATGGGAGAAATTTTTTTTAGAACGACTCAAGTTATCTTCAGATCCTGGTGATGCATATGAACCTTTGAAGAGTGGCTGGAAAGGACAGAGCTTGTCAGATGTAGGAGAAAAGTCCTACTGGATGGCCCTACAGGTCTTAGAATCATAGAAACACAAGGTTGGAAAGGACCTACAAGATCATCTAGTCCAGCTGTCCTCCTATCACCAATGCTAGCCACTAAGCAACTAAATCATATCTCGTAGCACCTTGTTCAGGTGCTTCTTGAATACCACGAGGGATGATGACTCCACCACCACCCTGGGCAGGCCGTTCCAGTGCCTGACCACTCTTTGAGAGGAAAAGTTTCTCCTGATACTTAATCTAAATCTCCCCTAGCGCAACTTGTGGCCGTTTCCTCAAGTCCTATTATTAGTTATCTGGGAGAAGAAGACGACCCCCTCCTCATCACAACCTCCCTTCAGGAAGTTGTAGAGAGCAATAAGGTCACCCCTGAGCCTTCTCTTTTCCAGACTAAACAAATTCAGCTCCCTCAGCCGTTCCTCATAAGACTTGTGCTCTGGACCCCCTCACGAGTTTTGTTGCCCTTCTCTGGACATGCTCTAGGGCCTTGATGTCCTTGTAGTGAGAGGCCCAAAACTGAACACGGTACTTGAGGTGCGGCCTCGCCAGAGCTGAGTACAGGGGGACGATCACCTCCCTGGTCCTGCTGGCTACGCTATTTCTAATACAGGTCTTCAGCATGTCAGTTCTTGATCCCTGTTTCCAGCTTTGAATTATGGAAGATAAAACAAACAAACAAAAACAAAACCAAACCTCCTCTATGTAATGTACGCATTAAAATGTCCATTAATAGTACCAAAATTTTCCACTGATAGGCCATTGCAATAGCCCGCACCAGCCCTGTGCTGCCAGTTTGAGGAAAGGCCTGAGTTCGAGCAAGTGTGAGAGTGGTTCCCAAAGTCTCTTGCATTTGGAAGATTTTCTAGGTGGCATTATGATAACCACTTGAGATTTATGGTGCTGAAGGAGTATGTTATGTTCCCTGTTGTGTTATATTGAGGGTTCAAACTGAGGTGGGCTTAGGGGGGGACCCAGGAAGTATGGCAGGAAGAAATGGAAATCTTTTATTTGGTCATGAGGATGCTGAGCAGCGGTCCCTGCTATACCTTGGCATCTCGACTCAAACTATTTTTTTTTCTCTACCAAAAGCCTCAGTAAGAGTTTTAGCTCATGTATTTATTTTCTCTTTAAACTCAGCTGAAGGTGTTGAGCAACTGAAGTGTTTAAGACTGTACCTCTGTTGGAACTACTCAGTAGCTCAAAGAAGAAAGTGTTGTGGGATCAGGACTGAAAAGGGGTGAGGTACTTCGTGTGTTTCCCAAAGGTGTGGGTGAAAATAGTGGAATGCAATGCTTTCTATAGAATACCAGAATAATAAAATACTATAAAATACTGACAGCTGTCAAAGAGCCTGCTGGTTCCCCTAGTGATTAGCTGAGAACAACAACAAAAAAAATCTGTCTGTGACTCTGGGGCTGGATTGTGATCTTTTCTCTCTGAAGTACAGGGGCTTTATTGTTACTGCTTTGTATTAATGGATTGTGCTCTCTCTGAGCTGTAGGCTTTTTTTTTTTTTTTTTTTGACTCTTGTTGGTGTGTGGGTTAGGTTCTTGTACACTCACTGACTGGAAGCTGTTTGGGTAGTCAAAAAAGCGTGAGAAGTGCGAAGTTCCTTCTATTCCTTTTGGTTTGGCTTCTGTCTGGTTTCTGGAGCAGCGCAGAGAAGAAGGAAAAAGAAAAATATTCTTGTTATTATATTGTTTAATGCTGAACAGCTGCTTTTAAAATTATTATTTATTTATTCTTACATGTGCATTCTGGCGCATTCTGGCTTGAGTCACAAGTGAGAGAGAGTTCATGGGATTCATCCTGTTCCCTCAGGGATGTTTGTTCGCATCAGAGACTTGTGCACTGTCACAGCATTGGCAACCTGTCCTCTGCAGAGGCTCAGCGCTGGAACCGATGCGTAATCGTCGATCAGGAGAGAGGCGTATTGGCAACGCTTCCAATGCTTATGCAGCACCTGCCTTGACTGTGCCTTGATCTGTCCCAGGCCCTTAGTTTCAACAGCAGTATAGGAACCAAGTTCGCGCTCTGTTTGGCATGAGGGAGAAAAAACTTCAGTTACTGGGTAGTGCTTGTAAATTCACCTAAATATGCAATGTGAGTGCCTTGATGGATATGCCATAAGAATAGCTTAAAAAGCACAATGGAGCAATACTCTGATCAAAGATACAGATGCCGCCTAGGATTCCACTTTGCCCTTACCTTAATATGTCAATGTGCTAAAGAAATAGCTTTGTAGAGGAGGACAGTGTCAGTACCTATTACAGCATGTGATTTTGTCTGAAAGAGATGCTTTCTTTGCAGTGAAATGATCAGTTGTGTTTTGTCACCAGAGCTACATTTTGAAAGAACTAAGGATCTTGGCAGTCAGCAAGTGGGCAGGTGAGGGAGAATCAGTGTTCTGATGTTCAACTAGCTTTTTATGAATAATGTGCAAAGAAGGTTTCTATCTAGGTTCAAGAAGTCTTTTGGAAGAAGAGTCTCAAATGCATGGAGGTTTTTTTTATGTCATTACAAAATACTAAGCCTGTTTTTCCTTTTTAGAGAATCTTGCTAAAGGCTGTCTTCACTCCAGTTTGCAGCTTCATTCAGTCACATTCTGGTTTTGCTCTTTTCAAGGTTTGGTTTCACTGCAGTATAACTTTTAGCATCTGTAAGAACTCTCTGTGGAACGCTGAACAATAGGGGGGAACAAAACCACTGCCAGTTCCACACGAATTGAAGCCTGTACTTTAAAATCTTCTGGGCCTTAATGCATCCATCTAGCTTCTAGGTCCTGATTGATCAGTGCTGGGAATAGCATCAAATTCCAGCTGGTTGTGATGTGCCAGGTCACGATTAAACTGTCTCATTTGGGGAAAAAGGAAGGAAAAGGAGTTGAATAAATCCATATTTTGCAATTCCTTATAAATGCAGGAATCCTATAACTCTACAGGTGTGGAATAATTTTGGCCACTTATTGCTTAGTGCCTCAGAGCTTTTCTGCACTGACGTTGGTGGGGAATGGCCTTTATGGGATCAGGCCGATGTTAGAGAAGTTGGTGTGGCACCGCCCATGATGATTTTTGTGCATGACAACCAAGTTGTTCAAAGCTGATTTAGCAAAGTTCTGAACCCTTGTCAAAGGTGCGTGCTTGCAAACCATGCAGTAATATTGCAAATGAAGATTTTTTGTGTGTAACTTAGACAGCAGTAGGATAGAATTTTGTGTAGTGTGATTAGATGGATAATCCCTTAGCTAGAAAAAAGGCCTGTGCTAAATGAATCCCCCTCAAATAAATGAATTGCATTAAGGTCTTTGAGTATGCTACCTCAAAAAACCTTCTTCAGTGGAAGCCTGTTTGCTATAATTCTGAAATTTGGAATTACTAGGTATATTTAATACAGTGCTGTGTACTGAAGCTTTAGCTCAGCAAAAAAATAATGCATTTGAATTTCTCCAAATGCATAAAACTTCTAAAGATGGGACTACAGATCAGAATTTGAATGTACTACCCTGTTTTTGTTTGGAGGTGTGGTGTAAGTGACTGTATTCACCAACAAAAATAGAGTGAGTTTATAGGTTTCTAAATTACATGTTATTATAAAGACAGTGGCTTCCTATGTGAAGTAATGGAAAATAAAAGCTATAAGAAAAAATATTTTCCTTTATATTAATGGGTTTATTGCTGAAGTTAACTTAAAATCTATGGTCTGCCTTTTCAGTCATATCTCAAACAGCTGGTTTGAAAGGTGATGATGAATTGCTAAAAACAGAGTGCTGTTACAAGATTTGCTCCTTAGTTTCTTTTGATTTGAGTATTTAGCATAATGTGCTTCCTTATCATAGATAATGTTAACATTAATTGCCACTTTCTCCATTTTCTCTCTATTCCCCCCTGTTTCTCCATTTTCTCTCTATTCCCCCCTCAATTTTATTTAACTTTCCATTCTGAAGGTTCATTAAAATAAATGTCTTCTGAAGTTTCAAAAAAAACTTTTGAATTTAATGGGATGGCTTGAGAAAAGGAATTAGATGGGCAATAGATGAAGTTTAAATGCTCCCCCCTCCTTTGCAGATGGATAATATGATGTTGCACATAAGCAATCAAAAAACCCTCATCTTTTTGCCCCATTACGTTTAAAACTGCTCCTTGAGGAGAAGCTATTAAAAACAAATTGCATGCTTGAAAAAAAATGTTTTCAATAGAAAAGAATATGTTCTAAAATCTGAAATGTTAGTGACTTTTACATTATTTTTTCTTAATTCTTATCTGTGACTGAAATGAGGACCGAATGCATGTTTAACATATTATGTACATGGCAAATATTAAGCATATCTAGTACTGTGAGAGTAAGTTGTTTTTTAGACCTTCTTGGAAGCAGTGTTCCTGAAAGATTTGATGCTGTGTTAGTAATCACTCTTGTGCATAGTATGAGGCATTTCTTAAATTCTTAGCTTAGACCAATAGAAATGTGGATATGCATTTAAATGTTAGAATCTCTAGAGCATTCATTGTAGTTAAGTTAAATATAAGTAATATATGAAATATGCCAGTTAATAAACAGTTAATGTACAGGTGTTATTTTGGAAGAGGCCCCATTGCATTGTTCTGTTTGGCAAGGTTATTCCCTTTCCAATTCGTCTATCTGTAAACAACACTGAAATATGAAAGACCTGATTTATTTTAACATGCTGAACTGCTGTTTCTGACCTATATTCTTCTGGAACATCTGTTGCCCTAAATTTTTTGTTTTTTACTAGTCTAAAGCCTACGATATTGAGTTGGTTTTATACTGACTTTATAGCATCTGAAATTCCTCTTTGATGTTCATTTTGCTTGAACAATGGCTTCAGATTTTGATTCTTAAAACCAAGCCTTTCTTTCATTGTCCCAAGGTTTCGGTCCTTTCCCCCCACCCCTTGTTAATTCAGACTTTTAGAATTATTTCAGTGTTTTGGACCATTCACTCAGCTGGGGCTCCGTTCATCTGTATCCTTCTGCTGTCTTTTGAACAATGGCTGCCTGTTTACGCTTCCCAGCTCTCATTATATTTTCAGGAGTCTCCTCATTTAGTCAGCTTGATATTTTGAAAAAATGTACAGAATGATACTTCCTGAGGCCTCCACAAATGTGGGAGTTTATCAAAATAAAGATGTATATTAAAAAAAAAAAAAACACTTTTTAATTCTTTCAACCTAAAAGCATGATTTCTCTTGCTTATAAATACATGGCTTGCAGGGTTAGCAATGCAATGTATAGCTCCTTAAAGAAAATAATTACTTGATTGCTTGCTGTTTTGTCATTGCATTTCAGCAAGGCTCCTGACCCAATTAGGAGGAAGACCTGGTTCCTGGGAAGCCTTTTATTTCTCCAGTTAATACATGGATGATGATTTTTATTCAGATAGGACTTTTTGTAATTCAGATAAATCATCAAATATGACAGGAAATTGTAAACCTTTTCGTATGCCATTTGGTTTTCCTTCCACCTGCATTTTTGCTGCCCTGTGTTTCTCTGCATTTTAGTGGTCCAGCTCTCCACTTGGTTTCCCACTGCTTTTTGTCCTCCCCTACACGTAAGCCTGTTTTTTGCCCTCAAAATCTCCTTAGCACACACTCATTTCCCATTGCTATTTCCTGTCTGTGCTATCTATTATTCTGAGGTTTGGCCCTTTGGGCTTAAAGTAGTTTGACTTGATGCCAGGGAAGCTATGAGAAGCGATGGTCTTGCTGGCTGTTGACAGCTTGTTCCTGAATGAAGCAGCTGCAGGTAAATATGAGAGCAACCTTTTTTCTTTTTTTTCTTTTTTTCTTTTTTTTTTTTTTTCCCCCCTTTTTTCATCCATTGGGAAATTTGACTTTTTTAAAGAAGGACAAACGTCTCATCAAAGTTTGAGGGAGATGTGAAGTTTATACAATACTCTGATTGTAATGTCTTAGCAAAAAGAGACTGTGTGTTTATCCCACTGTTAGACTAAATTTGAAAAGGATAAAGAAATCCACCAACAAGAGAGGTCAAATATATACGTTGATGTATATTTGACAACTTAGCTAGTGCTTTGGGTTGCCTTCAAAGCCGGTGCAGGAAAATAGCACTCTGGGCATGACTCACTTAAAATTGATGTCTAGAACGATCAGCTGAGTGCCTGCTTCTCAAAGGTAGACATCTAAAGTTTGGTGTTTGTAATCACAGTGGAGAATCCCTTCAGGGATGTGGAGCATTTACTCTGGAGCAGCAATCAATAGTAATTTTGTTTTTGAGAAACAAACCTTCTAGTCTTTAACTATAACTTTTTTTTTTTTTTTTTTTTTTTTTTTTTAAAAAAAGAATCATTTCCTCGTAATAAAATAAATCAGTGTGGTTGAATAGGTACAGCTGATTCTCTTCTAGAAATATTTCTGTATATTTTCCATCCTCTGTATGCTGGTAAGTGTGAAATCTATTGAGGGAATATTTGTGTTGTCTTAATACTCTGCTAATTGGGTCCTTATATACAATATAAACATTTTTAGCTACAAGTGATGTGGCCTCTATTTATTTGTTTTTATTCAGAAAATTGTAGCTGCTAATTAGTGATCATGTCACACTGACAACAGAGACGTTTAATTTTGTTCTCCCCCATTGGAAGGAGGAAGCAGTGAGAGGGAGGGGCAGGGCTTAAAGATTTTAGCGTGGCTTATTGTCTATGCAGATGAGAAGCTTCGCTGCCATGTAGTTTGTGTATTGTCCCGGAGAGTTTTGGTAGCTTGACCTGCTCTTCAGTCTGTTGACCCTTGTCTTTCTGCTCAAGCTTGTGCCTGTCTGATGCTAATTAGAGCGCTATTTCCAGCAGTGTTCTCCTGAAAGCAGCATCTTGTCCAAGGGCCGCATTGGTGGTCCCAAGCAGACTAGTGCAATGCGTTTTCCCAGTTGCCCTCGCTGCCTGCACTTTTAGCATTTACCATGTGAGACATATAATGCAGGTATTAAGCCGTGGGGTTAAGATACCAAGTGCTCAAATACTGTAGCATTGGGGTGCTCTCTGACTAGCTGGATAGCACATTAATAAAGGAGTAAACTGGTGTCCTGCATGTGTGTAGTCAAATTCTGTTGTAATTCTTTTCAGCATAGTTGTTGATTCAAAACACACTGAGAGAGCTAGATAAAAGGCTATTATATTTGAGATTCAAATAACACAAGACTTTTTGTCTGCTGGGCTGCCTTTGCATTCCTCCTAAAAGTAGTACAGAAGAACTAACAGGCATTTGATGTCAGGGCTTCACAGAGTAACTTGAATATTTTGCAGCAGCTAGATGAATGGAGCCAAAACAATGTGTAAATTACCCTTGAACGCTCTGTTTGTATTCTTTGTTCACTAAGGGCTTGGTTAAAGCTGTAAGTCTTGCCAACAGAATTTTTTGTTTCTCAGTAATCACTATAAAGTTGTTATGTTACAAGTATCCATTAGACAATCCCATAAATATATTGCCTAACAGTAACACTTTAATAGAAAACTGGCTTGTCCAAGTTTATCTCAATAAGATAAGTAGCCAGCAGGACCAGGGAGGTGATCGTCCCCTTGTACTCTACTATGGTGAGGCTGCACCTCGAGTGCTGTGTTCAGCTTTGTGCCCCTCACTACAAGAAGGACATCAAGGCCCTGGAGCGTGTCCAGAGAAGGGCTAAGAAGCTGGTGAAGGGCCAGGAGTGGCTGTGGGAACTGGGGTTGTTTGGTCCAGAGAAGAGGAAGCTCAGGAGAGACCTCATTGCTCTCTCTAACTACCTAAAAGGAAGTTGTGGGGGAGCTGGGGTCGGCCTCTTCTCACAGGTGACTAGTGATAGGACTAGAGGGAATGGCCTCAAGTTGCACCAGGGAAGATTCAGGTTGGAAATGAGGAGACATTTCTTCTCAGAAAGAGCAGTCAGGCACTGGAACGGGTTGCGCAGGGAGGTGGTGGTGTCACTGTCCCTGGGGGTGTTTAATGAAAGGTTAGATCACAGAATGTGATGTGGTGTTGGGGACATGGTTTAGTGGGTGACAGTGGTGGTAGGGGGATGGTTGGACCAGAGGACTTCAGAGGTCTTTTCCAACCTTAATGATTCTGTGATTCTATGGTAAGTGCATCCTGAATTAGCTGGGATGGCTTGAAAATCATATGAGCTACAACTTTTCCTTATAGTTTTATGGCTTTTTCATCATGTTGTGACTTCGTAATAATTTGAGGAAGGTGGATGATGGTGTCCTTCAGAAAATGCAGATGCTTTGAGCTCTTTTTTGTTGTATTGTACATGGCCAGCATTAGTAATGATATGATAGTGTTGGCTTATTTATTTAGTCTGTTAGAATTCAAGAACACTTTATAAAATCCAAACTACATTTCAGTTAGGAAAAGCACAAAAAATAGTTATCTTGAAAACTGGACTGGGTGTTGATCAAATCAATTGCTCCACAAGTACCTGAGCTTAAAACCAGCTCAAACTGAGTTTTATATTCATATTTACAGGTGTGCAAAGTTTACTTGGTCAAGGCAATAGTCTGCAAAAACTTGAAAAGGGTTACAAACTTCACTTCCAGAAATTTTTGTTAGTGTGACCTCAGAGCTTTGTGAGTGAAGCTGGTGAGCAAAGAGAACTGTGTGCAGTCCCTTTTTAATTGGGAGCTGTGGGCCTTATTATTTGGAATGCTTACTCAGTGCAAAAAGATCTACTCAGCTAAGATGGAAAACTTACAGTCTTGCTGAATCTTTTTGAAATTACAAATAGCAATTTTGAATGTAGTAAGCTAAGGGGAATTATTATTGTGTTTAAAGTTTGTTGGTCTGTTGGAATATTTAGAGAATTGCTATAATAAGTAGATTGCCAATGGGAGGGAAAAGAACATCTCCTGTCCTTGATTCATTTCATTTGTTCATCAGTTGCAAAAATTGCTATATAGAAGAAAAAATATAGGACCAAATACCTCTCAGGGCATGTATGTGTGGCTTATAATTTAGGAACATAGGTTTTATATGTGGGTACACATTTTGTTTCAAGGATCTTTTGCTGTGAGTGATTACTGCTGAGCTTTCTGTGATCCTCTTGCAGCCCTAAACTGCTCTTAAACAGGAAATGTTCTGATTGCTTTTTTTGTTTTGTTTTGTTTTGTTTTGTTTTAAAAGGGATTTGGCTGATGTTTTTGGCATGTAGCCTGTCTGGGACTATAGTTATAAATAAAGTTATCAGATACCTTATTATTAAGTGAAGAAGAGGAAAAACTGATACAGAAAAATGTTATGACACATAGGGTCTCTTCAGGTGTTTTCAATCACAGCACTGCTTTTCTCTTCTTAAACCAGCATGGAGCTTTTCACCCCTTCGTCACTCTCTGGTTTATGGATATCTTCCTGAATGTATCTTTGCTTCCAAACAGCTTCATCTTTATTCTCTTAAAGAAAAGAGCAGAGTTAAACTCCTCTCTACTTAGAAAATATGCCTCTGAATTTTGTTTTGCTTTCTAGTACCTGATTTTTTAAAAATAAAATCGTTTACAATTCTGATTTCGCAACTAGTATGCTGATAGCGTTTGATAGCATGACTAGCATGTTTACTTTAAAATCTTACGATCTTCTTATACATAAAATGTACTTAAATATTTTATCCTTGAAAGTGACCAAAACTATATAAACACTGTTGTGAAAATCTGTTTTTATGAGCTAAATGTGAAGTTAGTCTACCTAGATTGATCAAAACAACTGGAACTTGAGTACTGATAGCATTTGCAATTTTATATAGTTACGGCAACTGTGGATTTTGTTATTGCCTATATTGCTGATATTTTATAGTCTTACTAAACTATTCGAGTGAATATCCTGCAAGAGTTAATTCTACCTACTCCATTTGCTTGCTTCTACTATGAAAAAGGCTTTTTACTTCTAAATTAGAAAGCTCTCTTCCCTGACTAGTGTTGTTTAAGAACATTGTTTCATTATTCTTGCTGTATTCTGAATGTTTTATTTATTTATGTATTTGTGTGGGGCTGGAAAAGGTCATTAAATAATTGGGCATTTTCCGTCCCCTTTTTCTCACAGTAAATCAGGTCTTAATGCTCAATTACTCTGCAGCTATTCAGGCTATTGCAGAGTAGGTATAAACCACTACATTCTAATTTGGCAGTATTTTAGATTTTCTCTGTAAGCTTCTCTGCTGATGCTTCTGCTGTTGCTATAAATAACTGCATGATGCAAGGCAAAGTCAAACTTGAGGTGTAAGAGAACCTTTTTTTTCAATTTCTGCGTGTACATCTTTTGCTACAGTGTCTGTGTTTTCAAGTCATTGTTTGAGATGCTTTTGTATAGCTGTGTTAAAATTTTGCATAAATATTTCAAGTTAAAGAGTGGTTCTGGGGTGATAATTATCATCCAAATACGACTTTTAAACATTTTCCGTATTGACAATAATTTTCATATTGTAGCACTTAAAAAAAATTAGATGGGCTATTGTATGTATTTTTTTAATGCAGTTCATACAAATTCTAACCCCCAATAAGTCATTTCTTTAATAATTTTCAATAATTTTTATCAGCATTTGATTGTAATCTTTTTTTCTCCCTAGTAAGAGTGTATGAATGGTCATACTGGGTCAAACTGGCTATCTATCTAGTCTATTGCTCACAGGAATGAGTAGCAGTTGAGTAGAGGTGTGTGTGAGAGCAAAGCAAACAGTGATTCTTCTCTGGAAACTTAATACCAAAAATCTGCTTTTCGGATCTGCACTGAGTGCCCATTGAAGCATGTGTTAAAAACAGTAAAGCAAAACCTCTCACTTTGTATTTCACGTTCTACATAGCATAAATTGTTTACCCGTCTCTGTCCTGTGGCCTTTTGGTGTTCCCCCCCCCCCCCCCATTTAGTTGTTCTTTGTGTAGAACATGTCTCTGTTCATGTCATCTTTTTCCTGTCTTTTTGGTTTCTAATTTCCATATCTCCCTTTTTGAGAACAGAGAAAAGAAACATAATGTGAGGCTTAAAAAAAAAAAAGGTAAAAAAAAAAAAAAAGGAGAAAAAAAAGGGGGTGCCCCTGTAAGTATATACCATGACATAATGATTATTTTCAGTCAAAATGCCTTGTCTTCTACTTGAACATTAAAATAATTGACCATTAAAAATCAGGTTTAAGAGTGCTGTGTAATTTCTGATATTTTTTTCTTCAAAGTCCATTACTATGAATGTAGGTACGCTCAGGACATTTATGCTTGACTATATATCAGGATTTACTAATACTGAATTTGGTAATGTAATTCATTGCCTGGTTGCAAAACGTCCTGAGGGTTTTCTACAGCTTTACAAAGTTGGCATTAATTTTTGGTATTGGATTAACAACAGCAAACTTTGTCATTTGATTTCCACTGCTATTCTCTTTTTTCCCTTGCTCTTGATTTTCAAATAATTAATTAATACAAGGAACAGCACAGATACTTTCTGGATCTTCTTAAAGATCTTGCAATGAGCATAAAGAGTTTATTCTGAGCCTTTCATACTGTTCATATATTTGTTCTAGCAGCCACGTTTTAAATGGGAATTTAAATGGAGTTTTAAATAGAATTTTCTTTCAATTTAATTTTATACATGTCAGCATTGAGCTCTTGAGCTTATTTCAGTGAAAGACAGTTGAAAAATCACTGTTGCCTTGGAAGAAATCACTAAGGTTGAATCTGTCAAGATATAAGCAAAACTTCTATTTTCCAAGTAGTGCTATTCTACATTTATTTTTCTAGTTTAATCTTTTATTGCATTTAGCTCCTTTTGAAAGTATCAGAAAATCTGACTCTCCTTTTGTTGACTTGAATTTTTATGTATTTTCATCAATGTAACCACTTATTCCCACTTCACACAAACTAGAGTGTGAAGGCTGAGTCTTCCTTGCACCAGAAATGGTAGTGAGCATATTTTTCTGAGAGATAAACTGTAAGCCTAGGGATGTACGAGCAGTGTCTTCAGGAAGGTACATGTGCTCTGTTTAAAATATGCAGGAAGATTTACTTCCAACTTAGTTTCACTAGGCTGCTTGGGAACTTCTTGCAATGCTGTTTCATCTTGACTAACCTACATAATTTCCTGCCATCAGCTTTTTTTTCCATCTCCTCTAGGTCATTAATAAATCCATGGAACAGTGCACGCCACAGCACAGCTCCCCAGGGCACATCACTGTTAACGTCTTTCTGTGCTGAGAGTTGGACATTTATTCCCAGCAACTCCTTGCTGCCTACCTGTTTGGCCAGCTTTCAGGCCGTGACAGGACTTAACTACTCACTCTGTGGTGTTGTTGCTGTTGTGGGTTGTTTGGTTTCTGTTTTATTTTCTTTTATTTTTCACCAGTCTCTGATGCAGGATGTGTAGCTTACATTCAGCAGTTCTTCCTTATCTTCTGTTTTCTTAACTCTCCCTGAGTTCTGACAGCTTGGAGAGGCAATTTTTCACTTGTAAGAGTTGTACTTCTTTTCATCCTTGTAATGCTCATCAAAATGCTTTATATCTCCACCTAGATTCAGCCTCATGGTTCTCAACATCCAGTTATTTTTCATTTTTAAGTATGCTACATCTTACCCCACGATAAAAGAGGGTAAGCAGAAAAAGCATAATTCAAGTTGATGCTGCGTGGTAATGAATGATACAGCTTAGATGTCTTCCAGTCAATGAGTAGCAGTGGTGTCCTTTTATTGTGGTGCTCACTAGCAAGGCAAGTGAAATTGTATCTACAGAGGTTAAGTTTTTTTCAGTTACCTTCTTTTTTTGTAAATTATATAATTTGGTTACTTGAAATAAGGCTAAAATGGCTTCCTGAAGATAATTTACAGCAAATAAATTCTTACTGAACAAAAAAGTGTCCTTCTTCTCGCATACTGTAATTAATTCAGCATTAGAAAAAATTGTAACATAGTTTATTTTTTAATTTGGTGTTATTACAGTGGTTCTTTTATGTAGCATTTCTCTTGTATGGTTATCACCCTTTTGGCTTCCAGTTTATCTTTTCTGCTTTTCACTTCCTTCAACAATTAACATAGTTCCAACTTTTTGTTGTGGGTCTGTTGCCCCCATTCACACTTCCTCCTGATTCTCTCAAAAGTGAGAGCTAAGTAACCTTGTTTTAGCTGTTACTTTCTTTCTTCTTTTTATTCAGCAGCAAATATAGTTGTAGTAAGTTCCATAGCTGGCGTGTAGAAAAACAAAGCTGGTTTTACCTTTATCCAAAACATTTCAGGGTGTTGTAAATGCCACTTTTAATTTAAAAGTGTCAAACTTCTTTATTTAGTCTATTCTAATTTAATGTAAACTGTATGTTTAAAAAGAATTTACCTTGGCATCTGCCATGTTGGTACTTTAAAGCTCATGGGTAAGGGGTCTGCTATCACAAGGTTTGTGTGCATGCCTGGACTAAATGATTCCATATTCAAACACCTTGGTGTTTTAATAGTTAGAAATTTGTATTATTCTGGTTCAGGAATAGGTAGTTTAAAGCATGATATATGCATTACATTACAGACATTACTTGATTTTCTCAACTGGTTTTGATTATAATCTTTTGAAAGTAAAAGTAACGTGAATGAAAGGAAGATAATCTGCAACAAGATCCTGCATTGGTATACTTGAGTATATTCTTGTGTTTCAGTAGTTAAGTGCATAGTTACACTAAATACACATGAGTATACATGGGAACGCAAATGTGTGGATCACTCAAAGCTTGTTTTTATTAAAAAATACTACTTTACAATCCTGTTTTCTCTGTTTTTATACTAAGTATTTTGTGGTGGATTCCTCCCTAAATAGCATGGGGGAAAAATAGTGTGATAATAAATTCCAGTGTCCTGAAGACTGATGGAAAGCTGAAGACCTTGGCTTTTGGTTTTGTTTGCTTAATTCTCTGTAGAGACTGTTCCTTTGGGAAATACGCAGGTAAAACTGTGTATTGGAGGTAACTAAGTAATTCACAGCAGACTGCTTTGAATGATAATGAGTGCTGCTGCCTTTCCTCTTGACCTGCTGTTGGAGTATTGAGATGGGAAGAGATAAAATAGTTGGTCTTTCACACAAAAACTTGAAATGGTTCCTTTTCACCCTCCCTTGCCTCCTTCCAGGTGAGGTAGCACTGCAGCTGAAAGCATCCAACTTTTACACTAATTAAGGAGAAAAATAGAAGTGATGGGTCTTCTTGTACTTGCTCTGAAGTTGTGATGGGTTTCGGCTGAGAGCAGGCTTTGATGGGAAGAAAGAACTATTTGGCATTCTTACTTAAAAGGAAAAGAAAAGGCTAAAACAGCAACCATATACTCCTATGGGTCATTTGTTAGAGGATGACATCTTATAGGTCAGGGCAGGAAAAGGGCTGCTGCTATATTGATTTGGAATGCCACAGAGTATTTCTTGAAGGCTGGAAGTCATTACTTTTACAGACCTGTTATGTCTTTTATGCTCAGCATAAGCTTACTCTTTTGGCCCTTGCTGTACGCTCTCCTGCTGTGGTCCAAATGTTTCGTACGCCGGCTACACAGCCTTGCTTCCGCCTTCTATCAAACACAGCTGATTCACAAATCTGTGACCTTTCACTGATGTACTGATGTGTAGTCCAGAAATGTGGGAGGGACAGAGGGGCTCTGTTACGCTTTGGAAAATGTGTTATAAGAAACAGATTCTCAGTACCAGCCTTATAAAATAGGCCTTCGCTTTCATAGGGTCTGATTTGCCTTTGGCAGAACAGTCTCACAACACTCTGCATGGGTTGTGTTGTGAACCAATGCATAAGGACATGTTTGTCGTGTGAATAGATGCCTTTTTCCCTGGATGCTGCTTCCATGGAATGATGTGTTAGACTTTTATGTCAGGCTTCTAAGAACTGGAGACATTTGCTTTTGTGTAAAACCATTTGGGTAAAAGTCCTTTAGAATTAATCTAGGAAGGGATTGAACAGCAATGTGTGCTCTACTTTTTCTGAAGTACTGAACTGCAACTTGTTTCATAGTGTGAATAGAGAGGAAGGGAGTAAACTTCAGAAGAAAGTTTAGGAAAACAAAGTAAGAATGTTCAGAAGAGTTACAGGCATAATACAAGCTGATTAGCTCAAAAAATTGTGTGAAATTGAGGGAACCCGTACTCATAGCTTCTGCTTACAAATGCAGATCATTAGGTTGTTATCTGCATCCACTCTGCATTGCTTTCAGTAGGTGTAATTTTGACTGGGATGCTTTTGCATTCTTCCGCCTGCTGCTTTTCACCTACAGAGTCTTTAAACATCATGAAAAAGGCAGATATCTTGTTTTGTGCTTCAAAATATTTTTCATGTGACATCTCACTTGGGCTTCTATTAAAACGTCAGTGTCTTGATACTTGCAGACTTCAAGTTATTTCAGGTTAAGTGGTGAAACGAACATTTCAGGTGGTTGGCATGGAAAAGGGCAGATGAGATTTGTTTTCCTAACAATAAAGCTGAAATGGTTAGCGATGACACTTTGGTATTCTAGGTAGCATACAGTCCAGTATTTATAAATAAGGTGGATATGTATGAATAAACAATTACTGGATGCATTGGGGCTTAATTCTGGGAGGTATTAGGCATTTCTGCTATGTAATAACACTTGCCATTTTTTACCAAGTAAAACAGAGTTTAAAGGAATTCTTAGGTAATACATAAAAGATATTCTGTTTATTGTGTTGGTCATAATGGTGAGCATAAAGCAGTAACTCTCACAATATATATAGCGTTTTTAAATCCTATAGCCTACTTCATGTACAAGGAGGATACAAGGAGTCTTTGAAAGGAGAATTTGGCATGAAACTTAATTGTTTGCAAAGCTAACTGCCTCACTGCTGATCTTTCATACCGCTAGGCTATTCAGATAAATCCAGATCTTTCTGTAGCTAATTCATTGTCAAAATCCCATTTCCTTCAGTGAAGCAAGATCCAGATATACACGTCCACATAAATCTTAAAAGCTCTTTTAAATATTGTTTCAGTTTTTATGTCCTGAAAGGTTGTTCAGTGAAAATACTAACAGCTAATATTTTTCTTTCAGTACTATTATGTTTGCTTAGGCAACAAGTAGAATTTTATTCCCCTCAACTCACAACAGAAGAAAGAACATTCCCAAATTGTATGCTGTGCAGTGATGAGTGCCTTCAGCTTAGAGCTTGAGTGGAGGCCCATGCACCGAGCTGCTATTTTTCTTTTCAACCGGAGAAAAATGTATAGCGCCGTAGCGATATTACTCGTATACTTCCCACTAGTGATGTAATCCTTCTCCATTCCATCAAACTGATGTCTTCCAAAGAAAATATATGAAGGGAAAAGGGAGGAGGTTGGACTTTTTAAATAATTATTTTCATTTGTCAAGCAGGGTAGAACTTGTCCTGCTTTTATTTTACTCCTTGTGCTTGCAACTGAGTGCTTTCTCAACAGTGTTGGTGTTGGTCTTAGTAATACTCATCCTTCTGGCAAATTTTTGTTGCTCTTCTACAGACAAGTAATTACAGGTCAAGAAGTTCTTGAAAGCTAAAGAATTTGTGCATGTATTTTAATGATTTTGGTAGGAGTCAAAATCGTGGCCAGTTCAGTTGTGTCACAGCAGCCAGGCTCGAGCTGCATCCCTTTTGCTTGAAGTGAGCCAGACTGGCAGTGATAATGGGCTGTGGTCCTCTCAGCTGTGTTTCAGCAGGCAGCAGAGATGAGGCATTTGGCAAAGACAGTTCCAAAAGCTCCTGCAAGCTGGAAAGTTTCTGTTGGTCTTAGAGACGAGAAAGCATAATTTCCTTCTTTTCCGAATGGTTCAATGTGACCCGGAGTTGCAGCAATCAGCTGATGTTAACAGACAACCTTATTACCCATCTCTTTAACAAAATGCACAGCTCATATTATTTAAGCAGTGAACCGGCAACAAATTAAATAGTTGTACTGTTCATCACAGAACCTTAATTGATAATATCTGACTCAAAGTGAGCAAGTCTGTCCCTAGGCACATAATTGCGATTAGATATTTGAAAGAACCAAGGTAACTTTCATATTTTGCTGCGGTTATTATAGCCATTTTTTTTGTCCTAGGATTTCATTCTTGCTTTTAAGAATCCTGAAAGTCTGAAAACTTAACAGAGGGAAGAAGGAATGCTGTACTATTGTGTGGTAAAGCATTGCCCATATTGCTCTTTTTCTCTATATAACTCATAAGGGTTTTATTTATTCTCTCTGGTTGCTGGCTGCTTTATTCCATGTTGCTGATAAATTTAAAAGGAGAGTGAGGGTGAAGTAAGCATTAACTGAGGATAAACTGCCTCAATAGAAGGGTCTGAAGCTTTTTAACTTGACTCTTCAGGGCAGGCCTAGCAAAAAGCCTGGGGCAGATGCCTGGGACTATTGCTGCTTGTCAAGCTAGTAGAATGACTCAATCAACTTTAATTAAAATATGGTATTTACATTGAAATGCAGGGACTCCAAAGGAGTTCTTCAACTATGAATTTTTTAAATGACATTGTAAAGCTTTTAGCTTAAAAACATAAAAACCTTATCAGTGAACAGCTAGCTTCTGGGGTTTGAATATCTTCAATTATCAAGTATTTCACATTTTTTGAATTGCATATGGAATGACAGTGAAAAGCAATCAAGTAATGTAGTATGGGGAGAGTATTGTAGCTGCAGTGTTCTAGTATTAGTCTAATTGCCATTAGACTTCTGTAATCACTCCCTATTCTCAAATTGCTCTGGTTAGCAACCTACTTTATTGATCGTCTTTTAAGGGGAAGTCTTAGTCTGAAAATGAATCTGGCTGTATTCAGTGCCGTTATATGCCATGTTTGGCCCTCCGTCCCGGCTATGGTTAAGAGCGTTCCTTTTGACAGGCTGTGATTTGGACTTAAATGTGAGAACACCCTGGAGACTTGGAGGTGCCAATAAAATGGGACCCATCAGAAGCAGCAGACTTACTTGGGCAGCAGAAATCAGGTGCATGAATAGCATTGCTATTGGAAAAAGGTAGCTGTGTGCATTGCTTTGTCTGAGTATTGATGGCAGAACTCCAGTGTGTATTCAGATGTCTTTTTAAATGTGGGCCCCTAAACCAACTGACTGACCACTATTGCCTCTTATGAATATAAAACTCACTAGTGGTGAAAGTTGCTACTAAAGTCTTAAGAACAGAAATGATGTTCTAAAATGAAGTCATGACTGTTTTAATGTTGCTGTTGAAGCCAAGCATCTGGAACTAGAGATTTAAGCAAAACGTGAATGCCAGGAACCCTTTTCCAGTGCATGTTGCATCAAACTTTGGCATTGCTGCAGTAAGACCAGACTTTTGAACTCAAATGTATCAACTTCTGCACAGGGTAAAAGGGCTTGTTTGGGTAGTCTGGAAGTGGTAGCATGCAGAAATGAGCTGATTTCCTACTGATCTTGTGAATGCATATATAAGATGCAATTTTTTTTTTAACACTGATTTGAAAACGTGAGATGTTTAGTGTGGCTTCAGACCATCTTCTTCAGTGAAGCTCATTATTACAAGCTGTGAGAGGTTTAAATTTAGATATGTTTCAGTGCAGACTGCCAGTATGTTTACTGATGATCTCTCTGCAGGAAATATGATGACAAAGATTAATAATACCTCAGCTGCATCAGTATATAGAACAAAACAAATATTTTCAGGCTTTTTCAGTACACCAAGGAATCTTCCCCTTACTGCTCCAGTGAATCGGTTACATTCAGATATCTGTTTTTAAGTAAGTTCACCTGGATTTGCTAGACTATGTAAGCTTTAATGGAGAGAATTTAATAATAGAATAAATTGGCCTGCTAGAAGATAGAAAATTCCGTAAATAATGCAGAACGGAGAGTTGTTTTTAATCTGTATTTGTTGGGAAGCATGGCGAGGTTGAAGGCCACTGGCAAGAAGACAGGTCAGTGTGTTGATCCTTTTAGCCAGAACATTTTCTTCTATTGAAGAATTGGCGGTGATGTCTGAAGATAATATTCTTCTCTTATTCTTCAATTTAATACAAGGTTGATAAACTCAATTCTGTTCTTGATTTGATTATGGGTGAAGGAATCTATTTTTCACATTGGTAATGGTATGTAGGTTGCGTGTAGCCAGGTAGGTGCAACACCATATGTGTTTATTCTAGCTGGTCCTTCACACTTCTTAAAACCTAAAAGTTTTTACAGCCCAGCATGAAAACGACATATAAACCTCTTGTACAGAGGCTGGGAGTAGAGAGGAAGGAGAAGATACGGAGGAGCTGTTATGGGAACTGTATTTGGTATATGCCTTTTGTACTGAAATCAGTTTTTGGGTAATGAAGATGCTAGCCTTTTTATTACTCATCTATTAATTGCTGACCTTTACAATGTGTTTCCAAATTCACAGCAGTTAAAGCAATCTCATTGCTCTCTATGACTTTTTGGGTTATGACATCAGAAAAGGCACTCAAGACTCCTTGCCCTTTAATTTGGGAACTGTAATATCACCTAGGTTCTCTGTTCCTGGGAGATGATTGCTCTGAGTTGGCTTCATTCAAAATCTATTACAGAAACAACAAGCTGAGGCTGTCCGTGCTTGAAGTGTGCCATTCAGTGCCTATTAAGTGTTTGTCAGGCTTTTTATAGACAGTCTGTGAACTTTAAAAATACAAAATGCTTACATTCAGCGTGGTGAATAGGGATTTAGCTAAACTACTTTTATTAACATTGACTGAATGCCTTTAGTATTTACATAGTATTTTACATGTTTGAAGTGCTGTACTAACATTAATTAATTTTCAAAACACCCCTGTACAGTACTGTAGGTGAGAAAATTGGTGGCTAAATACCATCAGCTGCGCTGAGAATGTCCCCACAAGGGTATAACAAAATGACTGAACAAGGACATTCTAAATTAAAAACCGGTTTAATTTAGTTCAGCCTAATTCGTTAGCTCTGACTTTTGTGCATGGAGAACAGTAGATGACTGTGCTTGCTTTTAATTCTCCCATTACTCCTGGGCATAATGGGACAGTAGTGTAAAAGAAACAATCCTGCGTTTCTTTGCTTTTCTCCCTAAATTATACTGACTATTTTTTGCATAAATATATTTAATGGATTTGTGGTGCATAAAGAGGGACACTGGAAGGTGTGAAGTTTATACATACTTCTAAATAGCATAAAACAACAACGTACTTGATGATAGACCTGTTGAGGTAATTGCAGAAATGTAGAGGGGGACATATTCAGAACAGCTCACAGCTACAGTTTTCTGATCTGCAATTAGGAGCAAGATTTCAGAACTTGGCATGTTGAAAATCTTAGCCAAACAGTTAAAAGCTGACATCATCCAAAAGGGCAGATTGTTTGAAATTTTGATCACTTGTTTAATAGTACTTAAGTTCCTAACAGCCAACACTGCATCGTAAATCAACGTTTGGTGAGAGATAGAACAGAATCTCTATCACTCAATCCCCTTGTCAACAAGGAAAAAAAAATACTATTTTTGTGTAAACTGATTAACAGATGCTGTGGTAATCTACAATTAAACAAAAAAAAAAACACCCAAAACAAACAAACAAAAAAAAACAGCCAACCAGCTCTTACCCCAACCTTGGTTGTCCATAAACCCATCAGTAGCAAAAAAGAAGAGTAAAAGAAAAAAAAAAAAAAAAGAAAGGACAATTCCCTTTAGTTTTAGTAAAATGTCTGTGCTTTTTGCTATTAACAGTAATGAGAGCAAAGGGGTAGCAGGGCATAGAGAGGAAAAGGAAAAAAGAGAAAGGAAAAACCGTGCCCAACATGCAATTTCAACTAGTCAGGCCCTTACCCTTTTAGAACTATACTCTTTCTAAAATGAATAATTTTTCCTAATGATGTTAAAATGTTACTATGCCTGGAAAACTGTGCTATCTATAACATACTGCATTTTCAGACAGTATTTGGTATGGTGGTTTTTAGCTTGTTTTATATTTCTGTGCCCATCTAGATGTGATTTGTCTTCTTTGCTGCCTTCAGATTCATCTGCAATGTGTTGTTTTTTGATTGTTTCTTTTTTTTTTTTTTTTGCCAGCCTAACAATTGAAATGACAACTGCGGTATCTTTTAAATGAAATGTTTACAGCGTGGAAGTGCCGATCAGGTCACAGCCGTGTTTTTCAGTGAGCAGGCATTTTATTTCTGTAATTAGGAACACTGATGACATAACGTTTGGCCTTGTTGCTCGGGTCTTTGGCCTTTAGATTTCACTGAGATACATCACAGTGATGTTTTACTGCCCCAAAGGCCCTGCTTTGGCTGCGGGGATGAAGCAGAGCTGTGTGGTGGCAGCAGCAGCTCCATACTGAGCGAGAGCTGGGGAAGGACTTGGTGACTTTCTGGGAAGCTCTTTAGGGAGGTGGGTCTGAATTTCTCTTTCACTTTATCTCCCACCTCTTTGTTATATGGGGTCCTCAAAACTTAGAGGATCACAGATTATTATTATTTTTTTCCTGACTGTTCCTTGCCTTTCCTCTTCCCTCTGTCCCAGTGAAGAAGCCCTATTTTCCCCCTCAGGAGCCCTCACTTAGTCCATGCTGCTGAAGAGAGGGAAGAGAAAGGAAGAACCTGAATCTGACTGCTCCTGCTGTGAGCAGTGGGGTGGGAAGAGGTCGAGAGGCAGCCACTGAGCAGAGTGCTGACTGCCTTGGAGAATATGGGTATCAGCTCCTACTGGTGGATGGGGACAGAGGAGGTGGTGGTGCTGATGCGGATCACATCAGAGCCATGTACAGCTCTGCCTTTCGCTGGCACCTTCTGTCACAGGAGCACCGTGTGTGAGCCAGGCAGTGCTCTGCGTTTTACAGACAGGCCAAGGAAATACTTGTTTAGCGGTGTGTATATATATTCACAAAGGGAAGCTTTATTTTAATTACCCTTTTTTCCTCCTCTTACCATATTCCATTGTGAAATGGGTAACTCTCTGCAGAGCTAGGTGATATAGCAATGAAGATCAAAGACTGTTACATACCGGCATTTTCTGTTTAGATTTGTTTCTGACCTTTTAGGCTGAGGAAGTGGCTGTGTAATTTATCAGGGAAAGGTTTTTGAGCACACAGATCTTTTCCTTCCGTGCTCGTCTGTGACTCTCTCAGCCACTTCCTCCTTTGTTTCCGAAGGTGTACATGAAGGACACGAAGGGTAGCATCATTTTGATGACGATAAGGAATTTTATACATTGCTATTTCTGAATAATTTTGCAAGGGAGGGAACAAGCAAAGGGATATTTCCCTCACCTCTTTTAATTTTGCCTGTCTTAAAAACAAGAGTTGGCTTCCTGAGAGCTATCAGAACCTAAGGGCTTATGCAAAAATGACGAAATTAGGAAATTGTGTTCAGTGAAATAAATGTGTCTGTGGCTGCATGAATGTGTGTGGCTTTTCTTTTAGGCCAGCTAATTTTACTTAAAAGGGTAATCAAAGATGAAAAGAAGAGGTGGAAACTTTCTCTAAAGAGAAAATAAAAAAATAAAAAAAATAAAAAGCTCCAAAACATTCATTGCATGGAGTTGATGTTCAAAGACCGTCATATATTTGGACAACTTAATGGATTTGTATTGGAATTTCGTTTCTTTGGCAGGGGGAAGTAGTTGTATCAACTACTGGGTGATATTTTTGTTTTCAATGTGATTTAATAGTTCTACATTCTTAGATAGAAATGGGAGAACATAGAAGCCAAGAAAAAAACAAAGCAGGAGGAGGGAGAGAATGTCTTCTAATCTGACGTAGAACTAGAGGAATGTTAAAAGGTTTGGCTACTTAGAGCAGAACAAATCTGAAATCCTACAGCAGCAAAATACTTGAGGCTCTGAGACTGTAATTCTCAAAATTACAGTGCTGAAAGCCAGTTTATGCTATTATAGTATTGAATGTTGTTGTGCATGAAAGCATTGCTTATAATAGAAAAAATGTTACTGAAGGTTATTTCTGCTGCTGCTGTAATTATCTTCCTTTAGTTTATCTTTGGTTGTCTAGATGGCTTTTTAAAAAAATAAAACAGCCAATAAAGCATCATCTATATAAAAAGAATTCTTTACAGGAATAGTTTTCTTGGAATGCCTGAATTTTTATCTGTACTTAACCACTTTGTCCCACAAGCTAAAGATCTCTCAGAAACCAAATGAGTTGGACATTTTCTCCTGAACACTGGTTTGTCATGGTTGTTAAGTTATTGTACCTTTCCCAGGAAATCAGAACTGGGAAGTTGATGAATATTTTAGTTGTTTCAATTAAAAATAAATAAATAAAACCAACCCAACAGGTGCATTGATTTTTTTTTTTTTTTCCTGTAAACCAAGATTTATTTTATGAAGAATTTGACAGATTAGACAGTGTTAATGGTAAAACAGGATATGTGAGTTTGCATCATAATATCCCCTTGGCAGAGAATACTGAATTTCAAAAGATAATTTCTGTCATCTGACCATAACCACATTCCCAAAAGGTCTAAGTGGCTGCTTAAAAAATAAAACATGTCACTTTATTGAGGTTGTTAAGAAGTAGTGTTCTCTGTCTTTATGATTCGAGCTATTATGTCAGTTTTACTACTGCTAGCCCTGCAAAACAGGTACAGTCATGGGAGACTGAACTGGTTCATACATTGCCTAGAGAATTGCTAATGAAGTTCCAGCTGCCAAATTCTTTCTGCAAATTAAAAGCGTAGCACAGTTTCACCTTGTTTATGTTGCTCTTTAAAATTCTGCTTTTTCATTTCTAATGAATCTGCTTACTGCTCCAAAGTCTTACATTTGGACCAAATGATTGTCCTGTACATTAATTTTGAGTGTTACTGTTTTGGGCACAGTAGATGTAGTCTTATGCGTGTCTTGTTGAGGTCTTTCATGTGTAGTATTGCAATATATAAAAATGTCACTGCAGCTGGAATTAACCTACTGAACTTTTGCTACAAGTTACTGCAATGCAAGCTTCAAAAGGGAAATGCTGATTTGCAAATCCCCGATTGATTTTTATGGATCTAACAGTTAGACAGGAGTAACTTTTTTTTTTTTTTTTTTTTTTTTTTTTTTTTTTCCTGAGCAGATTTGATTGGGATTAGAAGACTATAAACCTAGAACCAAATGGTCATTTTCACATTTGTGTTTCCAAGGGGAAGCACTCTTTCAGTTCT
Organism: Nettapus auritus; assembly: GCA_011076525.1. Lineage (NCBI taxonomy): Eukaryota > Metazoa > Chordata > Aves > Anseriformes > Anatidae > Nettapus > Nettapus auritus. The sequence goes on along the minus strand of CM021765.1, from coordinate 51,832,419 downwards.
GGTTAAATGACACGATTAAACAACTGTGACAGATTAAGGAGCCTATCTACGTCCAATTCTGAATTTCTCCCTTTTATGAATAGCATCTATGATTGCAGCCATCAGTGTGGATTAGAGCTTCCATTTCATAGTTGAAAGAAAGTTATGCCTGAGGAACTGAAAAAGGAACAGAATGGCAGTTGTCAACAATGGGTAACTGTAAGAAAGTTTGTTGAACATGGGTTACTTAAGGCAGTCATTCCTCTTTTCCTGATTTCTGTCCCTTTAGGGGCTGCAGCATGGGAAATCCTAACACAAGAGTGAGAACAATGTAAGGTGTGTTAGACTACTTTTAAAAGAGAGATGTTGTCAAAGCACAGGAGGTGTTCTGGGACTGGAATCCAGTGGCTCCAGGGGAGAAAAAGCCGCAGACAGAAACTGGCTTCCCTGAGTTGTAATTCTAAGTAATGGCCTCATAATCTCTTCCCTTTTTCTTCTCCTCCCAAATTAATAATGAATTTCATAGAATTATGAAAACATAGAATTGTTTTCGGTTGAAAGAGATGTTAAAAGATCACCTAGTCCCAACCCCCCTGCCATGGGCAGGGACACCTCTCACCAGACAGGGTTGCCCAAAGCCCCATCCAACCTGGCCTTGAATACTTCCAGAGATGGGGCTTCCCTGGGCAACCTGTTCCAGTGTCTTTTCACACTTATAGTAAATAATTTCTTCCTAATATCTAGTTTAAATCTAACACCTTTTACTTTAAAGCCATTGCTCCTTCTACCACTGCACTCTCTCTGAGCTTTCCTGTAGGCCCTGTTTACTTAGTGGAAGGCCACTATAAGGTCTCCCGTGAAGCCTTTTATTCTCCAGGCTGAACAACCCCAACTCTCTCACCCTGTCTTCTTTAGAGAGGTGCTCTAGCCCTTTGATTATCTTTGTGGTCCTACTCTGGACCAGTCCGATCAGTCTATGTCCTTGTGTTGGATGCCCCAGAGCTGGGTGCAGGGCTCCAGGTGACGTCTCACAAGAGCAGAGCAAAGGGGGACAATCCCCACCCTTACCCTTCTGGCCACGCTGCTTTTGATGCAGCCCAGGACAAGGTTGGCTTTCTGGGCTGCAGGCACACATTGCTGGCTCATGTCAAGCTTCTCATCAGCTAGAACCCCCAAGGTCTTCTCATCAGGACTGCTCTCAATCCCTTCTCTGCCCAGCCTGTATTTGTGCTGATGAAGGGAACTGAGGCTGAAAGGGAATTGGAGGAGGCTTGAATAATTCAAGATTAGGTCTGGGATTGTATTTCACAGTCCAAGGAAAAGGGTGAGACCTAAGTGTTTTCTGGCTTCTGCTCCTGTGCAGCCTGAGGGGAAGGTGCAGGGTTCATGGGAATTGTGGTATTCTCTAGAACGAAGACTCTCCATTAGGAAGACTGCAATGACAATCTTCTCCTGCCTTCTCTTCCTGGCTTCAGCTGTTACAATTAGTACCGAAATGGTGGTTCTTTGTTCAAAAGAGTTAAAAGCACCTGATTTTATGAAATCAGTTGCAATGTAATAAGAATTTCACCTTTATATGAGGAGCTTCTTAACATCTGAATTAGTCATAGTAACCTCTAACTTCTTTATCTCTTCAATACAGAGTTCTGCACTATGTTTTTCACTGTAAATCCACACTTGCAAAAATAGTTCAGAAAGTAAGTGCAGTATTCTTTCTGAGCTGCAACTTCTTGATGGGCTATGCTCAAAGTACAGTTTATCCACTTAGGCAAGTTTTTTTTTACATCAGTGTTTAATAGGCAAGCTACTGAAATGCCCTTGAAATGTGTAGAAAGAATATTTGTACAATATTCTCTTTAGAGAAAGAGGTCTTTCCATATTTGTGAGAGTTTCAGAAGCGTTAGGGAACGTGCCTATTTGAATACTGTTTTTATTTTTTGTATAAAATGACTGTCTTAAAATCCAAGGAGTAAAAAAGGAGGAAGAAAATAAATTCATGCTTATAATTTCCCAGTAGAAAAAACTAGAAGCCTAAAACTAAAAAGTCTAATTATAATTAATTGAAAAGGTTTCTTGCAGAAGCTAGTGGCAGTGATTTGCATAAATTCTCATTAAGGTGAATAATATATTTTCTTCAAGATTCATTAAACAAGCTTTAATCAGTTGAGCTTGAAAAACATTGCCATGAAACTTCAGTTTAAAAGTCATTACACGGCATCTAAAATAAGTTCTGAAAAATTAGAGAAACGTATCCAAGAGACATCAGCATCCTTCAGACAGTAAGAAGCCGTGTAATAAATACCAAGAGGAAGGGTGGGTTGCTGTTACTGGCTTTAAATTAATTCCACAAAGACAAAACATGCCTGGTGGGAAGGAAGCCTTGTGTCGCCAGCACAGTGGGGTGTCTTACCAGAGAGAGCTATCTGCAAACTTCTTTTTCGTTTACTTTCAAGGAGAGAACCCAATGAACTGGCAGGTATGCTACATGCTGCAGTAGCTACCACCTGTGCTTTGCATAGTGTGTATTCTATTGCAATTCTTTTTTTTTTAAATGGTTAAGTTGAGCAAGCCATAAAAACATTTATATATGTATGAAACGTAAATATTTTTGTGCACTTCCATCCAGTTCTATTTTTCAGGATTAACTCAGATGCGGTCTTTCAAAGAACAGGTTCTAATTGGTTTGATGTGTTGCCTTTTCCCTGGGCTTAATGATCAACTTTTCTTCATGAGTGTGTCCATTTGGTGACAGGAGAGGTATGAAGTTCAGCTTAGAGCTACCATTTGTCTTCCACTGGCAGCCAGGAAAGATGGAGTGGCAAATCTCAGAGCTTCTGCGGTTCTTGGCTTTCCTCTCTCTATTTAAATCCATAAAGACACAAGCACTTTCATTTTTAACTTACTCTACAAATAAATAATAAATCTGTTTTATTTATTGATTTTTATTATTGCTGGGAGGTGCATGGTAAACAGGTATGCTTTTGTACTATTTTCTGTTTCAGGAGCCAAATTTAAAGCTTTAGATGTTAACATTGAATCAACTTTCTAAAGCAGCAGGTCCTGAATTGCAATATACATGTATACATACTCCAGTAATTTATGGCTTACTTCCAAGTGGTACACAGCTAGGCTGAAACCGGTACTTAACAACCTTTAATGTAGTACCTGGCCAAAGAAAAAACATGCATGTTGAGTCCCTGTTCTAGAACAATTTGCTTGCTACTTTCTTCCATTCAGTATAGCAGTGTAAAATGGAGATGGGGCTGTGAATGTCAGGATAGATCAGGGAGACTACTTCTAGTGAGCTCTGAAAACTTTGTTTTCTTAATCTATATCAATTTAGCACTTGCTGTCTTTGAGAGTGAACTCTTGTGGTAAAAACCAGTACCATTGGCAAGAAAAAACAGAACCACAGAATGGCCTGGGTTGGCAGGGAATTTAAAAGATTATCTGGTTCCAACCCCCTTGCCACAGGCAGGGATGCCACCACCTAGATTAGGATGCCCAGGGCCTTGAACACCTCCAGGGATGGGGCATCCACAGCTTTGCTGGGCCATAGACCAGTGACCTTTTGCGTTATATTTACTAGCAAGTTTGAATCATGCTTTTCCCTACTCATCGTTAGGTGTAGCATTTTTCCTTATGAATTTCTCTCATTTGAGAGGGCTCAACTGTATAGAGAGAAATAGGATACACTGATGTTTTCCCGTGTCAGTTATTCCTCAATTTAAACTTTTACGGTTTGAAGCTTCTGAATGAAAATGTAATTCATGATGGCTTTTGCAGCTCTAGAGTCCAGATTTAGAAACAGATCGTTTATTTAGTAGCAGGGTGTCCTTAAGAGTACTGGCAAATGCCAGTAATCCTGACTCGAACATTGAAAAATTTGTTTCTAATGTATCCACATCACTGTGACTTTTAGGATTATATGTTAGGCTGTTACAGCTTCCTTTTGTTTTTGTGACCCTGGAGAAGAAAGGAAAAAAGGCATTTTTATTTATTTATTTATTTTTTATTATTTTTTATTTTTTTAAACAGTATGGTGTCCTGAAGTAGTTTCTTTGTCATCTTATAATTGTCACCATTATTTCTTATTTTATTATATTGGACAGTCTGTGTTTTCATATGTATTTATTTTGGCTTTGAAACAGCACATAAGTTCTTTATCTTATTATTGTAATTAAACTGCACCACAAATGTTGTATGTCTTATCTTTAGAGGAAAATAGACATTAAAATATCTCCAGATAAATGAACCCTGTTTTGATCTCTCTTCCCCCTTGTTTCAATTTTCGATGTTTTTACATCTTGTTTAAAAATCTAGTATCCCAAAGCTGACTGGAGTATGTTAAGTTTTGGCCGAACAGTTCTTTTAAATATAATGGGGGGTCTATAAGTGATGGGTGGCCCAAAATCCAAAGTCACCATTCTATTCAAATAAACACACAAAGAAAGTATATGCAGGACCTTTAACTCTTACAGGAGCTTGGCTCTGTGCCATGCTTCTGACTTAATGGAATTGCTGATTTCAGGGTTGCCTGGGGCCACAACCACAAATAAGCATATATATCTCTGAGGTCATTGAAACCATTTTTATTATTTTCATAGCTATTGGAAATAAGTCACCTGGCTTGATTTATATATAAGATTGCAGAATATCAGCCCACAGAAGTGACCTTTAATTTTAAACTTTCATCTGTTTTGTTGGCTTGTTTCAATGGCCTGTGATATTAAAATAACAGCAGCTCATATATCTAGAAATATCATTTTATCTTTCTCAATAGTTGATGGTTAAGCATTCACTTCAAGTTTGGGATTCAATTCGAGTGCCTTCTGGTGAAAGGATCTTCATAGTGCGTGCTGCTGCAGCTCCCTATTAGACTTGGTTCCATTTCCAAAGGTGGGACATTGAACCCCCAGTGCGTCTCGAAATGTGATGGTGACTTTGTGGGTTTCCTGTGGGCTCCCAGCACCTCTCATGACCATCTGCTGCTGCTCTTCACTGATTTCTACAGGCTTTTATCCTACAACTGAATTAAGAAAGAATGAGAGAGGGTGATGAAGTGGATTTGAATGAGATAGGTATAGCTTATTGCATGCAACATTTGGGTAAGGTTTCCTAATGCATTTGGGTAGCATTGTCTTCTTATTGCAGTATTTCTTCAGAATTCATCAAAAGAACACAGCAGTCTGTGCTGAAAACTGAATATGCCTCCAGTGCTACGTTGTGTTAGTGGATGGGATGGGTGCGTTGGATAGCTGTACTTATTGGCTATATGTCATAATTCATTTCTCAGTGTTTTCCTGTATATCCCATGTTAAGAAGCTAGGATATTTATGATGCATGCACAGCATTGTTATTCCAAACAGCTAATTTCCTGTGAAGAGAAATAAATCTTGAATTCCCAAAAACTTCGTAGCAAGATGCAATTTAGAGCCCCAGAAAAAGACGCAAGTCTTGTAGAGCAGAAACTGCATATTCCTTATGTTACTCTACATTTGTTTTATTATGCAGAAATAAATACATCCTGCTGTTTTATATGCTCTAGCAAACTATAATTTTCTTCATTAAACTTTTGGTAGCTTGTAATGCCATGGGAGACAGAAAAGAGGGAGCCTTGAACTCTGCAGAGGTAACCTTCCCCAGCTCTGTACGTGATAGGTGTATGCGCTGTAGTTTATGTAAAGATTCAACAGGGGTTGTTTCTCTTTGGGGACAACGGGTGGGGTGGGTTGAGGCATTGCAATTTATTTCTTAGATGATTTATATATTAAACACATGTAGATCCCCAGCAGAAAACTGACTCTGTTCAAGTTACAGGCATGTAAAGTTGAAGCTTCTGTCTGAGGTGAAATTTAGTATTTTTTCCATCCTTCTGTGAGAAGCTGAGGTATTTGAAGAGAATACATTAGCCTTGTCAACAAATACAACGCTATAGTACCCACCGTTTTTCTCTTTTCTGAAGTCTGTACGTGCTGACTAACCTCTCCAGGCAGTCTGTTCACTGGTTCCTTTGGATCACTTCCGTTCCACTCGGTTGCGTCTCTCCCTCTTCATCTATCCAAGACTCTTTTTCCATGTTTGAAGTTTCTTTTTATTCTGATCTCAACCAACCCTTCTTGTCTGAATAATGAAGGCAAAATTTTTACTGTCCCTTAGCAGTGCTAGAATTTAAGAGATGACACACAACTTCCATGTTACTAAAATACTGAGTGTGAATTGTTTCCCTACAAACCATTTCTGTGTTTGATGTGGACTACTAAAAGAAGCAAACTGTTCATATTTTTTTTTAAAGCTTTCGGTAGTACTTGTGCTTTGTGTTCTCTTCTATTGGCTCTCCTCTGTAGGTGTCTTTAGGCAGAACCTACAGCTGTCATTGTTAAAAAGCCAGAGTTATGAAATACCATAACCTTTTGTGGCATTCACATTCCTCAGCTACCAGGAAAAATGTAGTACTCTGTTGTGCTGCTGTCAAGGGTTTTTGGACTTAAATGTTACGGTAGGAAGTTGAGCCTAGAGGCTAACTATTGACTTAATCTTCCTAGAGATCTTCATTTTTTAGAAGGGTACTTCTTAGGAAAGTTAAACCTGCTTTATAGAAACACATAAAATGGCACACAAATCACTAGTGGAGAAAAAGTGCAAGCAGATTTGCTAGTGTAGAATTGGAGACTCTTAAAAATCTGGCCATTTCCATTCAATGCTGGTTTCTTTTTGTAGTTCTGCTGAACTTTACTTAGCTGTAATGATATAGTTGGGAAAGTTGATCTCGTACATGATTCTAGTAATGGCTTCAGTTCCCCTGAACTGCTGTCTGAGATCCTTATTACTTAGTGCCTGCGTCCCAACAGCTGCTCGAAAACACAGGAAGAAGTAGTTTCTGGTTGTTTTGTTTTTGTGCTTGGAAATCTAAAAAGTCTTCTGAAAGACTATAAAAGCTTATCCAAATTGCACTTGATTATATAACCCTACTGGTTTCAGTGACATAAATTGGAGGTTATTCCAACGCTAATGTGGATTAACACTAATAAAGCAGAAATCAGAATTTGATCCTGTGTGTTCTGATAACATAATTCAACTAATTTGTCATTTCCTGGCTTTTTAGCTCAATCTTTGACAGCATCCTGTAAAATCCTCTGGAGTATGCTCAGTGCAGACTACCATATAATGGTGACTATAAAGTCCATATTTTCTTTACTAAAATAACTGTGATTAGTCCTTTTATGTCAATTCCAAGCTGTTGCTGCTACCTGGGTGCTCTTAACCACGGAATTAAGAGAAAATAAAATTTATTTTAAACATTGCAGAAGGCTTAGATTTCTAGTGTTTCACAATTGCTATGGCATGCCACAAAGATTTGTTCCCTTTAATGGATCTCTGCATCTGGGATTGAGGCACAAAGATAAAACAAGTGAGTAAAACCCATTTTAACCTTTTTTTCAGTAGCATCAACACCTTCCGAATGGGTGGGTGCCAGCCTGCTCTGTTAAAATATGCTTATGAAGGGCATCCCACAGTGCTCGTGTAGAAAGCTGGAAAGAGCATAGTTCATTCATCCAAGACTATACTGAACAGTTGCTCTACTCACTAGAAGTTGTTATACATCTTTGTGGGACCAAATATTGTTTTTAATTATATGGATCATTTTACTTTTGGATAGAATTTTTTCCTTAAAAACTGGCTCTGACATAACTGTAGCAAGTTCGATTTTTTTTTCTTCCTAAAAATAAAGGGGTGGTGGATCTTCCAGGAATTTGTCTGACCTGTCTTCTGTGGTAAGGACTAAGGGTAGAGTTCAACTCCATCCATCACAAATGTTTTCTAGCCAGATTTTGGCCCCTCTGTATATTCTGTAGGAAATTTGGTTAATAGAAATCCTCTTCTGACAAGGAAAAATGCTGCACTTTTTTTTTTTTTTTTTTTTTTTTTTTTAATTTTGGAATCTTCTAAAAAGATACTTTAATTATTTTGGTAGATTCACTAGTGAGTAAACTATCAACAGAGAGCAATGTAAACCTAGGTTTTTATTTTAACATCTTAAATGTTAAAATTTCATGCTGTTTTTCTTCCATCAATTTAAACATGCTTTGCTTTGTATGTTGGTTGGTGTTCCTCTTTTTGTTCTCAGATAGTTTCACTGAAGTGGCAGTATCTTTGAATATCTTCACTGAAATGGCAGAATCTTTGATTCATGTGTGTAGCTGGACTTCAGAGCTGACTCAGCATAATTTAGTTGTTCAGTCCTCAGGGAGAGCTTCCTTGACCTCCTAATATTATTTAGTGTATTGCTATAAATAGTGCTGTCACCACAATCACGTGACATGGCATATCAGAGAAGTCAGTAAACTGGAGTAGGAAACCAGTGATAATTTTGGACCAGTTGCATCTGTTGGGTTTCTTAGACCAGACTGATTTTAAAAAAAGAAGAAAAATATTTTTTTTTCCACTTCCCCTTTATATGGAAGTTGCTGTCTAAAGATGGCACTTTTTGAAGTTTTAATATATTTATGTGGGCAATATGTCATGTACAGAATTGGGTGCCTTCTGAAGGCATGTACTCACTCAATTTTGTACTAAAAATGGACAGTGCTACAAGAAAAGATACCTAAGTGTTCTGTTTTTTTTTGTTTGTTTGTTTTTTTGTTTTTTACATACAAAAAAAAAAAAACAACAAAAAAAGAAAATAATTTAAGTCCTCAGCATAACTATTTGTAAGATACTGAAGTGTACTTAACCTTAATGGAAAATGCTTGTGCTGTACAATATGATTAAATGAAAAATCTGCTATTATTTTCTTCTCAGAAAGAGCAGTCAGGCATTGAAACGGGTTGCCCAGGGAAGTGGTGGCGTCACCATCCCTGGGGATGTTCAAGGAGAGGTTGGATGTGGCACTTAGAGACATGGTTTAATGGGTGACATTGGTAGTAGGGTGATGGTTGAACCAGATGATCTTGGAGGCCTTGTCCTACCTTAATGATTCTATGATTCAATTATAGCCTTTAGGGAAAGGGATGAAAAGTGGAAAATGCTTATTTTCCTATTTACTTTCCTACATAAAATTAATAGTGCATTTTTACAGGTATGCAGAGAAATAACTTAGTCTATGGAATTTGGAACAAAAATTCATGTCCAGTTTGAGGTTAGGACAATGCAAATATTGTGTTAAAAGTTTTAAGGTCAATGTTCATAAGCACTTGCAAAATGATCTTGGCACTTGGTGTTCTAAAGCCTGATGCTTTTTGATGGGAAAATTTGTCACCACATTAAAATCTTAGATTTTTTTTTTATGACTTTTGGTTTCTGGTAGTTATCAATGTGCAAATACTTTGTTCCCAGTTGTTGAGCAGGAGGAGGAGCTGGAAGGTCATCATTCAGTAGAGATTTTGGGGAATGTCATCAGCCTACATCTTTGTGTCTGCCATTGCTGTGGGTCAGAAAACTGTCTTTATGCATTTATGCAACTTACAGATGGGGTTGAAGGGAGTAAAGAGGAAACTCTTTTGAGAGTGGAGAATTTGGGGTGTACACAAATTGCATGGCTGATGGATTTTAGAGTTGTGGGATCTTGGCTTTGCAGTGCTTTGAATAAAGGAGGGAAAGCCACTGTGATTTTGACTGCTGTCAATCTGAATCTGTTGATTTTTGCAGTGAAAAACATGAATATTACCAACAGTAGCTGGTCTGGGGCTTCTTTTTTTTTTTTTTTTTTTTTTTTTTTCCTACCCCAAATACGGACAGTTCTTCAATATGCGTTCTAAAGCTAGTGTAAGGTTAAAGCTGACCTCTCGGTATTTGTTTTCACTAAATAGATTTAGTAGAATACCTTTCAGTTAAAGCAGTAAAACTTTATGTTTAGACCAGACCTCTGTTAATGAAGGCTTTCTGGGCACCTAAATAAAAGGCTTGAGTTAAGGAATTTATACAAAATAAATTGACACTTCCCTTTATACCCAAACCACACTCCCCCATGTAACCTCTTCTCCTTCCCTCCAAGGAAAAGATAAAAAGGACACTGTCTGTACATTATGTATATTATGTTGTGGTTCAGAAGTTTCTCCTCTACTCATTATTTCTATATTTATGTGTGTACATGTTCCTGGGCATTCTTTTCAATGCTTCACTAAAAATAAAAGTCAGCTGCCAAAAAAGTCTTTCAGGCTTTAAATTGGGAGTACACAAGAAACTTGTGCTTAGGCATAATTATGCACAATCTCCCTGAACTTTCTGAAACTGCAGTCAATAAATAGACTTGAATCACAAAAGATGTAAGTTTAAAAAAATTAAATGACTGAGCTTTGTTTCCTCAGAATAGTCTGCCATGTACTGAAAAGAATACAGAACTGTTGATGGGACTGATATGTGACTGATAAGCTCTTCTGTAGTGGTATGGGAGGTATGCCTTGTTTTTCATGTAATTGTTTAAAATATACATGCTTTGGAAAGGCTTTATGTATATTCAGTAGGTAGCTTGTCAGAAAAAGTAGTTTAATGTCTGTCCTATTAATCTAGCTAAGAGTCTCAACATTTCCACTGTAACTACTGTATTCTCAAGCCTTAAAATGTCTTTTTCCTTAGAGATAATTGTACTGTTGTGAGTAGCTATATGGTGAAATGGCAAAAAAAATATTTATGTTTTATTTTCTCAAAGGGAAGTAGGGAAGAGAAATAGGGTATGCCATGTTCTTCTGTGGAACAGTAAATCTAATAAGGCCTGCTGGGCCCACTTTTATCATCTAAAATAGATTTGAAAAGGGCAGCAGAGGTTCCAGCTATGAATTCTGACCACGCTTCAGAAGCTTGGAATTACATTTTTACCCATACCTATATATATGTGTGTTTGTGTGTGTGCACATGTGCGTGTGGGAAATAAATCATGAGCTATTGCCAGGCAGTAGTTTGCACTGAAGAATATTTGTAAAGAGTAACTTTTAATGTGTATTTGAAGGAATATGTTATCAGGCAAATACTGAATATCTTGAAGTCTTAGGGGAACAGAATTAGCAATTTTACATTACGTGGTGTGGTTGGGAGAGGTTAGCGTATGTAACAGCTGTGAGAAAAGGAGAAAATATATTCTGGTTTAGTAATTTAAGCATTTTTTCAATAAATGCTTCTTTGTAGACCTATTGTACAAGTAGGTGAAGAAATGTGGGGAGCAGACACAAAGATAGGAGCTCATCTTCTCCCACTGTATCCCACGCCTCCTGAGAGGGATCTGATGGTATGCCGTTGTTTGGAAACAGAAATGACTAATTTATTTTCTTGCTTCCCTCCAGCATGTTTCTTACCTGTGTCTCAATAATCAGCTAGTCCTAAACCAGGCAGTTGAGTTTCAGATTTCATATAGTACATCTTTTAGTGTTTGTTAACTCAAGCAAAAGATTGAACTGAGAGGAAGTGAGGTGCACTTAGGGTTAATATTAAAGCCAGATTCTTTTAGCATATGAGAACACACTTAGAAACGAAAGGGCGTATAGTATCAAGAAGGATACAGTCTGAAGCCTTTATGGTTAGCTTTTGAAATATTTATGTTCTGGGAGGAAAAGATTTTTCAGGCCAACTCAACCTTCTTGTAACCAAAATGTTTTGAACCTTTAGCTGCTTAAAGTTTTCAAAGGGCTTCTAGTCAATAAGAAAATCAATGCTTGCAGCATGCTTCAGTGTAGTTAAAGCAGTGCTTGACAGCACCTGGTGTTATATATGGGTACCACCGCTGGTTCAGGATGCCATTCCTTCTTCAGAATAACACTGCATCTTTAGTTGGAAAGTTAGAGAGGTCTAGAAAGCTACAGCCAGTGGGCTATTGAATTGTAGCCTACTGGTGGAAGAATCAAACCACAACTGATGGAACTGAAGTTACCTTGTTAAATGTATTTATTTCCATTATAATCTACAAATGTGCATTGTGTATTTTAAAAGATCGATTCCTTTAAAAGACATTGTACAGTTTAGAAAACTCTTAGAAAGTCTGCATCTATATTGTGAAACAAGACCATAACTTTTGTCGGTGATTTTTTTTTTATTGATTTTTTTCTCTGTCTTCATTTTTGATGGCAGTTACAAGTATGTGAGGGTATAGTATAGTTGTCTCACTGATGGATCTTTCCATTCTGCTTATATCTAATTCAGGAAAGTATTACCCCAAAAGTTTTATGAGAAAGACACTACTTACAGTCCTGTTACTTGTGGTTTGTGTTTGTTCTGGTACTAAACTTAAGTTAGCTATGAAATCACTGTTAAAGGACAGTAATATTCCAAAACCTGTAAATAATGTTATCATTTATTTATATGCTCTCCTATACAAACTGCATAGTTAATAGCTTTTACTAGCAGTTATACAAGATAGGAATATTATATTAAAAATATATAATCTTTCATGTATGAGTGCTGAGTTGGATGCATTCAGGTATTTCTAAACAGGAAGAAAAGGACTGAACTATTGGGAGAATTTAGCTAGGCACTAGTTTACTGAAACTTCATTTCCCTTTGGTGGTGTTAGGTATTGCTTTAATTAGTTTAAAATAAGATTTGAATGTAGGTGTTTTTTCTCCAGTGTTTAGTGTATATAGTCCTTTTCTCACAGCCAGCAACTCAGGATGCTATATATCACTTAGCTACTTGTTACCCAGTATTTCCCATCTGAGAACATCTGAGTTATTGGCCGTTCCTTAGAGATTCACCTAAATATTTATTCTTAAGAGAAACTGAAAGCTGCAATCTGAAACCCTGAGGATGCACATAGTTTGGTTTCCTTCAGGTGTCCCCAGTCAATACACAATATAGATACCTTTTTTTTTGTGAAGTGGCACCGATAAGTTTTTACAGCCTGCTGGAGTTGTAGATAAATTCCACTTTCACAACTGTTGAGAAGGAATGAACTTTAAAACAGAACATGCAAGATATAATTGCTGGCAGACGTCTACAAGAATGGTAACTAGTTCCCTTGAGTCTATAGTTAAACATTTAAATGAGTGTGTTTTCATGTACTTATGCTTATTACTCATAAGACATCTCTATGCACTAGATAGTATTTTCTGTTTTTTTTTCTTTATGCTGTCATTACAGACTATATGTATACTGTAGTCTGTGGTCATGTATGAGAATTGTCCAAAGTATGACAATCACAGAATCATAGAATATCCTGAGTTGGAAAGGACCCACAAGGATCATCAAGTCCAATTCCTGGGTATGCACAGCACCACCCAAAAATCAGACCATGCGTCTGAGTGTGTCCAAACGCTTCTTGAACTCCAGCAGGCTCGGTGACCATGACCATAGCCCTGGGGAGCCTGTTCCAGTGCCCAACCACCCTCTTGGTGAAGAACCTTTCCCTAACACCCAGCCTGACCCTCCCCTGTCCCAGCTCCACGCTGTTCCCTCGGGTTCTGTTGCTGCCCCAGAGAGCAGAGCTCAGCACCTGCCCCTCCGCTCCCTTTGTGAGGGAGCTGCAGGCTGCCATGAGGCCTCCCCTCAGCCAATTGTTCTCTCATCGCATTATATATTTATCTAGCTGTATGCTGAACATTTTGTCCAGAAGGATACTGTGAGAAACAGTAAAAAAAATCTTCACCGAAATCCAAGAAGATGACATCAACTGGCTTCCCTTGGTCAACTAGATGGGTGACCCTCTTATAAAAGGAAGTTTGTTAAGTGTGACCTTCCCCTCGTGAACCTGTGTTGGCTATGACCAATGACCACATTGTCCTTCAGGTGTTTTTCATTAACTCCCAGGATAATTTTCTCCATAATTTTACTGGGCACTACAGTGAGACTGACAGGACTCTAATTAGCAGGGTCTTCTTTCTTGCCCTTCTTGAAAACAGCGACAGTGTTTGCTAGCATCCAGTCAACCTGGACCTCTCCAGATTCCTAAGACTATTGAAAAATAATTGAGAGAGGTCTCATGATGACATCAGACAGCTCTCTGGCTACCCTGCGATGAATCCCATCAGGCCCCATAGACTTATATGCATATATAACAGACATCCATATATATTAGATGTAGGCATGTACAATAGATGATGTCTGTTGTTTGCCTATTTTCTGACCACACATCTGCCTAACAAATAGCCTGTGAGTAGTTTGGAAAGGTAAGATTCAGCTACTGGTTATCTGGGAGATATGAAGCTAACTTCTACTCCAAAAATGAGTCTCTGGCAGTTTTTTTTTCTAGGCTTGTTGTCTCATGTAACATAATCTCGTAAGCATCCTTAGCATGACTCGTTACTGTAAAAGCACTCTAGGGTACTTTTCCATTGTTATTTATGAAAAGGGAGTACATGAAAAATAATATAAAATGATCTTGAGGAAAAACAAGGAAGAACCTCCAAGTAGAGAGTTGCCAGTCCATCACTGCCTATCTATTTTATGTGAGAGAAGGCTGGGCAATAGCTTCCTGTGTGCACATTTGGGAGTTCTCCTTTTTCTTAAAAATATGTTCCATACTTCAAATGCTGATGTTCATTTTCAGCATATGGGGACCATTAGCAATATTGAAGCTGGACATATGGCTTAACGCGTTAAATCACTTTAGAATGTTGCATCTGTTTTTTTACCCTGGTGTTAACACCTGGATCTCTTTAGCACTAGTGCAGAAGTTTAGGACATATAGAGCTGTTAATTTTAAAAACATCTGGGCTTTTTTGTATGCATGTATATGTGTGTGTGTGAACTGCTGGGTCTCCAGCATTATTTGAGTTTGATGAAAAAAATCTTACTTGAATTGTGCTGAAGGTGTGTACTGACCCAGGCAAATCAGCAGTTTATAAAGCAGGAGGCAGAAGGAATCTTTTGAGTAGATAAGCAGATGATTTTCCCGTGCAACTTTTGTCTTTCTTCTGACTTCTATTTTTAAAGTATTGATAGCTGGCTATGATTCTTCTTTTTTTTTTTTTTTTTTTTTTTTTTTTTTTTCCCCCCTTCTCAAACCGATCCATTTGTTGTACACTGAATAAGATATCCCGCTCTCCTGGGATGCGTGAAATGGGCAGGCATTAAAAATTGACGAAAGCGAGTTCCCTGGCTGAGTCTGCAAACCTTATCTGAGGCTGCTTGAAAATAAAAATGCCAGTTGTGTTGGAGCTTTGAAAAACGGCTTTCCCTTGTGACCTGCTGCCTTTTAGCGAGAGCAGAGTTTACAGCTCTTTTTAAGAGTGATGAGTGCAGTTGGTGAGTTTTCCTTGTTATGCCCATTAGCAAGATTGGACTAATCTGCAGGACGTAACCTGGAGGTAAACTGTGAGTGAAGGAGAAGGAGAAGACAAGGCTAAAAAGGCGTTTTGTAGTTTTCTTTATCCCAGAGTCTTTCCTGGAGCCAGCAATTAATAACATTTCCTATCTGTGGAGAGCCCCGGTCACTGCGAGTGCAGAGGCATTATAAAGGACATGTCAGCACTGCCTGCCAGGGCATTAAGAGAGACGGCTTTTAAAATTGCCGTTGAAATCAGTGACTAAACACCACTACTGTAGCAGAATTAACAGCTTGTTAATTTAATAATTAAAGAAAGATGGGGCATCGCTAGACAGGAGCAGGGCAGCTGGGGACAGCTGGGCCAGGCCATGGGCCTGTGGGAAGGCCTGGCTCAGGGGGCCCATGGGTGGGCCTGGCCAGGCTGTGGGAAACTGGAGACTTTTTCTGCTTTTAATTCTTAGAGCAAAATGGCTTAGAAATGCCTGGCTTTGGTACCTCAGATATTCATGTTCCTGCATCCTGTTGTGTGGTCAAGTCAAATGCTGACCATGTGTGGATTTTATTACATTTGATAACATGAAATAGGGTGGCAGTTGAAGCTTAAGAGGCAGCCTATGTGAGACATGCTTCTTTTCTGCCTGACATCTAGCTTCATCTCTTGTATTAGTGTTTCCAGTATCCCAAAACATTAACTAGACTATTTTGTTGTTGTAACATTCAAACATTTAGCAAAAAATAATCATGTGGAAAGAACTTTATTTCAAATCCTCTCTCAGAGAGGGTGCAACATTTGATAGCACTGGGACATTAAGTAAGTTGGAACCAGCAGTTTCTGTATTTTTCGTGCTGACAGGTATTAGCCTATGCTACCTTTACACGCATGAGAAACTACATATATTTCACAATTGTCTGATGAATTTTGTAGCCCAATACAGGGTGATCAGTACAGTATCTACAAGGCTTGCAGTTTAATTTTTTAAAATATGAACAGGACTGAACGGAAAAGGATCAGGCTTGCACCAAATTTGTTCTTAAGGCCGTAAATGAAATTTGCCTGAATTAATGCCTTCAGAATATACAATAGCTTTCTTTATGATTTTGAGGAAAGTAGTTTACTTTTGGCAAGGAAGAGACCAACAAGGGGATACATGCTGCATGGGAAGGAATGGTAGGGCAGCTGTTCACTTGGAGGGACAGAGCCGGTCCCTTTCCTTATTAAGTGCAGTGTGGAGTTGTTTTATACATGTGTACCAGTAGCTTTATACATGTGTACGTGTATATATATGTTTTATAGATGTGTACAGTTACTTTTTTTTCTCTTATGAAGTGGTTGTATGGAAATGGAAGTATTGGAAATGGGCACATCTGCAAAAGATACAAAACCGTACATTTCCTGGGAATAACGTGTTTGCTATCTAGCCTTTTTGCAGCAGAGCACTAAGCCTCTGAGGAGGGCAGTTGCAGTGGCAACTTACTTCTTTGCTGCCACTTACTTGTTTAGTATTCCCCCAAGAAAAAAATGTGTTTGTAGTTCAGGGTTTCAACTCTAAATTCTGACATCTGATATCCGTTCTTAACACACCACTCACTGTTCAGGAGCTTGTGGTCTTAGATACTGTTTTCTTAGAAGAGAAAGGAGTATTTCTAGCCTAACACCTGCTTTACTTTTACTGAATTCCTAGTGTTTTTTTTTTTTTTTTTTTTTTTTCTCCTCATGGTGATTCTGAGAGTGCTTCTACAAACTGAAATCACAAACAGAGGACTTAGATTTCAGGAAGAGACTCTGTGGAAGGACAAGATAAATAATGTGAAAACAAAGATCTTGTTTTCTTCCAATGTTCTTTTGTGACTAGACTAAAATGAGAAAAATGTGTGTGGGGTTGGGAAAACAAAACAAATAGAAGCAACCTGATCCACTGCATAAGCAGAAGTCAAAATGAAAATTTTCAGGCATTCTAGAAGGCATCATCAGATCTTTAAGGGATTTAAGCTGACCTCTTCATAACCTCTATGTGCACAGAGACAAAAGGACATGCCGGGAGGAAGCGTGTCTGAAAGCATTACAGCAGTGTGCGCTAGACAATAGAAATGCTGAGCTGCATGTTATTTAGAGCATTTGCATGAAGATTCTGTGACATAGCATATCGGTGTCTGACCGTTTTTCATTAAAGAACAAGACAACATTCCTGAAACTAACAGCATAAAAACTGGGTTTTGGGTACAGGTTGCAAGGGACTTGTTTCATTGGGGGTGAGAATATGAGGCGAATCTGGGCAAATGAATTAGGCTGGTGTGTTTCCAACACCAGCCAGAATTTCACACTGTTTTTTTCTTTATCATCTGAATTGAAAAATGGTTAATTATGCGAAGGTATTTTTTTTGAAAGGCAGGAAGCGTGAATGAGTAAAGAAATAGAGATAAATCATTTCTCTTGTTTAATATTTTTAACAATAGAGTCTTGAACTGGCTGGATTCTTAATTACTCATATAAAATAAATGCGAAATGAGTTAAGCTTAGTAGTAAAAACAAAACACATTTACAGAATAGTTTAAATTTAATTTGGTTATGAAGACAAGTAATTAATTAAATTCTAGCCATCATTTTGAGCTAACCAGGTCTCACACCTTCTCCCTCAGCATAAATTTTAAATGCAAATGATTAGATTTGTACAAACATAGGGGACAGATTTACCCAGTATTGAATTAGAGATGGAGACTGCTAATGGCTGGTACCAGTCCTTGCCAGGGAGGTTGGAAACAAAAATGCTGAAAACTGCAGTTTTTTTTCCCCCCAGTCAAGCTGACACAGACTGGAAGTCATAAGCTAATACAATGTAAAAATGTTTTTTCCTCAACTGTAAATATAAGAAATTTAAGGAGAACTTGTATTTTCACCTATGAAATATTCTGCTGTCTGCCTTTAGCAAGGTATTAGCTGAAAATATTGTCAGTCAAAATATGTATGAGAAAGTTGTAGGAGTGCCCATACAGCACCACAGATTTGCATGTTCGTACTGACTTTCTTTGTTTATTGTTCATCCATGTCAGTTAGATTTCATTCCAACATCTAAATTAAAAATTCAGTATAAAAGGCCATTTGGGGTTTTAGTTCTGAATTACTGGAGGATCAGTTGTTTCAACAATAATGTTTGTCAGTTTTTCATATTTTTTTTACATTTTAATTATAACTCATCAATGTTAACTGATAACTCCTGGGTTAGATTCAGATGAATGCCACTGAAGGGTGTTTTAGTTTAATGGAAGCAGCATAACATCTGTTTCTAATGTTTTAAAAGCCAATTTATATGGAAATTTTGCTTTAGCAAAAAGTCAATAGATGCAGACTTCTCTAACACCTCCTGCAAAAATTCAAAACTTGAATTAAAGCAGCAGCAAAACAATGCCATTCTTTCTTGCTGTAACAGTGTGATTACATTTTCACAACCTTTCATTTGTATCCTTTTCTTTCTATTGAAATGAAATTTTTGTCTTTTATAGCCGAGCCATCAAGACAAACCAGGACCTTCTGCCAGAGACGCCGTGGACGCATATATTCTACAATGACTTCTGGGGAACACTTCTCACTCACAGTGGGAGCCACAAGTCATACAGACCTCTCTGCACCCTCTCCTTCCGCATCAACCATGCTGTTGGAGGGATGGACCCATGGGGCTACCACCTTGTTAACGTTCTGTTGCATGCTGCAGTCACAGGCCTTTTCACAAACTTCTCGAGGATCCTCTTCGGGGATGGGTACTGGACCTTGATAGCAGGTCTGCTGTTTGCATCCCATCCGATCCACACTGAAGCCGTAGCAGGGATTGTGGGGAGGGCAGACATCGGAGCCTGCCTCTTCTTTCTGCTTTCCCTGATGTGTTACGTGAAGCACTGCTCTACGAGAAGTTCCTCAGCTAGTACTTGGGGCTGGATCTTGGGAACAGGAGTGTGCGCTGGGTGCAGCATGCTGTGGAAGGAGCAAGGAGTGACTGTTCTGGCAATTTCAGCAGTGTATGATATCTTTGTATTTCATCGGCTGAAAATGCATCAAATCATTCCTGCTTTATACAAGGTGAGTCTCACTTTCCTTCCAATAAACTATTCATAAAGCACCAGTCACTATTAAACAGGTGCTAAATGAGTTTTCAAGCACACAATAATTCTTAGTTGTTTAGTCAACTCTGAAAAATATGCACAGATGTCTGATACTGAAAGTATGTTTAAAGCAGTTTAGTAAGGACTTTTTACATTTTGTTTAAACAATGTGCTATTACCCATTGCTATTACTTGACGCTGGGGATGTGTTTCTTTCAATTATTTTCCTTGCTTCCAGCAGCTCTCTCCTCATTCTGTTTACCGTTAAGCACTGGATATCTGGCTGCCTTTTGCAAAGAACTCATTCATGCTCTTATCCTCTTGTATCTTGCAAACTCAGCTTAGTTTGGTTGGGCATGCAAGTGCAGCAGCTGATACCATCTACAGGCTCCCTGAGGCAAAGATAGTGCTTTTATTGTTCTAGTTTAACAGAGTTGCACAGAACCTGTGTGCGTGCCTTTGGCAAGTATTTTTTTCTCCCCCTAGTAGGAGCCGTGACTCAAATCTTTTACTGTCTTACCAAACAAAATATTTCTAATTTTTTAACTTAACTGGCCTACAGGCAAGCAAGTGAAAAAAAAAAAAAATCAAAATCCTCTCTAATTTCTCCCCAAAGCTCATGTATTTTAGTTACCCATATACCCTGTCTGAAATCAAGATTCAATTAGGTTAGTTGCTGTACAAGTGACTAGTACTGTACAATTGAAAAAAGTCAAAAGAAAGCAAGTAGTCTCTCATAATTAGCTGAAAAACTGTTATGACATGTTGACTTAGTTATACACTTTTCTGGCAAAAATGAATGTACTGACAGTATAATTTATGCTTTGTTTACTCATATGTAGAATATGTATAGAACATTAATTATTATTACATTGCCCAATACTATTCCTATTTTTTTATATTTCCTATGTAACTGAGTTTACCCTTTCATATAATATATTGTTTAGAGAAGTCTAGTCAGACTGTCTCTGGCCTGCTCCATCAAAAGACTGGAAATTATTTTCCAAGGCTACTATTTAGTTGACATCAGTGGATACTTTGACAATGGCCACTCCCACTTGGAGTCAGGCATCTCCCACTTGGGACAACTCCCAGTGGACAACTTCTACTTGGAGTTGGGAAATTTGGGTTTTGATTGTAGCATCTGACCAATGTTTGACAAATCCAGACCACTATGGCAACTTGGATGCTGTTATCTTGATTTGAAATTACTTTTTAGATTTATTTTCACATAGTTTTGAAATGACTGTGTTATAAGAATGGTGTTTTACAGTGATATTTCATCTCTTCTGAAATAACTAGTAACAACAGAGCTAAGTTTTCTTACTAAAAGCTTTGGTTTTAGTTTGGTTCTCTGAGTTTAGATATACAATGATGAAGACTAGTTTATTTTGGTATTAAAAAAAATCCAACAAAACAGATTATGTAGCTGCTTTCAACTCCATATCTCTTTGAGACTGTTTGGGTTGCCTTTTTCTTTCTGTTTTGGTCTTAAACCATGTCCCTGGTAAGAATTTAAAAATCTTTCTTCCCAGAACAGACTGTAAAATCTCCTTAAGCAAACAAAATCAACTTTTTATTATTTTTTTTCCTTTAATGTTGCCTGTACTTTTTTTCTGGAAAAGACATTCCTGCATTGGAACTTGTATGACAGTAGCCATTCACAGATGTGTCTTTGTGTGCTAGCAACTGACTTGGGTATTTCAAAGCCAGAGTACAGTTTAAAACAAAAGAGAACCAAAACCAACCAAACTTAGCACAATGTACAGTGTGCTGCAGTATCCTTGGAATGGAGTGGTTGAAAGGATCTACCCTTTTCAGTCTACCTAACCTTAAGCTAAACCTTGTCCAGCTGAGCTGACACAGCTGTTTCAAAGGTTATGCTGGAAACTGGAACAAAGAGGAAATGCAGGTGATAAATAACCCTTAAAAAACGAAACAAATATCCCAGATATGGCTCTTGGAATTGGATACTGGCTGTATCCTGGCTGTATCCAGTTCTCGTTGTTGCCCTGCAAACAGCTACAGAGAGGAATGCTGAGGTGTGGGGGCAGAAACGAGGAACTGAGGAACTGAGATTGAGGGATTTTGGGGAGCGGGTGGTTAAGGACTTGGGCTAGCTTGCTGACAGACTATCACTTTTGGCTTCTGCAAGCCTTTTGAGAATATGTCACCGAGGGAACCGAGACACAGTTAATTATGTATAAGGAATTGTAACATCGCTGACTGCCTTCAGGATGGTCAGTGAGAATGAGCTGGTAAAAACAGCCTTAAAAATGCTCCAGCAGATGGAAGAGATGGCATTGGGGTGCCAAAACTGTTTTGTTGTTGTTGTTGTTGTTCTTTTTTTTCTTCATTTTTTCTACATTTTGTTCTTATCATTGGGCCAAGTGTCAAATAAATATGAAGTGATGACTACTACACAAGACCAGTAGCCATTTAGTGGGCTTGCACCTGTGATCACGGTGAGTCCTGATGTGTCACATTAAGTCCATGACAGCATCCCATTGCAATTGGAACAGACTGGCAGGGCTTCTGAACAAGGCAGCTGCAGAGCAGGACCACCAGCAGAGCAGATGAACATTACCCCTTATTTAGAAGCTATTTTTAATACACTTTAAAAAATGTATATCTTAGCTGCTTATTAAACTATCCAGCTCTTTTCCCTGTCATCTACATATTGGTTATTCAGTAGAACTTGGCTGCTGATCTTTTTCCCTTTGCCAAGTCTTGTTGTATTCCTGTCTGCCTGCAATACTTGCTCTCTGGCTGGCAAAGTTGTCAGTCTGAATCCAGTTTGATTTGGTTAGCTCTATTTTATTCTGTCTGACTCACTTTCTAAGTACTCTCTGATAAGAATATATTCCCTTGGAAATTATTTATTACGGTTGTAAATGAGTTGTCTGGAGTGAGAACAATTAAAAAAAAATGTGTCTCTAGTGGAGCAAAGCATTCTTTATGGAAGAAAGTTGGGATTTTGCTTGATTTTTAGTATTTTAGACCTTATTTCCACTGTAAGTTGCATAGCAGGTATGCAGATTGATTGAGTTGTCATGTGTCGTAGGTACCCAATGATTGTACCTGTCAGCAGTCAGACTTGCACAAGTTGAACTACCAGAAGTGGGAGGGGGAACCTGACTACGGGAGAGAGCTGTGATCAAGTTTGTAATTATAGAAACTATGCAAATTCAGAGACCTAATTCTTTTGTACTTGCAGCCCCCAGTTTGAGAGCAGAGCCATTAATCAACACTGCCGTACACAGCCTTCTGTCCAATTAGCAGTACAAAGCTAATATAAGCCCTATGGTACTGCCCTTTTTCCCCCCCCCTTTTTTTTTTTAATGTGGGAATGGAGCTGGACAACATTAGCAGTTAAAAAGAGGAGGTGAATGCATTTAATACTAATTTTTAATATAGTACTAATGACACAATATTTATTGTTATGTGGTTTGTATGTACACACTGCCTTACTGAAATAACTAAACCAGATGTATGTTCCATTAATGTTTCACTGCTATAGGATGGTAACATTTTACCAGATCAACATAGTACAGAGGGTTCCCTACACTAAAATAACGACACTTCTCTTTTCCCGTCACTTACTTGAGTAAAACCCCCAGCCCTGGGAGGTCTGTCTCCCATGTGGAATTAGTTACTGGTATCTATAGCTGAACATGAACCACAAATTGGATTGCAGGATGCATTATCTAACCTTTCTGTGCTATTATAACAGTATTGGTTTTGTAAAAAGCAATTTTGTTGGAGGCCTATATTTTATTTAAGGTAATGATGGAAACCTGGGCCTCCATGGATGACATGGTGAACCACCAAACCAAACACTGCTTTCTATTATGGTCTTGGAATGGCCTTATTTGTGGGTGATACGTATGATTCCTGCTCAAAATAGGACTTTGTTTATTAGATAAAGCTACTGATTTTTGGGAATACTCTAAACTTGAAAAAGCCACTTTCTCCATTCGTTGAAGCAGCGACTTTCAGAACTGTCATGACTTGGAAAGCAATTTCCACATAAAATGCTGCTCTAGATTTAAACTTGGGATTTTATTCTTCTATTCTGGGGAGCTTTAAAGCCTTAGCAGTGCAGTGGGTCTTGCTGGTTTTTCATCTCTTCTCCATCTACAAGTTCTGTCATTTTGAGGCAGTGTTTTCATCATCAAGCTAGATTTTAAACAATGATAATGTGTTTTCTCTTTGTTTTCTGCAATCTAAGGAATTTTAAGGTGCTTGAACTTAGCCACAGGCCTGGATATTTTGGCAGACCTGATCGGTAAGCCATGATTTCGCAAGATATTTCACTCAAACACTTGCATGGGTATGGCCCTGTCTTTGCCCAGTGTCTTTGTACTCGGAGCCAGACATTCAGCCGACATGCTTCTCCTGGACATTACTTCTGTCCCAGTTGAAAATAAGAAATAACTTAGGGCTTCCAAACACGACCTGAACCCTTGCAGGTTCGCTTTGTGAACAACAAGAGCTGTTTCATAATGTGCTTGTGTGCTGCATAACTTCCTTGGGTTCAGGGCTGAGGGCAAGGTTGGAAGGCCCCTGTCCTTGGTGCCCAGCTGCGAGCTCCTGCTCTGCGGTGGTCAGCTGGGGGTTAATTCTCCTGGCAGCTCCAAACCCGTACAAAATTGTGGAAATGCTGAGACGAATGTGCCTGTACATACATTGCTCATATTTCCGGAGGAACCAGCCCAGTGCTTTTCTCTTCACGCTGCGGGAGAGCAGCAGCGTGAGGCCTGCACTGTCCTGGCCATCGCTCCCCCTCCCCCGGCAGATAGCTCCTAGACAAAAGAAGCTTTTTGCAATTTACTTCTTTCTTGACAATTTCAAGTAGCTAATACTGCTGTTTCCTGTAGTTCCCACAGCTCCTTGCTGCTTTTCCTTTTGATCCTGAAATAAGAAAAGCAAGATTGGCCTCAGCTATCTTTCTTGTCGGAGATATTGATCTCCTGCAGGTCCTGTGATGGCAGTAGAGTTGCACTGAATTGGACATCAATAAGTATAAATAGCTATTGTTTCCTGAAAATATTTCCATGTGGTGGTTTAAACCACTGAAACAGATCACATATGACAGAAATACAGCATCCTGAGGCAAGTTTAGGAGAAGGGCTCTTTTTATTATTATTTTCTTAAAATAAGGAATTGCATGCTATCTGAAGTTTCTGGGTTAAAACAGACTATGTTTTAATATTAAATCTGTTATATCTTTTCTGGAATTGCTACTAAAATTGTATTAGTTTTTTCTACCCACTTTGAAGTCTACAATAATATTTTGGAAGCTATTTTTGAGGATGCCTCTCTGGAAAGAAGGAAGAAGGATAAGCTTCTTTAATAAATAAGTAAATCAAAACCAGAGATGCTTTTTCATATTTACAGAGATTGTGAAGACATGAAGAACCTTCAGTGTAACAGAGAGATTAGTTTGTTAGAGGAAGGTTGTCACTGCCTTCAGTTTTAGGTAAGATTTATACTGCAGGGTAACATGCAGAATATGCTCTGTTCTTCATTCTTCTCCTTGACTTACAAGGGATCTGTTTTGAGGCATGGGTGAAAAAGCTTTCAGGAGCTTTGCACGGTTGGTGTTAGCACTTACTTTTCGTTCCGAGTTTGCATGCCAATTACAAATATGAAGAACAATGTGACTTCTTCATGGTGTTGTTTAATTGTGGGATGTTAGACTTGCTACTTGTCAATTTTTAAAACATGTGCCAGTAATATTAGTCTGATGTTACTCTCATAGTTTTTAATGTTTTCACAATATTTAACAAATCAAGTAAAAGCACAAAGCTTACCATAGCGCGTAACAACTGTGTTTCAGAACATTAGGAGTATTTGTGGGTGTTAGTTATTCTTCATCTTAGTGATTACTACAGCTTCCTAATGGAAGCAGCTTTGTAAAATTGTTTTTCTAACAGCTGGCAAGTTTATTGTGTAAATTATCTGTACTAAAAGCAGTTACATTTCATGCTTTTTGGAAGGGATGGTCAATTAAGTATTTTATGCAGTGATAAAGGGACTTGGGTCCCTGTGAACTTTGAGAAATATATGCAGCTTTGGTTGTTTTCAGATTTCTGTTTGTTTGTGAGCTGGAAAGCTGTGTCCCTTGTCTCTCTAGCTCTGCTTCTCCATGAGTCAGTTGTCTGGTTACCATCCATAAAATGGGAAAAACAATGTACAATACTAAAGCTAAGTGGTGTCTTAGTGAGTTAAATGTCTCCTTTCATGTGGATTTGCCTCAGGAGTTGTGCCTTTATGCTTAAACCTCTTTCAGTGTTTTGACTAAAATGCACGTATTTATGATCTCTTATTCATCAAGTATGTATCCCTTGTGTCTGTTAGATGCCAGACAGAAAGTTTATGTGTGTGCCTTGCATACAAATCTTCTTCAAATACTCTCTTCAAACATGAGTACTTTACATTAGCCTCCTAATATCCTGCTTAGGCACCTAAATGTCCTGATTTGATGAAGTGCTGAATGCTTGTAGCTCCTTATGGGCTTTGCTGAACAAACCCATTGCACTTTGTAGACTACAACTAAGTAGCAAGCTAGACTATATGCTTCCAGCAGTGAGGGGAAGTGCTAATAGCATATGAAGAGGAGGAGGAGGAGGGAAAAAAAACACACACAAACAAACAACAACAACAAGAAAAAACCACTGAAGTGTGTTACCAGTCAGAATCAAATGGATAATATGCAAGGGAGAAGGTATAGGTTCTGGTGCTCTTAGTTCTGTTATAAATTCATTAAAGCACCTTCTGAAACTGTAATTGTTGCTGGGAGTACGTGAAAATCAGCTTTATGATTTTTGAGCATTTTAACTGCAGTCACCTAATTTTCACAACACCAGAGCTTGGAAAGTATTACCTGAGTCTACTCAATAGATTTATGTTCTCAAAGGCAGTCGTCTTCCTAGAGTCCTACCCTAAAACAGAGCCTTTGCTGGTACCTGAGCATGAGCTTTGTTTCCAGACCTGCGGGAACATATACAAACCCTGAGTCACAAGGGAGACTTTTCTCTTGGTATTTTGTTTAATTTTGAATTTCCTGGCTTATGCTCATTTTTATTAGTTGTAATGATTTAATGATTACGTGCATACTTTTTCCAAAGTGAGTGATTCTAAACAGTAACCTATGTGGACAGCTACAATATTAAAATACAAGTGTATGAGATTTACGGTGGAAACAACCAGTTCTGATAGAAGGCAGCAAACATTTTTTGGCATATTTATTGGAAGAACAGAATGTATTTTGTACATATTGCCTCCATTTCTTTTTCCAGCTGCAATGTAGATTAGGTATGGGGAGGGAGACAACCCAGGCTTGCAATCCTGTAGCTGATTTTATGGGTCAGTTCTTAGGAGGTAAATTTCTAGCCTCACTAACCTTGAATGTCTCTTGGAAAAAAAAGAAGAATCCCTCGATGCTGTGGATAGTCCACATTGGGAGGAGGGGGAAAACCAAATATTTTTTGTTCCTAAGTTTCTAGGAATCTAATTGAAAATGCACATGATGAAATTATGTTAAAATTGTCCAGAAGCTTCTGAGGGAGGGGAATGAGAATTTTTGTACTTAGTGCTCTTAAATGTCAGGTAGAACATGCGTACCTTTTTGCAATCAGAATGGTAAGAGTTTCAGACACATACACAATTTACTTCTAAGGCTTTGGATTTGATCGGGTTGTGTAAAAGTCAGAGCTTCTGTGACATTTAACCACCAAAATCTTGTTTTTCCCCTTTACAAAAAATTATGGAAATAAATTCCCATAGCAACAAAATCTTTAAAGTGAGTGTAGGGGCATATTGAGTTAATAAAGGCAATGAAAGAGCAGGGAAAAGAGAGGGTAGAATTGTATCAAGTCTCTGTAAATTCTCTCTCTCCAAGAAAACAGGACTTTGGGGGCTATGGATAAATTTTTTGCATGTTTTAGTCTCTGTGCTTTGAAAGTATCCCGGGCAGCCTGTACTGCTGTACAGCACAGTGAAACTTGCATCAATAGCAGTGTTTATTTATCAGGGATTGTGAGATTACAGTTTATTTTTAAAATACATGTTTATTATAGTTCTATCTATTACTTGGAGACTTTTCTCCTTAAAAGATGTTATTAGAAGTGGCAAAACGCTGCCACAAAATAGCTCTCATGAGTTTTAACATAGAAGCCATGCCAATTTTTGTAAGCTTAGTTTTTGCTTCTTTGCACTACTTACATACAGTATTTTTGGCTTCTGGTAATTTGAAATCTATGGAAACTCAGCGTTAGCAGTTTTATGGAGGGATTTTTTGTTTCTCTTGTTTTTTGTCTAAGCCATTATATATTTTTACCTTTTCTGACCTGAACTGTTAAACAATAATTTGACTTTTTGTGGATGATTGTAGTTGAGAATATGGATTAGTTGTGGAACAAGACATACTTAACAAAATCTTTTTTATTTACAAATAATAACCCAAACAGAATTTCTTGCAGGACAAGAAGTATCAAACTGTGTGCCTTTATCCCAGTTCTAAACTGCTGGCAGTGAATGTTGCAGAGCTTCCTCTCTCATCTTGTTTGGGGTGAAGTTACCTGCATGATGTGTATTTTTACCATCCTTCCTTTGCACCTAATTTTGTGATCCATGTTTTCTTCCTGGTTCACATATGTACGTGTAGTCCCTCTCACAAGCCGAAAACAAACAAAACAAACAAACAAAAAACTGTCCATGCACCTTTGCTCTGGTAGAAGAGATCAGTTGATTATTTCAGTCACTTTCTGTAAAACTTATCTCAAGAAAATCTTATCTCAAGTTAAATCTGTACTGTATGCATTTGATTAGTGATAATGATTCACTGTGCAAATCACCAGCTGGGACCTTGTTACAGAATATAACAGTGGGTCTAAAGGCAAGGTAAGCAGATTGCTTCATTGGCTGGCTGGTAGTAGGCTGCTACTAGTGCACAAGGCCTGAAGCTAGCTGAAGAAATGTTTATACAGTGCTCAGGATTTGGCTATTTATGATCACTCTTCTTGTCAGGAGACTCAGTAGTCAAAGTAAAATAGACCTCAGGCATTCCAAAATCAAAAGAAAGTATTAACAATGAAGAGGTAAACATTAACTTTAGGAAGTTTTCATTTGCCTTCTGTTTTGCAATCCTGTAGATTAAGTGTTTTCAGGATTTTGTCTGTAATCATGAAGCTTGAAAAGGGTGAAGAAAAATTCTTAACACAATGAAAAATGTTCTTATTTCATGCTAGCATACTGTAAGACAAAACTAAGCTGGCTGCCATTGTGGCAGATTACTTGATCTGTAACTTAGTTTAAAAGTTCAGGTTTATATGGAACCCAAATTTAAAAAAAGGTTTATAATTTAGTCATTGTTATGGTAGATCAATGTTGATGTGTTCTGAAGATGTCAGGTTTCTAAATGTAACTTTTTGAAACATGCTTCTTTTATTTCCATCCCTTTTCAGTCTAGAAGATGTTTTCAGTCCATCATAAATCATGATATATATGGTAGTGTAGACCTTGACTGTTGCAGATGACTGCTTCTGCCTTGGAACTGCCCTGCTCATGATACGGTGTGCTGTCAGCAACTGGTGATCGCACACTAGCAAAAAGGTTGATGTGTCTGTGCTCCCTCAGGTTGGTCTTTAAGGCTCGGCAGTGCCCAGATTGCTCCTCTGTGCTCTGGTAGCCTGATAACAACCCCTGCCATCACCAGGTGGAGTAATGAAGATATTGGTGTTGGTGGAGCTTCTTCACTGATGTCTGCAGTGTTCATACATGTGACCTGCAAGTCTATATCAAGTAAGCAAGTGGTATATTAATATAGTAGCTAAGTGGGCTAGATCTCACTTTGAGTTAGAGCTTGGTGTCCTACTAGACATAAAGTCGTTCTGGAATGATAATTGTGTTCTGAAGCAGCAGTGGTTTAGTAGGTTTGTTAACCAAGACATAGTCCTCTTTGACCCGAGCCTTAACGCTCAGTGTTTTCAGCTTCAGGTCTGTACCAATCCTATGTAAAGCTTTTCTTTTTCTGTATTTGAAGGAAAGAATTTCAGTGCCTGCCTAAGTCTCAGTCTTTAGACTATATCCTAAAGTGTAAGGAAGAAAGGGAGAAATGAGTAATGATAAGAAAATAAAGGGGAAAAAAAAAAAAGACTGAATAGCTCAATATGTGATACGGAAGCCAAAATTTGTGCTGTACAGACTAACCATTCCTATATTAATTGGCGGAGTTGCTCTTATCAGCCAGAGAATGCAACACCTGCCTTCTGACCTTACTGTCTGCAGTGTTTGTGTATTTTCTTATAAGTTTTGACAGACTAATAAAAACTGAAATTTTATAAAATCTTTTTTGATGTGTGACCTTGCATTTTGTGGCACTTGGTGGTTAGCAACCAACATACTGCCTCACTGGGGTAGTAAATTTGTGTTTTAATACAGTTATTTTTTTTACTTGTAGTGTAGCAGACAGCTTCAAACCCTCAGGGAGAGCTTTTTAAGTCTGTCTGTTTTTCAGTCTGCTTTGCTAGTTCATCCTCTGGGCTTGGTTGCAGTATTTTGCTTAAATGTTGTGTTACTGTGATACATACACAAACCACCTGAAATGTTCAGATTTGGTTTAAAAAAGGTACTGTTTAAAAATAACATACGTGTCCACAAGCTCACTACAGAATTAGCCTTTTTGTGTGTCCCAAAGCCATGTTGCTATACATCAGCAGGCTTCTAAGCATGTTTTACATGAAGATGTGCAGCTAAATAGCTCAGAAATTTTCTTGCTAAAAATCCTAGAGCTGCTTTTTAAAAATAACATATGAAATCATAACATATATTAGGGTTGTGTTGATTCCTTCAAGGAAACTCAATTTTCTGTGCATTAAAGCAAATATGTACATTATTTTCTGTTATGTATTTATTTATTTATTTATTTATTTTCTGTTGATAGCATTGATGGCTGCAGAAATTTAAGTACATTTAGTTTTCTCAACATTGTTTTTTGGTAAAGAAATCTGATATATTCTGCCATTAACTGGCTGGTATACTCAACTGTGAATTTCATGGGCTGCTTGCAGACATACAGACTCTTCCTGGAAGCTTAATTAAATGTGAATGTCCAGTTAACACCACAGTTTCAGCAGTTCTTTGCTTGGATGTTACATCGTGTTATGTCCTTACGTCATGTGCAAGTGGAGCCAGATGTTTTTAACATGGGACTTGAGTCTTTTTTCTGGTTGTGGTGTCTCGTGGACATCTTGTTGTGCCCTGAAGCAGAGCTTCATGTTCAAAAGTGGTTTTATTTTTTTCCCCTCAAGGTATTTGTTGATCTAATACAATAGATAGGCCATCATGAGTGCAAAACAACTTGTCTGTGGGAAATAGCGATGTTTTTCTTGTCTGTGAAGATAATTAGAAATCTAGTTCTGATGTGACTAATGTTAAACTTTTTATTTTTATTTTTATTATAAACAGACATGTTTGCAAGATCATGCAAGTTCTTAGTCAAGGTTTATATCACAAACTGTGCTTTGGTCAGTATTTGGCCATGTTTTCTTGTTGTGTAGGCCATGAATGACTGGACCTGAAGTGGTACTATCTAGAGATACTTCCCTAAATTTTGAGGCTGGTTAAGCAAGATCTAGACTTGGAAAACATTGGTAAAAAGGCTTTTTGTTTTGTGACAAGGTAGTAATATAATTTTCAATGTCCATCTGCAGCAAAGTTCTCTTGATATTTCTCAAGTTATTACAGAAATAGCAGAAACGGGAAAGATGTCTGTATTTTAGGTAGCCCTTTCATGCAGAGAAAGAATCTTTAATTTGCTGGAAACTATTGTGTCCTTTAGATGGTAAAAAATCAGTAGTAGGAATTACGAATAGAAAACGATGTAGGTGTAGCTGTATAGCTGCCAAACAAATCCGTGTAATCAATTTCTACATAAAATATACTGTTTGAAGCCTCACTGAACACCAAGAACTTAACTACCTGAAGTTAACATCAGCAATGGACTTTGAAGGATTATTGTTTCAAATATATTGTACATTTTCTTTGATATCGAAGTGTGAGATAGTTTTTCATATGCATTATTCTTGGAGTTTAGATTTGTTTTTAAGGTTTATCCAATTCTCTAAAAAGCCGTGATATCTTTAAAAGCATGCAAATTAAATTATTTGCATGAAGTTTATATTTAAATACTTGATGCAGAGTTAAAAATGCTTATTGGTCCATCACAGTTAATCTGCTTTTGCTTATTTGAACTGCCTGTCAAGGACATCCAGATTTGATATCATAGCATCATTAAGGTTGGAAAAGATCTCCAAGATCATGTGGTCCAACCATCACCCTACCACCAATGTCACCCACTAAATCATGTCCCTAAGCATCACGTCCAACCCTTCCTTAAACACCCCCAGGGGTGATGACTCCACCACCTCCCTGGACAACCCGTCCCAGTGCCTGACTGCTCTTTCTGAGAAGAAATGTCTTCTCATTTCCAACCTGAGCCTCCCCTGGCACAACTTGAGGTCATTCCCTCTAGTCCTATCACTAGGTATCTACGAGAAGAGGCTGACCCCCAGCTCCCCACAGCTTCCTTTCAGGTAGTTAGAGAGAGCAATGAGGTCTCCCTTGAGCCTCCTCTTCTTCAGACTAAACAACCGCAGTTCCCTCAGCCGCTCCTCACAGGACTTGTGTTTCAGGCCCTTCACCAGCTTCATAGCCCTTCTCTGGACATGGTCCAGGGCCTTGATGTCCTTCTTGTAGTGAGGGGCCCAAAGCTGAACACAGCACTGGAGGTGCGGCCTCACCAGTGCAGAACATGAACGATCTCCTCCCTGTCCTGCTGGCTACACTATTCCTGATACAAGCCAGGATGCTATTGGCCCTATTGATCACCTGGGCACACTACTGGCTCCTGTTCACAGCTTTTGAGCCACTCTCCCCCAAGCCTGTACCGCTGCATGGGGTTATTGTGGCCAAAGTGCAGGACCCGGCACCTAGCCATGTTGAACCTCATCCCACTGACCTTTGCGCATCGACCCAGCCTATCCAGGTCCCTCTGCACGGCCTTCCTACCCTCCAGCAGATCAAAACTTCCCCTCAGCTTGGTGTCATCTGCAAACTTACGGAGGGTGCACTCAATTCCCTCATCCATTATCATCAATAAAGATATTAAAGAAGATGGGCCCCAACACCGACCCCTGGGGAACACCACTGGTGACCGGTCACCATCTGGATATCGCTGTGTTCACCACCACTTTCTGGGCCCGGCCACCCAGCCAGTTTTTAACCCAGGAAAGAGTGTACCTGTCCAAGCCATGAGCTCCCAGCTTCTCTAGGAGAATACTGTGGGAGACCATGTTAAAGGCCTTGCTGAATTCTACATCAACAGTCATCTACATCATCCACCATGTGGATCACCCTGGTCTTAGAAGGAGATGACGCTGGTCAAGCGGGACTTACCTTTCATGAACCCATGCTGACTGGGCCTGGTCCCCTGGTTGTCCCACAAATGCTGCATGATTGCATTCAAGATGACCTGTTCCATCACCTTTCCTGGCACCAAGGTCAGACTGACAGGTCTGTAGTTCCCCGGGTCTCCGTTACTTCTTATAGACCCTTCTTACAGATGGGCGTTACATCAGCAAGTCTCCAGTAATCTGGGACCTCCCTGGATGACCATGACCACTGATAGATGATGGAAAGCAGCCCAGCAGTCACATCCACCAACTCCCTCAGCATCCTTGGGAGGATCCCATCTGGTCCCATGGACCTGTGACAGTCCAGATGGGGCAGCAGCTCTCTAACTGATTCCAGCTGAAATGTGGGATGTTAATTCTGCTTCTTGTCCCAGACTTACGGACTGGAAAGCAGAGTACCCTGCGGATAACTGGTCTGATATGTTGCAGAAGAGAATACAAGATTGTCATGGAGCTGCGTAAATGGGAGAGAAGATTATGGGTAAATGATTGGAAATACCAGCATCATGAAACATGATTTTGTGCCTAAGTAGTGTTTTCTCATTAAGTTAACAAACAGTTTTAGTAACAAGCATTACTTTTGTAGAAGGGAAATGAAAGAATATGTGGTCAAATAAAGCATTCAGAAGAAACCGAAGGGCAATGAAAACTGGAATGATTTAATGGTTGCCAAAGACAGTCAAGTGAGAAAGAAACAGAAAGAGATTGATTACAGACAATGAGGGGCAGGAAAACAAACAACAACAACAACAAAAAACAGGATACAGACTTTGTTACTAAAGTAATTTTCGAAGAAGAATAACACAGTTTGAGAAGCTGGGAAACAAGGAAGAACATGTTTCAATTTAATCTTTTTTTTTTTTTTTTTTTTTCCAGAAAGACTATAAAGCAAAACATGATGAAGAGAATGTAATTTAATAAGAAAAGTATGAATTCATAATGTCATTGAATGTTGAAATTTAAATTGCAGCTCAGACTTTAATGTTTTAATTTCCCCACTCAGTAGAAGTCACGGTATCTAGAGAAGAATATGTGTGCATTCATATTTTGATATATATTAATTTAGGAGGCACATCATGTGATGTTCTGGTAATAAATTTTTGAAGGGATGATGGTTCATCTTAGAAATTCTTCTGAATTTTTAAAGATAAATGATTCAACTAAAATGCACATAAATTCTTTCAAGTAGTTTCAGAATTGTATAGTTTTCTGAATTTCAAGTCTTGCACTTTTAGTATATTTCCTACCTCAATTTTGCCCTTTTTTAAAAAAAATCATACTTGTTTTGTTAAGACTTCTTTCATGTAGAGGAAAACATGGTTAGCTGATCAATAAACCTGAGGGATAACTGTCTGTCACAAACAACTTAGATGTTAGAGAGTTATATTTGGTTCTGTACTGTTCTAGATATTTTTGTAAACGCTTACTAAGAGTCCATTAAATGCACTGAGGACATTTGTAGTGGATTTTGAAATTAAATGGCTCAAGTATAGGCACAAGTGAAAAGAGATAACATGAGTGACAGCTCTCAAACTAATGAAACTTTTATTTGGAGGTCATTTCAAACTGTTTCATATGACTAAGAAATGTCTATTTTGTGTCCTGTTGTCCTTTTATTGCAACAGAGGATCTGAAAAAGGTGTTTTTTTTTTTTTTTTTTTTTTTTTTTTTTTTTTTTTTTTTTTTTTTTTTTTTTTTTTTTTGTTTTTAAATTTTTTGTTTTGCTTTTGGCCTACTAAACTCAACCTCCTGTGCCTCTTTATACCTTGCCCATCTGCTTTGTGTTTTGTGTTGCCAAGTGTTTCTTTAATAGGCGCTCTGTTGTGCTCAAGTATATGTCTGGAACTGGAAGGGGGGACCTAAACTTAATGATGTGAAATTTCAAAGTGGATTTAAGAGATTAGAGTGAATTTGCTTGTAAGAAATGATAATCTAAAACTAATGATCACAGATGTTCGTTCAGGTAAAAGAAATAATTACCATACGTGAAGCTGGGATGCAGCATTGCCCTTCCTATTTTGAATGAATTTTCCACTTACTGTTTCAATATTGCTAACTTATGCTATTAACTATTATTTGAAAAGAGTGGCATTGGGATTGAATTAGAGAGGGTTTAGAGTCCTGTAATTTACGGTGATTTATGTAACCATTTAGGAACTACTACCCCACATGGATTAGAAATGTGGATATGAAAATTTGTTTGAAAAAAATGCTACCTAATGTAGTGGATTTACTTAGAAAAAAAAGAATGCCAGCTGTGTAAAGAAATTTTGGGTGGTGGTATTACAAAATACAAACCAGATGTTAGAAGAATAATCTGACGAAGCTAATTGTGAAAGAGTACCTTAGCATATCTTGCTAAAGATGGTAACAATGAGTTACCATCTGTTAAATTCTATTCTACCACTGTTAAATCCTATGTGCTGTAGTAGGAGAGAAATCATCACTAAAATAGGTTCCGTGATCTAAATCGTTCTGCCATAATGCAAAAATGTATTTATTCCTTGCTCTATAACTTTCTAATACTTGAATGGCATAACATTTTCAGAATTTTCTCCTCATGAGGTAATTATGGGTCAAAAAAAGAAAAGAAAACAAAACAAAACAAAAAAAACCCAGACATGAGCAAAGAGCAAAGGCTCTAGCCCATGGCTTTCAGATGATTTTTTTAATAAGAAGAGTCAGAAAAGAAAATACATGTGTCCAGCATAATGATAGTTGAGAGATGACTGTTAAGTTATAAATAATTGAATAATACGAATACAATGCTTGAAGGGATTTTTTTCATGTCCTCCAGCAAAGGATCCTCTGGATACCAGGTT
Source organism: Nettapus auritus (assembly GCA_011076525.1). Taxonomy (NCBI): domain Eukaryota; kingdom Metazoa; phylum Chordata; class Aves; order Anseriformes; family Anatidae; genus Nettapus; species Nettapus auritus. The sequence goes on along the minus strand of CM021765.1, from coordinate 51,796,858 downwards.
GTGGGTATGTTCCTCCAAGTTAAAGGTGTAAGCCTATTACATGGGATGAACAGAGACATATTGGAAAAGTTTGTAGTCAGGAGAAAAAAAGATAAGTTATAGAAGTAGAATGAGTTACTCCTTTATAGCAAATTATCTGATACCTTAAGATCTAGTGTTCACATTTCATCAGAAGCAGCATGTAAACATGTAAATCTTCAGAACAAAGAGGAGAAACTAGAATTTGTCTGAATAACCTGTTGGCAAAGACAAGGTCAGTCAAGGCTCTGCCATAAACACACAGAAGATTGGGCCAGATGGGACAAATTTTCTCTTCCACTAGCTTCTGCAGAGTAGCCCCTTGCTTTAGAAGAACTGTCATATACACCAAAAAAAGTTTCCATTTACTTATACATACCCAGATGGTAACTTTGCCTTGGAAGGTTTTCTTTTAATAAAATCAAAAAAATTACTCACACGTGAGCTCTGTAGTGTCCCAAAAATTTGTTTAAACTAACACAGCTTTTTGTTGGTTTATCATGATCAATGGTAACCCAAAAGTAAAAATTTTAAAGCATTATTTAAATGTGTAATTTTAAGATTCCAGCAAGAAAATGAAGTAGCAAAAAAGAGCTAAACATAAAGGACCTGCTAATTGTCCATGCATCTCTATTGAACATGTTGAATAGATTCTTTGCCAGCGAGACTGAGCGGTGTGCATACATCTCTTGAGGGCTGGTAGAGATTTTTACTACAAAGAATGATTTTGAAATGCATTTGACCAATCCTACTTTTTATTGTCAGCTATTGTTTGATAAATGTTAAACAGCAACTGATTAGAAAGCTTAGACGCCTGTTTGACAGCAGACTTTTGGAGTTTGTGGGATTAGCTGAAGAGCTTTCAGCATATCTTAACATTTTATTGTGTATCTCTGGAAAATACCAACCTCTCAGAAGGTTACGCTGTCATGTTTCTCCTGTCAAGTAAATCCTCATAAAGATGTGTGTGTAGCACCAGAGGTTCCTCACTTCCTCCACCCATCAAGCCTAACAGCAAAAGTAGTGACTCCAAATCAGTGACTATTACGGTACCTTTTTACAGAAAGCTGATGTCCCCTGCCTTCTGTTTTTATGAACTACTTTATGTACGATGCCACTTCATACTTGTCAGTCTGAAGGTAACATCACTAATGAAAGTTGATCAGTCAGTATATTTATAACAGAGTCCTCAGACCCCAGGGTGCTTCTCAGTTTTTAAGCAAGAGTAAAGCTTGTTAAGATCCACATCACTGGGATGGCTTAGTAAAAAGCCAGCATGAAAAGCTAAGTCTTAAGCTGACAGTTTTAGCATTTAATCTGTAACTGCACAGATGACTGCTGGTAGCACATTCCAGGCACGGAGCAGGGAAGTGCAGTCTCCTCTCAGCCCAGTGCGGTAGGTGGTACCAGGGTATCTGTCACAACTGTGGTATAAAGGGCTGCAGGAACCAAAGGAATAGATTTATTCAGCAGCCTTGTCTCTTATGCTGAGGGGTAAGGAGCCAACGTATTTAGGAGTTCATTTCAGCCACATCAGAAATGAAGACCTGATGCAAGTACCGGATGTGGATGGATTGTTATGAATCAATGTTATGAAACGAAACAAAACTATATTGAGACTTCTATCTGCAGTTATAGGGGAATTGTGCAAACATTTTTGCTTCTGTATATTCCTCTACTGATTCTTAAAGTTCTGTTCTGTACTCTGCAGGGAACTGAATTTCAAAGTTCTTCCGGATAATACCACAGCCTCAGCTTTAGCCATCTGAGTGTTAATTTCGCCCCACTCCTTCAACAAAATATCCTAGGTATTATTCTCCTCCAAACAACCTAAACTTTTATCTAGAATTTATAACCCAGCTACTAAAGCTGTCCAGATCAAAGATTAGTACAAATCATAAAGTAAGATTCTTTAGAAAGAAAGAAAAAAAAATGAAATTCTTAAATTACAGATACAAAATTAGCAAGGCTTAGTTCACAAAAGATTTTTAGCAAGTTAATTTTTGGACAGTGTGATATCAGAAACTAGCAGTGGTGTTTTAGTGTAGGGGTATAAGACACACATTATCATGATCGATGTTTCTGTCCACCTTTCCTCTCAATCACTCTAGTGTGCATCAGACAAGAGAATTTGTGAGAGGAAGTGTTCTCTCAAAGGTGGAACTCTTAAAATCTTCAGTAGAAGAAAACTCAGAAGACACATCAAATGGCCATGAGACAAAAATAACTCCAGAGCTTGCACCTTGTTAGACACCAAAAATGCAAGTATTGCAGCAATGTATTCTGAGTATTGCAACCATGGGGTGCAAAATTGTGTCACTACCAAGCACAAAGAAGGTCACTGCGTGTGCATTCATTGGGAAGCAGGTTTCGCTAGTGTTAGTGCTTGCAAACTAGTTGTTGTCTGTGGATGATTTAAATTCTTTGGTTTTGGTCCTCTTCTGAACCAAAGTAGGAAGGTATTCTGTATGAAAATGTTCGAATTCTAAACGAAATTTTGTTTCTATACTTATCACTTACATAGCAACTGTTCTTATGTAGCACAGTATCAGCTGATCCGAAAATGTTTCCTCGTACAGAATATTAACAAAAGAAATAACAGAAGTAAGTTTCTCAGATGGTGTGTTTTCAGTCAGAGGTTGTTTCTTTTAAGAAAACTTTGGGAAAGGATTACTATCAAACTAGTTCTTTCCATGTACCCATGTCTGCTGTGTCTCACTGGGAATTTCAAAACCATATTCTGTGTACAGTTTTCAGTAAAGTCTGGATGATAGTCATATACAAAAAAGCTCATTTTAATGCAGTAAGAAGAAAAATGACAATCCATAACCTCAAAGATATTCCAGTTTGTGGCGAAAGTCTTAAATATTTACAGAATCTGTTTTCTAGTATATATTGATTGCCATCACGTAGCGATAATTCATCTTTTGCTTGACACCATATCACTTAATCTTCTATCATTTTTCCCTTTTACAGTCTGCTTAAAAATGTCAGAGCTCTCAGACTATATTGGCTTGTTACTTTGCTTTGAAAGTAAAATCAGTGGTCATAGTTGCAGAAAATGATACATCAAAACGGTGTGCAGAAATTTAAATGCTTTATTATTTGAAGATGATCAAAATATTTCAGTGTTTTCTTTCCTCAGTAGTTATGGAAAGTCTTGTCTCATATTGAGAAAATGTGACTCCGTGAGGACAGCGTAATTTGGTTACTATTCCTGTAACTGGGTATCTCAGAAATACTGGATCAGAATAAGGAATAAAATCAGAACAAGAAATGTTCTTTCTTTATAATAAACAAGTAACGGTTTATCACATACGGCAGTGTCTCCTAGTCTAGATTTTGGCCCCAGAAGTCTGATTTTTGTTGTTGTTGTTGTCTACTTGTTAACACATAGGAACTATTTTGAAAGGGAAAACTATATTTACCAATACATATTAGACTCTGGGTGTGGTGGGAGGACTAGCAGGTCTGTGTGTCCTGGGGCCTGACAGGCTCTCCCATTGACCTGGAATTACCACAGGCAAGTTCATCGTTCTCCCTGTCTAGATTGTTTTTCTGTGGATTAAGAATAACAACAGCACACTGATTCCATGATTTCCATCTAGCTAGCCCCCAGAAAGCTTCATTTCTGTCGGCTGGTTTACTATAACTTTATTGATGTATTCTGGAAGTAGTACAGTTACACAGCCCAGAGGATTTCAGAGTGACTAATAGAAAGGATTAGAATTGTCTGTAAATAGTGCTCATGGTGTAAATTTTTCTGCCTTGAAAGACATACTCTATTCCTGGTTTCAGGAAATAAGAATGGAGTCTTTTCATAATGTTTCTAAGAGACGAGCAATTTTATAAGTAAATCTCTTTTCTGTGTATGATTCTGTATGATTCTTTTAATGACAAACTTCTCAAATAAGTCTTAATCAGAAAGAGGTACATGGAATATCCAGTCTTAAATTCTGAATATAATTTGTGTCAAGAAAAAGCCTAGTGTTAGAAGAATTTCAAAACATGATCATCTTGTCTAGTAGTAAAATTACAACTTTTCAATTTCTGATTTTACATCCTGGATTATACTCCATCAATAAAGATGTTAAGTAACTTTTCTCATCTCCCTCTTTATCAGACTACATTAAATCTTTGTTGCTTAAGAGGAACACCAGTTAAATTAGGTGATGGATCTTCCCCTCTCTTGTATGGATGTTAATTTTATTGGACAGCAATCAGTTCTGGCAAGTTGTAAGGTATCTGTGAAGATAACAGTGTAAAGATTGGGAATAACTTTGTCTTTAGAGAAACGTTGTGATTTGCATTTAGGTCCCATAGGTTATGGAAGAGATCTGTGCTATTAAGCAATAAGTTTGTTCCTTCATGCTTTGCCTGCTGCACTGGATACCAGAGCAGGACAAAGACCTGCTCTGTCTCCATATTTCTGTTACTGGGTCTTGCAGTTACTCATCAACAGTTCACTATTCACTGCCCTTTGTTAGTTATGGCCATGTTTACCCATTATATCAGATGAGTGATCCCTTAGGAGCTTGGGCTGAACACTTCACACATACTTAACAAAAGATTTTTATTGAATAACATGACTACTGGCCACCTCGGAGAAGGCCAAAATCAGAAGAGGTGCCCGAAGCAAAAGGTCAGATTCCACAGGCTGACCCAGCTCTTTCCCTGCTGCTTCTCTCCTCCTGCACTCCCTTCAAGAGCCACACCTGATAAAGCACCACTTGCCAATTCCCTGCAGGGTCATGAGAGCCGAAGCCAGGCAGGAGATGACTGACAGCTTGATGGAACTGCTTCAGCTGGACCATGATGGCCAAATGAAGTAGCATTCCCACCGGGCGTATTTCCCTATGAATTAATACAATTACTCTAATACATTGGACAAGTTGTCTTAATTTCGTAGATTTGCATAGCAGTGAGGAAGGTGGCAGCACGGTATCCATACAAGTGTCAGTATTGTCAAAGTAAGTAGCAAATGCTGATTTCACAATCATTGTTGAAAAATGTGTCAGGAGATTACTTTCTAAATCACTACTGAGAATTACTTGTCATCTTTAAGCTCTCACACAGGACGTCACTTAATTCACACAAAATGCTTGTTACATTGCGTAGAAACAAATGTGTATACCGTTGCTATCAGTTACTCAGGAAAGTATATCCCTGATAGCAGACTTAACGGTACACTTTTGGAAGGTAGCATCTTGTTGCACAAACTCTTTTTATTTGCCCCAATGGCTGCAGAAAGTAGCAAAGTGGATATGAGAAGGTAAGAAAAACTGAGCTAATTCCTAAAAACACGTGTTATGCTCCCAGAGGCGTATATATAATCCCTTTCCAGGCTCATATTCGTGTTTGAACTCTGTTTCCAGAGTAAAGCTCCATGTGAATTATCTATGAGCACTGTCCGTGACTAAGCACAAAGTGCCTCCCTGCCTAGATAAAGGTGGACCCATCTCTGTCCCAGAAACCTTGGCCTCTAACAACATCTCACTGGTTTTGGAGATGAGAGATGATGCCTACAAAGTATAAGTCCTGTAGACATATAGTAACTTTTGATGTTTGTGTGTCAAACACATACTAACCATACCCAGTTTGCTCTTAAGCCTCTTCACTTTCCAGTTTATTCTAGATACAATGGAAGAATGTAGAGGAATTTGATATCAGTTGTGTGGGTGGGTGAATATTTGGGACTGCTGTGATTTCTTCAGTTCTTCTCATCCTCTGATGTCTGTTGCTTTTTTTTTAAGGGCAAGACTGTTGAAAAGGCACGATTATAGCTGTGAAAACAGTAGCTAGGCATATTCAGTAACTCTTTTTATTTATCTGTCTGTTTACAGTTCAGACACACAAACTAGTGAAGGCTTAGGGGACTTTTTTTAAAAAAAACTTTGGATAACATAAAGACGATTAGCCAACCAAAAATATCTCTAAGTAGCTCACTTCATTCTGCATTTGTTTATCCACCCCAAAAGCTAAGCTTGGATTTCTCAAAGCTGTCCTAACTCTCCTTATATTCGGCTGGAAACTTCCAGGCTTATCCATAAGCAGTTAAAGTTAAAGAAACAATGGAGGTAGTTAATTCAGAAAAGGAGATCAGTTTGTGTAAGCTGGTGGCTATTGTCAGCTGGGAACTATCATGATTGTCTGAGGAACAGTTGATTTATTCCATCAAATTTTCCACTGTAACAGTAATATATACATATATGTATGTGTGAAAAATTATGGAGTCCCTTGGTGTTGTGGAGAATCTCTGTATGTCTAGCAGGATGGGAGGATACTTAAATAGTTATTTTAGCAGCACGTCCAGTCGAGTGCCCTGCGAATACAGTCCATGTATGTGCTCTCTCTGCCTTCAGTATCTGAACTTTGTCTCCAGACTGAACAGGGATAGTCAACCAAAAGCATCACTGCTCTGAACACCTCGTCTTCCTCCTTGGTGCACTTAGTGACTCATTTCTCTTCAGGTCTGTTTCTCACTGTCAGGCAGGTGCCTGGCAAAGCTCCTTCTCCTTTGTCTTACTTCTCCCAACTTCTCAGTGTAACTTCCCTGCAGCAAAAAGAGGTGTCTCGACTGGCTGAAGATGATCCTCCCTAGCATGAAGGGTGATGGGAAGGGTAAGGAGAGAAGAGAGATCTGTGTCCCACTCCAAAAGGCAGTGCAAAAGGAAGGAAGCACTGGGGCTGAAGTTGGTGGGTGCCTCCAGGGAGTGGGAGGAGAGTGAAGGGAAAACAGAGCTTGCTGCTGATTCTGCTCAACCGGGGCAAACACGCTAAATCTCAGGAGCAGGTTCCTGTGTGATGTCTTAATCCCATCTATGTTTTGTTCAGCGGTGTTTCTCATTATTCAACGTACCCTTCCTGAAATGTTTTCCAATGCCCTTTGAGAAACCTGGCAATTAAACTATTGATAAAACGTTATTTGTAGGGGAATTAGTTGAATGTTTGTAAAAAGAAATATATGGGCTGAATAGTAAAAAAACGTGACAGAAGAAGTAAAGAGTAATTATTGCAAAATTTTCTTGCTTTCGTGCAACATGCCCCACAACCTTACACTTTGTGCTTTTGCAACCTCCTGTTTTTTTTTTGTTTGTTTGTTTGTTTTGTTTTGGATGAGATGAGTTTTGGATTTTTTTGTTGTTTTTAAGGATATTCATTTTGCATCACTTACAATCTAAAACCCAAAATGCAGTGACTATGTAGTGGAAAAAATAATGATTTTGGTTACATGTTGAGATAATTTTTTTTCTGGGACTTTCAGTGACATGACTTAGCAGGTATATGCTGGGTATCCAGACCATTCTGAAGAGGTTTAAATGGTACACTTTCCAGCCAGAAGGATTTAAAGCTGGGCCATTATGATTCAATTATGGTTTTTAGAGGATATAAAAGCACATCGCTGAGTCAAAATAAACCATTTTTCCTCCAGTCTATTTTGGGCTGCAGAAAGAAGTGTTAGGCTGCCAAATTATTCTAAACTGAAGAACTTTGATTAAAGTTCAGAAAGAGCTTGCACGCTTTCAGTTGGTGTTTACATTGTCATAATGACTTGGGCAGGACTGCAAATGTTTTTTATTATCTGGAAACCCATTCTATGAAGAAGGCAAAAAAAAAAAAAAAAAGAATTTTCAGAGATTTAAAGCATAGTGTTTCACTCCTCAAAATATGTTCTTCACTTGCTTTTACAAATTTCTTATCTTTAAAAATCAATGCCGTTTCCATTTATTAAAACAAACTGAAGTAGTTTTCTTTGGACTTCCTTTTCTGTCTCAACCCTTCTATTAACATATGGCATAAAAGAGTTGATCAGAGTGGTTGCATAATGACACCAAATATGCTTATACTTGAAAGAACAGTCTTTAAAGTACTCAGCCATGTGGATCTGTCCAGATCAAGAACTCAGTCACAGCATAAAGGGTTTGGGTTACATGTTTTACATTCCTCACATAAATACATCAAAGCTCGAGTATTTCAAGAGCAACCCAAGATCTTTATGCTTCAATACACTGATGGATCTGGAGCAAAAACAATGTGCCGCTTTGCTTTTTATTTATTTATTTAATTGAAGAAAGGATTCTTGGAAGAAAAAAAAGTTTATGCATAGTGATGCAAGTTACCTTAAGTGTTAGCTAGATGGCACTGAAACACACTCATGCTGCTGTATTAAAGTGACTTGTTTGGAGCACTGTCTTTGTTAACAAAAAGTTGAGAACTGAAGTGTCTCTTAGCTGCTCTTTTCCCTTTTCTGGCCTTACATAAAAATCTGTACATCTGTATGTTTTTTTTCTTTAAAGAATGCTCCTGAATGTACAAACCCCTCCATATCGACTAATTGTATAGTCAAAGACAACATGAGAAAAACAATGCTGAAATTTTTGCAAGCCATATTCCATTTTCATTTATTTCTTCTTAGAATTTGAAAGTCCATATTTTAACATACAAAGGATACTCCTTTCTTTCTCACTATAAAAAGAACTTTTTCCAGGATGCAGCTATAGAAGGACAGCATGCTTGGCATTAATGACAGTTAAATACAAATTCTGCATGAATTGCAGCGGAGGTATAACAGAGAAAAATTCCACCCTAAGAAATTGACAAACGTTCCAGCAGTACTAGCTGCATCATCAGAAATTGCTAGATATAACTGCCTGGGGCTCAGTGCTGTCTGCTTTTGTAAATTGTTAGGGAATACTCGAAAGACAGGTGAATTGGCATAAAAACCTGCTTTCAGATAGCTTCAAGGCAAAAGCAAACAAATTGTAGCATTCAAAAAGCAAAGCTCAAGCACTTTTTCCTCATCTGTGTTCCTTTCCAGGAAATTACTTTGTTCCTGCAAAATCCTCAGGCATCCTGCATGATGTGCACTCATCCATAGTGCATCCAATGCACACTTCTGCTGTCTCCCCACCTACCTCCTCATCAAGTTGCCACTGTTGTCACTCACATTTTTAGAATCAATCCTCCGATATACTGAACTCCTTGTAAATAAATAGGCATCTGCTTAGGGATCCCTTGAGTTGTGCTGTTATGGTTGATTTTTTGTTTGTTCGTTTTGCAAAGCATGGCTGCTACACACCCAAAGAGGTTATAAGACTCTTGTCCCCAAAGGAAATGGTTAAAAGCAATAATTGAAGCTGGTGGGGAAGTCAAGGCCATGAGCATGGGCATCTGACATCCTACCCACTCCAGTTCCAGCAGTGGGCTGTAGGAATCCCTTCCAGCACTGTACTGGAGCTCACATTCCTGGCAAAGACAGCCCAGCTTTCTGGGGGTTCGTTTTTAACTCTTCTCTGCCCAGCGTGGAGTCAGGCTTCCTCCTGAGTTAGTGTTGCTCCTTTTGACCTTGCTTAAATGCTAGAGTTTGGCTTCTAGTTGCAAAATGCTCTATGTTGCTTAATCTTTTCCATTTGGAAAGCAAAGTTCATGCAAAGAGAAGTTACCCGTATACTAAATTATGTTTTTTCCAGTCTGGATGGGTGACATTTAGAGCAAAGAAGAGGCTCAGTATGCAAGAATAAGTTATTTATGGTGTTTTCAAGAAGCCACCTCCTCCACTTCCAGTCAGTATGTCATTTTTCTCAGCATTTTAAGCCTTACCTCTCTTGGAAGTCTATGAAGCTCTCAGCAAGAGCTTTGAGGTTTGTCATATCTGGGCTTTTTTTCTTAAACAGAATACACCAAGAGGACTTTGAACCTTTAAAACTTTTATAGCTTTCTCAGAAAGCAAATAGAGAAAAAAAGCAGAGTGTCATAAAAGGGAGTGAACAGATTTGCTGGGTGAGGCATACTCATATAGTTGTGTCTGAAAGCAGGTTTTGTCCTCGCTTGCTGGCAAAGGCAAGGCCTCTTATTTTTTTCCTTGTTTAGGGGGATCTTTGTGGCCTCCTGTAGGTCTCTAGGAAGAGTTTGCCTGTTGTCTCGGAGACCTGGTTCCCTGCTTCTCTCAAGTCTCCTGTTCTTATCCACGTGGCTTGTGGCTTCCTGTGGCTTTCCCTGTTGCCCCTTGCACTGCAGAAGCTTTTCCCAGGTCAGAGCCCTGGCAAAGGAAGAGCATCCCACCTGAGCCATCTGAGCATCCCACCTGAGCCAGCACACAGTTGGCTGGTAAGGCCAGCTGCCAGCCCTGGGCTCCTGATGAGCCCCAGCCCTTCAGCAAAACATACGTGTACTGTAAACTGTGAGCAGCGAATTATACTCTTGTAACATCTGTCCCAGTGAGAATCTCAGCTTTCATGGGGGAAATAAAAAAATAAAAAATATATACGTAGTCCTCATGGTTTTGGCCAGTGCTTAAGAATGTAAACCTTTTTAATCCAAGATTTCAAAAGGCAAATAACAAAAAAAAAAAAAAAAAAAAAAAAAAAAAGTGGGTTTTCTGGTCGTCTAGTTATTTCTGTGATAAGATTCAAAGTCTGACTGTGGGTTTGACAGGAATGAGGCCAGCCCAGCTGTTAACGTCCTTGTCTGAGGGAGGCCTATTACAGGCTGCAGGAAGTGTTCTTCCCATTTAATTGCTGATGTAAAAGCTCCTTCACCTATGCATACGTGCAGCATGTGGAAAGTTTGTCAACCTTTCACACAGGCACTTGGGCTGGGATCCAAAGATGGGTGTAGGGTCATGGTATACTTTCATGTTTGCACAAGCCCAAAAGGTAGGTCTTTAGGTTTTGTTCGGCTGCCACCTGCAGTTGCACATTGTCCCCAGGCACCATTCTTAAGGCTTTAAGCAGCTGCTGTCAGGTGCACGCTTGTGAGTTGACATGCAGAGCGCTTGTAAAGCCTGTCCAGGTCTGCAGATCCCAGCCGCCTTTACTTCGGTGCTGTCAGGATTTCAGAGTGCCCCTACCTGTTTGTGCTCTAACACATTAGGGCTGCTGCGTGCACTGAAGTGAAAGCGTGTGCTCAGGTGGATGCTAAATTAATTACTTGAGCTACCGGAGCTCAGGTCTCCTCCAGAACCAAGGGCTCAAATCGTGCTTACTCATGTTCACTGTTGTCAGCTGGGGTCTCGTTATTGCATTGTATACAGAGTCAATATTGGCAACTGAGAACCTGGATACTGCAACGTATACAGAGGCAAACAACTTTGAAAAGAGAAAATGCTAGTCTTAGGACGAGAAAACCTGCATGGTCTGGGGTCTGTCGTAGAAAATGCAGATGGAAATGTGTAAATTCTCCTTTCTGTTGAAAAGGAGGGCATTGTCTACGATTCTGTGAAGTCACTGAGCAAAAAGTAGGACAATATATTGTTTTCTAGAAAAAATTCAAGTGTCTGATTCTTCCATTTGTGAACCTGTGAGCCTGCAGTAAGGTTTCTAAGGAACTAAGTTTGGCATTTCTTAGAGACTAGCTTAGACATAGCTCTGCCCAGAATGCTGATTTCTGTGGGGCCCATGCTTAAGGTGCTTCACTTTCAAAGGTTTTGAGATGTTCACACTTCCAGTCTGTAGGCAATTACAAAATGGAGTCACTGAAATTTTCAGCATACTGGTGTTTTCATCATTTTTGTGACTTTAATATTAGAAATACTCATTTCAGAAATGACCTCAGAAAAACAAGCCAGCAAACTGTTTCACAGAAGCATAAATACCACTGTGGGGTAGACTTTACAGTTTAGTTTCTATTTAGAAATATGAATTGTGGAAGCTGTGATTTTTAATATCTGGAAAAATGGCAAGGTCCCTTCAGAATGGCTCCTTAAAAATTTAGCAGTTGTCATTTCTGTCTCTGCATGTATTTTGGTTAATGATTTTTATGTTCTTGTGCAAATAGGAAGGAATTTTAATGAAACTTGCATGTATGCAATTTAAAGCAGGATGTTAGCCTTATAAGTCTAATTTTTCATCGCTGAAATGAATATTGGTAGGCAGATAAATCCATGTGTGAGCCCTCCTAGTCTTTAAAGGTTATCCTCATTTTTTCTCTAAGCAAGGTCAAGAATTGCTGCATTGATTGGCAGAGTTGAGAAGTGTGTAAATCATTAACAACTTTGGACTTCTTTGCAGCCTAGTTGCTCTCTAAAAAATCAATCGAGCATGGTCAGTCCCCTTCTGTGACATCTCAGGATGCATAATGCTAAAAAATCCCATGTAACCTGCCACGGTGATTCTTCCTGAGCCAGACTTCAATGCAGAGAAGCAAGTTTGGAATTCATTAAATTAGTCATGTCCTCATTAGGAAACTGGAGGGAAAAAAGTGCACACATGCACACATACAAACACACAAAATGAAAGCCCTTGACAACTCAAAGGATGTATGTGCTACAGTATCTACCCCACCCACAGAGGGAGATGTATAAATATATATGCATATGTGTGTGTTTTTATATATATGAATATATATAATATATAATATATAAATATATAAAATATAAAATAAATATATTATAAAATAGATTAATATGCAATATATAAATAGTATATAATGTATAATTTATTAATGAAAGGATTAGAAGTCTCTGCATTTTACTGAAAGTTGTAGTTATAGTCTTTCTTTTTTCTTCTTTTCCCTCTTGGTCTCCTCAGGAACCGCTTTTCTAATGACTCTGGAGATTTATAGTTTAGAAGGTAGAGGGGAGGTGACTCTGAAGTTGGCAATAGGGGGATCTCATCACGTTAAGAACTGCAATTATTTATGCTATACCCACCAAAGATAAGCAGGCTTTGGTTCCATTTTAAAAGTCTGAGACCTGGCCAAATAGGACTTGCTGGCAACGACTCTGATAGCAAGTATTTGCAGGTTCAAAGATGAGAAGGAAGAAAAGGGAAGGGAGAGTGATTATGGACGAGGTTCCCAAGCTGCCTTTCTGGTTTTGTTCTCGTGTTTTTATTATTTTTTTTTATTTTCTTTTTTCTTTTACTTTGTGATTTAATTTTAATATCTCTGTAATTAATGACCTCTGAGCCTTCCACTCCAACCTCATTTTTTTTTTTTTTTTAAATACAAGCCTTTATTAAAAAGAAAGGGGTAAGAACTTGAGTTTCTTCTTACTTTAACCCATTACTGTTCTCCTTTCAGACTGTGTTGCTGCTCCTTTCTTCTCCTGGTTTCTGTTTTTTGTTTCAAAATTACTGATTTATTTTACTTCTGAGATTTCCATCAATTTTCATTGTATTTATAACTTCTAGCCTCTATCTTACCCTTGCAAAAGAAAAAAAAAAAAGTGTTTGAAATTTCTCTGTTTAGCATTATTTTATTTTGAAGGAAAGAGGATTCCAGGATTATGTTGTCCATTCCTGTGTAAGAGCAAATTCTTATTGTCTTTCAGCTGTACTGCACTAAAATTTCCATTTCTGCTTTGCACATTTTGGCTGAAAAGTATGCAACAACAAAGAGATGTCTTTTTATAGCTCGACTTGAGTTTTCTAGGCTTTTTTATTCCTTAATAGAAAGCAGGGCTAGTATAATTGTGGTGGTAAATATATATAACAAATTTTATGGGGAGAGGTAATATCTTTTATTAGGCCAGTTGTTCATCTTTGGCCCATTTTTCCAATTATACTTTGTACGTTTTTCTAACCATGCTGCTTGTGCTAATAGAAGATGCTATCTCCTTTCATGCCTTTCCTCACTCATACATAAGAACAGTAAGTCTTTTGTCTTTATTCGCAGTGAGACTCTGGCAAGCAAGGTAACTGATGATGTTTCAAAACTGATTAATTCTTTCAAAACAATTCCTTTGTATAAGAGCAGTAGCTGAAATTGTCAGCTAAAGGCTACAAGCCTAGTTTAGCTGGGTTTGCTGTATATCTGTCTGGCTGAATATTTGAATCGTAGACTTCTAGAATAATAAGTAGCAGATGATAATATACTCAGGCTTCCCAGGATGTAACGTTGGATCATGCTAGATTTTACAAGACTCTAGACATAAAGGTGGACCCCACCATTTCCAAAGGCACCGTTACGTTTCCATGTAATAAGTGGCTGAAGTAAATAGTAAAAATAGTTGAGGCATATAACTCACTTGGTTAGATACTGTGCAGCAGAAGCATGTTAGAATAAAATTTTCAGATCTCATAGTAAAAGAGGTCACTACTGTCTGTAGTGCTTATTTATTTGTATAATAGACACTTATGAGGGAGCAGAACCTCCTGGTGCACCAGAGAGAACATCGTTACAAATTCTTGCTGCGTTTACAAGTATAACATCTGAATTTAGAGGCAGTAGGGAAAGGAAAAAGAGACAAAAGGCTTTTAAGCAGTCTGCTTAACATAATCCAGCACATCCATGTCAGAACTGGTTGTAGAAGCAGCATCTTGATCTGGTATCAGGTAAGTTTCATTGTAGTACTTCTGGCAAAATTTTGGACAAATTTATACTTTTGGGAGCAATTTAAGGTAACTATTCCATCCATGTGGGAGAGATGGAGGAGGTTTTACAGGGAGTCTTAAGACATTTTGGAGAGAAGAACGAAGAGCTGATGAGGGGCAGGGGGAGTTGGAAACGTAGACAAAACGGATATGTAGCAGTGGAGAAGTTCATCTTAAGTATCTGAATGTTATCAAGGAACTGAAGAAGTGCATATTTCCAAAAGATATTAACAGAATTTTCTACAAGATTAATGAGTTTGGACCCTTCCTAGCATCACATCTGGGGAGCTTGTGTACTGACCTTGAAACCAAGCAGCCTGTGTAAATTGGATGTTCTTAAAACTGCCAGGTGGGAGAGATCTTGTGGCCGTGTAATCCTTTGTAAGGTATGATGTCTCAAGGACTTCTTGTTTTAAAGTTGTTATGCTTTTTATGTTTAGTTGAACTTTTTTTTTTTTTTTTTGTCCCAAAACACTTATTAAAATGGAATATTTCTACTTAATGTTTACTACTTGTAATAGATCTCATGTAAGTATTACCACTAAAAGTCTCAGCCTGCTGAAGAAGCAGGGATGTATGTACACATTACTACAATACATGACGAGTACATCAGTCCTGATGATGTTCTCGGAAGTCATGGTTTGGTAGGTGTCTTTGACAGCAGTCATGGCTTAACAGTCTCACCTCTTCCTTCAGCTTTCCACCCCTGTATGTCGTTCCCTCCATTGGGCTGACACAGAGTCAGTTTGTACAAGTAACTGAGCATGCTGAAAACCAAAACAAGCAAACTCCTAAAGCAGCATTGCTGTTCTCGTACTATGAAGCCACGGTCTAAATTCACGGCTTAAAAAATAAATCAATGCTACTGTTAGTTTTTTTTAATTTTAAGAAGTTTGGCATGCTCTACTCCATTGTCTTCTCTCCACCTTCCCACTCCTGCCTTTTATTAGCAAATTCAACAATATAATCAGCAAGCCAGGTAATTAGTTTCTCACATTTAAAGCCTTTATATGCCCTTCTCATTCATGGTTATGGCATATGTTCATATTTTTGAACTTTTTTTTTTAAACAAAACAAAAACAAAACAAACAAACAAAAAAAACAACAAAAAAACAGTATTGGGGACTGGATGCAGCTTTGATCTAGGTTTGGAATAAGAGGGCTCATGTTTGTATGCCACTTAGTTTGGTTCAGCAGCACATTTTGTGCCTCCCTTGAAGGGGAGAGAGCTCTCAGAGAGAGCTCACCGCTGCAGCCTCCTGCAGAATTGACTGGGGAAGGATACCTCTCTTCTCTTTTGTTGCTTCCTTACCAGCCAATGTCCTGCTCCAGTGCACAGTTTTTTCTTGTTTGCATTATTGAGTGTCTGACCTTAAGCAACCTAGTTTAGTTCACTAAACCTTGCTTTTTTTTTTTTTTTTTAATACTGAATTATGTCGATCTTCTAATCTCTACAAATCTGTGTTTTATATTGGAGTGCTTATTAAAAACAAGCCAAACACTCAAAATAGAAACAACTTTGAGGATTTTTATTTTGATGGTTTTACTGTAGCAGAAATATTCAGTGATGTGGGTGTCTGCACAATACAATATAATATATCCTCTTCCAAGTCCTGCCTTTTTTTGTGTTCTCGGAGAAATCCCACACTCATTAAATAGTTTTCTATTAGGATAACTTGGAGAGAGAACTGCTGTACTTCAGCCTTCCCACCGAGTGAAGTCTCATTATAAATCATCTCTTTATGGTTCCAAAATACTGTGCTTCCAAACTTCACTCATTAATGAGACTTGAATGAATTTCATAATGGCTGGCTGCTTGCACTGGAGTCACACTCAGAAAGACTATTGCTGTTGACTTCCTTGATGCCTGAAACACGTCTGCGATGCAGCAGGCCGACAAACCGAGAATTAGTAGGGAAGGCTGTGTGTGTGTGTGTGAATATGAATGAATATATGCAGGCAAAATCAATTACATTTGCACCATTTTTATTTCTTCCTGCTTTGTTTGGTCCAAAAAGTGGAGAAGCTTATTTAAAACAAACGTTTTGATAAACATACTGAATCTATTTAATAAATAAATAAATAAATATATTAAATTCTTCAAAAAGCATACATGCGTTTTTACATTTCCCTCATAGAAGCTGAATTGTTTAACAGCCTAACTAATCAGACCACAGATCATTGCCTAGTGGGAAGTATTAAGATTCCATTTTAAGCCAAGCAAGATAGCAGTGCAGACGTTCAAGTAAGTTTAATATAATTGGTTAAGGAGCTTCATCATACCTCTTACAGTACCAGCAATTGACCTCTTTTAAGTACTTCACCCCTTAATAGTTTGGTTGAAAAGTATCTTGGTGCTGGTTCGCAGGAGATTGCTCACTGCCTCATTTCTTCACATTAGCTTAATGGACCATAATGAGTCACCATGCCAATTTCAATCCCATGACATGAAGTGAGTTTTGTCATCCATATTCTGGTTCACTATTTTTCATAGTTCTCTTTTTATTTGGATTATTAGGGATTTGATTTTGCATTACTGAGGCTAGTAATTGCTTTACCTTTAACTCTGTCTCTGGGTCAGACCCTAATAATATAATTCTGTTTTTAAAAGGGCTATACTTAGATATCCTTTTAAATACTCCGTAAAAATGTATTTAAAATGAGCGTAGAAAAATAACAACAATAAATATATATATTCTTCATATTTAATGTATAGGGAAACAAGGTAGAAGACATTCAATTCAAGGTATCCTGTTATTTTTCTCAAACAAGCTACTGGGGAAACTTTTTGTTGAAGTATTTGTGGTTTTTATTATTGGTTAAATATTCTTATATGTGCATTTCTATTCCTGTGATATCGTTGCAACACTATTTGCTAGTATAATTGAGTAGTCATTATTTATGTAGCTAGACAGTGCTGTTTGCTGCAAAATGTTTAATTTGTTCTCTCTATTTGTTTTCTAATAGATTTTCATTCCTATTTCTATCTAGTGTATTCCACAGGGAATGAATATAAAAAACTTCCCCAGAAATTAACATAGGGCATGACAAGCTCTCTTCTTCAAATTAGTCTTTGTGCAGAACCGATTCTATAAGAAACTAACCACATCTAATGAAAAAGAAGAGCAAATGAAATTGATATTAAAATGTTAATTTTCCCAGTGTTACTTCTCTGACATCTCAGTATTAATCATCAGTTCTTACAGAAGCTGTTCATTTCATTTTTTCCATGAGTGTTTTTTTTTTTTTTTTTCCCCCAATGTGTTATTCTTCAAATGTCCAAGCACGTATCTCCAGAACTGTGGTGGTTTTACTCAGGTGGGCAGCCGAGTTCCAACACATCCGCTCTCTCACTCCCCCTCCTCAAAGAGGAAGGGGGAGAAAATACAGCACAAAGAGGTAAAGGTTTAATAAAAGGATGGGGAGATCACTTAACAATTATCACGACGGGCAAAACAGACTCAGCATAGGGAGATAGTAAGATTTATTGCCTATTACTAAAAAGCTAGAGAAGCAAGAAACAAAGGAAAGAAACCACAAATGCTCTCTTCAAGAACTGCTCCAGGTATGGTTCCGTCCATCCCCCAGGAGCAAACTGCTCCAACCTCGGTCCCCAACGGGCAGCAGCTCCTGCCAGGTCCCCCACTCCTGCATGGGCTCCTCTCCACAGGCTACAGCTCCAGCCCAGAATCTGCTCTGGCAGGGGTCCTCTACAGGCCACAGCCTCCGTCGGTACAGGTCCACCTGCTCCACTGTGGTCTCCTCCCTGGGCTGCAGCATGGAGATCTGCTCCATATGGGACTCATGGGCTGCAGGGTGACAGCCTGCTTCACCCTGATCCTCACCACAGGCCTCAGGGGACTTCTGCTTCGGAGCCTGGAGCACCTCTTCCCCTCCTTCTTCATTGACCTTGGCGCCTGCAAGGCTGTTTCTCACTCCTCTCACTCTCCCAGCTGCTGTGTGGCAATGTTTTTTTTTTGTTTTTTTTTTTTTTTTCTTTTCTTAAATATGCTCTCACAGAGGTGTAAAACAACATCGCTTATTGGCTTGTCTCTGGTCAGCAGCAGGGCCCTTACCTAACATGGGGCAGCTTCTAGATTCTTATCACAGAAGCTGCCCCTATGCCCCCCAGCTACCAAAATCTTGCCACGTAAACCCACTACAAGAACTAACCTGGATAGTTAACACGGGAGGCAAGGCTGAGTTAAATGACAAAGGAGGCATGTAGGTGTGCTCTAGACTATTTATTTTAACTAGGAGTATGAGAGGAGTTCCTGAAAACATACTTGAAAAGCAAACCTTTAATCAGTGGGGTCGACCTACTGTTTGCTAGTATTCTTTCTTGAATTACCTTTCAGCTGCTGCAGACCGTGACTTTAAATCTCAAAAGGCTTTTTGAAGGCTTTTTTGGAAGGCTTTCTGAGACTGCTGGTAGACATCACCTTTTGTTTCTCCAATTCTTTGTGGTTCCCATTGTTTGAAATGTGATGTTACTGTAGCATAGAATAAACAGAGACTGCATCCAGATCACAGGAGATGTTTGTTAATGTTATATTGAGTTTTTCACACAAACATGTTCTGAGTCACTAAACAATTACCACTGTTTTTTCCTTTCTTGCTGAATCAATAGATCTGAAAATATCTGTGCCCAAAACAGATTTTAATATTTCTTTTTAAAGGAAAAAAGTAACTTCTTCTATGATCTTAAATGAACCTTCCTTGATAATTTAAAATGCCTTCTGAGCTGATGAGTAGGTTTTGCATTTCACATGGATTTTAATTGACTGTTTCTCTGTGCTTAAACATTACTCAAAGAATTACAATTTGCGATATATTTTCTTTGTTTATGAACATAGTTTCAAGATAACTTTGCTGCTTGTTCTTTCTTATACTTTAAAGGTACAAATAAACAAAACACCTAAATTTGTGACTTGGCAAATGAGAAAACAAACAAACAAAACAACACAAGATTCTGATGGTTTTCCACTGCAAAAACTTACTTCTTTCATCCTATGGTCTTCTAGTGGATGGATTTCTATTACGTCTGGATAGGTTGTTCTATCAAAACTGGAGTCAACTTGCTGAGTATTCCATATACAGAAATTGGTTACTGATGACTTCCTCCTACTGGATTAATAAAGTTGATTAGTCATTGCCAGAGTCTTAATTTGGCAATAAATTACATTTTTACTCAGGAAATCCATTTCCATTTGCATTAGTCAGTTAAAAAGTATATGCCTATTTACATTCTTACAATATTTATTTTTCTTCCACTGAATATTAATCAGGCTCTTAGGTTTCAGTATTCCTTTATTGCCATCTTATTAGTGTAAGAAACATGTGAAACATGCCACACTAATTTTTGGTGGTAGGTTTGGAAGTAGGATTGCAGTGTGTGCTCTAGGCGTCGTTACTTTGCCTCCTCTTCCATAAGCAAGCCCATATGTTGTGTAAAGCAAACTTCCTTTAGAAGAAACAATGCATGTGCACCATCTGTCCAAGTGATCAGAGCTTCAGTAACTTGCCAACACTCTGTACAGGGTGAATATTTCACAAGCATTGCCACATCAGATTTCCTTCATGTGGTGTAAGAGATACAAAGGACACTGTGGGTCTCAGCTGTGAGTGCTCATCCTCAGGTGTGCTCATGACTTGAGAGGGACTCCGGCTACATAGCAGGTACAGGCTTTGCCTTCCCATTGGGACTTGGGCAAACCTTCCTTCCTCCTAAGGGCTCTGCTGGCCTACTCATGAAGTTGCTCAAGCGTAGGTGCTAAACTATGCCTGAGCCCTGCTGCTCTTCTCTGAGACTCTCAGGTTTCCCTGCAGCCCATGCAGCAGAGGTGAATTTTCCCTTAGGTCCCTTTCACCTTATGTGAATTGCTATTCAAAAAATGGTTGCAAAGGCAAAGCCAAGTCCTGTCATCTTGTGTGTGTTATTTGAGTTTTGTGGCATGTTGATAATGAGTTTGTAAAAAATCTCAGGCATGTTTTCCATCTCATTATGTATGCTGTTAGCTTTTTACAGCGCCTTACTTAGATTATTTACTTTACTCTTTTTTCCTTCACTTCTTTTTTATGTTTTGTGTCATCAAGAAACTATAACATTATCATGCCAACTTCAGAGTCAGTATTGCTGTTAACATTCTCACTTGGTGAGTTTGAAATGTGGCCAATATCTGGTGTAAATTGCTGACATCAGTGCCACCATTTTTACCAACGAGGAAGTCTGAATTATTACTATTTTTATAATAAAGAGAAACCAATATTTACATTGTTTCATGTTGTACTAAAACACTCAACAAAAAAGATCTGTCTTTTTGTGCGATTAATTTTTATTTTTCCATGGAATATGTATGCATATATCTGGAGGTAGAAGGATGTTTATGGACAAGATGAGAAGGGCAGCAGAGAGAATATAGCAATAGAAAAAATATATTTTGCATTCTACTGGACAACTTAGAAGTAATTGACTCTCCCAGATAATTTTTCATTAGTCTTTGCACTTTTTTTGAAATTTTGCAGGAGGATTTACATATGATAGTTTTAAGAAATGTACTACAGGAAGAGAGAATGTCTTGAGGACAGAGGTCAGCCATAAAATGATGATAGATCAAGAGTGCAGCTTATTAATGTATATGATTGAGTGGTTTTGTTTAGTATTGTTTTTTTAAAAAATTGCATGGATTTGCAAGTAATCACTGTGCAAAAATATATGTTTGTAAAAGATGGGCTTTAGAAATGTGTGAAATATGAAAAAGATGCTAATGTGACAGGGGAACAAAACGTGAGGATCATCTTAACATTTTTGCTGAAGTGAAGCAAATCTTAAGACAAAGTAGGATTGCAGGAAGCTCTGGTACTTAATGCAGAAATTATTGTAGTATGGATAGGTTAATGGAGACAATACTTTATCTTTCCCACAAGTTAGACATTTACTCTACTCTCAATGACAGGAAAAAGCCATAGAGCCAACCTCCATGGCAGGTTTTTCCGGTGCATCCCTATATTTAGCAGAGGAAAGCATCTCCTGATGAGTAACCTGAATCTTCCTTTCTTGAACTGAAGCTTATTATTCTTATCCTTTGGAATTGGATATAGAAAACAGATTATTCCTTTCCTGTTTGCAGTATTCATTTCTGTACTAGCAGGCAGCTGTCATGTCTAAACAGCTTATGTTCTTCATTCTTTCCTCATGGGGCATGTTTTTCTAGATCACAAACTCGTCTTACTCTCCTCCTCTGACCTCTCTCTATTTCCTCCATTTATTTCTAATAGCTCTGTGCTGGATCCAGACAGTTTTAGGAATTACTAGTATTGAGACAACTGGAAGGATTACTGCACGTGTCTAGAAGGGTAGGCTTTCATTTGCAGTCCCAGTATAGCGTTTGCCTTTTTAGCAGTGGCTTAAAAGAGCTGCTTGTGACCTAATGTAATCCCAGATGCTTGTCAGAAGAGCCCATCACTTGTTCCACAGCTCACACTTGGGCAATTTTTTGCAGTCAGAGTTGCAAAACGTAGGATTCTTTTATTGAACATTTCTCTATTTTTCTCAGAATTTCGGTTCTGCCTTCCAGCAACATACTTGTAATGTGCAGTGAGCATTCAGCGTTTTGGCTAGTGCATGAAATGCAGCACCCTCCATTCACTGCAAAACCACTTTAACAGTGAGTGTTAAAGCTATGTCTGTTGGACCACATACCTACCTGTGTGCTGGTAACGGCTGGGTTGGGCAGTGTTCCTCAGAAGTTTGGCAGTTCGAGTAATGTCTCAGGCCCAGTGGGCTTCCAGCCTCCTGTGTTTAAGTTCTCACTGTCACAGATGGATGGATTAACCCCAGGCAAATATCTGTCATGTCCCGATTGTCACACTGCATTTGGCTGTGCAGATAGATCCTCAGAGAGAGCCTTCTCTTCTGCACTGATCATGCTCACAGATTTATCAAGCTAATCTAGTCCCTTCTGCTCTTGTATTACCTCTGGTCGTTCATGCAGTTGTTGCTGTTAACACAATTTATTGTTACCCTGGTAGTCCTTAGAACTGTTTGTTTAGCTGAGAGGCTGGAGTTTTGGCTATGTTTTGTTTTGTTTTTTAATTTAAAGACTCGCTTTAAAGATTATAGAGGAAGATGGTAAATTTTAAATACCACTATTTAAACTAAATTTTAATTTTAGTAATGTGTGTAAACACTAATAATCACTGCTGAAATTGTGCTGCTTGCTAATTGCAAGAAAAATACACATGCAAAATCTTTGGCTTATTTATGCATGCCCTGACTTCCTCGTTGTGGAAGAGCTGTGGGTTCATAACACCAAGTAAATGTCATTGAATTGGCGACAGTATTGGATGAGCTACAGATGGAGCTCCAGCTCGGAGGACTGACCTGGGGACCGCTGTTGCTGTATGACCAGTGTAAATGAGCTGACCCCGTTCAGTGGCTCACAGGACAGGAACAAACGAGGCAGGTGGAGAGGGAGCTGGAAAGCCACTTCCAGGTCAGTGCAAAGCCCCAGAGCGGGCTGTGGTAAACAGCTTTGTCCCTGCCCTGGCTGGTTTTGGAGCTTAACACAAGCTCAGGCTCAGCAGAGCTGTGATCCAGGAGCCTCTGCCTGCCTCAGAAACAAGATACTGTCAGTCCCGTCTAGTGCCTTGGCAGCCTCCCGCTTCTTTGGGAAGCCCCAGCTCCTAAGCCAACATATTTTCAAGGAGCTCTAAGCTGGAAAAGAAACTCTCATGTGAGTAATGCATGGTGACTTACCCACGTTCTTTTCGGCATTTCCCGACTTCTAAAAATAACACCCTGTGTGTGCTTAGCCCTGGTGATTTTGATATCTGGCCCGTTTGACCGCATGCCGTAGTTAATGCTGCTTTGTGAGATGGACAAGGTGAGGTTAAAAGAACAGCATCTTTTGAAAATGCTTTGGATACTGCTTAGGTGATGATGGAGCTTTGGCAGGGCTGCCCAATCAAGCAATCTGCCACAGTGCCATATTTAAGAGCAGTATAATGGAGTGAGGAATTAGGATTTAATGTAAGGGAAACATACA
Source organism: Nettapus auritus (assembly GCA_011076525.1). Classification (NCBI taxonomy): domain Eukaryota; kingdom Metazoa; phylum Chordata; class Aves; order Anseriformes; family Anatidae; genus Nettapus; species Nettapus auritus. The sequence continues at coordinate 51,773,481 of CM021765.1, read as the reverse complement.
ATGTGGGTGGGTCATGCAGATGGATTTTGGAAGGGAGATGAAAAAGGTTTCTGCAGTCACAAACACTAAAATCTCAGTGGAGGTGCTTGACTGTTAGCAGGCAGGAGAGATGTTAAATGGGATCTTAATCAGTGCTCATTTTTTCCCCAGAAGAAAATGGCTTCTTATGAAAGGTTAGAGGATTTATGTGGGTGTCAAAACATATGGCAGATGGGCTGGATTAGGACTCGTGAGTACAGTAATCCGAAGCCTTGCTGCCAAGCATTACTGAGGATCTCTTCTTGCTGCTGGGCCACACTAGAAGTCCGCAGTCAGAGGAGCGCAGGCTGTCAGGAGATGCAGGGGACGAGTTGTTGGTGTAAGTGCTGATGGGAGGAGAGATCGTTTTGAAAGGACTATGTGCAGACAAAGGCCTACTAAGGAACTGATTTTATTATTTACCAAATTTCTGTAAGCAGTTGTTTTTTCCCCACTTCTTTTGGTTTTCTATACAAAGCCTGTAGGAAAGTAAAGCTAAAATGTGAGCTAAGCTGAATTATCCCTGACTATACTAGGGCAGTCAGGTGAAAGATGTGCAAAAGGCATGAGGTTACGTGTTGAGAGAGGAAAAATGAGTCTGTCATTCCCCTTCTGAGCCAGCTTTATCTGTGTGATTTAAAAAAAGAAAAAAGAAAAAAGAAAAAAAAAAAAAGCATCATATGTTAAGTTTTTATGACAGAAGTTTAAGTGTTCAGTGTTAGGGAGGATTTTAGTTGTGGTTTTAGACTAAATCCAGAGGATCTTCTCTGAAACTAAAAAATTTACACTGGTAGCTCAGTGTTGCACAAGTTGCTGGTAGCTGTAGTTAACGTGTAGTTAGTTTTAAAAAGATGTAAAAGCTTCTGGCTTTTGAGAAGACCCATGGATCAAAAAGCCTCAGTGGAGGGATGTAAACCACTCGTCTCTAAGGCAACGAGGGGATACCTGCACTCCACTCTTCTAGTCTGTTAATTAAGCTCAGAAATCTGCCAGAGCTCCTTCTCTAGTTATCTGGTGTTCTGCAGCATGATAAATAGATGTGTTGCTGTGGAAAATCACCTACCTGGGTACCTCTGAGCTCCACAAGTGCACGCTTAGATATTTCATTTGACACTGGTGTGAAGTCTTAATAAAAAGTGTTCTTAAAGCATGAAACACAATACTGCATATAGAAATACAGTGTTCTTTATAGATCCAAAAAGTCAGAGGGTCCAGACCTTACAGATCTTAAATTTAAGCTTAAAAGGAAGGCTGTAAATAATTACTGTAGTGATGAGGATGGATTAGCTTTGAGGTACAGATTGTTTGCATTCTAGGGCTAGGAGCAAGAGGCAAACTTTTCATTGTTACTGTTTTATGATGTATGAAGATCTGAAAGTTTTTAGCAGGTTTCTTTGTTAACCACAAGGAACGGCATATCTGCTGCAGCATGGCTTTGTTGAAGAACTTTGTAATTTGAACTTTCTGTAGCATTTAGTTGAAAAGTGCAATTGTTAGAACATTAGGAAAGGGAGATTTCCTTCTCATTGTTAAGTATTAACAAAATAACAAAGCAATCCAAGCAATCCTGTCTGTTGATCAAGTTTCACTTGCATAGTATTTGGGATGTCTTAATTTTTCTAGTGCTATATATTTTTCCAGCAAAGACCTGCTCTAAATTCCTAATCAAACAGGCAAACAAATGAAAAGGAACCTGATCTTCTACTTCCCAGCTTTTTTATTTTATTTTTTTTCTTCCCCTTTCTAAGCAGCCTCCTCCTGTACTCCTCTTCAGAGATTATTATAGAAGGGTATATAAAAAGAGAGAAAAAAAAAAAGGGGGGTGTCACATTTAATGTATGAAAGCTGTTCATCTGTGTGTTTGAAGAAAATAAGTTTGAAAATAGTAAAGCTGGTGGTGGTGATGGTGGTGGGATTGTAATGTACCAAAATATGATGGGAATGGAAGGGAAAGTTGAATCAAGACCATAAGTTTTTACTATGAGGGCACACATGCAAAATTTATGAATATGGATAATCTTCTTATTCCGAATACAAATTTAGGTGGGAGTTTTGGTGATAACTAGTTTAGGCAGCTTTATAGCGTTAGAAGCATTTGATCAGTTCTGGCATCTAGGGGTAGAACAGTGTCTGAGATGGGTTACAAAATATTATCCAGCTTATGTATAGAAGCAGGTTGTTTCAGTAGGCTTTCCAGGGAATATATTAATAAGTGTAGAACTGGATTTCAATTGGTTTATTACCAAAAAAATACTGATTTTCCAGTAGATAGAAATATACAAACATAATAAAATAATATGGCAAATAAAATATGTGGACTCAGACTTTGCTTTATTTATAAAAAGTGCAGCATTTTATGTAGATTTCATGCAAATATATGTAAATCATTCTCATTACGAATTTGCTTGTTCTCTACAAATGGCTCCTTTGCATTCTTCCATATCTCAAAGTTGAATGAGTTAATCTAACTGACACTAAATACTTTAAAATTCACAAGGAGAAGCTCTATGGAAATATGAAAATGAATAATTTTTTTCTTGAACTAAGCAGATAAGTTATGATGACTAGACCACATCCAGTAACATCAGGTTACTGGAACATTGGTTATATGACAATAGAAAACTATTAACAATTGACCTGAAACAGAGCAGCACAATCATCTGTATTTCATGGTATCAACAGGAGAGTCCCCCCACAAAAGAGAAAAATGAACTGCTTGAAATAAATAAGATAAAACATTCCAGTCTGAGGTCCTGCTTCTGAGTAAGTGAAGAAATGGTGAATACCTATCCCAGGAATGCATAGTGTGAGATGGAAAAAAACAAACCTAATAAAATGAAAAATGACTGACAGATAATTATTTGTAATAATGGGGGGAAATAATACCGAAGTGCTTACACTGTGTCTGGAGCTATTTAGCAAATAGTTTTTCTGTTCTTAAAGAAGGCATCTAAGAAACGGAAATACAAAAATTACACGTTATTTTAGCTTTCACAGATAATTCTGCAAAAAGAGAGTAATCCAAAACAGCTTTCATTTAGGGTGCCCATGTAATTGAGAGCAGAATTTAAGCTCATCAATCCTACTAATAGGTGAGAAAGCCTTGCTTCCTGATTCTTGTTTAGGCAGAAGTGGTATGTTTCTGCAAGTGTGTGAGTAAGTAAGTGTTTTCTAATGGGGAGGGGGAGAGACTGACAAGCAGCTCCAGCTGGCAAATACTGAGTTGTTCCATAAATAAGTGGCAGTTCTTAGAGTTGCTAGTATGATGACATGAGTAGGCGGAGACATCTTAATGCTTCACATATTGTTTTTTAGATGGGTATAAAGATGTGAAAGGTTTTAAAGCAGTGGTTTAATATGGTGTGCTTCAAGAAATACATATATATATTTGGCTGTGAGATGCAAAATGAAATGGAGCTTTATGTAACAGACACATCTAAAGGCTCCAGATGATCATTGTAATTAATTGGAAAGGAGGATCTAAACATGGAATCTGTGTCTGTTTTCCTGTCTTGCCTTCTTGGAAAGTGTATTTGTTTGTTAGATGTAATAAATAAGATAGTACTTTAGGAAAGATGTTCGTTAGGGAGAATTAAACTGGAACATTCTTTAAATTTCAAACTGAATTGAGGCAAGTGTTGTTTTAGCCACAACCAGAAGCAAAGAAAGGACTTGGGAGGTTATGTGGAAACTATTGTAAGGTTCCATAAATTTATCTAAAATTAAGATTTTTCAGAGCATTATTCAGTTACTTTGGGCAAGTTTTAAGCAAGGACTGGCAGCCCTAAGATCTCAAGGCTTGATTCTGATACAGCCTTGGTACAGTTTAAATGGTAGATCTTGTTCTTCTAGTTTATGGTCAACAGTATACATCAACATTTTGTGAGCCAAACATCATACTTAAAATAACTGAGTTTTATTACAAGGAAAAAACAAACAAACAAACAACAGTTGTATGAGTTATTTCTTGACTCTTGTTTATGATTTAAAATGAATTATGATTTAAATACCTGGTATAGCTGGTGTCAATTTATACTCATGATTCTTTATTTTCTTTCTTTCAGAGGAAGAATTTAAGCCTCTTCTTCAGCATTGGATTATTGACCTCCTGGGGGACTGCACTGCTGGGTGTCCGCTTATACTGGATGGGCAACAAACCCCCAAGTTTCTCCAACTCTGACAATCCAGCAGCTGACTCGGACAGTTTTCTCACGCGAACGCTCACCTTCCTTTACCTACCGACCAAGAATCTCTGGCTGTTGCTTTGCCCAGACACCCTCAGCTTTGACTGGTCCATGGATGCTGTGCCTCTTCTGAAAGCAGTCAGTGACTGGAGGAATCTACACACTGTGGCCTTCTATGCTGGACTCCTCCTCCTCGCCTACTTTAGCTTGAAGGGCTCTGGCAACGAGAGAGAATGCAATGGAAAAAGTGTAATGAATGGCAAGCAGAATACTAATGGGCATAGCTGTCACTCAGAGGTGGAATATAAGACACTGGAGGGGAAGTCAAGCTTTGCATCAAAGGAAGAGAATGGCATAAAAAGGCATGAAATTCAGAAACTGCAGCTTCCTTCAACTGAGAACATTGTCATTCTGTCTCTGTCTTTGTTAATAGTGCCCTTTGTTCCTGCCACAAATCTATTTTTCTATGTTGGCTTTGTAATAGCAGAGCGTGTGCTGTATGTTCCTAGTATGGGCTTCTGCCTGCTGGTTACAGTAGGTGTCAGGGCCCTTTATGTCAAAGCCCAAAAGCGCTTTCTGAAGAACTTGGTCTTTTGTTCCACTGCTGCATTAATTGTTTTCTATGGACTCAAGACTGTTGTCAGGAATGGGGACTGGCAGAATGAGGAGATGCTGTATAGGTCAGGGATAAAAGTAAACCCTGCTAAAGGTAATTTTTGCTCTTTATGGTGAATGTTTCATTTCTTCCTGTCTGTCTTTGCCTTTGAATTGTCTGATTTCATTAACTGTTTCTGAAGAAGATGCTTCAGGAAATGTCTGTCTGAAGTGGTATATTCTTCAGTAAAAATGAGGAAAAGGATGAATGTGTTTTGATCAGGTGTCACAGGTTTGGCATTAACGTGCGGAAAGTGAGACCCAAAGGTAAGAGGACGCTTACTTTTTCGTTTATCTTAGTTCTTTATTTTGGAATTAAAGATGGAATATGATTATTACAGGCTCCACCCTAGTAATATTCCATTTGGAGTCTGGTATCCATCGCCCTAATGGAGGTTTTTTCTAATGTTCACTGAATGTTCTGTTTGCTATGAACAGAAGATATAAAAAGTAGCCAGGGACAGCATTAAAGAGTTGCTTTTTTATTTATTTATTTCATCTGACGCAAGTAACGTCAATGCTACATAATAAAAACGAGGAAATGAGGTCATACTATTCAGCCTAGGAAATGACTGTGGTTCCTCCCTCATCCAAGCCCTGTAAAGGATTATTGTCAAGTACGTGTACCTTCATGTTAATATATAAATGTCAGCCATTGGTTACATTGCCCAGCTACTTCTTTCCAAGGTTGTATCTGTGCTGTAATGAAATGTGACAGCAGCTAGTGTAAACACATCCAAACTGGCAGTAAACTGGTTAGTGTAGGGATCAGTAGCAATGTTTGGCTGTGGCTCTGTGGTTTCAGCATATACAGCAGATCCAGCTGGGATCCTGTGCTGCCTTGGCTGTACTGTTCTTGGCACATGAGCAAGTTTACGTGCGAACAGTCAAAATACCACCTGTGAGTGCCATGTAGGCATTGACTAAGCCTTCGTTATTCACAATTCATCAGAAGTGAGAAGGGATCACTGATTGCTTTGCCTGTCTATGAAAGAAAAATTTGACAGCGCTTGAGCATATCAAGCTCAGGTTTTTCCAGTTCTCTGCTCAAAAGCCCATTATATGATTGCGAAGTCATCTGCTGACAGAGCTGTGCGTTTTGGTTAGACAGTTACATCGTGGCATAGTCTAAAAGCTGTGATGATAAGAGGCAAATGCAGATGTTACTGTGAGCTGATAGGGAGCATAAAACTGGATTTGGCAGATGAGATGCCTTGCAAAGCAGCTTTATAGTAGCTTGTCAGTCATCAGTCTGACTTCGTAACTCTTCTTTTTGTGCTTTATTGCCCTAGGTAAAAATCTAGTTAAAGTTATTAAATTCATTGCTGCAGTAAGTGACTTCTTATTAAGTGTGAACAAGCATATCCAATTTATGTTACTTTTTTTTCTAAAACTTAGTTGAGTGCATGAAGGCGAGACATGAGAAGGAACTGAACAGCAAGACAGCACACCACACTGATATGATGCAGTGAGTGAGACTTACCAATTTAGTGACAATGTAAAGCTTGCATTAAAAAGTTGGCATTCTTTGGAAAGAAAAGAGTGTGTATTAAAAGATTAGAGTTAGTGTATGTTCCTTTTTTGTTCTTGTTGGGGATGCCCAGATATCCCAGACTGCATTAGAATTGTCTGCTTGCTTTGAGCCAATTTTTGTGGTAAAAATACAGATTCTAGTTTTTTTTTTTTTTTTTTTGGATTGGCTGCAGTGTTGTCTGGAAATCAGACCGTTGTATATTGCACTCCCAGGAGACAAGGCGAGCTATTTTCATCATACATATCTCAGTATGTGCAGACTAATGTATATATGATTGTCTGTTTTCCTGCCATATAAGCTGACATTAAATTTCTTGTAATATATGCAAAAGCAAAGACAGCATGTCAGTGTGGTGATACAGACATGACTGAGCTGACTGTAAATCCCCTTAAAATATCCTGTTAAACTTCTGCTGAATATTTACTAGCCCACACACATTGTAACAAAGCTGGGTATCAGAAACTCCCAGCTAAAGCAACCTGTCACCCAACTCTATTCATTATTGTGAATACTTCCTAGATTATCCCTGGCTGTGACTATGCTAATTCTATTTTCTATTTCTCATACAACCAGGCAAGCCTGACTGGACTAGACTGGCTGCCAATCTAGCCAAAGCATTAAGAGATCAACAATTCACACTACTCTTCAGTAACTGAGGCTGACATAGAAAAAAAAAAAATATATATATATTTTTGTTTGCCTCCTTTTTTTAATTTTTTGAATGCTAGTGATAAATAGGCTATTCATACAGAAAGACAATGGACTGTTCAGTCAAATGGTATAGTGGAGAAGTGTTTTCCTTCCTTTTAGGCTACTAAGAAGAGGTTGCCACTCCTTATTTCTCTGTTTTCCTCATCTCACAGCCATTTTTCCTCATGAGTATTTTCTCATTTCTGATCATCTTGAGCTGTGGGGTCTTTCTCCCTGCAGGCTCTGCTGCTCCTCCCTTCTGTCAGGAGCTTCTGGACAAAAGCTTCTTCTATCACAGGCTAAAGTGAAGAGAGGGACCCCTTCAAGAACTCCCTGCTAGGAACTGATAAAGAAGTAGGACTCTGGGAAGAGTAGTTTTGTTGGAGCAGGGAGCTGAGCATTTTGTTCCTGATCTGTGTGCTGGCCTGACTGGACGCTGCCATGCAATGGCCTTAAGCTGATGTGCCAGGCTAATATGTGCCAGGTTAATACATGCCAGGCTAATAAGCTTGCACGAGGGGCAAGCTGCTAGCACAGGTGCATCTGTGTGCTGGTACAAGCAGATGGCTTTGGAACTGGAGTTACCTCGTGTGGTGCTGGTTTATAATCAGGTCTTCTGTGTTGCAGTGTGTGTAAGAGTCTAATCTCCTCTGCTGCTGTGGGACTGTCAGACAAACGTTCTTAGTGGCCTGTCATCCTCAGTGAAGAAATTGGCATTAAGTGCTTTGCCAGCACTGTTGTTCTGGCCCCCTGGCTGGGACCCTGCAGGCAGGGAGCGGTGTTCTGCCCCAGGTGAGACCTCCAGCCCCTGCAGGCAGCCACAGCCTTTCTCCAGGATACATTTTTCCAGGCTGCTTTTGTCAATCACTGGCAGTGTTGAAAAAATGCTCGAAACGAGGATGTATTGCTCATTTCATCTGTCAAAGAAAAAAAAAAAAAAAAAAGGCAGAACAACCCAACCCTCACAACCAAATAAGCAAAAATTCTCCATGTCACCTGGGCAGGCTCTGGTGAGGCCACCTCAAGGCCCTGCATGTCCCCAGGCGATTCCACGGCTGCATCTCTTACCAGGCTTGTTCATCTGCTGCTCTGATGGTTATGGCTAGTATTTCAAATATCTTTAAAGTGATCTGAGCCTTGCCTCCTTATGATTTGTCAGCACTTGGAGGAAAAATAGGCAGGATAGATTAATGCAGCTTACGGATCCTGAAATGGCTGTGTGCATGTCTTGACACTAGGGAGGGGAAGGCGCAAGTGTTTCTCTCTGCTACCTTCAACTTAATGAGCAGCCAAACTGATGGAAAACAGTTAATGTTATTTGAGTGTTCTTTTGTAATGAAGGAAGCCTCCCAAAATGTAAAAACAAACCACAAAGTTAAAAATGGGTGGTAGCTGTCACATCTTTTCCAATTAGACTTTGAGTCATTCTGTGCTGATAGTTACCTTGTGTTTAATATGAAATTATAATGACATTGCATCTTGTTAGCTAAAGTTTTCTCTTTAGCACCAAAAGTAGGCTTCAAAAAGCATAATCTTTTACTTCGAGGCCATGTTGTGCCTTGGAGTCCACATCATAGTGATCTTTGATGTTCAGATATGTTTGCTGTACTGTTAAAGGCCCTGATTAGAGAAATACAAAATAACAAAGAGGCTTAGGCTGTTAGAGTGCTGCAAAGATATCCATTGCTTAATCATATTTATTGATGAAATTTTAGTCAATTTTAGTCTTCTGTTTTTTACCATGAAATTTGTAAGTGAACTTTGAAGATCTTTCCTGAAACTAGTTGATCTGCTGCACCAAATGGTGTAGTGTTCCTCAGCGGATGCTTAATTTCAACCATGTATTCAAGTCTTACTAAACTCATATATGTGACTACTGTTTTTACAATGAGATATGTAACAGGAAAGAGGTTGTCCTAGAAGCAGTATTATGACATTACTGTGGTGCCTACACCTGGTCTGATAAGCCCTGTATTTGTGTCACTGACTGAAGTTGGCATTACAGCTTTTGCATTCAGAACTAGCTCAGCGTGTTGCTCAGATGTTTGTCCTTGTTCCATTGCATATTAGTATTAATGAAGCATTTTGAGCAGGTTAGTGGGACTTGAATATGTGCTATAGTCCTTTCTTGAATCAGTTTTTCAGTTATGCTAAAAAGACTGGGCCTCCTGATTATAGTCATTTTTATTCTGCAGAAAACAATCAAACAAACAAAAACAAACAAAAATATCCTTAATATCTATTGCGTGAAAACAAAGTTGAAGTGAGTGAGTTAAGTTTTGTTAAAATAAACTCCACTGATGGAGTCAAATTGCATAGATTTTCTTGACACGTGATTAACACGAAGACTTAAAAAATCCCTCCTGGCAAAATCATTCAGGACACTTTTGCTTTTAAACGTCTATCACCATGTTGTTCTCAGCAGATAGCAGTTAAGACCAAGACATGGTGTTGACATAGAATAGTACATATGTTGTTCCATACAATATAGAGCCACTTACATTCTGTCTTTCCATTCTTTCCTCTACTTCAGTTCTTCTCAGTATGAATTTTTCAGTTGTGCTTAATATTTTCAGAAGATACTCTAATCATGAAATACTCTTCTTGACCACAGTGCTCCTTACCTGTCCTACGTTTCTCTTTTTTAATTTTTGACAAGGTTGTGAGATCTTTCTGCCTCATCCCACTACATTTGCACATGCAGAAGATTTGTAGAACTTGTTTTGCTTTTTATTTATTTATTTATTGCATTTTTGGCATAGCATTCAACCTTGGTCAGTTTTAGTTGGAACTAAAACTTGAAACTTCATGGGTGATTACCTTTTTGTTTGTTTCTTATCATTAATTTAGCATAGGATTGGTAAGGACTGCCTCTGTACATGCATGTAATTGTTGACATGAGTCTGAATTCAGCCATTGTGAAGCATCTCAGTTGAAAAAAAAATGTTCAGACTAGCTATATACTCATTTGACTAGTCATAAGAAGTACTAATTGCATTTTTATTTAATGTATAGTTTACATTCCATTTTGCATTATTTGGAGTTTAGTTAGCTGTAATGCCATCGGCTAAATAAAAGTCAGGAATTATTAATTTTTTAAAGGCAAATTAACTTATTTCATCTCATCTATGTAGCAGTATGCTTGTTTTTTCATTTGAATGGCAAAAAAGCTTTGCATTTAATATGTTTTAAAATAGCAAATTCATTTTTTTATCCACATTGAATCATTTGAAGGGTTAACTTCGTCTTTAGTTTGCTGTTACTAATGCAGCAATCAAATATATTTAATTTAGAAATTGTTTTAAGTGCAAATATAGCAAAAACAAAACAAAAACTCATGAGTTAATTTTGTCCCCAGTTTAAAAATTTTTGAAAATGTACCCAAATTTTGCTCACCCAAGAGTTGTTCCTGTGATATAAAATAAATAAATAAAAATCCATGCCTGTAAGCATAGAGCTTGTGTGCTCTGGTTCTGTGCGCTTGGCTGGAAGAAAATACTAGAAGCTGCTTCCATCTGATTTGACAGCTTGCTGCTCTTATCCTTATCTACTCTTAAAAAATGATTATTTGCTAACAGAGTAGCTGTCAGTAAGCAGCCCCATCTTCCTCCTTCAACAGACAATGAAAATAGCAACTAATAGTGCAATGAGGAAAAGTGGTTATATTGCAGTAAACTAGGTGAAACAGGAATATTTCCTTCAAGTGAAAAGGGTGCATTAAACCCATGTTTTCCATAATTATAACTATCTTTATATCTTTAATATCATGATTATTAATATCTTTATAGGAGATGAAAGGAGAAGAAATGTTTTAAGGTATGGCCTTCTTTGAATGTGTTTATTAAGAGCACCTTCACAAGAATGCCCTGGTATTTAATCCTTTGACAAAATTTTGCATGGATATTTTCCCTGACTTCTATTATTATTTTCAGCCTTTCTCAGAAACTCAACTTGGTTATTTATTTATTTATTTATTTATTTTAAAGAAGAAATTACTGTAAAATAAGTATAACTTCTGTCATGTGTTTCCAGCCATCAGTAATAACCCATACACTGGCTCCTGTACTACACAGAAGCACACACAATAATTAAATTATCTTATGTAAGTAAAAAAAAAAAAATCAAAGGCAATAGTAATACATTTCAAAATATCATTAGCATTATATAAATTTCTATGTCTGTATAGTTCTGTTATTGTTGTATATAAATTATGTAGGATATACTGTGGTCAATCTGGTGTTGTTTTTTTTTTCTTGACAAAATGTCAGAATTTCAAGGATAAATGTTACACAGGATGCTTCAGACTTCTCAAAATAAATAGAAAATACTTTTTCTGTCTTCCAGTCTTAACAGCTTTAAAAGAGAAAGCTCAGACTAGTAAGTGAATTGCATGGAATTGTTTGAAAGTTAAATAAAAATAGTAGTCTCTGAAAATAGTGCAGGGCTCTGTAGATGGGTGGTACTGCTGCCCTGGACAATGAGAAAGTGTAGAAGGAATGGCCATTAGTAAGTTGTTTGGGAAACAGCCATAGTTATCTGGAGCGTTTGAGCATCCCGCAGGCAGCCCAGCCTCAGCAAAACAGTCTGGTTATGCTAAATATGTTGGAGAGCTGAAGGAAAGTGGTTTACACTTCAGTTCAAAGTCTGAATTTATTCTCCAGTGACAGTATTCTGTATTTCAGTTCTTCAGCAGTGCTGTAATTTCCTTTGAAACCCAAGTCACTGTGGGATGTCTGCTTCTCCTTCAGCAGGATACCAGAAAGCTCAGTATTCTTCCTTTGTGTCTGTAGAGGACTGGAAACAAGGATAGTATATATATATTTTTCCTTTAGCATAGTCCAACAGCACCTCTGATCTGTGAATCCTAAATAGCAGGGGGATAAGAAGAGAATCTGTTATTAACTACTAGCTAGACTTTTTTTTTTTTTTTTTTTTTTTTTTTTCCCTTCGCATATACTAAGTATTTAAAGAAATAAACAATTCTGAGGCATGGACTCTTGTTACCCTGTTTTGAGACATAGACTCATCAGGCTGTTACTTCTTCCCCCGCCTTCTCAGAGGTGCTCTGCAAAATCATTCAACAACCTCATCTGTGATAAAAACTGCAGTGCAAATAAACCCACCCCTGGTCAAGGAGGGATTAGCTTTGGCAAGATGTTTTTGTGTGTGTGCGTTTGGTTGGTTGGTTGGTTGGTTTGGTTTTGTTGGTAGAATATTATGTGGATTGGATTAAGTTGAGTGTTTTTTTGGCCAAAAACTAATACACTTTTTTTCCAGTTTGGTTAAGGGTCGGGACTTCCATATTCATGTGCTATGGACCTAGCTTGATTATTTTGGATGGAAAGAATTAGAGGAAGGTGAGATTATCCAGGTCGTTTCTCAAGCTGAGCATGTTTGTTTAAATGCATTAGATACTCACCCAGTTGTTCCATTATTTTACCTTCTTTTCAAAATATGTCAACAGTGGAAAATTTTTCTTTACATACTGATTCTCAGCATGGGTTACATATCTTCATTTTCCTATTCATAGTGGATTTCATACCAGTTCACACTGAGGTCCCATTACATAAATCTAGTAGAGAAACCAACCCTTAATGTCAATGTGACAGTAATTTACACACTTTCTGATGTCTCTTTATGCCTTTTCTGGCAGTGTAAAATCCATATTTTTTTTTCCAGTCCCCTTCCTTTGTAACCAAGAGTTTTATTCATCACTCAGACTTGGACTGTCATTTCTGCCAGCCCTGCATTCATGCAAAAATTAGCTGATGGCTGATGCATTTACAGGATGTGCAGAAGGCTCACATTTTGTTTTGTTTGAAACTACAGAAAAGATTGCAAAATAGGGGAATCGAGTGCTCAGCGTTCTTTCATTGGTTTTGCTTGTGTGCTGTAGCACACTGAACTTTCCTGTCAGTTCTCAGCACAGAGAAGTTATATGGAATATGGGTTCATTAGGAATGCTACTGAATCGTTTTAGTCTCTTTACTTAGTTTCATTACTGGCAAAACATGAATTAGGTCACTTTATGATCCACCTTCTTCCATGCCATCCATATTTCCATACCAGTGTGGACATGTATTGGATGGTAAAGTTTCACAGGCTCTGTCGTGCCTTAATAAGTGATTAGAAAGCAAACAAACAAGACTCACTTTAGTGTCATATAGAAGCCTGCTTCCTAGATAAGAACTATATTGCCTTTCCAAGTCTGACATATGTAGTTTGACTCTTACAATTCTCTTGATTTGATAAATACCAGCCCTCCTGTGGCTTCTCTGGCACGTTCCCAGGATATTGTCCTCCCCGTTACCCTTTCCTGGAAGTGAGCCGACACAACCCATCTACTTTTAGCCTTGAGGACCAGGGCTGTCATTTTAGTCAGCTAAGCGCACCCTTCCATTTCTGTAGGCATCTGGCTTACAGCTCACCACTTGGGACGTAAGTGATAATTTTGAAATGTATCATTGATGATTTTTTTTAGAATCATGCCTGCTGTTTTAAAAGTTACGTAATTTGACAAATATAGTACACTGTCAAGTCTTTGCCTGAGTCAGTTTAGTGCTTGGAAACGTTCCTCATGGCTGATCCTGAAATGTCTGGGGTGCCAGAGTTCTCCTCTTCCACTTGTATTTTCCTGGTCCTCTGGTCCCCCTCTCACTTTCTAGAACAATTTGAGCACATCCACCCCTACAAAGTACAATTCCTTATATCATGAGAGCTCTGGGTCAGCCTGGTTCACTGCTTAGTTCCTGACCCTTGTGAAGCTTCGTGATATGGCCTACTTGCAGTGTTCACACACTTGCAATGCACATAGGTGACAGAGCTATGCAAACAAAAGCATCATCAGGTTTTGCAGTGAATGAGAAAAGTGACTGGATTAGATTATAAGAGTAGCATAATTCATGTTTTTTCACTTCTTTTTTTTCTAACTTGGGTCAGCTGATTCATCATGGCCTTCCCAAGAACTGCTGTAGCATGAGGGACAGGGTGGCATACAGGTGGACAAGGCTGAACTGAATGGGAAGGAGGGTGGTAGATGTGTGGCTGGGAAGCATGTTTCTTCTTGAACTTGTCTGCTGAGTAATGCTCAGGGGAAGCTATGCTGTCAAACATTTCTATAATGTTACCCTAAAATATTTTACACTACAACTAAAAACAGTAAGAATGTGTATTTGATCCCTTGGCATCTCAAACAAAGGTACTGGTGACAATTTCTTTGTACAGCAGTCTGTCATGTGCAGTGAGTAGGTGTGTCTAGGAGAAGTGGGAATTTCTGCATAGACCTCCCACTTTTCTTGGATGCTTCCATTATGCTGGGTGCTCCCTGAAGACTCCATTAATGTGATATTTAACGTTCAGTCAGGTTGTGGAGCCCTCACACACTTGAAATTAGGTTTGTTAAAGCTAATCGGATTACTGAAATCTGCAAGTATGTTCTAGAGAGAAAGGGATCCATAGTTGAGACTAAACAGAGCAAATGGCGAAGCCTGAGAGCAGTCTCTCCTTACCAGCTGTTTGGCATCATCTTGGGGTTTTGCTGAACTGACAGAGCCACTGTTCTATCCTTTGAGGAGAAAAAGTTAACTTTCTGTATCATTGCAAGAGGAATGCGTATATCAGTGGTGTTGAACGTAGTACAAGATGTCATACATTCATACCCGTTTGCATCAGGGTTTCAGAGCTAAGAAACAAAACCGAAACACTGCCTGCCAAAATTCACTAGGTTCAGTACCCATGTTGACGGGGTGTTGGAGAGCTTTCAGAGCTCTGCATAGTTTTCAGATGTGTTTTTCTTTCACCTGCTGTCATTCCAAAAGCCCTGGAATTGATCAACAAATGAAGTGTTGAACAAATGATATAAATAACACTCTTAATAGAATGAAGAATAATATATAACTGTTAGAAGGTGGTAAATCTCTACTACAATCTGCTTCAACATTACTGTGTACCCACTGTAAAAAAAAAATCAATATATAAAGTAGATTAAACTCATAAATTATGGGTACATAGAAACCATTTATCCCTTTAGGAAAAAGAAACAGGGCACTTCTGCTGTTGAGTTAAGAAAATGAGGTAACTTGATCAAAGTGTATCTGTTAACAAGCGAAGTTTTTGTAGGAACAGCATTGTAAATTATATAGATGAATTTATGACATATTTTGACAAACACATTATTTCTTAGGAATAATAGGAAAAACAGAAATAGCTTGTATGAACTATAATGTTCTCTTAGCAAAACTTATGCAAAACCTGTTCAGCTTCTAAAGTAGTGACATTTAATGCTTATATGAACTTTTTTTGTGCTCGAACCACTTAACAAGCATTATCTAATTGATCTGCTGAATGTGTCTGTGAGATATAGTGGGTCTGTATTGTAGGAAACCTTTCTTAAATGTAGAGCTCTCTTCATTGACTTTTTTAGTGAGTGCAACTGAGCTTTTATACTTTTTATTCAGGAAACCTATTTTACTTCCATTGGTGAAACTCTTTCCCCATCTAGAACAATGTGATTGCCCAATGAAATGTGAATGTTAGTCTGAAGCACCACACTACTTTCCTTAGTAGTACCCTTGAAAGAAGAAGAAGAAGAAAAAAAAAAAAAAAAGCCATAAACTGCTGATGAATCTAACCTTTCGACAAGGAGTTATTCTTTATAGCTATGAATATAAACTTTTAAATGTGAATTGGATAACTAGTACTGTGCTCTCGTCATGTGTTATTCCAGCAGTCCTGCATATTTGTGATCTTGTTGACAGCTATGGATGGCCTCTGTTGCAAAATCTCAGCCTTTTTTTCTTCAGTAGGATGAATTTTCCATTAACAAACATTGGTCTTAATATTTCAACTTCTTTCCTGTGAAGTAGGCTGCACTTGGAACTCCTCAAAGAATCTTAGATTTCACTTCGGGATCTTTGTCTGCTCCCAAATGTATTTTGGGAAGGATGACCCCTTAACGGAAGTTAAGGATGTACACCAAAATATAAAATGCAAATGCAAATATCAGTGGTTCCCACGCTGTTTAAACTAAATAACTTAGTTTTCTTGGCCCTCATTTTATGAGAATACTAATTATATGGAGAAATGTTCCACACATCTCTCTTCTATATTACAAGAACACTTCCTCTTCTTCCTTTACTTCATTCCTCTAGAGGCTGTCATGCATTTATGTTCCATTACCGTCTAGCTGTGTTGTTGTGGTAGGCACTGCACAAACCCACAGCGAGACACAAGCCTTGGCAGGAAAAGCTTACAATTAATGAATGAGTAACAAATGTCAAGAATAAAAATGGAAAGGCATCAGGAGGTGAAGCTTCCTGAACAACACATCTGAACAACAGATCAGCAGCAGAGCTGGGAGCAGAATATACCTCTTTTAATTTCTAGTTTAGTACCTGTAATATCACCAGGAGGCAGCTGAATGTGATAGCAGCAATTTATCTATTTTAAAAGCATAAACTTGAGCACAAGAAAAAATATATTGTTTCTATGCAAGCCACATTCTACATTAAGTTTATTTTTACTGACACATCTTCTGTTGTTGGCATTGTTCCACAAAATTCTCTGATTTTTGAATAGTCTTTAACCATAACAGTGGTCCAGTGCTTCCAGTATAAGGAATACATGGCTTTCAGCTATTAATTCAGAGCTTTAAGTAGGTGGTAAAATGAATGATTCAGTTTGTAAATATTTGATCTAGAATTATCTGGTGTGGATGCTAAGACTGAATAGAAAAACTTTCTTGGTGAAAGTTCCAGAATTTTTGAATATTGTTTGCTCCCCTTTACGATAGAGCTGAGAGCTTCACAACGTGCTGCTGCACTCATCTCTGTCTACGTGGTTGAGATATCTGCTGCAGGGTGAGGTGGCAGTGTCAGTGCTTATAACCTGTGGTTTTCTTACTGATAGCCGAAAAGCAATAATTTATAGTACAAAATGAAAAAGTGTTAAGAAAACGGTAAAAACAAGCAAAAAAACAAGTCCTAAACTGGTCACCTGGCTTTTCATGCTCCAGTAGTTAATTCACATAAAAGTTGATAGTAAAAGTGAAGAGTTTATTTCTTTTTGGGTTTAGTTATATTTGATGCTCCCAACTTTTAGAATTTAATTTAGTGCTTATGGAGCTGGTATGTTGACAGCTCCGTATAAACTGGTCCCTCTCAGACATGTTGTATGGGCAGTGCCAGTGGAATCTTCTCCATGTTGTTTTTGCCATTTCTCAGAAGCATCACCTGGGAAGTAGTAAAATCTCCTAACTTTCCATATAGTTATTTTAGTCAGATCTTAAATCTTTAAGATTTGACTCCACTACAGTGGTAACTACCAAAGTAACTTATTTCAGGGGAATAATAATAATAATAATAATAATAATAATAATAATAAACTACACTGAAAATTAGTCAAACTGTGATGTAAATTCTTGGAAAGCATCACATTTCAAAGTGGGAACGTGTAGTTTGTACTTTTTTCTCATTGTAAAAATCTCATTTTTTCCATACTGTTTTATTACCTGTTTCCCTTTGATTTTCTTATGTGATGAGTTCACAGTGAAAGAAAACATAAAAATGCACCAACTGCAATGCAAATTTCAAATATTGATGCTGTCAGCAAGAAAAGATTATTAGTGTACTGAACGGAAGAACTGGTTTATATAAAATGTACACATCTTTCAATTGACTTGTTAGTCTTGGAAGGAGAGAGAAGCAAATGGAAGGTCAGTTTGGACAGTATTGGAAACAGAAGAAAGTGTTTAAGAAAAGTAAAAATAGAACTCGATTAAATTATTTTATCATCGTAAGGAAAGTCTTACCATTGATAATAGCGAGGAAATTCATTCAAGTGGGAATGATGCTTTGGAGCTTTGCAGCATCTGTTGGGCCCATGAGCTTAATCATCTTTGATAAGCCTTGGTATCTTATGTCTGTAAAGTAAATGGGAACAGAAATAACTTTCTCATGAAGTTATGAGTCTTGATGGTTTAGGCATAAAATTGTAGGGGAATATGGAGGAGCTGCACTGTTTATCAGCTTGATGTGGGAGCTGGCATGTTTTGATACAAGTCAACATTACTTTCACAAAGTGAGGAAGCCAGTGACACACTAACAGATTTGTGAATGCACGTCTGCCCTGTACTTCTTAAGTGTTGATAATTGTGTTGATAAGTACCATAGTTCTCTTTCCACACTATTTTTGGCAGTGATATAATGATAACCCCTTCCTCCATTTCTTTAATCTGGAGGGGTAGGAAAGCAAAAATACTCTTTAAAAAGCCTGTTAGATAAAAGCCTATTTTATTCAATAAACACAATTATCTTTAGGAATTAGACTCAAAAATACATACTCTCACTGCTTTTTCATGTAGTTCGGAATTGTGAAATAGTTCTCAAAATTGGACTTCTTTCTCTTCAAGGGGTTTTACATAAAGTGGATGGTTTGCTTTGCTCTTCGTCTTATGTGTACCCCTTTCTTGTACCTTACAAATGGGAAGACTGAGATTAGTACTAGTCATAATTAACCAAAAAAAAATAAAATCAAAGGCAAATTCTGTTTTTCTAGTGAAGCTGAACATTAAAGATTCTTGTGTTAATGTTCTTTGCCATAAATGTTGTCGAGGAGCACGTATTTAATGCCTGTTACATAGGAACACCAAAGCAATTGTGGTAGTACAGAACAGCAGACCTATTGCAGAAGTTCATCAAAAAAAAAAAAAAAAAAAAGGAAAAGAAAAGACATTAAAATAGTAATAATAATAAAGAAAGCTTTTTTTTTCTTTCTTTTTTTTTTTTTTTCCAGGACCAGAATCTTTTCACCCTTCAAATTTGTTTATGAAAAAAATAAAGATGATAATTGTTATGCATTCACTTTTTTTTTCTTTTTTTTTTTCTTTTTTTTTTTCTTTCACGGAGAGTCAGGAGAAATGCAGAGAGATTGTCAAGAGGAGTAGTACAACCTGGAACTACTGTTATTAATGCCAGACACTAAAGAGAAGTAAATAACGCATAAATACCCATAAAGCTCTGTAGAAGTTTCTTTGGCTTGACGTGCATTCTTCTGTGAACTAGAGTTGTTGGTTTGGGCTGCTGAAAATTTAATTATGAACGATTTAGTTGTTCCCTAAGTATTGCAGTAACTGTTCAAGTAGTTTATCACTGTCACTCAAGTAATAGTCTAGTTCATATTTTTTGATGCCTTCAACATTTTCTGTTTTAACTTGTATTTTATGAATCAGCTTTACAGTTTTAATATGGGAACAATATTGAAAAACTTCAATAATCTGTGAAACTTCAATGAATTGTGAAAATTTTGTATGTATGTGTTGTTTTTGTTTTTTTTTTTTTAAAAAAAAAACAACAACATTGAATCCTATGTTTTGTTTCATCAGTTTTCAAGTATGTTTGCTCCAAGTAAGACTTAAAAAAGGCAGTGTTTGCCCCATGGCATAATACATTGAAAAAGACAGCATTTTCTTTTTCTTGGTAGACTATTTTAAAAAGTTTATCAGGTTATATTTTAGTGGTTTAATGGGTGATATTATTTGAATAGATTTATTAATAGATTGTGACTTCCCAAATAGCTTTTATTATTATCTAATTTTTGGTTTCTTATTGCATGGATTAAATAGGAATGATGGGTAGGAAGGAGAATCCTCTTTTAATACTTCGGGTTATCTTTCTTAATCATTAGCTTTTTTTTTTTTTTTTTTTTTTTTTTTAAGAAAATGATTGTATCAAATATTTCACATATATGTTATGCACTGTGTGTATTTTTCTGAAACTTTACTTTCTTGCTTTCTAATTTCCATTTCACTGAATGGAAAAGCATAATTCTTGATTCAGTAGAAAGGGAAAGATTTATTTAAGTTATGATATTTGCACACATTCATTTCCATTTCTGATTTGTTTTCATAGCTCAATTGCAACCTGAAAGTACAATTATTCTGATCAGTAGAATGTGCTTCTTAAATCCAGGCAGATTTGAACGGACAGCATTGTTCCTGCCTCACTATTGTTTGTCTTGCTGTCTTTCGGTATGAAGGTGGAAAGAGAAGCTTTCATATGTCAACTTACTTTTTTAAGGCTTTTTAAATCTTAATCCTCAGTTTCTATGAGATAGTTCAGAAAAAAAGTTAAATTTTGAAGCTGAATTATGTCATAATCATTTTCATTTTGAAAGCAGTTAAATGCCTGAGATCTTGAGGTACTCTCACTGCTAGGCTATGTAAGTGTCATCATTAAAGTCTGATAGAAATCTATTTTGATGTGGCCAGAATTATACTACTTAAAGAACTGCATGGTTTTGTACTTGGTGCTACCTTTTCTTGCTCCATTAAAAAGAAAACAAAAACAAAACAAACAAACAAAAAAAACCCACCCCCACAACCCACACCTTTAAAATGTCCATTTTCCTGCCAAGAAATCTAATGAATAGTAGTTTTCAGGTACCAGGAGATTTTTCAGTTTATCACTGGCTTAGATGAAATGGAGTTTTAATTTTTAATATGTCCATTTATGTTGAGTAAGGTCTATGGAACCATACGCAATGAAGTACAGCTTGAATAGACCAACTGTTTCGTAGGTGTTTGAGATGTGTGAATGTTATCTTTGTTCCCATGCTATGATGGAGTATTATTTCTAAAAGACCTGGGACTATTTCTATCTCAAAGGTGGAGCACAGGGAATTGAGCAGCAGGCAAAAAGTAAATATTGCAAAGCTGTTTCATTCACAGCTTGCTTTTTCTCGTGAGCTGAATAGGGTTTCCTATCAGGGAAAAATTGAATTTGTAATTAAAGATTAAATTGTGCTACACATGCAATTTAGCATCTTCTGAATGTTAAGTGTTCCTCTTTGCAATGCTAATTTTGGGTATTGCACATTTTGTATGAAAAATATACTAGGTGGAATAAAAATCCATCGCAAATGACTGAATTACAGATCTATTTTCTTTACTTTTGATTATATTCATTTTTAATTTCTCACTATGTACAGATGGAAAATAGTCGTGTGCTGTAATTTAGTTGGATTCATTATTTTTTTGACAGGTATGTTGCTTCATGGCCAGGTATAATTTTGTTCCTGTTTCTGAATGGGCATGTAATTGAAACAATGCTGCTACAGTTTTCAGGGCAAATTTAGCTTGAGATAAGGATCAAGAAGTCAGGTGACTGAGATGTAGTAAATAATTGAAGTTCTTTTTTTTTTTTTTTTTTTTTTTTTTTTTCTCAGGTTGATTGCCCTACCTAAGACAAATAAGGAGTGAAATTCCTGGAGTTTCCAACACAGCCTCCTTTCCCTGTATTCTGCCATTTTTTTCTCTCCCCAGGTACCTGCTACCGAATGAGGACGTGGTTGCTGCAGGCGATAGCTGCCCTGAATGCCTAGGGCTGCCAGTATGAGCTCGACAAGCAGCATTTATTCTATCAATTGTTCCTCATAGCTTCATCTCCAGGCAGTATTAGTTCTTTCGTCTGTCTAATTCTGTATATACATAGATGTGAAGGTTTATACTGAGCTTTTATAGTCTAGGGAAGTAAAAAGACCTTGGTTTCCGTATTCCTCTGAATAATAAATTATGAGATTATTGAGTTTTATGTTAGTTATTTTCTGCTAATATAACTTCTTTTAGTATCACATTAGGTTAAATTAATCATTCACAAATAGTGATTGAAAAAAGTTTTACAAGTTGAGACAAAAGTCTAAATGGAATTTGTTTCAGATGTAATAACACTGGTTTAATACTGATATTAAGGCCTTGACACAGAATACTTTGCAGACTGTAAAATAAGGTATTGCCTTAAAGAGTACATTAACTTGGTTAAATACCAAGTATATTTAGTATATTTAACAGTGTTGATAGGATATTTTCAGTCTGTTATCTGAAAAGATGAACCAAATCATTCTTTTGTGCATCCTTTCATTTTCTGAGCTTCAGTGTTTTGGGGAGCAAGTAACTATGTAACAGGAAATAGTTATGGGTTGTCCAAATGATCATTTAATAAAGTGGTCCGGTGTAGGGGATGGGAGTGAAAACAGAAGTAGCCGCAGAGTGTATGGAATGTACATCTATGGGAAATGGGATGGTTGCAGACTGCACAAGCAGCATCAGGGTTTGTGTCCACAAATGGGTTTAAAAAATTCTGTGTTTTCCTGACAAGTGTTTATGCTCGCAAGCTGGCTAGTAGTCATGTTAGGTGGTGCTTCCAAAGTGGTTTCTGTGCTTAAAAAAGAATAGTAACAATAATGGGGAGATAAATTCTGAATTCAGCATGCATGGTGTAAAACCTGAGTGAATCTGAGAATATTTTAACAGTTTCACTAAGTAAAAGAATGGTGGAACCTTTTTGTAACTTTTCTCAAGTTAGTGAAAAGCAACTTGTGAATTATTTTCCTTCTTATAAAATACTATAGTAAAATAAAGTGACACAGAAATGATACCTTCTGTTCTCATGGAAACATTGTTTATTTCTTAGCAAAATAAATTGTGTACAATTGGATGATTTTAAATTTGTGAATCCTAAAAGGGTTCCATCATTTTTTTCCCAACAATAATTAGTTTGTTCTGCTCAGAAGAAAATGCTGTTTGCTGTTGTATTCATCCTTAAGGCAGGATGCTTATGCAGCAAACCACAGAAGCTTGAAAGCAATATACTTTCTAGGGAAGAACACATACCTTAAATAATTATCAGTCTATTACCAGTATGATGAAACTACATCGAGTTTGTATTTCTCATGCTTGATATAAATTTCTGTAGAAAATGACTTAAATAACTGAAGAAGCAGAATTTCACAGCTATTTGAGCTAATATTTGTTGTTCGTACATCTGGAGGGAAGAAGTTTGCCATATATTTGTGTGTTTGGTGAAAGGATGGGCATCATCTTTCCATTTCTCTTACTCATAACAAAGAAAGTGAAAGTAGAGCTGTGAAAGTAGAGCTGTTTTATGAAACAACTTTGATCTATTATAAGCATAATGTGTAGCATAATGTGCATTTTTTTTCCATGTATATACATAGGCTGCAGTTGTAAGGCCAGTTAAATTAGCTTCCTAAATTGTGAATAACATGGGCTGCACTTTCTATAAAACATTAGTTCCAGTTTCTTTTGTAAGTACACTTTTTGTGCCACTCAACAAAACTGCAAAAGGAACACATGTGGAGCCTTAAATATGTTTTTTACCTCAAGTCCTTTATAGATGGGATATAAAAGCATGTTGTATAACATAATAAATTGTATGGAAAGGAACCACATGTTTTCCGAGTAGAAAAGTGCGTTTTAGTGATCTGTGTAGTATTTTTATATCCATATGGCATACTTTTAATCTTGGTTACTTACCTTACTGTTCTTTCAATTCTTGTGTCATATGTCAATTTTCATACTTCAGTGAGAATTATGTCTGTCCTGGGAACGTTCTTTGCAGTTTTGAGTAGATAGACTTAGAAAAAAAAAAAAGATCTCAAACTATGAAGATGCTCTAGCTCTACATTTTACCCTGAAGGTTTTCATTTAGAGGTGTTGTAAAAGAAAATGGTCCTTTCCCTTTGCTATAGTTGTTTCTAAAGCATACAGAAATTTATTGCTTTTAAAGTTCTTTTTCCCACCCAAAAGCTCTGTGTATGACAAATTGGATGCAAGTCACTGATACAAGATGTACATCTCATAGTAAGATGCAATGATACAGAGAACTGGGGGAAAAAGCAAGCAACCTCCCCTCCCTGTCCATAAAAATAGCTTCTTTGTGAGTTTTGTCTCCCTTTGGAACTTCCCTGTGCTCAGATACTGTGTCAGTGTAATTGGATTGGAGCTCTTCCTGAATACTGTTTTATCCTCTTGACAGCATGGGGTAACCTTGGAAATGTTCTCAAGAGCCAGAGCAAGATTTCTGAAGCTGAAAGCGCCTACAGAAATGCCTTGTACTACCGCAGCAACATGGCTGATATGCTTTATAATTTGTAAGTATGCGTGGCTTTCCTGGGGTTGGGTCCTCTGCAAAACCTGTTGTGAATGGAGCTATTGATTTCCCTGCTGGAGACAGAGGTGATGCTAGCTGTTGCTTTGCAATAGCCATTTCATTAATCGTGCTTCTTAAATTTTGGAGTTGACAGGATCTTTCCTTGGTCTACATTACCATATATTCTTGTATCACTGTCTGGCTTGAAACAGGCAAAATTACAGATCTGTTTTCTTAAAAAGAAACAAAAGCCCCACACTGAACAGAGTGCAGATAGATGAGCTGGCACCAGTAGTGCTCCATCTGTTTCTGGCTCCGCTAAAATACAGAGGTGTTATTTAGACTTCCTTTTTAAGTCTAAGTAACACTTGGTGGGAGGAGTGGGTGTAAACACTTCTTAGCATAAGCCAATACCACTCTGTTAGCTCCCGAGGTCTGAAAAATTAAAATAGCTAAATACTTTTCAGAGCAGCGGGGTGGGGACAGTTCAGTGGGTGCTCAAGACTGGAAGCTGGGCGCTGCTGCAAGACAGACCCGACCCCTCCAGTGGGGGTACACCATTGTGTCGTTGTGCACACGAACAAAATCCAGATGACCACCATTTATTATGCAGTAGTGTAAGCTGTATGAAAATAAAATGCCCTGTGCAGTAGAAAAGTATGTGCACAAACACTGAATGCAAATAGCAAGCCTCTTTATTAAAAAAAAAAGAAAAAAAAAAAAAAAAGAAAAAAAAAATCTGCCTGGAAATCCAGTTTAAAATGGCCATTTTTAATATTTTATATCTAAATATAAGCTTATCATGGTAGACTTTTTAAACAGGAATAGGTTGCCCGTTTCATGAATTTGCCTGACGGGTAAACATACTTCTATCTCATTTTTCAAAATAATTTATTGATAGAATTTCCATTCATATTTATTTAATATCTCAAAATTATATATATATTTTAATACTCACACATTTACAGACATATATGCATGTTCTTTTTTTTCTTTTTTTTTTTTTTGCCTCTGTTAGGCAATGGAGAGTGTGAAAGATGTATTTTTAAGAAGAAACTCTTTCCACTTATGCTTAAAGAAATAACTTCTGAATGCAGCAGGAGACTGTAAGAAAAAAAAAAAAAAAAAAGTGAAAAGATTGATATCCCTGAATTTCTTATACACAGTTCATTTTGGGGATGAAAATTATAACTATTAAATTTTTTTGTATGCCTATACAGTACTTTTGTCTCTTACTCACTCAGTGTGTCAGAGGAAACTCAAGTTAATACCAGGGTAAGAAGAGGAAAGGGGGTTGGATGAAAAAGACAGGGATATAAAAGAAATCAGTCTTCGGTAGTTTTGCTGTTCTGAGCGCAAGCTGATAATCTTCTGGCTTTCCATTGATATACAAAATATATGCCTACAAGCCTTCATTTCTGTTGAATAGAAAAATTCTTTGAATTCTACTGAGTTTGAGTAAAAGGAATTTTACTGAAATGATGGTTGGAATATAGAGGGCATAAACTTACCTACATATACCTGTGAAAGTAAAGGAGGTTAATTTAGATGAAAGTGTTTGCTATAAAGTATGTATACACGAATGCTTATGCAAAAATGGATCTCCAATTCTTAACATTTCTAAACAGTATCTTGAATGCAATTGAATCCTCTTTTACTTTATTTTATTTTATTGTATTGTTTTGTTTTGTCTCACAAAACCATGAACTATCCTATAGAAACTGAAAAATCTTACACCATCATTTTAATTTTTCTCTTATTTATTCCATCTCGTACTTTCCCTGTGTTGGTTACTCCCACATCCAGCATGGAAAGTAACTGGTAAATGGAGTAGGCTTTGATACAATTAAACCCCAAATTAATCCAATATTTTAAGCATGAACTCTGAAGAGGTCTCTTGCACGTTCAGCCCTTCCTTGCCATGCAGTACTATGGGAGCCTTTTACAAAAAATAATAATAATAAAAAAGTAATGGAAAAATATATCTTTGTGTGCTTACAAGAGGCCAGCTGATATTACTGTTTCTAGGTTTTAGGATGTACCTTCAAAACAGAAACGGTCATTTAGTAGATCTTTAGAAAGAAAGCACCCTTACAGTTATTTCTGATTACTGTGTTTTTGGCATCATAGATCATAAGTCTGTTTTAGCCTCACATACTTTTTATTGTTTCTTAGCATTTATGTCTCAGTATTGGATACAAATTAATTAGCACATGCAGCTGTACTCGTACAGAGCAAAAACAAATCAAAGTGATATCTGACTGAGGAACAAATTATTAAGGATTAACTCTCAAATTTCAGTGGGTAATGATCAAGGAGAGAAGCTACATAAACAGAAGTGTTTGATTTCTGTTTCCTTCTTCAAGAAACCATCTTGCACTAACATGTGCTGCAGTTGTCCATTGATGTCTTAAAACCTAGTGAATTCAGCGGATTTGGTGAATGGCTGACTTCAGTAACACATTTTTATTTTCTGACTGTTATACCTTTGCAGCAGCTCTGAGTTGCAGCTATTTCTGCCATTCAGGAGAATTTAAACTGCACAAATTTAGATTACATAATTACACAGTCTCCTTTTGAAGGTTTGCCTGATTCAAAATGTGTCATTTGCCATTTTGTTCAAATGTGACAATTATGCAACCATAAATAAATTCCTGCATTTTTAGAAAATAGCAAACATGTAATAAAGACCAAATGATAAGATGCTTAATATGGAAAGGGGAGATAATAATACAAGCCATCAGTCATATGTATTACAGAGAACCACTGATTTCAGAAGATGAACAGATTTTGGCAAACTGTAATTCACTGGAAAGATCTGTTTTGTCTTCATCTTGCCCGCTCTCCACCCAACACCTGGGAAACAATAAGTTTCTAGCTAACCTGTATCTTTAATGAATAAATGATTATTATTTATTATTTTTAAAGCAAAGAAACCCACCTCTTGCTTACAATTAGTATTGGGTTGGTGGTTCAGCACTCCTTTAGATATGGGTTAAAATGGGTTTGCTCTACTGACGTTTTCTCAGGTCCAAATATGTAGAAGTGAAACTGCCTATGACCCAGCCTATTATGAAGATAATATCTTTGGCCCGGAATTTAGGAAACCTGAATTCAGGCTGAGGACTTGAGTTCTTGTTTGCAAGCTTTTATTTATTTATTTATTTATTTATTTTTCTGAAAGCCACATGAAAAACTCAAGAGGATTTTGGATCCTGACATCTCTGAAAGCAGTTAAGACTTTCCTAGTAATTTCAGCGTGAAAAGTATTTCAGCTGTTGTTTTACACTGTATGTAGAGATTATAATATTATATTACAATTATATACAACTATAATAAGGTAGTTTGTACTTCAAAAACACACATCAAGCAGCCGTCTGTAAATAACTTCTCTGACATCTTGAGGCTGTACTGCAGGTAATTTTAACAAATAAACCTCAAACTCAAGTTCTCAGAGCTATGTAATACTGCTGACTTCAGCTAGATTTTATAGGATTTAAATCAGCGTAGACTGAGATCTCTTTCCATGCCTTTAAGAAATCCCAGTAGAAAAGTACCAAGGACAGAGCTGTAGAAAAGTGTTTGCTCTTCTGAAATAGGCAATGATTAGTAGATGAAAAACAAGCTACATTTTATGCATTTTCAGCCTTTGATGGTTACTACCTAAAGCTCAGGTTTTCTTTTACTTTGTTTAAAATTACTGCTAATTCCTGCCTAAAGTAAAATTGCTTATCAGTTAAAAGACAGTTTATTTATTATTCCATTTGTGTTTACGCCATGTTCTGCTGCTTAGAGTACTCTTTTTTTTTTTTTTTTTTTTTTTTTTGCCTATCCTAGTAATCTATGTTACCTTGAGTTTCTTAGGAGATTTTAAGTGTTTGCCATCTCACATAAATATTGAATATGCTTTAAAAATGGCACTAACTGACTGCATTTTGGGAGCTTAGAGTGCTCCATAAAGGATACATTTCTAAGAAACAGCCCTCCCCTTGCTTCTCTCCCCAGATATCTCATTTTGCTTTCAGGGACAGGTTTGGGTGTACAAGTTTATCATTCAAATAAAAACGTACCTTGCAGTACCTAAAGCAGGCCTACAGGAAAGCTTGAAGAGGGACACTCCTTTATCAGGGAGTGTAGTGATAGGACAAGGGGTAACAGCTTTAAACTAAAAGAGGGCAGATTTAGATTAGATATTTGGAAGAAATTCTTTACTCAGAGGGTGGTGAGGCACTGGCACAGGTTGCCCAGAGAAGCTGTGGATGCCCCATCCCTGGAAGTGTTCAAGGCCAGGTTGGGCTGGATGGAGCTTTGGGCAAACTGGTGTGGTGGGAGGTGTCCCTGCCCATGGCAGGGCTTTGGACCTGGGTGGTCTGTAAGGTCCCTTCCAACCCAAACCATTCAGTGATTCTATAAAAGGCCCCTCCTGTGAGTGGTTCTGTCCAGCTCTCATCCTATAGCACTGCTGAGGTACATGGTGGGGACAGGCACCTCTCCTGGGGGTGCTGGTGCAGCACACAATTGCCCAGTACCCAGAGGAGGGGGAAAGGCAGGGGCAGAACCGCTCTTCGTCCCAGCAGTCGCCCTTCTCTGTCCACGCAGCAGGGCTGGTAATAGAATCACAGAGTCATCTAGGTTGGAAGAGACTTCCAAGATCACCGAGTCCAACCTCCGACCTAACACTAACTAGTCCTCCACTAAACCATATCACTAAACTCCACATCTAAACATCTTTTAAAGACCTCCAGGGATGGTGACTCAACCACTTCCCTGGGCAGCCCATTCCAATGCCTAACAACCCTTTTGGTAAAGAAGTTCTTCCTAACAGTTGATGTCATGCTGAAATGATGGCAACCCCAACTAAGTGACACAGCAGCAGAGAACAGAATTATCTGCTGACCAATTGGCTTGCATTTGAAAAGCTTTTCCCTAGAATTAGAAGAAAATGACAGAGTTATGACTGTGTTGTCTGCAAAGGGAATGGCCGTTCTGTGTTACTGCCTACTGGGTATGTCTAGGTTATTAGTGATTACTGAAAGTGGGATTTATGTGCCATTTACATATTTGCTAACAGGATGTTATTGGAAAACATTAAACATTCCCTGTTTGCACTGTTTAATGATTGGCTTTTTTGTTAATGGAACCTAGTTGTAGACTCTTACAAAAGGTTAGCACTCATTTGGTTGAGTAGTTAAATGACTTAATTGCTTTAAATAAATAAATAAATAAATAAAGCCTTAATTAAGTAGCAGACTTAATGGCTTTGTGCACTGCACTGCTGTAGCACCCATACCTGTCTTCCTGCCTGTTAGTTTTGCAAATGACAGTGAAAGAGTTGCCTTAAGCAAAGCACATCTTTTATTGCCACGTGGCTGCCTGGCTGGAGACACGCCTGCGTGGGGAATACAAGAGAGTTCTCTTCCATTTCATCTTTGTTGCCAGTGTAGGTAAATATGTGTATATATATATGTATATATATATATCCATGTAGATATAGTGGAAATCAATGAGGGATGCATGTAGGCAGAAGCTTGGATGAAGTGTGACCATGCCAAAATAATAACTAATGGGCCCTGTATTAGCTGTTACCACCCAGTATACAAAATTGATTAAACTATTTCAGTATTATACCTGGCCTGAAAATTTAATACATATCTCATTAACGTACATGTTTACCTTGATGGCAGTTATGGTTCTCATGTATTGCAAATGGTCACTTTACGCCAGCTTTAGTAACTGAGGAGTTTGCTTTCTAAGCAGAGCAACTGGTTTTAACAGGGCTACAATGGAAATAAAATAGTATGTAAGTTGAGGGAAGCAGTAGGCTGTATACTGCCTGTTTGTATTTTGTGTCTGCTTTTCAGTCCCTGAAAATACTTTTTTTTTTTTCCATTAATATTCAGTGACTTTACATCAAAAAAAAAAGCAGAGAAGGAAAACAGGAAGATTTTTTCAAGTTGTTGGTCAAGAAGGATAGCTGAAAGGAGGCAGCTTAAAGAATTCAGGATGGTTGTGCAGAAGACTTAGATTTGGGAATATGTTTTGCTGCATGTATTTAAATACATGCTCTATCTATAGAGGTGATGTGCAGCATTTCTACATAACCAGGATTTACTTTTTTCTTTTTCCTCCAACTAGTAAAACACGATTCTGAGATGCTTTCTAAGTCACTGCATGAGATCTGCTACTGCTGCAAGCAGTCAGCTCATATCCTCCATTTCATAAATGATCCATACTCCACTGTAAAATTAGCTAGAAGCAACGCAGGCAAAACAATCCTGTTGCAAAGCTGTGAATCTTGCTGCTGTGATAGTTAAAACTTGTCTTCTAATTCATCCTAAATTAATTCATGGTCAATTTATACCCGTTTACGTTGTGTCCTGTGGTTTAAGTAGCTTTTTCTTTTCCGAGTAATTTCATCCCCATGTATTTCTAGAGAGAAACTTCCACAGTACTAGTTTTATTAAGCTAAAGGAGTCATTGACTTTTTCCCCCCTCTCTCATCTGGTAGACTTCACATTTGTGCAATTATGTGAATAAACTTTCTTTGAACAAAAGTTGTGTGTTTCAATTAATGTTTTAATTTACGTGCCTTACATCTGGGAAGTGAAATGGAGGGGGAAAAAAAGAGCTCTGAAACTTCAAACTTGAAGCAACTGGTCCTGCGGTTTGTTTTTTGGGGGTTACTTGGGGTTATTCTCTTTTCTTTATTTAGCTGGGTAATTCTAGCAACTGTGGAAAGTTTATTAAAAAGTGTCAGAAGCCTTTAAGTTCTTCTGTATTCATCCAAGTTTACCACTTGAGTTTACTCTCTTGTATCAAGCATCCTTATTGCAAGAACATACTTTCCTTTGTTTATTTTCATGTGAAGAAGGCAGGCTTTTTATTCTGTAACTACAAAAGATAGGTACATACTTAATGCACACCAATCGCCCTGTTCCATCTCTGGCATTTGGTCAGTATTTTGCACTGCCCTTCTGCTTCTGTATTCTTTCTATCTACTCTTTATTCCTTCTCCCAGCAATCTCTGAAAAGTAGTTATCATTTTATTAGCATAATTATCAGTAAACAAAGACAGGGGATGGCATGTTGAGATCAGATCCTCTCCTGGCTGTGGGAGGAACTTCCTAACATGGCCATCTGCCCTGGCTTCTGGGAGCTATCAGAGGCTTGGTGGTGTCTGCAAGGTGTGAGCTCCCACTGAGGCATATTGTTCTTTTTCATTTAGAAATCAGTAATTCAGAGCAAATGTGTTTGTTGTTGTTGTTGTTGTTGTTTGTTTGCTTGTTTTTGTGCCTGCTTTTACTATAAACAGATGTGGCAATGTGAAATAAAAAACAACTGTCTCTTTTAAAAAGGTGTGGAGTAGAAGTAGATATTTGCTAAACTTAAGAATGTGCCTTGAACTTCTAAAAGATGTCTTCTGAAGCATAATAATAAGCATGGAAAACAAATAAGAAATTATTTTGATTGTGGAGATGGATAATTTTACAAGCCAAATTATAACGCTTTGACTAAACAGTTGATCTTCCCCCACCCCTCCCCCCCAAAGTTTTTTGGAAAGAGTTTGTCATTTTTATAAACTCATTATTCCTCCATTATAAATCCTTGTCAGGTGAATGGAAAGGAACTTCTTTTTGCCTAAGAGATGTTTGAAAGCCAATAGAAGAGGAAGCACAGGCTCCATCTGCCATTGACAATTTCTGACTTAATCCCTAGCAATCAGCTGGAGGGGAAAGAAGGAAGAAATTGGGACTATCAAAATAAGTCTGAACAAACAAATATGAAGAACTTAAAGGGGTCATGGGCTTTCATTGTTAAAGTCTGTGGGTCTTGCTTCATCTATTTCTTTCCATGCTTCTCTGTTCTGTAGCTGGCCAGCTCATTTCTTGCAAGGATAGCATATTTTGGTAATTATGCAGTGATTAGTTCCCAGTTCATGACTAGGAATTTCATAGAATCACAAAATGGTTTGGGTTGGAAGAGACCTTAAAGACCACCCAGTTTCAACTCCCCTGCTATGGGCAGGTACACCTCCCACTAGACCAGGTTGCTCAAAGCCCCATCCAGCCTGGCCTTGAACACTTCTAGGGCTGGGGTATCCAGAGCTTCTCTGTGCAACCTGATCCAGTGTCTCGCCAGCTTCCGAGTGAAGAATTTCTTTCAAATATCTAATCTAAATTTGCCTTCTTTTAGTTTAAAGTCATAACTCCTTGTCCTATCACTACACTCCCTGACAAAGAGTCCTCTCCAGCTTTCTTGTAGGCCCTGTTTAGATACTGGAAGACCACTAAACTCCAAAACTGGTCCCCCATGGGTGGCAGCTCCCCCCAGACCCCCTGCTCTTGCATGGGCTCCTCTCCACGGGCTGCAGCTCTGGCCCGGGACCTGTGCCTGCAGGGGCTCTCCATGGGCTGCAGCCTCCTCCAGGCCACATCCTGCTCCACCGGGGGCTCGTCCACCCATGGGCTGCAGCGTGGAGATCTGCTCCATGTGGGACCCATGGGCTGCAGGGGGACAGCCTGCTCCACCAGGGGCCTCTCCACAGGCCACAGGGGAACTGCTGCTGCATGCCTGGAGCCCCTCCTGCCCTCCTGCTGCACTGACTGTCCTCAGGGCTGCATCTTTTTGCATTTTCTCACTCCTCTCTCCCAGCTGCTGTTGTGCAGCAGTTTTTTCCCATTCTTAAATCTGCTCTCCCAGAGGCCCAACCAATGTCACTCACTGGCTGAGCTCTGGCCAGCATCAGGTCCCTTTAGGAGCCAGCTGGAGCTGGCTCTGAAATGACATGGGGCAGGTGCTGGCCTCTGCTCACAGATGCTACCCCTGCAGTACCCCCACTATGAAAACCTTGCCACGTAAGCCCAAGATGAGAACAGCAGTATTCTACTGACAATTGTTTGTGTTCAACATCTCAGCTTCTTTAGAAAGGACTTCAAGTGCTGAACTGTCTCTTCTGTTAGTATTAGCTATAATGATTTCTTTGCAACCACATGGTGAAGTATGTGCTTCCTTCCTATACTCACTTGAGCATATCTCTTCACCTCATGTTTTTCTTCATAACAGTGAAAAATTTTCAGGGTCAGCTGCTTTTACAGGCAACCAAGGATTCCCTGCAAGTTGCCTTATTTCACGTTGGTAGAGTGGTCGTAGGGAGCCCGAAGACTGAGGTCTTTGCTCTTCTACATGCCATGCTGCCTGCCCACATCAGCTTGGGTAGTTCAGCTGTGTGGCAGCACGGCTGAATGTGCTTGCTTCGTGGGACCTCGGCCTGCCTCTCAGATGTAACGCAGAGCTGAAACTGTGTGATTCTGGACTTTGGGATAGCTGAGGCGCTAAGAAATGCAACAGTGGAATGGAGAATGTACGACTTGCAAATTTTTTTGAAGTGATCTTCAAATAAATAGTAGTTTCTGATATGATTCTGAGGCTAGCCTCTTTAGTATTTTGCTCAAAAAAAGGATGTTTGTAAATAATGATGTTATCACACTTAGAGAAATATGACAAAAACAAATACGGAGTGATTACTAATTTATATTCCTTCTGTGTAGTGAACAAGACAGTAGTCCCGTGGAAGTAACAGTGAGCAATAATGTAGTTGGAGACCGCGACTGTAATACATATACTGAGAAGAAGAGTAGAAAATTTCACTGGCAGTGTTAATTTTGGCAGTAATTAAATTTAAAGTGTTTAATTTTAGTTGCATTTTGTGAGTAATTAGAGGTTACTGAGCATATTTATATGCCTGCATCATCCCATTCAAGCTTAACGCTAGAGAGAATGTGATTTTTCATCTCGGAAGTGAAATATATCATCTCTTTATGCTCTTTTAATATTCACTGTAATTTCAGGAATGCTTTGCACGTTTAATGCAAGCTTCACCATCTTAACTTTTTATCTATTTAAATTAATATTTATCCCTTCTTTGGCAAACATCCAATCAGTTCTCTCTCAGACACCACCCCCCAATGTTAATTTTATTCAACAACAAAAAATATGTATCTGTTTTTGAAATTTTCTTTCAGACTTTTCCTGACTTCATTTAATCTGAAATTAGAACTAGAGACTCACAAATCTAGTCAGCTTGTACTGTCAGAAGCCACAGGGAAAAACAGCATTCAATCATGACCAATTTCATGAGAACAGGCGGTTCCATGCCTCATAAAGGTTTTTAGGTTATATCCATCCTATTTTTTTTTTTTTATTTGGTTTTGTTTGTGCCAAATCTCATAACAAATACTAATTGAAACACTAATTATTTGTTGAAATTCATTTCTCAGTCATGCATCCAAACAGCTTGTGTTTATATAAATATATACGTAGGAGTGCGTGTGTGAGAGAATGAATGAATGTCTGCTAGTGGAACAACTGTATAAAAAAAAAATCTGGAAGAGAAATAGGGAAAAACAAAACAAAACAGAACAAAACAAAAAAAACCTTAAGGTAAAACCTTAAAACCTTATCTTCTTTGTTTACTTAAGGTAAACCTTAAGTAAACACAGAAGATAAATCTAGTAATAATGATAAATAAAAGTGCTTTTAATCAAAAAAGCATAAATATCATATGTTTACTAAGGTAATTTATTTTCAAAAATTGAGTAATTACTGTATTACTTCTTTTAATATGTGAAAATAGTTATTCCAGAACTAAGAAATGATTTTTTAAATATAAATTCGTCCCAAAATCATGTATAAGAATGCTTTTTTTAAAAAAGTAAGAAGCAACTTAAGCATCAGACCATGCAACTCAACTTTATGCTAGTTCTGCTGCTATCAGTAGAAAATGGGATCAATCTATCATTAAAATAATTTTCCTTTGAATAAATGCAGCTATAAAAAATTGTAGACAAAACAAATATTTGTGGACTAAAGTTCTAGAAAATTTAGAAAATATTATTATTGTCCTAAAGACCATACATCTTGCCACCTGCAAGACACTTAGCATAATGCTTGCTAAACTTGCTAAAAACCTTGGTGCCATGCTAAAAAGTATCCTGAAGATTATACATTCTCTATACATTTGAGCAAGGAGACTTGCTCAAATTTCTGTTGGTCAAGGACCAACAGGAAGTTAAGTCGGGTTTACTGCCTAATCTGGGGCTAGTGGACAGATACTGTTTCAAACAGGAGGCCACATGGTACTGATGGAGAGAGAGAGTACAGAAAAAAGAGAATTTATTTGTCCATTTTGTTAAATTCTAATCCAATGATAGGAAGCAAAAAATATTTGTTTCTTCCCCTGAAGTCTACTGCTTTAATTAAAATGGTTTTCCTGAGATTTTGGAGGGAAAAAAGTTTCTTTGATTGGTAACGGAAAAAACAATCCAACCACTTTGCAGTTTGAAAAGCTATCATCAGATAAAAGCGTAAAGGAAGAAGACAAAAATGCTGTGGGTTAGAGAAACTAAAAATTGAGATGATAACCCTCTGCTCCCTCTGCCTTCTAAAAGAAATAGCTACCTTTATTTTTCCTGGGTACTTTAAGGTATATAAAGAGGGTCACCTACCTGCTAATAAAGTCTGGGTCCAAATTTAAAATTACTAATGATTAAGAATTTTCTTACCTTTGTGATATTAAGGCATTTGTGTATGCTTCTTCATATCATCAGTGATGTCCAGACCACTTACTTCTCAGTAATTTCTGTATGACCGCATATTCTGTAATTTCTATATTCTGCTGTAATTTGTAATTCAGAAGGATGCTTGTCATAAAAGCTTTAATTAAAGCTCATGAATTATGAAACTAACTGAGAAAGAAGAGGAATTAGGTATCATTTTTGATATCTCTTCATTTTTAAATTTGTTTGGAATATAAAGAAGACAGAGAAAAAATGAACTGATGTAGGTACTTAGCCCTGCAGTGAATAATCTAATGAAATGGCTCAGCTAGGACTGGTTAAGGTAATGTGTGTGAAGTGTTAGGTGGTCAACTTTATTGTGCATTTGAAAAAGGTCTGTTTAGTTCACGTCAAGGAGAGAAGACAGTCTAAACATGACTGAAATAGTTACAGATAACTCCAGCATACTCCAACTGCTTAAAAAAAATCTCAGACTCTAGCATTTTCTCAAATGAGTAAAAGAATATCCTTGTTTCCAACAAAGCCAAAAATACTGCATTTAACATCTTTGGTAAAGTCATATAAATATATCTCATGTATATTAATTAATCCTGTTTTCAGAGAAAATACTTTTCCCACTAAATTGTTAGTAGCTCCCAGGTTTATTATATCTCTGTCATCATATTTGTTACTTTAGTTCTGCTTTTAATATTTTTGTTTCATATGAGGTAAGGAGACATAAAGTACATTTTGAAGTTACTCTTTGAATAACCTTCCTTTCTTTTTTATTTTGTCCTTATGCAGAGGATTACTGCTTCAGGAAAACAGCAGATTTTCAGAGGCATTGCATTACTATAAACTGGCAATTGGTAGCAGGCCCACATTAGCCTGTAAGTATTTCAGCTATAGAAGCTTGCATAATATCGACTATTGTTTCTTAAGGACATCTTCCTACTTTTTAATAACACTTTTTTTTTTTTTTTTCCCAGATTTTTTTTTTTTTTTTTTTTCATTCTGAAAGTAGAAGGAGAAATTGTGTGCTTTTCAGCTGAAAGCAAGTGTTTATTTGTCAAGAGGCATGGTCACTGTGGGGCAATGAAGAAGCAGATAGGGATATAACACTGAACAATGTTGGTAGAACATAAAACACTTCTGATCAGGGGTTGTGAGACATAGATGCTGTTGCACAAATATACAGGCTCCCATTTTCTTTCATAAGGCCAGTCTCAGATTTTTATAATATGTGGTGTGACTGAATAATACAAATATTTTTGAGGTCTTTTCATTTTCCCTTTCTTGCCTGAGGGACATGGGAAATAATTCATAAGGTGTTGCCCATGATTGGTTCCAAAATTACGTGAACACTTTTGATTTTTTATTTTTTTTGTAGCTGAAGTATTGAATCTTACATATATGTGTGTGTGTACAAGTGTATATATCTTTATAAGAAACAACATTTCAAGCAATGACACCATATGCTTGATACAGTCCTAATAAGAGGAATGAAGCAGAGCACACAGCTTAGTCAACGTTTCTTTTTCCTCAATCTTTGTAGTCTTATTTCCTTGTGTCTGAACTTTCACCTCTTACCTGTTCTTCTTTACACCAATGATTCATCTATATTATATGAAAGCCAAATTAGATAATCATGAAATTGCTTTCTGATATTACTTCAAATTAAGTTGAAGACCAAGTAAAACATAACAGAACCCTATTAAAATATCACATTTCTTTCCATCTTCACAGCTGCCTATTTAAATACTGGTATCATCCTAATGAACCAAGGGAAGACAGAGGAAGCCAGGAGGACTTTCCTGAAGTGTTCAGAGATCCCTGATGAAAATTTGAAGGATCCTCATGCTCATAAAAGCTCTGTTACTAGCTGTCTTTATAATTTAGGAAAACTTTTTCATGAACAAGGACAGTATGAGGTAACACTCCAGATTTGTCTGCAATATTATAAAATCTCCATACCTAAATAATACCCATTGCTTCCATCCAGACTTTCAAAATACATCACAGGGACCAATTGAGTGAATTTCACCAAATCATTAGTATTCTGTACAGAGAGTATTTGTACTCTACAGCCATGGGTGTGAAGATGTTAATTTGCAGTGTGATGTTCTGGTGTCAGAATCAGTATTAGCAATGACCACATCTGTTATGTCCTAATTCATTCTTTTTGGCTTTGCCCTCACTGCTGGTATGAAAAGAATCAGCTGAGCTAATGTGTACTGGCTTTTTACTTCAAAATAGAGTAGCCCATATTTTAAATTATTAAAAAGCCTTTATGGTTGCTACTGAGTCTCCAAAACTAAAATCTATTTGGAACAATTCAGAAC
Organism: Nettapus auritus; assembly: GCA_011076525.1. Classification (NCBI taxonomy): domain Eukaryota; kingdom Metazoa; phylum Chordata; class Aves; order Anseriformes; family Anatidae; genus Nettapus; species Nettapus auritus. The sequence continues at coordinate 51,735,561 of CM021765.1, read as the reverse complement.
ATCAGTGATTAGAAGCTTTCCAGTGTGTGCTATTTTCAGATAACTTGACATAAGTGCTACAGAGATTGATTTCTTTAAATGTAGTCATACACTGCACTCAACCCCATCCCATCTCATTTATGTGTGCATTGGAGACAGTTGTGATTGCTCTCCATTCTCCCTAGTGAAATTACTAAAACTTGTCATTTGCTTGAGTTTTGACCTCTTGCAGTATTCGAAAGAAAGTAATTCTCTTTTTTGCATTCCTAGGCATACTTCAGAACAGGAGTTACACGTGGTTTTGATCCATATAACTCTTTCTGACTGTGACAGTTAACTCAGCTGTTTAAGATTAGGCATGCACAAGCCCTATGGGTTCTCTGTCATCTGTCTGCTGAATCCAGCTCTGTCAGATGGCAGTTACTAACTGGTTAAAACACAGGCACAGACAGCTGATACATCGATAAAGACAAGAGAACAGCAACATGTTGCCTGCATGGCTGATAGAGTGTAGAGGTAGAGTGGAATGCCTGGGAGGTGCAAGAGACTGTAAGAATTTAAAACATCAGGTTTCTGCCTGGTGGTCATAGCAGCCTGACCCAGGCTTGGTCATACACTTAGATTTTTTCAAGCATGCTTCAGTCTTCACAAGTTGTGACATTTTGATGGGATGATGTGGAAAAAGGTGCAGAGCTACCAGATGGATTACTAAGCATCCTAAGTGCTGAATGAATCATAAATACATGATCAAGTAATTCACAGCACATTAGTGAAAGGAATACAGTTTTGGTACTTCTATCTATAGTCCATCTCATTCTTTCTGTGTAGCAGAATTTCAGTTGTGTGGATTATGTTCTGCTATTACTTGGTGGTAGATAATGATTTCTTTATTTTTTTATCTCTTACTGTAGCTTAGTCATCTGAAAATCATTTGTCGTTTAGTATTAATCCATATTGTCTACCAGCCTATAGAATTTTATGTATATTTATAAACTTGTGAGTCTTTGAAGGATTTTAAAAACTGTTCCTTTTATTTTCACCTGGGAAAGGAGATGTTTTATTGCAACTAATTTGATCTCTTGCCAATAAACTTCACTGAATTTGGTAAAACTTTTGTATATGAGAAACGTGAGCTTTCTGTGATATATATGATGCAGATGTGTTTTCTTCTTCTGTACCCCCTCATTTGGGGAGAATAGTTTTTGTCTAATATATATGCAAGACTGCTTTTGAAACTGGTGCTTTACTCATGACTTGTCCCACGTGTGTGTCTCTTCAGGATGCCCTTACGGTTTACAAAGAAGCGATACAGAAAATGCCAAGACAGTTTGCACCACAGAGCTTATACAATATGATGGGTAAGTGTCTTGTTACTGCTTCAGAAAGGCACTTGTGAAATTGGGCAGGGTGAAAAAAAAGAGCATAGCCAGGCAACTGGGGCTCAAATTAGTTAGCTAATGGAAAAAAAAAAAAAAAGCCTTCAGTAGATGCTAGCCAAACCAGGTTCTGAGTGCCAGCAAATGCAGTGCTGGATAAGGCACAATAAATGATTAGGCTATTGGGACATATAGCGGCTCTGTATCTTAGAGTGTCCCATAAAGCACTTTTACATTTAGAATGCATGGATTAGTCTCATCCAGTTAGCTTGGAGACCTCATGTGCAATTCAGCTTTTTAAACTCTTATTTATTTAACTTAGAAACTAAGAAGAATTTGCATTTGCTTTGTAGAAAATGGAATGAGAAGTCATCTTCATTATAGCATAACGTAATTTAGTATGGGTGTTAGATGTTAAATTACCTTGTAAACCTTGTAAACACGTTTTTTCAGGTTGTGACAAAAATATGTTTCCCAGCTGATGGACTGTTAGGAAGAGGTCTGGAGTGAGAGAATTTTTCTTACAGAACCAGCCTATCTGTTCTTGGAATTTTTAGAAGAGTCCCTTGAGTACTACAAGAAACATTAATTTAGCTGTGAGGTGTTTTTATGATTTCAATTTAACTTCAGCTCCTCAAACTCTCTGACACATCCTTACAAAGAATACCTTGAACAGATAACAGAAAAAAAAAAAAGAAAAAGAAAAAGAAAAAGAAATACATATATATATTATTATTTGTATTATTCAGATCTGTAAAGAAGAGTACAGGTTCTTGATTGTTCCAGAGATGTTTTAAGTGGAGTTATCTCTGAAGGGTCATGCAGTTCTTCTAACTAACCCCAGTTTCTGGCCAGTAGATTCTGTAAGCTTCTATCTGAAGAGTCATAAGATACCTTTGAATTATTTTGAAGTAGAGCAATAAAAAATGTAACCAGAAACCATTAAGATCAACAGGAAAGGTGATTTTTTTTCCCTTCCCCAATGCTCAATATGCAAGAGAGTGTGTTGTTTGACACAGCTGTTAAAAGAGGCACCGCTCGCTCTTCTCTACTTATTTAAAAAATGTATCTTTCATTAGCTCTTTACAAGTTCTTGGGCATGGGAAAAAATATTCTAAAACCCTAGTTATAAAGGATGGTCCATATTTGCAAATCTCTGTAAATGTTAAATTAAAAGGTTGTCAGAGTGACAAATTATCTAGTCTGCAGTAGTATAAACACTTTCTTAACAGTTCATACAGTTCAATGCAGTTACTTCTACCTAAATTTTGAGCTTTATCAGATCAATGCAAATGGCTAAAATTCCTAAAATGCTCAGCTTGATTACTGCACATACTCTTGTTCTTACAGACTCTTAGCTCAACTATTGCTCTATCACTTGTATTTATCAGCATTTGCTGATAGATTTGATGGGGTTATCAACTGTCACCACTCTGTGGGAATTAAACATCTGCTTACTAGTGGTGTCCTGTAGTGACTTTTGATGTACTACAGTGCTCCAAGCAATCCCTCAGAAGTTTGATTGCCCTCTTTAGTGCAGATAAATATTTCATAATTATGATAAAATTACTCCTTAGAAGTACAGAAATTACAAAATGAAAACCAATGCTCTTTCCCACATCAAGGTTGTTTCATTACAAAACAGGCCTGCATCACCCTTTTTCTTTCCTGTGAATAGATGATTCTTTGAGAATCATGATGACCTAAAAGGTTCTTTACTATTTTACTTTTTTCCCATTGGTCACTTTTTTGGTTTCAGGAAGCCTTTCTCAGCTTCCTTTATCCTTTCCTCAGTCCACAAAGTTCAAGTTCACTCTGTTCCTGGGATTTGCATTTATTAACTCACAAAGCAACAGTGAACATAAAGACCAGCTCAGTCCTTTGTCTGGGCTTGGCTGCTGCTACTTGTCCTCCCTACACGGCTCACTCAGCACATGTGCTGGGTTCTGCTTCCTTTAGGCAGCCGCTGACAAGCTGTGGATATCCTGGTGGCATAACAAGTCGTGGCCAGCTGAGCTTACCTTAGCCCCTTTTGGGCTACTGCAGAGAGCAACAGGCTTTTTGAGGATCTGTAAAGTACCACTTCCCCTGTATGTAATACATATTTGTATTTGAGTTACTGTTGTGATTGCAGCTTTTGCAGGGAAGCCAGAATTTGCTTTGTACTTGTTGCTGAGGTGTGGCCTATTGGCTCTACTGCAAAGGTGATCCAAGAAGCTAGGTAAAGAGCCAGATGGTGCCTTCAGCTAACTCAGTGCTGCTCTGTTAATAGCAGGTTTGTTTAAAGCTGTCCTGGATGTGTCTACCTGAGCTCACATGACTGCAGTTAGACACATTGAGTCAGATTGTTCTCTCTTGCCTGTAATGGTGTAAAGGTTGGATGATAATCAGAGGTAGGTAGCTGTGTTCACTTTATGATGTGGAAAGAAAAGGATACCTCCGGGGAGTAATTTAGCCCATTGGTCTTAAACATCTATTTTAGATTATATGAATAATCATCTGCAAGTGTACTTCTGTAAAAGGAGCTGAGATGACTAGCTTAGACTTGCTGGCTTGAGTTGGGTGAAGTATATCCTAAACACCTCTTCAGTCACCTCTTTATGTTGGGTGTGACAGGGGAACAAGGCAAACACATCCATTATCAGGACTGCCTCACTCTGCAACTCATACTGTACCACTGGGCACCAGAAGGCTGACTGGATGGTTTATTTCTGTTTTCCCATTGAAGACAACATTATAAACACATTCACCATAACACTCCCTTTGATATACAGCATTGCATAAACTTGTCTGCCTACTTCTTGCTTTTAAACAGGAGGCTAGAGGCACTGAAATAGGCCAGTCCTCTCTCATATGCTTAGTGCTGTATGAAGCTGCCTCTGAGCTGTGCCCACTCACCATGTGCTCATTGCTGGGGAGGAAGGGGGAGAAACTGGGGAGTACTCCCCACCTGTTCAGGAAGGAAGGGTCCTTCCCTGTCTCCACAAGACATGGGGAAAAGGTCTTCATGGCTTATCTTGAAATCCAAGAATAGTTACAGTTTGAGGATTACCTACTGCAGTTGTCATTATAATTGATGTATTCCAAGTCTCTGGCAATGGGTCTGCTTGGTTTAGTGTTAGATATGGTATGCAATCTAAGAAAACAGTACTTCCTCTAATTTCAGATAACTATTTCACTGAAGATTTTCTGGAGGGTTTTTTCCCTGCGTGGTGCAGATGAAATACTTGAAGTAGAATAAGCAGGAGATGAACTGTTTAAACTGAATTAGGGTTGGAGCTCCAGCACTCCAAGAGAGGTAGCATTAGCACTCCGGCAGTGTTAAGCCTTTACATCACCTGCTTTCCCTGTTTGTCTTACTGTTCTTTCCCTGCACTGGCTTCTATTGGCCTTTTTCTCTGCCTGACCCAGGAGCTCATTCCCCCAGTGTGCCAGTCTGCCCAGCTGAATCTCGTTTCTTAAAACTTAGAGTAACTTGTCTCCTAAACAAAAAGAAGTATAGTGCTTGAAGAAGCAATACATTCGACTTCGCATTTTAGTCATTGTACAACAGGCAGAGCCAGAAGACCAGCATCAAATGTTCTAAATTTGTGCATATGAAAAGTTGCAGGGTAGATTTTGGTCTCCTGTTGCTGTGATTTATTTTGCCAGGTGTTCAACAACTCAGCTAAGGAAACCATATGTTTCTCTGGCTTTGTACCAAGAAGTAAAACCTTCTTTTTTTTTTTTTTTTTTCTTTTTTTTTCTTTTTTCTTTTTTCTTTTTTTTCCCTAACAGAACACCAAACAGCTAAAAATTAAAACTCTAAAACTAGAATCAAAATAGTTATTCAACAGGCTGTATAGGGTTGGCTTGATATTTATTTTCTCTATGTCATATTTCTTTGATGTAAATTAAAAAGTACATACTAAGGTTACACAGATTAATTTGCTTGGCATGACAACATGCACTACAAAGGCCAGAGTCCAGCTCAGCTGCATTAAATAGGTAATATATTTTGTTTAAAGTTTCAATTAAAACCTGGGGTCAAAAGATAAAATGGTCCCTGTGGGATCTTGAACACTTTAATGCCAATATTAGGATTGCTTAAGGATCAGCCTCTGCTCTAGATGTCTTTTGCGTTCTTGAAATCTGATATTGTACAGTTGATTGTATTACATTGCTTTTAAAACCACACTGGCCCACCTGCTACAGTAATTCATACTCCTTGCCAGTGAAGTGGTGTGAGGTGGAGCATGGGGGCTTTATTTTAATATTGAACAGTAAGAAGATGTTGGGGTGTCATTGTTCAGGATTAGACTGGGAAGATACTGTCATAAAGACAAATGTCATGATCACATTTCATCTACCCTTGCTAACTAACATCTGAATGTCTATTTTCAAGTGCATTTCATGCAAAATCTTGTAAACCTTTTTGATGAGAGAAATGCAAGTTACAGAAGAAACTAACATTGCAGGAGTTAATATGGTTAATGACACAGTTTAGATTTCTTCTTGCTAATCTGCTACATTGCACATGGACAGAAAACAAATCATACGCTAGTGAAAGCCAGGTACAGAACAGGAAAGGGGAGCCAGATTTTACATCTGGTGCAGAGGTTTGCATCATAAGCATAAAGGCTTAGCATGTAGAGAGACTTTCTGTGTTGATGATTATAACATAACTATCACTTTATTTGATTGTGCTTTGGGGTGAATGTGGCTGTTTGTACAAACCTGTTAACATTGTTAAGGCTCCTATCCCATTTGCCCCTTGCTCCCATTAAATGTTTTTTTATTGAATTACTTTTAAATATTGTTTAGAATTCCAAAAAACACTTTTGTTGGTGTAGTTTTACAGTTCATACTGTGCAAGACTTACTTTTTAAGAGCCAAAGATGATTAAGCTGTGAAATGCGTATCCCACTTCATAACTTATGCAGAGCATGTTACCTACACTTGTCTGAGCTCCAGTCATCAATGCACACTCACTGCGCATCTCGCAAACCTTTCCTGATAATTGCTTACTAAATGTGCATTTCAAACACTTTTTCTTGAAAGATCATATTGGTTGGAAAAAAAATGATTTTTTTTTCTTTCATATGTATATCATATTTCATGTTCTGGAATGAAGATAGAGTCTACTCCAGTAGTAAGGGGTGTAAAAGGTTTTGCTTCCTTTTTCCCCCTCAAGCACCATCAGGCTGCTTTAACCCTAACCCTGTCCGAGACTTTGCAGACTACTGTAGTTCATATTTGCAGTCCAAAGCTTGAGTGTAAATCTCTGGGCTGATTGAGCTGTCTCCTGTTTTTTCACTTTGTTTTGTCTGAAGGATTCAAACTGGGTATGAAGGCTACAGCAGTGAGTTGCTGAGTGGGTGGGACATGCAGTGCTTGAGACCATTTTTTTTTGGACCATTGATCTATAGTTTCTTGTGAAATGCTTGAATATACTCAGACAATATTCAGAAAGGGCCAAGAATGTATTTGTATTTTAAACGTACAGGATTTTGTATGAAAATAAATACTAACATGACACTTGTAGGCTAAAAATATAGTCCAATACTGAAACTGGACTCCAGGGATTCCAGTTAGACATGATCGTAATAGAAGGTGCTTCTATTAAGAGTATTTTAAAGAAACCTGTTCTGGCATAATGTCTGTGTTATACTGACAATAACATAAAACATAAAATAAAATATATGTATAATATATGTGTACGTAAAGTAAAAGGCAAGAAAAGAGTACAATCACTTGTTCAGTTATGAATTCTTAGTTTGTACCTTACAATTTACTGCTGGCTGCACATCTGCTGGGAAATGAACTTAACTCTCTCAGGTGAGCTCAGGGCCTCAGTTTCTGTCAATTTGCTTCTTTCACTGGAAGTCTTTGTGTAACAACAAACAGCTGTGCTAAGTCCATGCTGTTCTATGATGCAACTTATTTTGTTTTGCCCTTCATTTGTATCTGTTTTCCACTTCAGGTATTTTCCTTGAAAAGTAGATTATTGGTCTAATTAAATCAGATCGAAGGCTTTGCTTTGGCTAATTGAGAACTATAAGAATCTGCTCAACCAAAGTATGTGTGGATTGACTCCCATCCATCAAAAACCCTCCTAAAATACAATGCACTCCTTGAAATCTTCAAGGAGATTATTCTGTGAAAGGGAAAAAAAATAGAATATGCTTAGTCTATGCAGAACTCGATGCTCATTAAGCTCACATGCTTCATCTGTTTCAGAGATGTACATGCATTGCATATTTATCACCAAGACTGAAAAGTGCAGTGTATTTTGAAGAGTAAAGTATAACATCAAACTATGCTTCTAGATTTATTGTTATTGTATGCACTGATACCTAAGAGAAAAAAAAAAAAGAATGAAATTATGGATCTAGAGAGGTACGTTTATGGTAAGAGCACCTGTGGCCTTAATTTGCACAGGACTACACATCTGCGTTATGAAAGACACAGACCCATTGTGGTATGTGGGGTCACAGACCTCTCCATCTTTTTCTAAGGCAACCTGTTTATATTCCCAATTCAAAGAAATAGTGGAAAAATGAAATTTAAATCCTGATTGAAGGTATACGATAGAGCTTTTCCTTTTTAAAATGCACCTCTGTTGTCTTTTCTTTTGAGATTTGCTCTTATCAATGCCAAACTTTGTTCTGGAGTTTTCTATGTTACATTTTTACCATCCAGAAATTTTGGTGGCAGATAACTACATGTGCACATTTACTCTGCATTGTCTCCTTTAGAGAGACAATTTTTCAGTTGTCTTTTCAGCAATGTCTTTTGAAATCCTAAGAGAAGGACCACAGAAGAATTTATGCTCTTAATCTGAAAGTATGTGTACATGGCACAGTGCTATTACATCCATAGTTTAATTGTACTCACTCATCTATAAGTCTGCTGTTCTCCCTGCAAGAAGATTTGGCAGAGATCTGGCTGCCATGGTACTGAAAGAATGGTGTTACCTGCAGTGCATCCAACACCAAGAAAATCAGAAATCGGTAGCTGGGAGGTTAATGTAGAACTATATAAGATTCTTTCAGGCAAATGGTGCTTAATTGTCTTCTAACAATATACAATGCGTATAGAAAACCTCATCTTCTGTGTTTTCCTTTTGGAGGATTTACATTAAGCTCATATTCCACTTCATTATCAAGTATAAAGTTAATGTTCCTGGGGAAATAGCTGGTAGGGAGCTGATCCTTTCTTCTTATTATTTAATATCAATATTTAATATTTATTATTGCTATTATTCTTTAATTATTCTTAATTCATTTATCCTGGGATAATTTTAGCATTTTTTGTTTATGCAGTATTTTGAAAGAAGATTTTTCAATCCCAGTGAATCTGAAGAAATATAGAAAGATTGCTTTGGATAATGGTAGTCTTGCAATTGATCTCTCTTTCTTGCAAAGAAAATCAATTTGAGTACCAGAATTTTAGTTACAGCCGTATAAGTGTAGTTAAAAGAATCCATTACTCATTCCTTTGTCATAAAGTATTAATGGAGGTGTTATTGAACTACATGTACAGTCCTTTAAATAATGTTTCAGTTTCATATTAATGTGTTTTCTTGTATGATATTAGTAAATAAGAGCTACAATTTAATTATCTGTGTTTCTCCTTGTGGAATAGTTTAAGAAACGAGTGTGTAAGTAGCAAAAGTGGGTGTATAAATAACCTCGTAAAAAATGAGACATTCTTTGAATGACTGATTTGTCTCCTTTTGCTCCAGTTGGCTGTTGAATTTCTTACCACCATTCATTGTGCAGGCACTGCTGCACATGGTTGCATGTTGATACGTGTTAGGGAACCAAGATAACTCTCAATTTGTCTTACGGTTACCACTGCCCTGAATTTCTTCTCTGCTGCTGTTAACTTTAATGGTAAAGTAGAATACAACTTTCCTGAACTTTACAGACCTGTCAAATCTCATTAATATTTTTTGTGTCTCTGTGTGTGTGATCTCTCTCAGTTTTTTAGCATGAGTTCTGAAAGATTTTACAAATTAAATACTTGTTAAATTCTGAAACCTCTTTACATGTACCACTGGTTTGCATACTTTCTGCCAACACAGGGTCCACTATTTTCCTAATGACTAAATCATTTATGTTGCAACATTATAAAAAGTCGGATTTGTAACTGACAATTATTGTTCTTATTTTAATCTTTCTTAGACATAGAAATAAACCCTGGATGATGGAATTCAAGCCATACATATTTTCTCTGTAATTTTGGGGGAAAAACTATCTGCAGATGAAAAGCTTTTTATTAAAATTGCATTAGGCTAACAAATAAAATCACTTGATTGAATTAACATTTCAATTAACATTTGCTAGATTTTTTTTTTTTTTGTCTTTGAGTATGGCAGTTGCAGAGCCTGACTCAGTTTTCACATCATTTTGATGTCTTTTTATACAGGAGTGTTCTTCTAAAATTATGTAGAAAAAGGAAATTAATAACAGACCCTCCAACAGTACTTCCTTCCATTGTAATGACACGTTTTAATCACCTATAATGTAGCAAATCATGTGGTTTATGGGCAGAAAACAGACTCTTCAGGAAGGAAAAAAAATGTTCACATAGAGAGAATTCCCTATAAAGACTTTGAGGAGATAAAATTCCTTTTTCTGCAGTTTGACATTTAGATTGACATATTGTCTATGCTTCATTTCTAGAGGCACAGCTCAGAAATACCCTCAAAGTTTTAGGAGGTTAGCTCGTAAAGTAGCTGAGCTCTTAAAACCTATTAAAAATTGAATTTGCCAGTGCACTGAAGATGTTAATCTCTTCCTATATCAGAACGCATCATGAAAAATAGATGAGAGTCTTGGATCCTTCTGAAATATGGCAGTGCATTCAGCACATACTACCAGCAGATAACTACTTCATCTCTTATGGCTGCTTACATTTCTTTTTAAAGGATCTTGATGCTAATTGCTTGAAACTTTGCCAAGATGTAACAGGTTGGGCTGAAATTTTCCACATAAAAAAAAAAAAAAAAGGCAATATGTTTTCCTCATTCCCTGTATGCTAAATGAAGCAGGAGCCTCTGGGAAAAATAGTAGGCAATCAAATAATTAAACATTCTACCATAAAGCATACGTCCAGAGAGACAGGAGCAAAAGGGAGCATATAGCTTGACTTCTGTTTTTTTCCAGTCTTTCAACACTTGACTTCATGATTTTGTTTTGCTCATAATAAAATATAATGTTATGCTACTTATTTGTGAGTGCCAACATAGTGGAAAAAAAATTTACATGATGAATTTGATCATGGGTGTTCATGTTTTTTTTTTTTCCTGCTTTTTGTTTGTTTTGATTTGGCTTGTTTTTTGTTTTGTTTTGTTTGTTTGTTTTTGTTTTTGTTGTTGTTGTTGTTTTAGTTATTTTGGTGGTGGCGTGTTTTTTTGTTTGTTTCTTTGTTTTAAATAGAATTTTTTGGTAGGATCACTTGGGTACTGCTGGGACTGAAACATCCGCTCCTTCTGTGTATTTAATCAGATATCCAAGACCAATGCAAGTACAGAATACTATTTAGACAGTTGAATTAGAAATCCTGGTTTGCTAGCTTAATAGGCTTTTGCCCCTTTTTGAAAGAACTCTTATTTTCTGATAAAATTCAAGTTGGCTTCCCTTAGCCTTGGACAGCATTACTTCTTACTCTACATCATGCAAATTCCTGAAACTCAAATGTCTGTGCCACATTTTGCCAAGTGTATGGTGACAAAAGTAGGAAACAAGCAAACAACAAAATCTAACTAGGCCTTGTCCAAATTTCTTTAATGAAGAAAACCCTCTCTAGCCTCTGTTTAAAAAAAAAAAAAAAAACTAGTACTAGCTCACATGGTAAAAGGTCTTTCTATTTTGCCTCTTTGAGCAGGTTGGTAGTACCTTTTTCTCTGAGTTTTGAAGGTGTAATAGTTGGCCTCAGACTTAAATATAAAATATAAATAATTCTGGGGAAAAATTATTTGGTATGAGTCATCTGGTGATATGGTGAAATCCTGGCTGCTGCAGGCTTTTTCAGTTTTTTCACTTGGGCAGGGGTATATTTACATCTAGAGCCCTTGCAAAAGAGCTGTGTCAGTGCTGGGTATTAATCTGAAAGCAGCTATTCTTCACAACTACCTACTTGTTGATACTACTTATTTCCAAACTTTGAGAAATTTGATCATATTTTTTCTTGGAGATGGAGCCTTTCTTTCTCAGCATGAGAAGTCCTTTCTCACAAACATAAAGCCTACAATTATCTACACCACAGTGTGGTTTCTGACAGCACATTCTTCAGCATTGCCTTCCTCAACATTAAGGGGTTTTGCTTTGAAAAAAAGTTTAATTTTGGTCATTTCATACGTGACTTCCTAAGACTAGCAATTTTAAAATTATGGATGCTATATTCTAATTTAATCTAATTGCGGCAGATGAACGTATTTAACTATCTTCAGAGATTATAGGGGTTTTTGTCTTGCCCTCCCACCAGTCTTTCAGGACTGTTTTCTTAACCTTGACTAGTGTGGGTTTTTTTTTTGTTTTGTTTTGTTTTGTTTTGTTTTTTTAAGATCTAGGTTCTTGGTGTGTTATGGTTAAATGCAAACTCATTCTGTATTCTTCCTTCTGCTCCATGCTGTGCAACGTAGACTGATGAAAAAGAAGTAACTTTTATATAGTAGATGTGATAAAAATTCTGTTACTTAGAGACTTATGGCTGAAACTTCACAGCTGGGCCTCTCTCTTGCAATTCTGTTCCAACAAGCCTTTCATCTAAACCATGCTCTTTCAGCCCTAACAAGGCTATAACTCAGAATCTCCTCACTCAAGTGTCTGTAAGGCTATTTTCTATTATTTTTTCATTGCAGGTGTTCAAAGCACTTCACCTTTTCCAAGATCTCTGCCCATTTAATAAATAGAATATTGTAAATGAGATAATAAATCTGTGGAAATCTTGAAAATTCGGTGGCATTCTCATTAGCGTGTGTTTCACCCTATAGGAGAAGCATACATGAGAATGAGCCGGCTGCCAGAAGCGGAGCACTGGTACGTGGAGTCACTGCGATCCAAGAGCGACCACATTCCAGCACATCTCACCTATGGGAAACTGCTGGCCCTGACGGTGAGTTAATCAGCACTTCCAGGGGTCGGTCCCAGGCAAGGTGAAGGGACGGTAAGACTTTGGCCTGAAAATTACTGATTGCAGTGTTCTAGTTGTGCTTGCTAAGGAAGGAATTTGATAGTGTATGTTTTTTCTTTTGTGAAACATTGTACTGAACTATTACCTCCTCTGTGATGGAATAAAGCAGTAGTTAGAGCACTGAAACAGTAAAATATTTAGTTAAAAGCGCCTTCTTTATCAGTAGTTAGGTCACAAGTATAATGATATCAGTACAAAAAAGGTATCTAGTGTTTGACCCAAGGCTGTGGTAACAACCTGTGGCAGAGCTAGGGGTGTCGTGTACTTTGCAAATTATGTCTCATGCTTTGAATTTACACTTCTTTAGATGTCTTTGAGCATGCAAAATGGAAATAATCAACTCCTGTCTAAAAGTTACTTCTAGCAAATCAGAAGGGTTGGACTTTTTCATTTCTTCAAAATTTATTCTGCCTTTTCAGTAAGGAGGAACTTTCAGCTCCATCTAGACTAGCCCCCTGATAGTTACAGCAGAGTGCCAGTCCCTCCTTGATTTTCATACATTTTGAAGATGAAAAGGGTTTTCTGTTCTATTCACTAAAATAGCCCTGTTTTAAAACTACTTTTCACTTCTTTCCTATTTTTTCTGACAGTATCCTCTTTCCTGTCTGTTTTTTCCACATTTGCTTTCATTGTTCGCCCCACTGGTTTCATATATCCTTTCTACGCTCTACTGATACGCCTTTGTATGGCTCTTCAATCAACGTGCTCCAGCCTGAGTCAACTTTTCACTCAACTTTTCACCAGCTATAAGCTTTTACTTTGACCTTGTTTATGTCCTGTCCAATCTTTAAGCAAAATATGTCCTTGGACACAGGGTAGAGATCAAGTCAAGAAAAACAGTTCCAAATTAATTTCAGCCGATCCACTGCTGCTAAAAGTATCTGAGGGGAGAGATAAGAAGGGGGAGAGATTAGAACAGAAGGCCTCTATCTGAGCAACAAGTAACATAATTAGAAAGAATTTAAAATTTTTCAGTCTTACCACTTAATGTTCAATAGTTTTATAAAAATTCTCTTGATGAGAGGTTGTAGCTTGTGCTACAAGTCAAGCTGTTAGTGTTATATTCCCACTCCCTGTCAGATTCAGTCTCTGGAAAAACATTGTTCTACTAAAATTTCCAGTTCTTGTTAAAATTTCCCAGATATTCATTGATTATTTTCCTCTGGAATAAAACTGTGAGTAGGTTACACAGCAGAATTACCTAAATTACCTTGTTTTTTCCAGCAGATATCTTCATATCTTGCACCTAAGAATACTATCAAAAAGATGGTATTATTGGTTTCTTCTTAGATCTTTTGACACAGAAATTCCAATTTGTTAGAATTGCTGTGGGGAAAGGATGAGATTTCTCAATTAAAATCCATTTCGTTTTTCCTTTCCCTCTCTCTCTTTCTTTCTTTCTTTCTTTCCCTTCCCTTTGTACACTATGGTTAGTTTTGTTCATTTTCTGGACTTCCATGTATGTGAAATATAAGCCTGCTAAGGAAGGTCTTGCAGTTTCTCAAGGAAAAAAAAAGTATCATAATTTTCTTCAAAATAACAACCCCCCTAAATCCAATAACTCCTTACAGACCTTGTGAGCCACTGAAAAGAAATTCTGGATTTTGTCCCCTCATTATGAATTTTCAGTTGTAGGATTAACTATCAGTGGCATACCCCAACTTTGGAAAGGAGGTGATGAATAATGCACGCAAATGCTTATAGTAGAATTGAACTGTTTGCTTTTCTTCAGGGATATAAACACAGGATACATATGAGGTGGATTTTGCCTTGAGGATCTCAGCTATGCTTGTGTCCCATTAGCAAAAAGGACAGGATTTATATACAGCTTTGAAGACTGAATCCCTCACCATGCTAGGCCAATAAAATACTCTGCCTGTCCTTTCCCAATGCATACTTGCTATTCTGTACTCACTCTTTGCCATAACTGTAGTCTGTTCCCATCACACCTGTTTATTATCATCTCTTGACACTTTTTTTTCTTTTATTTCTGCCACTTCTTCTGATATTCAGGGCAACACGTACAGATAGGGCTCATGTCTCTTTTAATAACAGCAGCATAAGCTGAAAATGCAGCACTGATGTCCTTCTTGCCTGTAGTGACATTTTCATAAATGCAAGAAAACACATTGATGACAACATAATTAGAGATAGTGGGAAATTTCACAGGTGGATATTTTGTTCATGACAAAAATGTTAATTTGTCTTTTTTGTATTCAAATGCATTTCATTTGGTTCTTTTAGTTACAAAGTCTGAAAAGATATTCATTAAAAAATTGGATGAGGGAGATATTTGGCTGTATAATACACATTTTATCTCTGTGTTGGTCACTTATCCCTAAGATGTTTTGCAGTCTACCATCTGCTCGATGATTCACATTAAATGAATTTTGACTAGTTTCTATTTTCTAGCCTGTACTAGTATTAGTTCCCGTCACAAATATATGATTGCTATAAATGACATCCTTCCTGCAAGACTGCACAGACTTTCCTGGAATTCAGTAGCTCTAGAACTACTCCCTTTGGCGTAGTTGTTTCAGTCCATGCTGATCATAAGGTACCACAGTAATTTATTCTTCCATTTAACTTTGCTACCTAGGCCTATGGTCATTTATTCACAGCCAGTGTATTTATGAGGGAGAAAAGTCTACTTCAGTAAGTTTTCAGATGTTAGAGGAGAGATGTTTTAGAGGCTTGTTTCCGTTCATCTGTCGTATGCATTTTGGAACCAAACCTTCAGACTTTTTGCAGTCCTTTGTCTGAATGCAAGTAATGAGACAAAACTATTGACAACAATTCTCTGTCTCTTTAGATTCTCTGTCTCATAGAATAATTCTCTGTCTCATAGAAATGTGAGATGTTTGATAAAATAAAGGGTAGGAGTAGGTGCTAGTATAGATAGAAAATTCTTCTCTGTCAGTGAAGTTAAAGGATGTGGGTGAGAGGAGTACGATTTCAGAGAAGTTTCCAAGTTTCAGCCAAAGGCAATTCTATTACCGTACTATTAAAAAAAAAAAAAAAAAAAAAGAAAGAAAAAGGCAGTAAACTCCAACCTGTAAAGTTCACAAATTCATCTATGTTTTACTTCCTGACTTACATTCCAATAAAGCAATAAAATGGCATAATTTCAACCCCCCATTTTTTGCCCCCTTAAGTCTGTTGCCAATATTAATGCTTACTTCATGACATGATGCATTTATTCCCTTAGTGCCAATCTAGATATCTGCACCAGCTTCTTGTACCTTATATGTTTTTTGTTGGTTTGTTTGTTTGTTTGTTTCCTATGAGGAAATGTGAGGCTGACCTATAACCAGTGTGTAGACTGGAAAACAGCTTTCTCATTATATCAGGCTATCATTTCCCAACTTGCAGCAAAAACTTGTCAGTTTCTTAGACAGAGACATAGAAGCAAGTGAACATTCTAGAGAGTAAACCATTATTTTATTCATGTTGTCTGGCCTTGGTTCTGTCAAACACAAACTAGAATCTCTGAACATGAAAAAGTATCTTTTCTGAATTCATGATTACCTATCCATGTCCTTTTTTTCCTTTTTTTTTTTTCTTTTAATAATGGGTTTTCTAGCACACTTAAAATAAAGGTACAGTATTCTACATGAGTTTAGTAGCTTAGCAATGAAAAAAATATATGTTACATATACATTTATTTCCAACTTGAACAATAACCACACCACATGAACAATCTGGTATAAATAAAATATTAAGTGTACTTTGAGTAGGGAATTGGACAGGATGATATCTTAAGGTCTTTTCCAGCATGAATTGTTCTATGATTCTTTGTATCTATCTTCATTTTTATGCTGAAGCTAATTCCACTTTACTAAAATGCATTATTCTGAGTCAAGACCCATGTATAGGCACATATTTAATATTAAAGACTATTGTTCTCTCATATTGAAAAGAGATTTTAAAGGAGAATTAGCTTGTACTGGAATGGGTTACCTTTTCCAAGCTCTAAAAAAGGTAAATCACAATTTGTCCACTGTGATAAATTTAAAATAATTGCAATCATGCTGTGAGTGACAGATATTAATTTATGTCATCATCTCTATCCATTTGCATGTAGCTAATATTGCTACTGTTCTGAAGGGCAATTTAAATTTTAAACTTGCATTTTATGAGAGATGAGATGAACAACACCAGCACAAGCATAATCTATGCTATTTAATTTTACTTGTGCTAATTCTCATATTTTTTTATATGCTCAAAATAAGCGCACATAATTTGTAGATGATTTCATTCATAAACTTGCATATAGTCTGAAAAGTCTTCATAAGAAAACATGAAGTTATTTCTGTTCAACATTCTCTTCCCCAGAGATGAACAATACTAAAAACCTCTGAGAATGTTAATAAGCAGCTTGTTTACTTCTAGAAATAATTTAATGAATAGTACAAAATGTACTTATTCAAAAACAGGGAAATTCTTAAAACTATTTTTTTTTTTTTTGAGGTTAGAATTACGGGAAAATTGAGAGTATAGGGTGTTACAAGCCCAGTTTCTAGCAGTTTATTAGACAAACCTGAAAAAATAATGTTTTCTTCTTTAAAGGCTACATAAATTTTTGCATGTGTATACCTGGAAATATGGAATGATGCAAAACCAAGGAAACTCAATAAAAATCCAAATAAAACAAGCTTCCCTTCACCACCCCTGAAAACCTGCTGAGGACAACATCTGGTCCAGCAACATAATTTCAAATGCTGAATGTGACATTTCTTCACAAAATTATTCTCAGTTAAATTTACTTTCTGAATAACTGTAAATATATATTCCTAAAACTCAAAATACGCTGTTCAGCTTGTAATAACTTTAATTTACATTTTAATATCAATATTATAAACACAAAGCAAAGCACACACACAAGAACAAACCACACACAGACAGAAAAAATATATGTTAATTTGTCATTGATTCTTGAAACACCTAAATGGCATAAATGCATGCATATTGCATATTTATATGCGACAGAAACTTTTGAGTCAATTATTTACTAATTATTTTTTTTATTTTTTTTTTTTAGTGCAAATACTTGTCTTTTGTCTTGTTAGTTTTTTGTGACACAAGAAATGCCAGGTGGACTTTGATGTGCTGCTGTATCTGCAGAAAAAAAAGAGACCAACTTAAGGCTCCAAAGCAATGACTAATGAATTTACAGTTCCACAAGTCACAAGTATTTCATAACCCATATATTGGATAATGTTATATGTTCATATCTAAAGATTAAAGGATACTAGGCTACAATTTTTCTGATAATATATTAGAACAGCAAAAAAATTAGTGGTTAAAAAGCATGATTAGTAGCTCAGCTAGTATAATAATGGAAAAACAGACAGATGTCTGTGGCTTAAGTTGGTGCTTTTGTTATTGTTTATTTTTCAGAAATATGTGGCTGTTTAAGACTTACCTCAGTGGTTTAGCATTTTATATTTCCAGTGTTTTTTTCATGTATGTAATTTGTTACACTGAATAAATTACGTGAGAAATTTGTCAATGGGACATGCTAGCTGACCTGGCCAGTCTACTTGTAGTACATGAGTCTAGAGTCACGAAACCTGAGCCTCATCCCTTGCTTAGCTAATTTATTGCTCTATCTCAAAGAAAAACATAATGTTTGTGAAGTATTAAACATAGCAAGGCTCCCGGTTCTAAGATAAAAACGAGTCTGTTAGAATGACAATGCCAGGTGAGGCCTTGAGCATAAGCTGTAATTTATTTTCCATTTTATGAACAAACCTTCCAGCAGAAAAAGGGTTAGCTATCATCTAAAAAAAAAAAACATAAAATAAAAATCATGCATAAGTAAGGTTTTTATAATTTTCTTTTATCCTGTCATTTTAATCTCCTATTAGAGAGAAGACTGAGAAGCCCTCCTTTCTCATGTCTGGCCTCTGCCATCAGGCCGTGGATGGCTGTTGTAGTAGCACTCAAGTCTGAGAAGCTTTATTTCAATTATAGATAAATTTGGTTTGAAGATTTGTTTCATCTGTTATGAGTGAAGTTGAGCCCACAAACCACCCCTCGCAGCTTGCAGCAGTGCCTGTAATTGCTCATGTACTTAGGGACAGCCCCATATTGTAACATTTATCATTTTGCATATAGGAATTACAGGCTTTACTGTATTCCTTTGGAAAAAAAAATGCACAGTGTTTCTTGCATTTTACATGGCTCCACACAGTGCTGTTAATCTCCTGTTTTTTACTGGCTTGGAAAATCACCCAAAGTGCTATAAAAAAAATTTACTTTGCCTTGTAAAATTTCTATGTTACAGCTCCAAACCGTATTAAATTCAGTAATAATCACCCTAGAATGTTCCCTAAAATCTAAAATATTTTAAAACATTTTCTCCAAAGGGGGACAGTGAGAAAGGAGGACATAGACTGATAGACACTGACAGTGTTTTGGATTAAAATAAAAGAAACAGGATTGTGACATCCCAGTATCGACACTGAAGTTAAATACAATTTTTAAGGTTCAGAATATTCCCTCCTCAGTGGGTGGCCAAATTTTTGCCCACAGTTGTTTGTTGCTTATTTTCCAGAGAAACAGAAGGCCAGAAAGCTATGCTGCCATTGTTGGTTAATTGCTAAATTACCCAGAGTGCCACTATCAAGTACCCTACTATATTCAGTAATTGGTGTAGTCCTTGAAAGTCATCTCAAAATAAATATAAATAAGTGACAGCACAGAAGTAAATGGAAGGTAGGAAGAACAGAAAGACATGGGACAGCATAGGCAAAGGGGAACATAGCGCAGTAGCAAATAGACTAATTCAACAGTTTCTATTTCTGTAATTATTTGCTTATTGTGTTCCAGCACAGAAAGGAAATTTGCATTTGGATAGCTCTGTTATATTGTCGCTTTTTATTTCCCTGTTCAATTGCTACCAATTGCTATCAACTTACACCAATTGGAGCATGGGCAAAGTAGTACAGCCATGAAGTCAGAAGAGTTAGTTCTCTTCTGAGTTAGCAATTGAAAAGCTGTATGTTGAATGTAGGCAAGATTTCCTAGAACAGTTTATCCCTTCTTTTAATAATTAATAACGTTAAAACAACAAAATATATATTTTTAGTGATATTTATTTTGGGAATGATAAATAGATGCCTGCACTTAAAAAAATCTTAAAACTATGAAAAGACTTTTTCTGAATGGGTCATTTGATTAGATGAGCAAAGCTGTTAGATATTCCATTTTGGGAAGCTAAATGCCCTGGCTGTTGGTACTGTATATAGGAAGACTTTTTTTTTTTTTTTTTTTTTTTTTTTTTTTTGGTAATGAAAATCATTTTTTTACACTTAAACAGCCAAAATAACAAAGTATAAATGACACTCAATACTTCAGTAGGCCCTCCCTAAGAAATCCAGTTGAGCCAAGAAATGTCCACTTCTTCTCTGTTCTGTGTTCAGTTTGTCTTTGAGTTTGACACAGACACTGTAATTTTTCTTGCCACTTTAAATTCCTTGGGGGTTAAAACTGATCCAAACACAAGGTTTGGATTTAGTTCTGAAATTTGCAAAATGTCAGAAGTTGTTCTTGTTTCCAGTTTACAAGCAATTTGTTTGTAGGGGATGGGGGAGTCTCTTCAATGTTGAAAGTCATGTTTATTGACTTCAGAATCATAAGCCCTACTTATTTATTTATTATTTATTAAGTCTGGTTTTCTGGTGCATCTGGA
Organism: Nettapus auritus; assembly: GCA_011076525.1. Classification (NCBI taxonomy): domain Eukaryota; kingdom Metazoa; phylum Chordata; class Aves; order Anseriformes; family Anatidae; genus Nettapus; species Nettapus auritus. Next base: position 51,715,329 of record CM021765.1, on the reverse strand, counting down.
GCATTAACACCTCCAGGCTGAATGTCAAGATTTCCAAATTACAGAAATCTCAATAAATGACATCTATTGAGCTTGTATTTCTTCTGAGGTTGGCCGCATGCCATAAATCTTGCATCCATAGATATACTTTTCAGTCCCCTTAGGATATATGTTTGGCTGCATGACAAGTGTAACAGAACTAATTGTAAAATTGAGTATTTTCCTTTAAATAGAAAATCTCCTTACTGGTTGGTAAATTACTCTGGTGTGGGTATTTAGGCACGTAACCCCTAACTAACCTCCTTCAGGGATCTCATCTTCTGTATCTTGTTTCTAACTTCCTGCAGACAGGAAAAGGGGAGCCCTAAACTTCTCACTTTACTCAACATAAATTTAAAGCTTGTTACTGAAAACACCAGTGACATAGGATGAACTGCTTCCATGAAAGAGAGAGATCTTTTTGTTTTGTTACATGGTTGAATATAGCTGCCAGTCACCTGTTATTACTCTGTGTGTAGTAATTTTGTCAGTAATCATAGAAAAATGCAAGATATAAGCCAAATTTACCGTAGAAGAAATACACAGGACTCAGTGAAAACAGTATGTGGAGATAGTGAATTTATATTCTACTGACTGGCTAGTGAAATACGAGCAGATACTAATACATGTCTTTATCAGAAAATATAAACTGTGGCTTAAGACTGAATGGAAAGTGCCTAAAATGGAAATTTACTTAAAATTTAATTACATATTCTTAAAATAAAATAACGTAAAGCTTAATGACTAAGGTGAACATTTCAATGTATGTCTAGACAGTAAATAAATCAGAAGGTATGGAATGAAATGTGTTTTTTAAAGGTTTATTTAAGATTGTACACAATCTTCATGAGTGTTAGCAGTGATTTAAAATGAAGTAAATAGCTTTTAGACTTCAAATTGCCCCCCCCCAAAATACTAAAAAATAGGTATATATTAAAAAACAAAAAACAAAAAAAAAACACTTCAAGGAAAACAAAACAAAACAAAACAAAAAAACCCTCTGCCTTTATTTCTTTTCTATACCATATTGAATGCTTTAGTAAAATGAGAATGCTTTTTGTGATATGAGACCCATAAAACAAGAAAATGGATGGGAAATAGCTCTAATATATTATTTCTTAATCAGATACATACTGCTTTACTAGAAGAAAATATCACCTTAATATACTCTGAATGATGCCCTGAGCCAGTAAAGTTATGAGCTGTGCTTTAGATTCCTAAATCTGTATGTAAGCAGTGATGTCACATTCAAAAATGCTTAAGCTCCAGTGGATTCCAACTCAAGTCAATGGGCAGTGCTTAAATCTCATCTCTCTGGTTATCATACCATTAATTATCCCCATAGATGTAGACTCAAGAGCCCAATTTATCTTAATACTTTCTAAAATAACCTTGGCTTATAGAAGAATTCCATTGACTTAAGTAGAAACTGAGTCAGGCTAGTAGATGGATTTTTAGCTAACAGAAGTAAACCTGTGGTTAAAAGAGCACTGGGGTGATGCATCTAGATGGAAGTGCACCACTTCCACTTAATGTGCAAAGAGAGGATTAAACTAAATCAAGATATTGCATTGTATTGATCCTATGAAGGCTTATTTCTCAAAATAACCCACTGGATTACATTAGTGGTATTCAGACTTGCCTGTGTGAGGACCCTGGTCCAATGAAATGACTGGGGAGGACAGCGTTGGTCACAACGTCAGGGTCAAGAATATGTGAATGTGTCATACTGGACAATAAGTAAGAAAGTTGCCTCATATTTACTGTGAGATAAACATTTGCATATGGTGAATATCATGCATTAGTAGTTACATATTTATACCCTAATGTCCTCCAAAGTAATCGATTTCTTGCTCCTGTACACTGAGATTAATATATTACAAGAAACAGAAAAAATATTCTCCCATTCTTGAAGTTTAGAGAGCTAGAACTTGAGAGTATCAGTGCTGGTAATTTCTTACCATGCTTATTTAAGGGTATGGGGGAGGAAAACTTTCTTTTAAAAGGTGGCATGGAAAAGGTAGGTAAAAACACTGGTTTTAGTTGGACAATGCTGAAAAAAGGGCTTAGGATGACAGTAAACTTCGCCCCCCCCCCCAATCTGTTTTTATAATAATGTGTACTATTGCTCATTGCAAATCTTGCCTCACATACATGCATACATGTGTTTTTCTGGACCAGCTGTTAACCTTTAAAAGTCATTGCTTCTTTGCTATGTTTCATTTTTTTTATTTTATTATGGTAAAGAAGAGATAAGATTTGTCTCTGCTGCACAGGAAGTATAGATACTGAGATAAATGTTGGACCTTTGATGTGAATAATGCAAATCCCATGTACTTAAGTAGGATTAGCATTTGACATACAAATTGTAGTGCAAGGCATTCACATTATAATTCAGAATAAAAAAAGAGTTGTAGAAACACAGAAAAATGAGGGAAAAGAAGAATCTGCTGATTTAGATGCTTAAATAGTAGATATTAAGTTACTTTTGTAAGTATTAAGTTAGAGGAGGGATGGAGGTCTTGTGTATGTCAGTGACCTCACTGTAAGATGTATCTAACTAAAACTTTTGAAAAGTTTATTGCTAATTTACTCAGTTATACACCATGTAAATTGTGTTTTTACTGTTCTGTGACACGTTTTATAAGGCAAAAACAGATGAAACAGATCTGCAATAATTTAAAGAAACCCGAAATGAAGCCACAGATTCAGTTCAGACATTTTTTCTCTCCTAGCATAGTCACTGTTACTGAAGAGGAATATTCTCGAGGGGAAAAAGGAAATATCTGAAATGACCGCTTTTTTTTTCTGCTTTCAGTGTCTGTAGTTTAATCAATCTTCTATTAAGAAATCTTTTCCATAACTCAATTCTTTTTATTAAAAAAATGAATGCTTGACAAAAGAATTGAGCAGATTTGGGGAACGACAGTCAACTGCATTAATGATGCAGTTAAAGATGGTGCAACTATATTGAGGAGTGAAGTTTCTGTTCTGCTGATTAAACCCTTATGCATTTGGAGAACAACTAATATTTACAAAATATTAAATTGGTTTAAATTGCGGAGACCACCTAACTAGTTGAACCACCTTGCTGGTAGCCACTGTGTCATCATGGTTTACACAAGAGAGTTATTCAGAGCTGCTCAGCTGTATTAGTCTTTTCCAATTTTATTAGCATCTCAGGGTCCTTGGGCCTCCAGCAGCCTGAAGCGCACCAGCTGCCTCAACATGAATTTGGCACAGTCTGCACAGGGAGGGGAAAATTGGGGCTGGTATTAAAAACAGTAGATTTGTCCTCACTTTTAAAATGTTTTAAGGATAAATGCAGGGTATTTTACTTATCCGTCAGCTGTCCCTAGCTAGCTTTCTTCTTTTGTCGTGGCAATCATACGTCTTTTGTAGGAAAGCCCAGTTAACCAAATGTCTGACCATATTAGTAAGGTCAGACCTGTTGTCTCGTCTCTAGGGAAGAAGCAACCAAGGAAGCAAAACCCCTTGCAGTCAACTTCTACAAAGAACAGGTGTCTTAAAAATCAACCTCCCAAATTCATATTTGAACATTTAACTGTTTCCCTGCCAAAACTGCAAGCAGCCAGCCATTCTGATTTGAAGTCCACATGATTTCTGGAGAGCAGGATATTTCTGAAAGCCAGGACAACTGGCATGCTAGGTTATAAGAGACATGTATCAGTTAAATTTACTTTACATTGAAATCTGGAAATCATGGGCAATTCTTCCTTATTTAGGCCCAGGGAAAAAAAAAAAAAAAAAAAAAAAGGAAAACTGCTGCATTTTTATCTTCATTATAGGGTTTAGTGTAAGGTCCAGGTCTGATAAGGTCAGCGCAGTCTTCCAAATTGGTTATTGAACTATCTTCATTATGGATTTTTTCCTCAGCAGTAAGTAAGATTGCCATTCTTTGTTTTATGTATCTTTATCATTATGTCTCAGTGTGCTGAGAAGCCATAAATACGCCAGTGCTTCTGTGCAGAGGCTCTCCATTAGGGTTTGGGCTAGGACCACCTATTTATTTCTCCTGAGCAAACCAGTAGCTGTCAGAGAGCACCTTTTCATTAGCTACTGACCTGGACTGGATGTGAACTCGTGACCAACAGGTGAAAGGTATTTTGTATCCCATTATTAATCCTCAGAGCCATCAAGTCCTTCTATTAAAATCTTATGAATAACTTTTTTTTATCCTTCAAATAAGTCTGCTAGCATGCAGTTGTAAACTTATATTTTTTGCTTTGTAAAGTTGCCAAAGCATGTGGTTGTGCATATACAACTGCACACCCTGCTGCTAGAAATTGGGAGGTTTCCAGTGGCTCTCAGTGCATGCATCTGTATGGGTCAATATACATAATGGTGAACACGAACACAAAATGCCTTCCAGCACTAAGATTGCACTAAGGTACTTTTCAGCTGTTTAAACAATTTTTGTGGATTTTCTTTAAAAGTTAGATTTCCCCCCCCTCGGGCTATGTGTTTTATTTTACATATGATGGGAAGGGAAAATGATAGGGTTGTCATCTTAATGTAACTACACAATGCCAACATGCTGTTATGGTACTTTACGTGTATATTGGATAGTTGAAAAAAATACGCATATGCTAAAGTTTAATTGTAAAATAGCCTGATTCTGTCAAATGATTGGATTTTATATAATTTGACACAACAATACGACATATTAAATCTATGCTGAGGTATTGACATTTTAGCAGCAGCCAGATGGCATCAAAGAGGACATGTTAGATGGTATGGTAGAAGATTCCTCAGAATGCCATTCTGCAAGAATTCTTTTATTTATTTTTTGATAAATATGGAAAACATTAAAATTATGATCAAAATGAACAAATGGAGCTGTGCTGATCATTTGTAGTCAGATCATTTCATGTCTTAGGTGACATAATGTAAGATTTCCCCCCCTTTTCCCGTTAATGAGTATTTGGGCCTGTTAATAGCACAGTCCTTCTTTTGATGCTATGTATACTGGCACCTGTCATCATTATGTACTCCAGGTCTCCTGACAGGCCTGAACTTGAGTGCAGTATGCCATTTGGAAAGTGCCAAAAAGAGTAGAGCAGTCATGTATTTTTGGTTTTCCTAGTAAATGAAAATTAATCATGTCTGACAAATGTTTGGGGCCTTAAAGTTCTGTAGGCAGAAGCTACATATTTTGTGACTGTATTCAATGAGCTGTCCTTTTATGTTCTAGAAATAGACACAGAGACAGAATGCAACCAGCTAAAATTAATGATGTTTGTTTAAACAACAGCAAGAACAAAACAATGATGCAAAATCTGTAAATGTTAATTCTGCCAGCGTTACGGATACATATGCTTGATGCTTGTCATTTTAGAGCCACAAGGCTGGGTTTACATATGTCATGGTACCTTTTGCCAGATTAAGAATGTCAGTCTTGGAGTTAAAAGTGTTTAATTACAAACCTCGACCCCAATTAGTTTAATTTGAATAATTATTTTATATTATCCCAAATTTACCATGTGTTTTCAATTGGAGATGATTTTCTTCACTTTTTGTTCTCAACTATGGTTGTATGCAATTAAAAAAATGCATTTAATCTTTAAATGTGTCTTTGCTACTCTAGTAGATGAGGGAAAAATAGTCTGGACTATATGTAATACGGTACTCTTTTCTGAAAAGGAAAAAAAAAAAAGAAAAAGAAAAAAAAGGATAGCATATTCTGTCATGCAATTACACCAGTTGGTTTGGAGAAGCTTTGGAGTTATGTATCTAAGGTATAAGGGTTTACCAAAGCAAGTTTACTAAATAATCAGGTTAAACTCTTATTGCCTATGAGCTTTCGTATTGTGAAACTACAATACTGTAAATGATAAGTCTGCTTGTATCTCAACTAGGATGCTCTCTTGGAAATTTTCCCTTTGTCTTGGTTTTGATAGAACCTAGTCTTGATATACTTCTTGGTGTGCCACAGAACTTCTTTCTCTCTTTATTTATTTGTTTTTAAGGCCCTTGAGGGAAATACTGAGAATCTGGAGCAGCTGTAATCATGAACAGACCTCATTACTATTCTTATGTTAACTTGTGGGATAGTGCAGGATGTATGCAATGTCCGTTTCCAGACCACAAAACTTGAGAAAGCCTGTATCTGTGAAATAACTATCAGGGCAACATTGAGAGGTGCACACCACAATGCCTTTCTTCCACAGTGGTTAAGCTTAACTGTTCTTTATTCTGGAGGCCTTCTATTTTATAATTCAAAACACAGCAACTAATTTCAGGGGGATAGGGATAAACAAGTCACAGGTATCTTATCAAATAGCTAATACTGATTTGCATTTGAGTATCAGACTAGGCTAATCCAGTACTGATGCTTTTTTTTTATGAAAAGAGTAATCACCACTAATGGCTCTGCTCTGGCACTTTGTACCCCATAGTGCAACTTCAGTGGCTTGGTAATTTCAGTGACAAGAAAATCTGTGGGTTAGAGTATTCCTGCTCTTCTCTTTTCAAAACAAAAGCAACATTTCTGTTTTTTGTTTCTATTTGTGTGGTTGTTGGTTTTTTTTGACTGCTTTGCCATTACATTGACCATCGTCTCTAAAAGTTACCTTTTCTACTTACATTTTATGATTAACAGAACTGACTTCTGATGTAATGTTACTCACCCCATTAAAATCAGAAGTATTTTCTATTTCTATTCCTTTATTTGCAGTGCCTTTATTGTTGGCTGTGTATATAGTGTTATTTCATAGAACCAAAGCACGCTTTTCCCCTTCACCTCTTGTGGTTTTGTTTGTTTGTTTGTTTTCCAAAGGGAATGACTGAAACTTCCTCCCACCTTCCCTTCTGATTTTACCTTTTTAGCTGATGCATGTCCAGAAAATTGTGGAGCTCCATGTTCACTCAAAGCCCTTTACAATATATTTTTTTTGCAGTATATTTCTGCCATTTCCTTACTTCTTGGACATTGATAATGTTGGACACATTTCTTCCTCAGTCTGGAGATCTGCAGCGTAAAGTAGCTGACCACAAAACTTGCTCTAACACTTTAGCAATCATATTTACTTAGGATAAGTGTAGCGATAATAGTAGTTGTTTTTCTCTAGTGCCTGGAGTTTGGAAATTGTAACTGCACATGATGGCTCCATGGTGACACACTGTTAAAATAATCTTCCTTCTTTTTCCCCCTCTTTTTTTTTTTTTAAGGGACGCAAGAGTGAGGCAGAAAAGTACTTCGTGAAGGCTATTCAGCTGGATCCTACCAAAGGCAACTGCTACATGCATTATGGTATGTTTTAGATAGATAGGGTTTCCACACATATTCCAGGCCTGCCGTTAATTTCTGAGTGATTAAGGATTTGAAAAGTACTGTTGGCATAATACCTTCTTTAAAGGGAAAGAAACTAATCTGCCATGTATAACTTCATCTCCATTTCAATTTGTTAATAACTACAGAGGGAGAGGTGAAGATTTTCTTATTTTGCATAGCTTTCCTCCTATGAGGGGAATTTCAGTATCACTGCTTCTCTGGGAAAGAAAGGTGACTGCTGCCATATGTCAAAACCTCATGGCCTGGAATATCATTATTAGCAATTTTGGCCTAACTTTGCTGACTGACAGTGGGTGGGTGGGCAACTAAAAGTTCTACTGTAGTGCACATGAGTTTTACATATTGAAGTGTTTGGTTTTTGTCAAAGATTTATGGATCTTAAGTCTTCCTCCTTCTCAGCATCTTCATGGCTTGAAATGGGTAAGTATTACAAAAGGTTTCGACAAGTTGGCTATGTCTTTGTCATACTAAGGCATAAATGTGCTTAAAGCACACAGTTAATTTGAAGGTATCTTTATAAGTTTGGATTGGTTTTGCTAGATGTGCAAAAAATATTTCCAGATGTTATTACTCCCAAGGAACCAAAAATATTTAACTTTATGGACTAATTCTTACTGATAATAGACAAATCTTAAAAAAAAAAAAAAAAAAAAAGCAAGTTACATAGTCCCATAGTCCCAGTTGGAAAATATGGAAAGAAAAAGAAGTAATAAATTTCATTGTAGTTGAGGAAAAAGGTAGGGAACCATAGACACACTGTATATATCTTTGTATATTGTTTTAATTTCCTCTTCTAATTCTAAATGGTAAATGTAAAATAAGTGAAAATAAGTGGCCGAAATGGAAAATTAATCTCACATAATAACTATGTCTTTACTTTGGGTGATTTCTTTGTCTGAATTGCTCACTTATTGTATTTCTGTTTGATCCTACTCAGTGTAAAATTCTGCATGTTAGACTCCCATAATTAATGGATGTATTGTTACTTTGAATGTGTCATGGTATTTAAATGAATGCAGCACAGTGTTGCATTATTTTGTGTTATAGGTCATTTCAGTTAGTGACATTGTCTTCTGTTTACGCCTGTACAGATAAATTTGATATGCACGTAAGGTCCATTATTTGAATTGGATATTAGTATAGTTGATGATATCTCAAGATAATGAGAAAAAAGTTAAAGTAGATAGTTTCTTGAAATCCTACTCCATTCCATTCCAGCCTTTCCTATTAAGAAATCTATCCTTAGCAAATAGGAAATCTATTTGAATACGAATTCAAAGGTAGATCTCAACAATCCATTCTGTCATTGAAGTTAAGATTGTGTATACTTTATTACAGGTCTAGACTTTTTCTCTCTCATTGCTTGATCAACTTGCCCGTCTTTTCCTGCAGTATTCATTCTGTGTCATGTTCAGTTGGCCTATAAGCTAAAAGCAAGGTTATTCAAATCATCATTCATCGCTGATATATTTGTTTCTTCATTACCAGACTACAGTATTAAAATGGCACATTGTTTCCTCATTAAGATTATTCCTTATCACTTCAGGCACAGGACTTCCTAAAATTTGAAGTAAATTGTCCTTGCTTTTATCTCTTTCTCTCTCTTTCATTTTCTACTTTCCCTTACACTTATTTATTGTATTGATCAGGAATCTTTAGTGTATGTTACCAGGAACATTCCAAATATTAAACACTAGTCCCTAGTGAACACTTTAAGTATATCTCTACATCCCATGAATTTGTTTTAGCACCTTGTCACAGGTATGGTCCATATTCTATATGCCAAACATTAAGCCCCAGGGAAATATATCCATAGTTTACATATAAATCATATCATAGGGATTCTTTCTTTTTTTTTTTTTTCTTTTTTCTTTTTGTTAGCATGAATATATTGGAACAGCAAATAAAATAGTTGGCATTGATCCCTAATAAAACACATACCTCACTGAGCCGCCAAATGGAAGAAATGGGGTCTGTTGGGACACAACAGTGTGTTGATGGGGTAGCATGAATATATGGACTGAAGATTTTCCTCCAAGTGCACATGTATACACACAGTTATAATTTCTGTTCCAAGGATGTGCAGATGTTCTTCTTGACTTCTAACTTTTGGACCCTTTTTGGAGCTAAGTAGCTGTCGATACATTATATCTTTTAAGAGGCTTACACTCGTATTATAATGTGCTTTAATTCAGGCATTAAGCCAAAACTATTCTTAGAAAATGTGATTTAGCTCAGGAGTCAGCTTATCTGATCCTACAAAAATTTGAGCAGAGGTGAACAGTTTCCTGGTTGCTCCTTGGGATAATACCACCATAGTATATTTCTGTGATCAAACTAGTGTTACAATTAGTTTTGTATAGATAATTTGCTGGCTTTGAATTTATGTGGATTTAGCTTTAAAGCAGTATTTCTCTAACTCATTATGTTTGGAGATGTCTGAAAGGAGAACTAGTAGAAAAGCTGAAGAGCTATAAATCCATACTGAAGACATGATACCACTTCATTGGCCATAAGGGAAGTGGCTCTTGCTTCAGTGACAAATGAGGGTGGCAGTCCTCTCTGAGTCAGAAGTGCAGGCAGCTATTCAGCTACCCACTCTGTTCTCTTCTTCTCATATGCCGTTTATCTGAACTTTGTGCAGAACCATTGTCTTACAAAAGTGTGAGTCTTGGTGGGTGATATGATACAAGCTATTGAGGTTCTGCACACTGCCAGAAAGACTGAGCAGATGAAAGAGAGAAGAAGCATATCAATAAGGAATAAGAGAAATGGTAAAGGGAAAAATGCAGAAGCATCAGTATTTATTTTTTATTTATTTTTAATTCTCTCCAAAGAAAATCATATTTTTAGCACAACCTACATGCTTTTAAACTAAAACACTGGAGAAAATTATTTCATATACAAGATTTGAATGTTTCAGTAAAAGTTGAGGTTTTTCATTGGATATTTTAATTCATATTTTCTTTTTAAAGAAGTTTTAAATGAACAGTTTTGACTAAACTTAGTTGAACTTAATAAATGTGTATTCATTTTCAGAATATCCATCTTTGTTTTCTCTGGGAAACTTTTCAAAATAGCCTACCCACATCTACTCAGGATATTGACTCTCATGTATCCCACTTTACTTTAAACATTTAACTTGAGTGTGCCACAGTGGATCCTGCAGGGGCATACGCAGCTTCTGTCATCAACAGAAAGCACTAGGTATCTGCAGTGTGAGATAGACCACATACCTGAAATGGTCTTTGTTGCTGTCGTCTCTATTGAACTCTTTGAGAACTCTTTCTAAAATGGGTGCCTTGATTTAATGCTTATGGTCCGGTGGGATGAATCTAAATGTCAAACAGCATCCACAGAGAGGACTCATCAATTCCAAAGGAATATTTCATAAAAATGCTGTGAGACCATGTTAGCATTTAATGAATCAGAAACTCAAATTTTTGAATTTGCCGGAAATAGGAATGTCCACTGAGGTCAGACCAATGTCATTATGTCCCAGAGAATGTTTAGTTCTAGTTTGAATACTTAGTTTTAGTTTTAGTTTGAATACTCTATTGACCACTCACAAAGGAAATTCCATTTTTGCTTGCACTGAACCTATCTCAGGAAAAGCTGAAGAAAGATTCTGTATAAAATTGGTCAATGCTGAGAGATGGGATGAATTTCAAATGGCATTCTGTACTTAAGTGTTTATCTGTTTGGAGAATAATTCTTCAGAATCTTTTGACTGAAGTGCAGTGTAGCTGAGGATTTTGAGCTTATTGGATGCTTTATGCATTAAACAAGCAAACAAATAATAATAATAAAAACCCTAAAATTACGGTGAAGTTTATGTATTGGAAATGTTTTACTCCCAAAGATTTCTTATTTCCTTTATAATTTGCTGTCTAAAAGCAAAACAAAAGAAACAAAAAAAGTGATTATAAAACAGGCTTCATTTTACTTGTTGCTATAAATAAGTGTTGTTAACATGCCTCTTAAATTGTATACAATTGCCTCTCTCCAACACAATGAAAATCAAGTAGCATGTATGTATGTGTGTTGAGATTTCAAGATAAATTTGTGTACAGAGGTTCCTTCTTCCTTACATTTGTACAAGTTTAATTGGAATGGGAAAGTCTAGAACCCAACAGGATGTTCAAATTAATTCTTTTTTACCAATCACCACTGAGACCTCTGTTTAAAATAGTTCCTTTGAATAATTCATTGTTTCTAATAACGCTGAATTGTTTAATGATTCTCTTTTCATTATAAAAAGGGATTATTCTCATTAGATTAATTATGCATTCACTTAATTAGGTAATTCACATTTATTATCTGCCTTTTTTAGTACATTTTCAGTTATTACCATAAAACAAAATGAAAAACAACCTGTCAGATTAGGTAACAGTGAAGAACATTAGCTCTGCTCTCATTGAAGGCAGAATAGATTAACACATTCTCTAACATTCTCACTTTTCTTTTTAATTATTTTTCATTTTTGAATTATTGATAATTTAGAAGTTGGTTTTGTTGTTTTTCTCATGTTATCTGACTTTTTTTTCTAACGAAAGCTTGTTTATTTTAAATGCTGTTTTTCTTTTTTCACATGCATTTTTCACATGCATTGTAAGTCTTTCCTTTCAACATTGGGCTTTTAGCCCTTTTTCATATCAAAATATGATAACAGTTGATTTTGAAACACATTTTTTAATTAAGTCATACATGTGTTACTGTGAAAATTTACATATATTTACATATGTGCATTCAATTTTCTTCTTAGATGTGATGTATGTATAATCCTTACATGTAGTTACGTTATTCACAGTGCTAGATTTTTTTTTTGTCTTTATTCTTCATTGCCTGAAGAGCAGCCTAGGAAAAATTAATTTTTCTCCCAGATACGTAAGGAAAAGATCTTCTGAAGAGAACAGTGTCGTAATGAAAAATTAAAAAGTTTTATTGATAGGAAAGAGAAATATCAGCTGTGACCTACGAATGAAGTCTTACTGTTTTCTTCAAGAAACTTTTATGCCCATGGAAGAAATGTCACCTAAGCCCATAGGAAGGTCAGTTTTTATCTTCATCAATGAAATGAATAAAACTGACCTCACAGTGTGTTATTCTAGTGAATGAATTGTCCATTTGTCCAACTGTCAGGTTGGCTAAATGCAGTATATGCTGAGTGATAAATAAAAGATTGCATGGATCTGCTCTATTGGGAACACCAGATGCTACTTAGTGATTTTGTGTTGAGAAATTAAATTCCTTGATGTGATGGGGTCAGGGCCAGATGCAGTATGTCCATCACTAAGTCACTTTGCCAGCCTTGCCAATATGTTCTCATGAACCTTTCAGCAAATGAAAGGTTTTCTTGCTTTTTAAAATCTTTTGGAAATCCTAACACTAAATATGTCATAATCTTGTAGGGAAGCTATAAGAACAAGTTCATGATAGAACATGTACTTTTTAAGAAGTAATCTCTCCATCTTGTGCACACAGTGCTGTTAAAGTAAGATGCTTGGGATATAGCTTGTACCTGCTCCTACAATATCAATAAATGTTATTCAAGGGAGACAAGATTCATAGACCTAAAACAGGAAGAGAGATGTAACTGGCTCACAAAAAGACTTCAATAATCTTCCAACCTTTTTTCTCCCAGAACTCTCCAATAACTTTGATTTAAGAAAATCTTCAGCTGCTATTAACAGAGACAGTAATTCTTACTTCCAAAATGAAATTGAACAAGAAAGATGTATCAGAAACAGAACTATTTGGAAGAATATACTAGTTTTAAGTCTTGTTTGCATTTTTCTTGGCAGCTGTGAGTAACTTTAATGAGCATACAAAGAAGTGCATAAATTGTCAAGTCCTTTTTGCTGCTCTCTAGGCTGTTGCTATCATACAACATTAAAAGAAGATTATTACAAACCACTCTAATAACTATTTATTCCAAAATCCCTTTAGAACCAATCGCTTAAGTAGTGGAATGTAGTGGAGTATTTCCAAACAAGCTAGGTCACTGACCCTAGAAGCTGTGGAATGTTCATATTTCTGGCTCTCCCCTTGAGTTTCTCCTTAAATCTAATCATTCTGACATCCTGAATATGCGGCTGACTCTGCTTCCTCAGCACGATATACTAGACTGTTCAAGAGTTATCATGTAGAAATTTTAGATCAGAGAGAATGCTGGAAATGTGTCTTTATGCATCTTTGATGTTGCCAAAATTTGGGATTTCTGCAGGAACTGAAACAACTTGTGGTGCAATGATCCCCAGAGACCTGTTAATGATTATGTGTTCTGACCTGTGAGTACCAACTCATTATGAAGATTTTTGAAGACAGAGCATGGAGGTGCTACAAAAGCACAACTGGATAGTTCTTTCCTATCCAAATATCTCTTTTCCAAACCTTATATATCACCAGGTATCTGGAGAATTATATAGGGTCCAGAATCTAGCTTATGTTTTGTAAAAACATCAGGTCCTCTGCATTATACATTTTCATTATCAATTTTATGTTTTAGTGAGAGCTTGTAGTGATCCAGATGTGGTCACAAGCTCAGTCATTAAGTCCCAAAGGCTTACAATTTAATTTTTTCTCTGTTATCTCTGGTTGTGCTCTGGATGAAATCCAATGGTATATTTAGCACAACTGAAACAGATCGGGTTTTTGGACAAAGAAAAAGTCTAATAAAAAAGGATCGTTCTAAGCCAGTGCCAATATTGATGTTGCAGCATCCACTGGCTTGCATAGTCTTTCTATTCATTTTATTTGCACAGAATAATCTTCTTGGTAAAAAGAATTGAGGGGATAGACTCCCCAGCAGTCCTTTCATAAAGAAAGCCAGAGGGCAGTTGGAAAGATGGAATGGGATATAAGGAACAGTAAAACAAACTGGAATGCTGCCGCCATCTAGGTGATCCTAGGTGATGTAAGTTCATCTTTGTTTCCCCTGTCACATCCTACACATTCAGTGAGAAATTGTCTTAACAGGCCTTGAAAACAAGATCTTTAAACAAACATTCCTTTGCTCTGGGAAATGCTCATTCACAGCCAATGAATCTGTTTTGAAACTCTGAGAGGAAACAGTTACATTAGGTCATGTCTGTTGACTTGGCATCTTGCAACATTGATTCATCACCCAAAAAGTTTTGGATATCAACTCAGAGGCAAGGTCTTTCCTCTCATTTCTTCCCCAGCATACTATCAAAATTTTTCCATTTAGAGAAATCTCACTTTGCATCTGCTCTTTTGCTCGTGATTGCCACAGAGGTACTGGTGTTTCGGTCACAGTTCTACTCATGCCAGTAAGAATGTAGTTCAGTTCTCAAGACATGATCTTGTAGCCTTTCTGTGTGCTTCAAAGACTCAAAAAATGTGTGAAGTCACCCAGAACCTGATATCTGTTTTGCTTTGTGATGGAACTCTAAGTGCTTTGAAAGCTTCAACAAACATTGGACTTTAAATCCTTAGTGTTGAATGTGCTGAAAGAACCACTAGTGAAGTTTATAATAAACAGATCTGACATTTGAGTTTATGGTCTTGATATATCCACTTTTCATGTTAAAATAGTTGTTCAAGTTGCTGCCATAGAAGGAGAATACTCTTTTGAAGAGGATAAAATGCAGAATATTTGGTGACAGAGGTATATCTATTTAAAAAAGCAAGTGCTAACTACTCCCTGGTAAGATTAGAAATTTTCTTCCTTCTTACTCAGAAGGTAGTTTACTCATTTTTATTTACTTATTTATGTATTTGTTTTCTGCTTTAGTAAAGATATCAGGACAAGAAAGCAAGCTGGAAGCAAGCTGGAAGAGAAAACCCAAGGGCATCCCCAGAATGTTTCTTTTTAAAAGTAGTAGTAGCAAGACGCACTGTTTCAGAAACCCTCTCTGTTCTGGTACAAAGTATCTTTGAATGTTTGCCAGTGAGCAAAAGAGAATGAACATTTCAACTAAGGAAAGATTGGTGCAACTTTCACTTTTATCTAGTGAAATAAAAGATGATAGTGCCGATAGGGAATAGTTGAAGCCAATTCTTGAGGCAGGCACTAATATGCTTGTGCTCTGAACATGGAAGATTGTTACACACAGGCATATCCCAACCAATTAATACCTTTTATATTACAACAAAGTAGCAGAACTACCCATTCAAACTTTTAAACTGGTGTTGGCACGTCTTAACAAAATGCTTTACAAATGTTCATGCACATTTTAGAGAAAGAATTATACCGGATAAAGCTGTATGCTTTCATCTCTGTGGATAAATAGTTGTTAAAAAATTTGTCAGAAGATTAAAATCAGTTCTTTTCAACCACTGGGAACTGGAAACTTATATTTATTTTATTTTATTTATTTAAATTATATATATTCTATGATTTATTTTTTTTTTTCAGAGACAAGCAAATTGCATATATTGTCTTAACATTTTTTCCAATCCAATATAGACTCAAAACCACTGTTGATGATTTGCAAGAAAAAGTTTGAACTGTAGGTTCAAAAAACCGTAGGTATAGGATCCTTCATTTTTAATACTATTTCTGATGCTTAGGTATCTTAGAGTTTAGAGGAAAGAGAAACATGACTAAGAGGATAATGAAGTATTGACTTAGTTCCCTTTTGTCAAAGGTCTTTAAGAACTCTTGGCTACACATTTACTCTCATCTCTGTGCTATCTAGCAAAGATGGAAAATTCTATTTAAAGCAGTAATGCTACTCCAGACAAAGAAAGGTGTTGTTGAAGATTGCATCTGGACCTGGACTGTGGATTTCCCACTCTTGTTCTGGAACAGCAATGAGAAATATTAATTCCTTGAAGGAAGAAAATCTTGGATCCAGAGCTTCTAGAAAACTGTTTTCTAAAAAGCTGGTTCTGATTCCAGAAAACAATCAGGCTACCATAATTTATGCTGTTGGCAAGACTCAGATTCATGACACCTACAATAAGAGAGCTCTGTATGTGATGTTGGGCAGTGTCTCATAAATCACGCAGTTTGCCAGCTACCTTTCAAAGAAGAAAATCCTGCACGTAAATTTAGACCCACACAAGAGTTCCTGGATCCAAGGGCTTGTGGATCAAAACTTTCTGATCCACCTTAACACTCTGCCAGTATTTTGCCCTGCCTAGTGTTCTTCTCTTGGGAAAACACATCTTTATAGCTTTGACAGAAAAAGTTCAGAAGTCGGCTTTTTAATGAAGAAAGTGCAGCACTAAACTGCCAATCCAGTTCATTCTTGCATGAATTTAGTGTATCATTTTAAAAGGAGCCGTAGCTAATGTTTTCAAAATGGGTGATCTCTACTTAGATGCTGTAAATCAAATTTAGATGTGTGAATAAATTTGCTTTGCATTTCAGGAGAACCTGGCAAATCTAAGTTCTTAACTGAAAGTTTCCACCCTGTAGTGTCTGTTTGGGATGGAGTTAACTTTTTTCCTAACAGCCTGGATGATGCTGTGTTTTGGATGGTGCCTAGAGCAGCACTGATAAACACACCAGTGTTTGGGCTGCTGCTGAGCAGCGCTTGCACAATATCAAAACTTTCTCTTTACCCCATTCTGTCCCTGCAATGAGTAAGCCGGAGGTGGGCAAGTGACAGAGGGGACACAGCTTGGACAAGCTGGTGAAAGGCATATTAAATAGCATATAGTGTTATGTTCAGCAATAAAATCTGGAATAGAGGAAGAAAAAGAGGATTTTTGGCTTCTGAGATGACCTTTGTTAAACAACTTGCTGGGCATTAGTTCGCATATGAGCATCAGTGAGCAATTTCCTTTTTTTGTCTTTTTTTTTCTTTTTTTCTTTTTTTCCTCTTTCCTTCGCATATTAAACTGTTTTTGTCTTGAACCTCAAACTTTCTTGCTTTTGTTTTTCCTTTATTGTCCCCTCATCATCCTGGGGAGTGAGCGAGTGCTTGGCTGTGGTTAGAGCAGCCCACCACACACCTGTACATTCAAATGTTGACTTTTCCACTAGACTGAAAAGGTAGCAGTCATTTATATTTGTAGCCCAGTCAGTTTATGGAAGTGTTTAATCAGTGTTCCTTAACCCCTGATTAAATTACCTCTACTTAGGAAATGAGTGGGGCAGTTGCAGGGTGTTCTCCTCTCTTGTTTGTAGTCAGAATTCTGTAAGAGTTTGGGTGTAAATGATGCTACATTTGGTTTCAGGAGGGTGCCATGTGTCATCTGCTACCTATTCACTTACCATGAGGTATTTCCACTGTTATTAACCCTTCAGTGCATGAGAGGGACTTGTTTCTGGGAATGCGCAGTCAAGAGTTTTCTGGAAAGTTTTACTGGTACTTGGTGTCATGGATTAATTGCAATTTGTTTTAGATAGCTTTGGTAAAACCGTAGTAAAGATAATCCTTTAGTATGTTATATAAAATAATAATCCTATTATAGAGACTCTCTTAAGAGTCCTGATAGTAAACAGAGAGTGAATTCCATTTTTAACAATTTAAAACATTAGCTTAGAGTTGTTGCTGACATTTTTGATATGTCCATGTAGACTAATGGAATGTATGCAGCCAGAGTCATAGAAAAAGCAATTAATAAAAATAAGCTTTTAGCTAAAGCATCTAGCAATGCACTTGCTTTTCAGTAAATGTAAATAATGATGTCCTATTCTAAATTAGCCTTCTTGTAGTAATCCTAAAGCATGTAGGAATTTCATAATATTTTTAGTAGTATGTTGATATTATAGACCTCTTAAAGAGCTAAGAATTAACCTAGTATATGTTGCTTAAGACAGCCAGTAAACCATTAGTATTGGTTCGAAAAGGTTTCCAAAAATGTAATTTAGTAATTACATGGATGAAGTGAAAGAATTTTACTGTTTTAATAAAGTAAATCTCAGCTGAGAAATTTGTTGATTATGTCACATTAAGTTGAATGTACCAGCTACATTCTATTACATTCAGGCTAGTTATAAATATACCTAAGACAACATCTCTGTTGAGCTCCAGTGTTGAAATGTTTCATACAGACAGCTAGAAATATGATTCTGAAGATTACTCCCTAAAAATCCTTGAGTTATTTTTGCTGAAGACAATAAAGAAATATTTTATTCCACCCTTATGGAATTAATTAGCCTAATGATCGGTTGACTTTATTTTCAGGTTCTAAGCTGCAAAATATTTTTCCTATTTTTTTTTCAGAATAATCTTCAAGGCTCAGTACATTTTGAAGTCTAAAAGGTTATGTGCTCTTTCTCCCCTCCTTGCTGGGTGTATAGAGTACATCCAGTTACTACCATCTAATTTTCCTCATCCAGTACTTTCCATTAAAAACAAACAAACAAACCAAATAAACAATCAAACAAAAAACAACAACAAAAAACACCCACAATATTAACAGTTTAAGGCTGGTTTGCTTTGACATAGTAAAGATTAAAGATTGACCTAAAGATGACCTAAAGATTAGGAATGCTCTTTCAGTTCGTTTGAAAGTGAATTGGAATATCAGTTAAAGCTTTTTTCAAATAATTCAGCCAAATCAGGGGATAAGAATTGCCTATTATAATTGGTAGATTGTCTGAGAATTTTCAGATTCAGAGATTGTCCTACTGTATATAAAGTATGTCCTGATGTGGTACCAAAAAAAAAAAAAAAAAAAAAAAAAGTAACTTTTGTCTCGTTTTTTTCCCCATCTTGACATGAGGAAAGAAAGAAAATACTGACATTTTCTCCTTCATAAGAGTTCCATTAATGGCTCAAGCAATGGTTTCTAATTCTGAAGATAAATTAATTTCTTATGATCAAAATTGTTCTCGTATGTTTTCTTTTTATGTTTTTCCCTTCTCTCTCACTGTTCTAAGAAAGCCTTCTTGGAAATCATTTGTTTCTGGAAACAACATAAAACATCATAGCGCATGAAAGGATGGCGCATAGCTGAGAGGGGATGTAACTGAAGCAAGCAAGGCTTATGCTATGAATGCAGTAAGACATGAATGTTTTTCCGAGACTTTTTGCAGATCTGAATATCTACGACATAGGTGACTGTCTGAGCAAAGAATCTCCCATCTCTTGCCAAGTTGAAATGTATCCATGGAGAAAAAGCAAAAAGCTAGGAAAGCTGTCTTTCATCACTTTTGGTATTGAGATAATTCCTTCTGCAAACGTGTTCATTGTACCCAAGCATTACTGGATTCACTGTGCCCTTACAGACCTTGCTGGCTCTGGTTAAGTGGATTTTCTGCGGATATATATAGAAAGCAACAGGGAATGTATGAGGAAAGGAGGCAAGAAAGAAAGAAAATCCCTTACCATGAGAGGAACTCATTTGTTCATGGACTGTTGTTCCTGAAGAGGCCTGTGGCCAGTAATGGTTTAGTGGAGTTCTGAATGAGTGATCTTCTTTTTCGAAAGTAAGATAAAAAAGGAAGGATGGGTTGTTGGAGCATATAATCACCATACTTAAGATGGCTTTTCCAAATATAAGGTTATGCAGACACAAAGTCTAGACAGCTGAAACCTTTTGAAAAGTCCTTGATCCAAAAATAACATGTTTTACAAATTAGGTGTGAAAAAGTCATTAAAAGGAGCAGAACTAAGGTGGTTTGAGTACTTTCCAAAGTGTTTTCTTCTTTTTCAAAGGAAAACTCATTTTTGTTGAGTTTTACTAGTTGTTATTTGTTTATCTTTTGAAACTACTGTACTTTAGTTGAAGTTTGCTTAATGCTAAATTATATATACTTTGTTTTAACTTGGTGTAATAATTACAATATTGCCATTTGTAAAAATTCAGTCACATGATTTTAGCTATTTTCTCTTTTTTGTTTGTTTTGTTTTTTACATGAAACATAAGGATTACATAGGAAACAAAAAACTGCAATTCTCTTAGTCAATATATATGATAAAATATCACTTCATCAAGGTACACATATACAATCTTTTTAAAGCAAAGTATTGCTTGTAATTCTAAAGCTGAAGAAACATGTTTGCATATATGTACGTAGAAGTAAAAAATATATTTTATATGATCTTTGAGATATCCTTATAAAATGGGAATATATTTTGCTTGTAGAGGTTAATTGATTTTATTTCTTTTTCCTCTGAGGAAGCAAAGATCAGTATAACTATAAGCAGAAGGCCAAGTTCTTGAAGACAGGCCTCTCACAAATCAAGGGTATTTTTTTTTGACAGCTGGGTTTTACTGTAACATTCTTCCTAATCATAAATATATTTTGCAAATATTGCAGTTAGTTATTCCTATCATATCTACTGGATTTTTCTGTATTTGCTACATTTTAAATATATTGCAATATAAAGCAAATCAACAAATGAACAGACACTGAATGTGGGACATCTATTTTTTTATTATTATTTTAAATATCTGTATTTTCTGAAGTATTACTTATTAGTTGTTTTACATGAATTCATGTCCGTGTACTCTATTCCAGGTCAGTTCCTCCTAGAAGAATCCCGTCTAATAGAAGCAGCTAAGATGGCAAAGAAAGCAGCTGAACTCGATAATACAGAATTTGATGTTGTTTTCAATGCAGCCCATATGCTCAGGTTAGTGCCTTTACATGTCTTACTTGATTTTCCTCTCTTGTTTTGGAGGAAAATGTCTTTACAGCCTTTGCTTACACAGGGTTTATTTTTAAAGCTCAGGGACTGTTTTGAATAATTCAATATCTCTAATAAGATGAAAAGAATTTGAATGATAGTGTTGTGGGATTAGGACTATCTATTTCTAATTTTCTACGTGTCAGCTCATCATTTATTGCCTTTACAGCTTCTGTTGTTCACAAGTCGGTAGTTCTTTTTACTTGTATATAAGAACAATTGTTTCTTTTGTGAAGAACATTCTGCAGGATTTCCTTTCATCTGATCTCTAAAGATTTAGGGTGCATAGTATTTGCAAATTATAGATCTGGAGGTAACTAGAGAATATTGGAAATATCACCTTTTGTGTTAATATCAGTAGGGAAGATTATGATGACTAAACATCTAAATATTCTCAGACTAATGCTTACTTTGAGACACACAGGAGCAATTAATATTATCAGAATCTATGATTTAAAATGAAGTCATATTTAATTCTGTTCTCGTATCTGACATTAATAAAATTTTAGTTGCCTTTTTTAAATTGTAAAGCTGGTAGACCTGGATGTTCAGTAACATTGAGCTTCTGCCTGAACATGATCATTAAATTCACATTACTGTAATAGGTATCATCCATGCTTATTTCTAGGATAACTATCTAATTATTATCTATTGTTGACTTGACAGTTATGAGGATACTTGATTTCATTTAGATTATATCTATGCTCAGAAAATGCATGAGAAGGAAATAAAAAATATACTTCATTAGCATAAAACAGTTATTGAGATTATTTCTCTAATGAAGATCTGTCACTTGGCTGTTTGTACTTTTAACATTTAGGATATGAAATGAAAGAAAAAGAAAGTGACATTAAAAAGCAGGTAGAATCAGCTTCAGCCAAGTGACCTGTGTTTTAGAATTAAGTTTTTTATGTCAGGATTTTGAAATAAGCCCCAAAACGTTCTTTGAGATATAGCTCTTACTGCTTATAGATTAGAAAAGAAGCCCAAACAAATGGTTCACTGATAAATAATGGTTTGACCTGCAACAGGTATATCCACTATTTTTCTTTCCTCCTGATTATTTTATGAAGATGTCTCCTCAATATTCAATTCAGGAAGTTAAAACATCTAGTTTAATTAAATAAATTCATAGACATGTAGTAAGTTAGGCATGAAAGCTGAATCCAGAAGGATGTAAAGAGACAGACTCTTGGTGATTTCAGTGAGTGTGTTGTGGCAGATGGTTTAATGGTGTAAAATGGTGTGAGTTTTTTGGTGTGTGTTGTAAAATATGTTGGCATGCATCAATATTATCTAGCAATAGGCTTCCTACATGGCTTACTTTCTCTGTGACCACTGACTGAAGCACCTCAGGTCTTTAAGGCATATCTTTACGCTGGGATGTGAGTATTGTTTCACTCTCAGTGTTAGAGCTGTGCTGTTGTACTGTACATCAGCTGTGGTTACCCTACTTGAGCTGATTGGGACTGGACACTTCCAGGAGGTTTCAACTAGCATTGAGCTCAGGGTCTCTGAATGGCATTCTCTATTTTAATGCTAAGCACAAATTAAAACCTTAAAACAACAAAAACAAAACAACTACTAAGCCAAAGCATTTTTTTAGGAAAAAAAAATGTACTGATGGTTTAGCTTAGCTAGAATCTATCTGTGCTCCTATGTGATACCTAGTTGATCTAGTTTTCCATTAAAATACTTATCTTTCTTTGTGGAAGACTGTAATGGCTTCTTAATAGGCTCTTGAAGTCTCAACTGGTCTGGATAATTTAATAAGAGTCAGGGTGGTAAAGTCAAATTCAGTGCTGCCAAGTTTTTCCTTAAAACCGCATGCATAATGATTTGAATGATTTTTGCTAAAATGTTATGATCCTGCTGTCTGCCTTGGTTTACTGCTTTACTTAACAGTTTATTCAATATATTGTTTACATAATAGCAACTGGACAAAGAGAATGTGTATTCATACATGGGGACAGCAACTACAAATCCATTATGAGTCTGCGGGACTTCAGAGAAAGATGATTTTCAGGGTATTCAGAATGAAGGAGAATTGGTGATTCCAAGTGGAAAGCAGATATCAAGAAATGAATGAAGAAAAGAAAGGGGTACTCAGACTGGCACAGAGTAAGAAAGCTAGAAGCTGTGGTACAGGTGGATGCTCAAGAGGGTCATAAATGAAAAGCTGAAAATATTAAATACAGCAGTTTCATGTAGGCAGACGACAGCTATTGAGGTTGCTGTAGAGATCTATAAAAACTGATTGGTAAGTAAGAATTTTGAATGTACTGCACAGCTCTGAGGTAAAAAATATATTATAGAAGTTCACAAGGCATGGAAGTAAACTCTTGAGAGAGAGAAGGCGGGATACATTTTAAAGATTTGTTATGGATTAAGAGAAAGAAATTGATATTGAAGTGGGTGATGTAGGGTGTCCAAAATGTCTGGGAAGGTAATAGCAGTAGCTCTTTTTTTTCTTTTTGTAAATTCTAATATTTTAATATTGACTGAATATTCTTCCCAGTGCCGTACTGTTGATTTAGGGAAGTATCATCTTTCCCTCTTGTCATTATCCTGTTTCCACCATTACCCCAAGGAGTGTCAGGAGATTTAGAAACATGAAGATGCTTATTTAGAATTGCACACAAATTCTATATAATTTGGGTTACAGCTGCTTTGGGTGGATAAAATCACAGCATTCCCTCCAAGTTCAATTTGATTTTCTATACCAGTAATTAACAATTTTTGAAAAATTTGAACAAAGCATAGACTGGGATGCTGTGAATTAATGTTTTGTTTGTTTGTTCTTCTTAATTTTACAACAGAACTGTTAACTGTGTCCTAATGCCATAACTGTATTTTAGATAGCCTGTTCTCAGTTTTGCAGTCACAAGAAAGATTCCAGCTTCTTCTGTCAGGTATTCCAACACTGTTTACTTCCTGTCTTTGTGACTAAATCTGAAGCTGAGGTCAAGTTTGCATTATTAATGAACGTCCTTTTTCCTCATTACACAAACAGTTAATCATTTTTTGCCTAGGTGATTTCTGTAGGATCATGATAATGCAATGTCAGATGAATTGAGTCATTTGTAAAAGGAGTGAGATGTGGGATGAATGTAATCGTTTATTTTCAACAGCCTGGTACTTTTAACTTGAATGGTTCTTGTCTGTAAAATATGTTTTCTCACTGAATTTGTTTTTCAGACTGCTTTATTCAAGGGTTATGTAGCTGTTTTGGAGGTGGTTCTTAAAACAGTAACTGATCATGTGCTTTGCTTCTGTGGTGTTTGCTATGCTCTTGATTATAGACTCAGCTTGAAACCTTTCAGCAAAGCTAGATACATCTGAATGGAGTGTAGTGAAGCATATATATTGGGAGTGCCTTGTGGTGGCTCTAACTTCAGTGATGGAGTCATGTGTTAACAGAGATGTTTCACTTTGCAGTTGCGTACTGAGGTGAGACAGGTTTCCTGTGGACTAAGAGATGGTTGCTTTTAGAATGAGAAATGGCAGTGTAGTGACAACGCTGTACTAATTAGAAACAGGATAAGAGCTTTGCATTGTCTTCAAATGAAAACAAGCATAGGAAGAAGAGCTTTGCTAAAAAGCACTTTTTTGTAGGACATTTTTTTTCACGCTTCTGTAAGACAATGGGTTGCTCTGGGCAACCATTGTATCGCATGAAGTCATTGCATGCTTATTGGCTATTTAAAAGCAGAAGTTTGATTTAGAAAAGTGCTACGTAACTTGGTCTTCACTTTGCAGTGAACTTCTATGAGAGTATTTTGGCTTGCCAAACACACTGACTGAACATAAGGTGTAATTGCGGACACAATCTCACAGATACCAGTTCACCCTATGTTGTTGCCTAAACAGATTTTACTCATATGTAACTGCTATCAGTGTATTTAAATATGTATATGTATGGCTAACTTTATCATCCCTGTAGACCTTCGTAATTGTTGTAAAACTGAAAATATGGATGAAGGGTTACATGTATGGAATGTCATTATAATTTTGATATGACACAAAAAGTTCCATTAAGAATGACAAGTATCAAAAATCTGTTCTATTAAATAGCAACCTCTTTCAGGAAAATGTCTTTTTCATAGTGGGACTGTCATCCATGATTTCACTTAAAAAAAAAATTAACAGCCTGAAGCTTTAGGCCAAGCAACTGGCAGTTTAAGAATAGGCCTTTCCATTCACTTGTTAATGTATCTAGGCCAGTTTATGTACAGTTTATGTATCTAAACATTGGTGTAGTTTTTCTCTCAAAGCAATATTTTTTCCATTGGTTAGCACAAACATTTAAAATGAATATAAGTTGAATGTAACTGGGTGTCAGGAGAACCTAAGAGTGATGTGTTGTCAAGCACGTTTAGGAAGTGTCACTGGCAATCACCTAGAATACAGCACAGGAACTGGTAGGTCTGAAGGCTCAGGTTGGGAGAGATGAGACAATAAAGAGAGAAGACCTTTTTGTCCCTTGAAATAAGATTAAATTCTAGATGTTAATTGGGTAAATCAGATGTGTTTTCAAGGACAGTCCTCATGAAAAGATTTGAGATGCAGGTTGAAATATACATCTTAAGTATAAAAAGGGTTCTGTCTTCCCAACTTTTCTTTACTTTTCCTTCCTTTCTGTTTTATTATACGCATTTTTTCTAATGTTTTACTGTGATGTGAATTATGTTTCCTTTAGTGGTGTCCTTCCCTTTTTTGACATTGATCCAGAGCCCTTTACTGCTTAGTGGCATAGGGTTACTGCAATTTCCTACCCCTGTGCCTTTTATTTTTCTCAAGGGATAGCCATTCTAAGGCTTAACATAATGAATTTCTAGTGTAGATCTCTAGTAAAAATGTGAACCAGAATTCTCCCATATCTTAACTAAAGGAGCAGTTGCTGAATGCCTCAGTAATGGAACTGACATTTTCCTGAACAGATTAGTTGGTGTATGTTCATTTATATAAACAATTTTTGATAGATAATTATAAATTTAAATGGATTTCAATTTGAAAATTAATCATCAGTATGTGTATGTGGGAGGAAAGCAAGCCATGTATTTCCACCACTGGGCTAAAAGAGGACAAGATTTTAATTTGGTCCAATTTACGTGCCAACAACATGTTTTTGAGCTGAAATGTATGGTCTGTTTCTGCCCCTGGGTAAGGCACCTTACATGTAAAGATTTTCACTACATTCAGAAATGCTTTGTTTCCTGACAGTTCTGCGTAAACAGGGAAAAAAAAAAAAAAAAAAAAAAAAAGCTGTGTGACATATTTCAATTTATGTGCCTTGTAGTAAGTCCTGAAATTTGGAAGTGTGATATATATATATTTTTTCAGTAGTTTCAGGTGCTACTAATGCCCCTCAGGAGTGATTCAGAAGCATGTGAAATGAGTGATTTTAGACATTCAATTATTTCTAACCACAGCAACCACTGTGTTGATGATGCATGTGCAAAGTAATATAAAACAGTTAACAGGTATAAACTGGGTTGTACGAGGTAAATTGTTAGTCAGGAAGTCGTTTCAGGCTGTGGAATATGTGAGAAACTTCAAAGGAATTAGCCGTCCTCCCTTTCTCTTCCCAAGACCAATAACTGTCTGTCAAAATATGTTGATTGGAATTAACTGCGTATTATGTATAATGTGGTTAATGTTTAAAATTTTGGTGGATGGGAATACAAAATTAAAACATAATGTGATCAATGAACAACAAAACATGTAACACATCATATGTAACTAACAAAGTAAAATCTCCTGATACAAGTGCTCAGTTGACTTATTCTCAGCTAATTACTATTCTTGGAAGGGGAAGAATAAGAAAAAATAATCCGTCCTAGTCTGTATTATCCTTGTTTTCTAATTTTTCACTTGTATCATACAAATGTATCTGTAATCACATAACAAACGAGATCTTTTATATGAAGACAGCTAACTCTCTATTTTTTTTTTTCTCCTTGGCTTCAACATTGTGACAAAACAATAGCAAAAGATATGTAGCTTGCTGGTTATTCCTACATATTTACCATCTTTCTCATAACATATATGTGATAGATACTCCTTCAGCTAGTGGCCAGAATTAAAATTTTGAGAGGATTAAAGAAGGTAGAGACAAAAGAAGAAGAAAGGAGTTTGAAAGAAGATGTAAAAAGGGCCTGAGGGCCTGTTGAGCAAAAAAAATGTGTTTGGATTTCTTTGGCAACATACTGCATTCATTCGAATGCATTAAAATTAAAAGTCAGGGAATGAAGATATAAAAATTAAACTACTAGGAGAATGTAGATACCATCTATATGAAAGGAAAAGAGGTGGGCTGAAAGAGATGCTTCAGATACCCTGAGACTCATCTTATTCCTGTGCAATATGATGTCTAGGTTAAACCCAGTCTTGGTCTGATGTGAATAGGTGTTGAAATGAGAACTCATGTAAATGATTTCCCTGAATCACAGAAACCTATTTTTAAGAAATCGTTGTATTTTCTGCAGTTTTTTCTTGAATAACGGTATTCTTAGAGAAGCAGAAAGAAATGAACTATGTTATTGTATAACATGTAGCTTAATAATTTACTGTTGAAGTATGGATAATTACAAAAAAAAAAGCCAGATTTTCCTCTGGTGAAGACTGGTACATCAGTGCTTTTGCCTTGGATGAGTATTTAGGCTTCTGCAGTTCTCTCCAGTGTGCACTAATTTTCAGAAAAACTATGTACCTTTTCAGAACTAAGAAGAAAATAAGGTACATAAGGAGGATTCATAAGATGAAATGGATATACTGAACTACAATCTTTTAGATATTTTAGTGTTTGTTAAGGTAATATCCTTAAATGGTGGGGAATAGTTGCAGTATTTTTTTAGGTGTGCTTTTGTGTGTTTGTTTGTTTTTAAGGAAAATGAGGAGTAATTATATATATATATATGTTTTTTCTGTTCTGATAGACAAGCCAGTCTTAATGAAGAAGCTGAGAAATATTATGAAATGGCAGCAGGATTAAGACCTAAAGTAAGTACCTTCTTAATGATATCCATTACTTAAAACTGATGAATGTGCTGTAGTGCTGAACTGTTTATGCTGAGGAGAGACTTCTTGCTGGAATGTTTTTTCTCTTGGTCTGTATCATATATGGTCAATTATAGGGTAGTCAGATAAAGCCATGCATTGGCTAGACCAATCAGTACACTTTCATGTTATCTTAGTGTAGTATTCCAGCAACAAGTCATACTTGGCTCACATATTTGGAAAAGATTTATAGATTTAGATTTATTTGTTTACTTTTAAATGTGTCAAGTTTGGAAAGCTCTCCTAATTCCAACTGTTTTCACTAGTAAAAAGATAATGAAAGGGTATTGTGTGGTCTACTATTTAAGGCATTTTGAATAATACATTTATGCCTTTCCTTAAGAATACAGTCTTAAAACTAAAGAATTTTGGGGCCTAAAACCCCAAACTAACACTAGCTAAAACTCAAAATAAGCTAACTAAATATAATACAAAACATAAAGTAACCTATTCTTACAAAACTTTAATTTTCACACAGTCTCATAAAAAAAAAAAAATCCAGTATCTATGTATTCCTTTAATTCGTATTTTGTAAGATTACATTTTAGACTTTGTGATTTGTTGTGCTTTCCGGTAGGCTTTCTGGTGCAAGTATTTTGCATTTTCTGAGTGGTTGCTTTAATGTTGAAAAAATTCTCCATTCCCTCAAAGTTGGTACAATTCCTCTTCTCTTTTCATACTCCCAAAATGTTCCACAGAAACTCAAAAAATAGTTTATTCTCATGTAACCATAAGGAATATGATTATAGGGGTGAGGTTTCTCAGAGATCCTGTGAGGTAACTGAGGGCTTCTAGCTCATGGAATGGTACTGTAAAGGCTAGGTGGTTCTAAGCATTGCTGACAAACTTTACACAGGAAGGCCCAAGTATAATTTTGGAAGGATAAGATAATCAGAACAGCTACTACCAAAAGACAGCAACTATCTACTAACTTAGATATTTATTGAATCAGCACTTGTTTAGCACACCCCATTAGCACCTCTGTATTGTCGAAGTCAACAGAAGAGTAAAGCTTAGTGTTTCTGCAGGTGTCTTCTTCAGCATTTCAGTTCAGAGCAAGAGCATGCTTTTGAAGCACATCTCACAGACATCTCCCCTTACTCTACCCTGATTCTCATCACTTCTTGTAGTATATGAATAGGATTCCTGTGGGAGGAAACTAAACCAGAAGATGCATCCAGTATATGCCAGCAGCTAATAGGGATAGTCCAGAGGAAGTCCAAATTAAAACTCATGAAACATGCATTGCATGGCCAAGGTTACCTTAGCATCCAAATGTTTTCCTTTCTGTTGTGCTATGCCACTTGTTAGTATAGAGATATCTTTCTGTCTAAGACAAATTTCATAGGAGGTTATGAAGCTATGTCTGAATGATCTTTTGTTGGCTATAGGAATTTTTCATATGGAAAGCAAAATATGGTTTTAATATTAAATTGTTTTGATTTATAAGATCATTATCATCTTGCATAAGAGTGTGTTATTTTACTAGTAGTATAAGATAAATATATTTTGGAGGTAGGGTGACAGCCTCCTCCTTGGCCTGATAAACATCCCACCATTCCTACTTCACTGGCAAGGGTCTATTTTTCCTTTTGTCAACTGTGAGAGTTCTTCAGTGTTTTCTTTTTTCTTTTTTCTTTTTTTTTTTAAATGCAAAAAATGTAACACATTTTTTCCAGTCATGCCCAGAAACAAGGTCAGCCTTGTTTGTAATTCTTAGTTGATTATTCTACCTTAAAATAATTGCTATCTGTTTAGAAATAGTTTTATCTTGGTATCTAAATACTATTAGTTAATCAGATGAAAAGTTAAATCTTGCTTTTTAAGTTTAAATCTAACATGTACTCCTGTTGTGTTTCCTTTAAGAAGGAATTCACTTTTATCTCCAAAGTGCTAAGGTATAACTCTGTGGCTAACCATAGTACACATATGTTTCATGACTTCTCATAAATAATAATTGTAATGGTGCAGAGAGGGCAAGATGTATCAATTTTCATTGCCAGCATTGACTGGTAGAAGAAAACTGTACAAGGACAGTATCTCAAGAATGAAAGTCAAAGTTGTCAACTTTCTCATCTGTTTTCGTATTAACTCTCCAAATCTACCATAACAGTTTTAGGGTGGGGGAAAAAGAAATCACTCAAAGGAGGTTTTCTAGATAGTAAGCAATATAAAGCAGATGTGGCAATACAGAGGTCCTGTTCTTTCCAAAGTAGAGTAGAATGCAAATTAGCTGGCCGTAGTGAAATCCTGTGTGCTCAGTTGCAACATGTACTGGAAAATTAAATGTGCCAGGGACTAATCTCTAGTGTTAAGCCAATCAGCTTGTCACAGTGCGTTCAGATACTGTCTGAGAGACTGCAGTGACCTAGTCCAGAGCTATGTAGGAGCCATTCTTAGGTCCTGAAAATGTAGAGAATAGATTTCTAATGGCCTGGAATGTTCCCTGCCCACAGTGTGACTTGTTATTCTGGATGCAACCCTTGTATCTTCTCACTGCCTTATGAAGAATCAGCAAAATGATGCGAGTCGAGATGTTGAAGAAATATCTTAATTTCAAGTAAAATATATTGCTGAAGGATTTTTTTTTTTTTTTATGTATCACTAATTGTCTGAAAACACTTCTTTGTAGAGAATTCAAATACTGGATGTATGAATGCAATGTAATACATGGACGCATGCATACACAATTACATATATATACATACATATATATATACATTTGTGTGCATCTGTTTAATATTAGTTGCCAAGAGATCTGTTTCTACATTCCCTCACAGTGAAAATACTGCAGCATCTTTGAAGCCTCCTTCTGTACAATGGGTCAGCCTTGTTACTAGAATAATGAAGTGATAAAAGTGTCTGTTTTACAAGAGTCTTCCTCCTTCGGGTGCTTGAGATGGTACCTGTTGAATCTGGTGAATGAAACTTCTCTGAAACATACAAGCCATTGTTTTTAAGAAAGCAAACATAGATTATATTTTTGTAGTATTGGTGGTAATTAATTCACCATTGAATTAATTCTGATAGGACTGAAAAATCCTGAAAATACTATTTATTCTCTGTGAAAAGCCTTATTACAATGAATAAAGTATTTTCAAGTGTTGTAACTGGTAAAGGAACTGCTGAATACAACACAGGTGAGTTGATATATGTATATACACACTTCCTGAACATCTTTGCTCTTAGACACTCCTTCATTTTACGAAGTGTAAAAGAATGATAACACTTTGGTATAACAGCAGCAGCAGCTGAAATGCAGTTTGGGTACAAAATTAAAAACAAATCTGGCCATTGTTATTCAGGATTTAGACCTAGCCATTCTCTCAATAATGTTCGTGATTGGCCATATATTCAGTAGATGTTTATTTATCCTTTATGTAAGTAATTTCCAGTCAAATTTCAGAAGAGTGGTACTTTCTGTAGAATATAGTACTTCTGTGAAAAAGAGAATTGTTTTTCTTAATCTTCACTGAAGAGGCAAGCATTCTCAAAATTGTCTATGTATTTCCAAGTAGACTTCACAGAGTTGACTTTCCCCTGGAGAGCTAAGGAGGAATCCAGGAAGAAATTCAGAGAATGAGGCTACTTTTATTTGCTATGAATCATTTCTTACAGTGCTCTCTTTTCCTCCTTCGACTCTGTAGGTAACCTAGAGAGATTATTTTCCCTAGTGCCTGGATCTTTTGGAATATTTTCTGAAAAATGCATTCCCACAGTGTGTGCTTACCATGGTCAAAACAAAATCATTTTAGAGCAGTGAGAAGCCCATATGTGTTCATTCTAGTAGTGTTGGCTTGGATGTATGTTTATCATGTTAGTCTAATTTTAACAAATGCAATTACATGAAGAAATGAAAGTGCAGGTTTCTTGGACAGTGAGACATGTATGCAGTGATTATTCTGAGTGGGAGTATTGCTGAAGAAAGTCTGTACTCAGAGATGGTTTCTAGGTGCTCTACATCTTGTAAGGTTCATAAATCAGGCAAATGTTTTAACAAGTTGTTAGGCACTCTGTAATGTGAGCTTTAAGCTCCCTTTGTTGTGGAAAAATCAGTCATGCAGAAACCGTCTTTAAACTACCATTCTTTACAAGAATGTGAGATACTGACTTAAGCACCAGCTGTTATTGAACTTTTAAGACATAATTTGTGTAATGGAACTTCATTTCTAATTTTTTAAGTCTGAACTCGAAGAAACCAATCCTTAAAAAGATGCTCTAGAACCCCCACATATGGCCAATGGCTCTTGAGAAGAAAGGGCACTTTGAAGTATGACCTCAAGAGTATTAAATGAAAGAGAGCTCACCAGAGCCTTAAGACTCTGAGCCACCACTTTGAGCTGTTTGGCTTAGAAACATTCCTCAAGGAGATGCCACGACCTGCAAGTCACTGCCATCCCAACTACATATTAATGCTGCTTGCAGTCTGGAGCTCATGACAACTTTAAGCCCCATATCATCGGCACATTGTCAGAAACAGCTGTTTCCACTCTACCACTTCAAAAGGGCTTGATTAAATGTCTTACTGTAACAACATACATAAAGACACACTCATAGAATGAGGGGGAAAAGAGAAATGTACCTATAAGCAAAATAAATATAATTTCAACTAGATGGTTTAATCATAGTGTGGGGGACTAAACTATTTCTTGGTTTATGTAGTCAGTTAACACAATATCATATTAAAAAGCAGTTGCTATAAGTGCTTAACTTTTTTCCCCAATGCTGGAATACAGATTTAATGTCAAAGGCTCCAGCTTACAATAAGCTCTACCTCAAGCTCTCAAACAGTTTAAAGAAGGACACTAGTGATTTCCAGATAATTGAGTATATGTTTTTATAGCCTTCTTATAGATAAAATGCTTTTGGTGCCTTGTATGGCATATATCCTTTTATTTATGGCAAGACCTCAAAAAAAAAATAGCCTTCCTATAGTACATACATCTTAAAATCTGACATCTATCTTGAAATATATGTCACCAAGTTCTGCTTTATCATGATTTTCTTCCTGAGGTGCTTCAGTGCCAAGTTTCCATATTTGACTTTCTCCTGAATGTTTAGTAATTCTGTCATTTAGCTTGGGTGAATGTGAAGAAGATGGCTTTAATGTATTTTACCAGTATCATTAAAGGCATATCCTGTTTTCACCAAGGTGAATTTTCATAAAGTTCTTAAGAGCTCCTGCTATGTTAGTTCTGCTGCTGATGGTAGGCAGATTGTTTAGCATTGATTCTTGAACTGTCTGCAGCTGATCCTCAACTGATAAGGCACTGTTCAGCATTTCACCAGCTCCAGTCTTCTCCTCATGCTGCTCCAGGGATACTGCAAATCCCTCACCAGTGATGGATCCGTTGCTCCAGCAGCTCTTTTGAGAAGATCTACCTAGTCCCTGTAATCCAGACCCAAATGGGTTGTCTTGTCATAGTACTCAGAAGCATGGTACAGATAAAGCTGTCATGGTCATCTACAGAAAAAAATATATATTTGATTTTTACACCACATATTACCAATAAAACATAAAAAGACTTGGGTTGGAAGGGGCCTTAAAGACCACCCAGTTCCATGGGCAGGGACACCTCCCACCAGACCAGGTTGCTCAAAGCCCCATCCAACTTGTCCTTGAACACTTCCAGGGTTGGGGTATCCAGAGATTCTGTGGGCAACATGATCCAGTTCCTCACCACCCTCATTGTGAAGAACTTCTTCCTAATATCTACATCTACTCTCTTTTAGTTTAAGGTCATTACTCCTTGTCCTATGACTACACTCCCTGACAAAGAGTCCCTCCCCAGCTTTCCTGTAGATGCCCTTTAGGCCTTATAGTGGCCTTTAGGAAGGCTGCTATAAGGTCTCCCCAGAGCCTTCTCTTCTCCAGGCTGGACAACCCCAGCTCCCTCAGCCTGTCATCATAGAGAGAGGTGCTCCAGCCCCTCGATAATCCTCTTGGCCTTCCTGTGGACTTGCTCCAGCACGTCTGTGTTGGTCTTATGTTGGGGGTCTTGGAGCGGAGAGCAGTACTCTACATTGGGTCTCGGAAGACTCATGACAATTTCCAGCTAAGAATCCTTGTTCTAAAATGTTCTTCTGTCTGTTTACTTCCTTATTGAAAGTAATGATAACATAGTCATCTTTTATTTTCAAATATTGATGCCATGGAATGACCACAGGGTCCTATTTTTAAACAGTTAGTGTCAAGCATTGACTTGTGTCTGCTTTTACAGAAAATACTGAAGTGAGCCATATGGGGCAGGTGTAGCTTCTGCTGGTTGCCTGCCTGCCCTCTGAGCTGCCTCCAGCTTCTCCTGCCCTTTGCTCAGGGCTGCACAGCTTCCCCCTCACAGCACCAGTTGCTGCTAAGCCTCGCATTGTTTAAAGCTTCCTCTCAAGCATGCCAAGCTTTCCGCCTCAATGATATGAATGGCTGTGGACTCCTTCCAGCCCAGCAGCACTCTTGGCTTCCTGAAATGACTCCTTTCTTCTTTCCTGTTGAAGGTGTGAGGAGTAAGAAAACTTCCCAGGATCCAGTTCTTCCTCTCTTCCTGCTCTGTTGCTTTCTGAAGACGGAATCAATTGTTATAAGGCATACAAGACTTTTAGGGACTAAAAAGTGTACCACAGCTTCCCTAATGAGAAGATAGGCATGACTGATGGGAACCATGCTTCCAGATGGCACGCTTTTAATGGTTTGTCTTTGGACAGTTAAAAGTGTGGGAGGCTTAAGCATCGATCAGCTTCACTGGGACAAGAGACAGTGGAACACACTAAGAGGAAAGAGGATACCACTCTCTGATGTCAAAAGCATAAGAGAGCACTTTCTGCTTACTGCAAATTGGGTGGAATGTCCCCTTTGACAGACAAAAGACTGCGTTCAAGGTTTGATATCAGAGTAGTTATGACATATGTCAGCCTACCTAGCAGAAGGTAGAAAGGGTCTGCACTGTTTACGTAGAATTAGCATTGCTTCTCCATGTAAGGAGCTTATCAGCGTATATTCTCTCTTTGCTCCTCATGAGATGAAAAGCTTTCTAAATCTAGTTTGGGACATGGGCCCAAATTTTTGTTGGTGGTGGTGGTGCTTCACCCATTGCAGGTCCTTACAATCAACTCATTCTTTTTTGTCTGTGGCTAAGTGCAAGGCAGGTACATTGCCTTTATCCAGTTATTGGGAGGAGATTGTGTTTTTTCTTTTAAACAAAACAATCTTTACATACTTACAATTACATTTGTTCATGGTCCTCTAGAATGCATTGCATTTTTTCATTGTGCACAATTGTCAGCAGCTTCAAGACAGTTATGTGCACAGGATGTTCTTCTGAATCTTAAAGTATTCTTACTTAAGCAGAGATTACTGTCTCCCTCTTAAAAAAAAAATAAAAAAAGGAAAAAAAAGGAAAATTAAAAAACAACAACAACATAAAAAAATAAACTCATAGCATTTCTCATCCGAATGATCTCTGTCAGGGGACAAAGAAAGAACATGGGCTATTGGATTGGGGATATTTACCTGTAA
Organism: Nettapus auritus; assembly: GCA_011076525.1. Classification (NCBI taxonomy): domain Eukaryota; kingdom Metazoa; phylum Chordata; class Aves; order Anseriformes; family Anatidae; genus Nettapus; species Nettapus auritus. Next base: position 51,679,871 of record CM021765.1, on the reverse strand, counting down.
TACTGAAGCAAAATATCAGGATGATTTGTATAATTTGAAAACCAACTTACTCAGCTGTGGAAAACTCTAAATTTCCTTTGGGAAATACATGAAATGTTTTATAGCCTTATCCCAGAATACTCTACGTGCATTTTCTCATGCATGCTGCTAGCAGCTCTGTGAAAACAAAGATTGAGCATGCTTTTGTGTGATTATGGAATACTTAACTCTGGTTCTAGATATTATTCATCATAATGTAAGATGCATGGGAGGAAGCTGGAAATCATGTCATTATAGTTGTTCGCTTCTGTCTTGTAAGAGTTAGATAATAGGAAGTACTTTTGTACTCTTTTCTTTTGGTTATACAAGCAGTTAAACATGCGAATATCTGAGATCAATTGGCCCACTCAGTGTATTGGGTGAACTTGGGAATTATAATAAAAATGTCTTTATGTTGCTTTTTATTTCTCATCAAGAATAACTTGTTCGACATCAATATCATTATATATACTTACAAGTATTTTGTCTGCAAGAGTTCTAAATGATTGAAGTGAAAATCTCTATGAGATTTTTCTGCTTACATTGGATTTCTGTTGCACCATTGACTTGTTTAAAGTTACTTCTCTGTTTCTCCCATGTGAGAGGTAAATTGGGCTCTGTAGTTCCCGGTTTCTTCAAGTAAAATTATGTAAACAACTACCAACTCATCTTAATGTAATGGTTTTCAAACAGCAAGCTTGCATACCCAGAAATACCCCACAAAGTAAGCTAAAATCTCATTGTCATGGTAATTTGGAGTACTTTTCATTTTTAGCTATGAAAATGTTTGCAGATTTTGCATAAATATTACTCCTTCTACAACCGAGTTATTGCCATAATATATTTTCTGAGTCATTCATCTTTGTGAACTGTAAAATGTATAGACACGCTTTTCTTTAACAGGGGAAAGTGTTGGAAATAAGCAAGTGTATATTAACTCCTCTTTTCTAATTTCATTAACCTTTACGTCTTCATTAAATCATCAATTACTCTTACCAAGAACTGTTGAAACAGTAATTTTGTGCTTAACATTTAATTTGAGAGAAACTCTCATGATTCATGTGTTATTCACTTAGGATCTAGGTTGTATAACATTTTCAGTACGTCTGATGGCAGTCTCTTGTGCTGCTCAGAGCTGCTGGTAGTCTTTTCTTTACAAACAAACAAAAAAACACTCCAGTATTTTGTTTTATGCATGCGTCTTCCATTGTTACCTCTGTTGCCCTTTGTACTCAAAATCCTAATGTAACTAAATGTTCAATATGTAAAAGACCATGTTACCACAAAAATTATGCAGGTTTATTATTAGTTCAGTAACGTTTTTCTGAAGTTAATCACCCAGGTGTTAAGGTATAGGTGGTGTTTTCTTTCCAGGCACCCACCTAGATGCATAACATTGTTCTTTTGATCTCAAGGGATGGTTGTAATTCTCAACTGATAGGTTGTAAATTCTCCATAGAGAAGTTCTCGTACCAAATAATACTTGAGCCATTTTCTTGTCAAGACCCTGATTCAGAAATTGTCTAGGTCTGTGCCTGAGTTAGCTTGAATGCTTTTCTCACATTTATAAAGAAAATTCTTTTTATGCTTTTATGTGCATTTTCATTATGCAAATCTGAAGTCTTTTTCTGGTATATAGATACATTTGGTTCACCATCAAAATTATTTGAAGAAAAAAGGATGTGCGACAGCTACACCTGTCTCTTGGAGGTCAAAGTAGTTTCATCTAGTGTTTCATCCACATCTTTCTCAACAAATAACTTTTCTATGGTTACTTTTCAGTATGAGAATAACAGTGCAGTGTGTGCTCATACTCAACCATGGCATTCATTTACAGAATAATTCAAAAAGTAAGCTTGTGAAACTAACTAATAGGATGTCACAGCCTAGAGTTGTAGTTTTGATTTAAATAAAAGAATTCATCACATTTTGAGATGATGGGAGACAGCAGTTTGTAAAGATACAGTCTGCTGAAATTATGGAAGTGCAAATGATACATCACAGATAAACCTGTGCACTTGATTGTGATTCACAGGCTCATAGTAGTATAGCAGGGGGTACTATGCTGCCTGCATCAATTCCTGGAGAGAGCAAGATTGGCTTTCCCTTGTAAATGTAGCCCTTGGTGTCAATCAAAAATAAAGTGCCATGAAATATAGAACTCACAGCAGTAGATTAGCATTTCAGAAATTAAACCATCTGTTTGAACTCAATTAAAAGAGAATCCAGCAAGGTTTTTCCTAATAGAGTATTCTAGTGCTGATTCTGGAAACAATGCAATTAATTTATTATGCAATTAGAACTGATAAGGAACTGATTTTAATGCTCATTAAATAAACTCAGCAGTACTACGTTTTCAGTAGGATGTTTTGCAATAAATAACTTCTTAATTTTCTTCCTAGTCTATAATTCTGATGTATTTCTTATTCTAGGAAGGATATTTAGTTGTGGGTTGGCTTATCCTATTTGATTTTTTTCCCTCACAAGTTCTGGAGAACTCATGTTTCTGTTTCATGAGGTGGTTTTGATGCAAATGCTTTTGCATCAAAATGCCGTACAATCGAATTGTTTGGGGTGTGAGTTCTGCCTGTGAACAATTTTGCAGACTGTCAGAAAGGAGACAGGTGGGAGTTTGCAGCCTGAAGTCATTTTCTTGTAATTTGTCTTTAAAAGTAACTTCAGTACCAGTCTGAATTTATTTTTCTCTGGAAAAGTTGCAGTCTAGATATCTGCTAAGGAGAAGACACAGTAAGGAGAGGGTGGTTAGCTTTTAGTTTCCCTCAAAGAATAGTCACTTTCTCTTGAGGCATTCTGGAGTACTGTATATTGATCAACTGTGCATGTTGTGGTTACATGATTCTATTTACCACAGATACTGGAGAGCAAATACACATTCAAGTATACCTACCCTTTTGAAACATATCTTCCATCTAACAAACAGAAAGTTTTGTTACTAAGCTGAGGCAGTTTTACTAATTCTTCAGGTTCTCCAGTAAAGATTGTCTTCCTGTAACAGTAAGTAACTTTAATCTGACATTATGGTTTGTAACGGTGCCAGCTGCCTCAGCATCTGGCTGCCTTAAACTGATTGAAAATGGTTACAGCATGAAAGAAAATAGAAATTTTTCCAATATAACAACAACAGTAAAAAAGAAAAACTACAGTAAAAAATAAATTAAATTCCTTATAAAGGCTTGTTGTATATCTCTTAGGTACCATGGGGTGAATGATTGATGTATTTATGGTAGAACTGTCTTGTGGAAGGTTGCTGTAACTTGGTAGTTCTCCGCATTGTCTTCACATTGTGACTGCTTTTAAATACACTTATAATTATCTGACTTAATTTTGTCATATTTAAAAGATCAACACACGATCCTTCATTAATTCTGTTTGAAAAATTCTGTTTAATACTCACATTGATTGAGTTTCTTGCTAATTAATTCACAAGTTGGTTATTTTACTAATAACAGAGGAAGAAAATACTTTCTGATGGCATTTCTACTCCACTCCAGTCAGTGAAGGACTTTCCCTGGGGCAGTTTGGAGCAAGCAGATGCTTTAATTGAGTAATTGCTGACACTGAATTTCAAAGGCAGGAATTGAACTTTGATTTCTTGGTGCTGTTTCTGCAAATATATTAGTTGTCCTCCTGTGCTTTAATAAATAAATAAACATTTTTATAAAAGGATAATATTATTTGCAGTGTTGTTTACATTTCGTAAAAATGGAGTTTGAAGAACATGGAAAGCTTGTGTTCACTAAACAGCAGTTATTGGCATATGCAGTATGAAGAGCAAACTTCCAGAGTAGTATGTGTAGGTCCACCACTGAACACTTCTTGGTCTTTTTGATGTTACTTACAAAGCACTGCAAATCTACATGTCATCAATCAGATATAGCAAATAATGCTGCTTTCTCAGAAAATAGCTTTATTTTTTAACAAGTCACAATCTTGTAAAAGCCTAGCAAGTGATTAGTGTCCAGTGGTCTCAGTATTAGCAATCAAAAGACCACATTTTAGAAACTGTGGTCTTAAAATCTCTAAGCTACAAGAATCAAAATTAAATCCTAGCTCTTACCCTGGAAGTTAATAATTTTAATATGTACTGTAGATTTAATTGCTAAATACTATATAGGGAACACCTGCAGGTTACTGGCTGCCAAAAAGTAAGCCTTGAATTCATATGAATTATATGGAACAGTGTAATTCAGGATTTTTTAAAGGCCCTATAGTGTGCGCCTCTTTTCTCAGCTACTCTCATGTTCTTGTAGATAAAACTAAAGCAAGACAGAATGTGAGCAAATCCCTTTTGCTCTATACAACAGGCATGAAAGTGATGGGAGCCAGATGAAGGGGACAAAAGGAAAGAAAAAAGATTGATATGCAACCTTGTTCATGAACAAATTTTTTTCAAACTTTTTCAGTTCCGTCAACTGTGTAAAGAAAAACATAGTTCCTTGAGCAATACATCATCTCAAGAAGATTTTTTTTATTTATTTACAAAGTTACAGAGTTCATTTTCATTTGTAATATTGCTTTGGTAACATTTCTGCGTCCTGAAGTTGCAAAATACCTTCAGACACTGTTGATAAAACATGCTATCAAACTTGTATCACTTCAAAAAATAGGCTTCAGTTGTACTTTCCTGCCAGTGAAATTATTACTGGTAGAGGAAAAATGTGTTTTGTTTTTTTGTGTGTTTTTTTTTTTTTTTTTTTCCTTGTTGCCTTGGGAAAGTTAGTCAAAAGAAACTGTGTCTACAAAGTTCATCCTAAAACATGCTGAAACATGCTAACGCTGAAACATGCTAATGCTGAAGCATGCTAACATGCTAAAACATGCTAACAATCTCCTTATACACGTTGTTTTTCCTTTTCCTTTTTTCCTGTTTTTGTAATGCTTTAATATAACACTTTAAAAAAAAAAAAAAAATTCTGTGAGCAGTCTTAATAGCACATAAGCCTGATGTAAGCCTTAAATAAATTTCTGAGATTCTCTTTCTTTGTTCTTAGAGCATATCTATCAAGTTGCATACAATGGTTTACACAGTGTGCCTGAAAGCTTTACTTTATAATGACAAATACCTAAATAGTACTGAAAACATACAGCAATATTCTTATTAATCAAGTTCTTAAGTGTTTAATTCAGCTGACTGCACTTGTCAGTCAAAGGTGCAAAGCCTTGTTTGACACTTGACATTTCATCTGAACATCTTGAGTCAAAATCCTGGAAAACTTGTGATTTTGAGGTTCTAAAGTAGACTTTGAGGACTAAAGTAGAGCTTAATTAAATTTTCAAGGCCAGAAATGAGCTCTTTTTCCTTCTGAAATTTTGGTAGTTGGCTATTCTACTCAAAAATAGAAGTTATAATGCAATACTTTATGTGACTGTGAGCAGCATCTTGAAAAACTATGCAAAGTTCCCTGAGGACTGATGTATTTGATCAATATCTGGGCAAAAATAGATGTATGATGCATTCATTCTCAGCAGTCATTTTTGTTTTCCAGTGACACTTTATTGGATTGAAAAAACTGAACTTTTTTTTTTTTCCATAAAGCTGGCAGTATACACAGAGATAGTAAAACCTAAAGCATTTTAGAGATCAGATGATCTCTAAACTAGAGTGTTCTCTGAAGATTAGCCAGTTTGATTGTGTTAATAAGGACAGCTGTTCTAATCAATCCTGCGTTTGTGCCACTGGGTAAACTAGGGTATATTCTTTGTTTTAACACTTGGCATTTCTTTTAAATTAGCAGTTGTTTATCTGTCTTTACACAGTAACACAAAGCTATCTATTTTTCTTATTTCCTAGGTTTAGAAAGAAAGTGCATGCAAAAGTACGTATTTACTAACATATTTAAGTCCATTTAAAAATACCTTTACTTTTTCTTAATAGGACAAATTTCTGTTACTGAAACATTTTAAACAATTTCTGTTTGTCAGTATGGTAGTACAGATTACATTTCTGTTCAGCAAGTTTCTGACTTGCTGAGAATAGACTTTCTAATTAGCACACAGGGTACTTGTGTGAGATAAGGTAAAGGAGCCATTAGATGTTTTATGCCATAATCACAGCTATGTATTAAAATGGTCAAATTGCAGGCATCAGAGCACAGTTGGATTTCTATAAACAAAAATTAAGTCATCTGATGATTTTTTTTTATAAAATCATACAGTTGCTAGGAAAATTGTGTAAGATTATCATATGCCATACTGATGAGAACATTTGTTCTGGAAAGCTATAAAGTTTAATTAGAAACATTTTGAGGCCTGGAATATTTTTATTTATTTATTTTTAATATAACCGTAATATTAAATACTCATAACGTATGTTCCTGTTTAGTTTTTATTATGGTAAAACAAGTATGTTATCTAAAAATGTCCATTGCTGTTTCTATATAAACTGAGAATGATTACTGGGAGTTTTTTTAAGCATAAATCAAAGCAATGGATGCATGGCCATTGATAAAAAATAGAGATATACTGAAATTACAATTGTAAGTACATTTTTATGGGACTCTTAAAGCTGCCATGGTGTTCTGCAACCTTTAGCTGTAACAAAGACTTTTGTTAACCTGCCCATATATAAAACTGTATACTCTGAATTTATATAAAGGCCAGTGGTATGTAGCTTTTCAGCAACAAGATGCAACATACATCTGTACACACTTGTTTAGTTTTGGATAGCTATGTTTTTAAAACTTTAAGTATTCTATGGAGTTTAATGTGAAGAAAACATGGAGTGAAAAAGCTCCATTGGCTGCAGAAAATTGACGATATAATGTCCCATATTGGTGTGATAATTTGAGAAACAAACTAGACTAGTTGATGTTCCTCCTTGTGCCAAGTCTAGAACTCTTCTCCAACTCAGAACTGTGGGTTTCTGTATTGATATTGATGTCTGGCAATTCTTCCTTCATTTTCCAGTTTGGTATTTTAGATATAAATATCTTGGAGCTTTTGATTTTAGACAGGTGTGGTGGTTTTACCGTGCTAGGCAGCTAAACACCACAACCTCTCTCTCACTTCCCCTCCTCAGATGAGGAGGGGAAGAAGTAAAGGAAAGAACAACTCACGGGTTGAGATAAGGATAATTTAATTAAAGAGAAAAAATATATATATTAAGGAAATATTATTAATTAACAATTCAACTAAAGGGAAAAAGGGAAAGGGGAAAGGGAGGGGGAAAGGGAACAGCAAAAACAAAACAAGTAAAGGCTATGTGGAAGTGCAGAGGAAATAAATTATTCTCTCCTTCCCACAAATGAGCAATGCCTGACCACATCCTTGAAGCAGGGCCTCAACGCACGTAGCCAGTGTTCGTGAGGAGGACAGACGTTTTCGCAACGAAAGCCCACCCCTCCCCTCTTCCTCCTTCTTCCACCTTTTATTGCTGAGTGTGACATCATATGTTATGGAACATCTCTTTGGTTAGTTTAGGTCAGCTGCCCTGGTGATGTTTCTTTCTCACTTTTTGCCCACCCCCCAGGAGGGTTAGAGAAAGTCCTGATACTGTGCCAGCACTTCTCAGCAGCAGACACAACACTGGTGTGATAACACTGCTGTTCTAGCTACAAGTGCAGAGCATGGCACTGTATGGGCTGCTGCAGGGAAAGTTAACATCCCAGCCAGACCCAGTACAACAGGAAAGTCTACAGGGTTCAAAAGCATACAAGACTAGATCCATACAGACAATTGCCTTATATTCTCTCATTGCACCAGGCAGATAAAAGCATCATCTGCTTTGAATGTCCAGATTAAAATGTCCAAATATAAAAATAAATAAAGAAAGAACAACAACAACAAAGCAAAAAAAATATATGACCTAGTGTTTATGTAGTACCATCAGTTGGTAAGGTGACGAAGTGCTGGTCTTTAGTTTTGCCTTATTACCTTGGTACATTATCCTGACTTGAGACTATTGCATAAATGGTATTCAACAGAAACTGTGTATTTTTCCTATCTGCTTTTTTGTGTATGTGTGCTTTGTTTTTCATGTCCTTATTTTTTTCTTGAGGGTGTTCATCTTTTGGTCTGGAGATTAATAACTTGCCACTTTGGTGAAGGAAATATGACTAGAATATGAAATAGACTATTTAATGGAATATCGGTAAATTACTAAGGCTGTTCTCTATCAGAGTTACTATCAATGTAATACTCTCAAACCTGATGACCAAATCCAAGGATCCACTCTCCTCTAGAGTCCCGGCTTGTTGTTAGTTAGATTTATGTAGCTATGTATGTTAGTTAACCTCACAATAATTAGATTGGGATGCAGGCTCCCTTTACAGCAGAGATGTTTAGTTCCATTTCTGAGTAATGCAACTGTGAAAACTGTGCTTTTCAGAATATTTACTCAAATTAGTACTTGCAGGGAGAATGTTTTTCTCTCCATTTCTCATCTTCACTATTTAAGCTGAAAGCTGCTGTTGACACAAAAGCATATTTGCAGAATTTTTTCATGGGCAAACTTGCAATTAAGTGTGCACTTAGCTGTCATAAAGGAGGAGTTCCATAGCATTCTTCCATTTTATGAGAGAGTTTGCAAAGAAGCTGATGTTTTTGTTTTACAACAGAACTGAATGCTTTGCAGTCTGGGCTGATGACACAGGAAATCTCTCTCAACTATGAATTTTATGCTTTTTTATTCTCTTTGATCCATAACATTTTGCTATACATTGTCATCTTCTTCCAGAATGCCTTTTCCACTAAGTTATCTGTTCTTAGACTATTTACTATTGTCATCTCAGACAGCTTACTGGAGATAGGTGTTTTAGTTGTGATTTATGTGCTGTTTGGAACAAAATACCAGAGAGAGCATATGCAAACTGCAGTTCTTAAGAGATAAAGCAGCACAGAGAACCAGGTAGAAAACATGAATCTCTGGAAGTAATAACTGACACTTGGTTTGTCTGGCAACAGTAGCTCGTTCCTATGAAAAGGCCTACTTCTATGTGTAACTCTATCTCTAGAATTTTATAGTAGAGGGTAAGATCCAGTTGGCAGCCACTATTTCTCTACATACCTCTCCCCTGCCTCTCCTTCCCCCCCCCCCCCACTTTAAAATAGTATGCTTACATCTTGGGCAACCCTTAGGTCATGGTTTTACTTGGATGTTTTGAGGTCTGTCAGAAGTGCCACCCGTTAAATTATTCTGTTGTCCACAGTTATCTTTAGCAATAAAAAACGGAGCTGTTGACATTTTGATTGCTTCAGAAAATACTATGCTGTGCCACAGCAATAATACCAGTAATAAAATTTCAAGTGAAAACTCTTGCCATCACTGTAGCAGGATAAAAAAGGTATTACAACACATTGTGACATGGTCACTGATAAGATGAAACAGTCCACCGTTCTTTGCTTTCATACCTAGTGATCCATTCCACAACTAATATACTGTGCTGCTTCACTACTCAGCCATTATTGTATCACCTATGTATCTTCACTTATCAAAGAGAAATATCTTAATTCTTCTTTTTCACCCAAAAGTGCTGGAATGAAATGCTCACATGTGACATTGTGTGTCTTTCTCTAAGTATAAACTTTACTCAAGAACACTTAAGAGAATAAGGGTCCTTAATTGCACTGTTAAAACAAAACAACCTGTGTATTTCTGATGGGTTGGCCATGCTGATTACAGTTTTCATTAAAGAGTCCTGGGTTTGTTTTGAAACATCTACAAGATCGTGTACTACAGTATCCTGGTTTCAGTTAGGACAGTCAATTTTCCTTCTAGTAGCTGGTAGAGTGCTGTGTTTTGGATTAGGATGAGAAGAGTGCTGATAACATGCTGATGTTTTGGTTGTTGCAGAGCAGTGCTTGTACCAAGCCAAGGACTTTTCAGCTCCTCGCTCTGTCCTGCCAGCGGGCAGGCTGGGGGTGCAGCAAGAGCTGGGAGGGGACAGACCCAGGACAGCTGACCCAAACTGGCCAAAGGAGTATTCCACACCATCTGACGTCATGCTAAACAATATACAGGGGTGGCTAGTCGGGATGGGGGGGCCGGCTGCTCGGGATAGACTGGGCATCGGTCAGCGGGTGGTGAGCAATTGCATTGTGCATCACTTGTTTCATACACACTATTATTATTATTATTATTATTATTATTATTATTATTGTTTTCTATCTTAATAAACTGTCTCTATCTCAACTCTCGTTTCACTTTTCCGTTTCTCTCCCCCGTCCCAGAAAGGGAGGGGGGAGGGTGAGCGAACGGCTGTGTGGTGCTTAGCTGCCGGCCAGGTTAAACCACAACACAGGAATTTACTAAGAGCAAGAGGAATATTGGCAACATCTTTTCAGTGACCTTATAAAATGGTTAAGTGAGAAGTAGCTTGCAGTTTTTATTCTACTGGAATATAAGCTGGCATAATTTTCATTAAAATTACCTCAGCAGCAACGAAATGTATTTCCATTTCAGAATCTGTCACTGTTGCTTCTGTGGTGTCAAGCAACGAAGGTCATTTTAAGCAGAACTTCGGGGAAAAGATTTTCAGATTTAGGTGCTAGTGTTTGGGCTATTCTTTGGTCATACTTGCCACGCAAAAGCTGTTTTTGAACTAGACTCTGTTTGTGTATTTGTTTTTCTCTCCATAAATTCTTAGGCATATATAGGAGTAAACTTGCCTTCTGTTTGGGACTGTTGTTCTGATAAGGCACTAGTTATACATGGAGCCAGAGATGATGAACAAGATATTAGTTCATCAGCTGTGTTGGTAAGATTCGTTGTGTTGGTGGGTCCAATACAGTACTTGGTTACATTAGTGTAATCCTGAAGTATTACACAGATTATTTTGAATTATTTGGGGATTCCATAATTCATTTTAGAGAATAATTTAATTCATGTTAATTTATTTTATTTATTTATTTATTTATTGCTTGTCCCAGGGCTCTCCTTTTCTTTGGTAGTATGGAGAAAGTTTAAAGAACTGTCATCAATGTAAACCAAAAACACCTCAGGCAACTGAGTTAATGCCTTTTATTTTGTTATTCATTAATTACACTGTTATTCCTTTTCCCATCACCCCTCCCAGTCATACCCCCCAAAATCACAGCAAGGAAACAAGCACACCACAACAAAAATGCTAATAAAGAGAATAATTCCCAATAGACCATAAAAGACAGAATTTATAACCCTGATGGAAATGCCAGTCAGCTTTTCTGATGTAAAGCATCTGTCTCCAAAAGGAAATGAAGGAAGGCCTGTTTCTCCTTTCAAGTCTCTGAAGTGGTAGGTGGTGTCATTTGTTATACAGTGCTACCAGTCCCCAGTTATTGCACTGGTAGCTGCTGGCTGCCTTTGTTCACGTACAGAAAAGTTTTATCAGCTGTCTTTAATAAAAGAAAATATATGTGAAGAAAAATTATAGCAAATGTCTCTTGCTCTCTATCCTCAGACCATCATTTATAGCTATCAGGGAGTGATGACGCTGATGTGTAATCCTTCAGTCTCCCAAAATTCTTGCGACTGTTACAGTATGCCATAGATTACTGGGATGGCTGATGCCCTAAAAAGTTAAGGAGCAGTCTTTCAGATATCCTGTGCACTTCCTCCTCTGAAACATGAAGCAGTTGGTGTGAACTTGTAGCATTACTTGAAATGAATTTTCACTGCAATGGATACATGTTCCTAGAGCATTAATGGCCTAAAATTTGCTGAGTCTCCAGAAAGTCAGGAATAATAAGTAGAAGTTGAAAAAAATCACATTTAGTTTAAAGGCTTTTTTTTTCTCTCTGTATAATTTTGTTGCTTGCTTTAGTGAAATGATGTATCAAATTAAAGACATGATGGCAGAAGAGCTCTCTTAGCTAGGTGTACAGTCTTAAATATACGACTTTCTTTAGAGTACTTGATTAGTACCATACACATACAATATCTTCAGGGATGTGTGAAGGAAATGGAGAGGAATTCTGGAATCCATATGAGAAAACTGTGTTACTTCTCACACAATAAGTTTATGGATGTTATAAAATTAGAAATGAGCACATTTTAACATGTGTCTTATTTAATACGACTTTTTCTAGGTTTAAGTTTTTTAATCCTTATCCTGTTGTAAGCTTTGTCTAGCTACATACATCTGCACAGAATTATATTTTGAGAGAGAAAACAGTACTATGTCAATGACTGAACTCTTGAAAAAAGCTGTTTGATTCACAAACTCCAGTCAGACAGATTACTAAAAATTAATGAGTAAGGACCATCCTACTTATGCTAACGTACAGAAAATTCTTTCAAAAAAATCTCCAATCTAAAATTAAACAAACAAATATATGGAGATTTAGACAGTCATCCATTTGCAGTGAAGATGTTTGCCTATCATTATTCACTTGCATCATTTCAATTAGCACCCAGAACTTCTGTAATTAAGGAGTATATTTATTCCATTATAAAATAGGGAAACTATGGTAATATGGCTGCTGACGTGTTGTCTGTAGCAAAGATTACATTTCAAGGGCTTAGTTTTCCTTCTTTATGTGGAATATGACTGAAGAAGAAAGTTTGGAGAGTATTTAACTCAGAAATACTCCATAAAATCCATCTGGATATTTTGGGTTTTGCTTTGTTGTTTTTGTTTGTTTGTTTGTTTGTTTTGTTTTGTTCTGTTTTACAGTAGAATCCAGTATCTGACTGTGGTGAGAGCAGGGAGTTAATCTGTCAGGGTTAAGCAAGAAAAAATGAATCTAAAAGTAACATCCTCATATTCAACTGCATTAGCATTATGGGGTTTACAATAGGGAGGGTTGAACTCATTTTGTTCTGCCTAATTCCGAAACTCCGGAAACCATTTGTTCTGAAAACTTGTTGTACTGCTGTCCTTACCAGTTTTTATGATGTACATCTTAATAGGTGAAAAGAAGCAGGAAGAAAGGTGAGAAAAAACAAAATATCCATAGAACATAAAAGTAAAGTATTTTCTGAGCACATTTCCACTGCAAAATTTAGGTTTTGGGCATGAGGTACAGGGTTATGGTTTTTTTTGGAAGCTTGAACAAGAAGGATAAAAAATTAATTTGCTAGTGGATAGGTTTGGAACATAGGTAAGCCTTCCTCATCCAGACGACTTCCCATTACCACATTAGTCTGAGAGATCATCCCTAGTGAGTATTTTATTGGCCTTCTACCTACTGTATTTTCCTGAAGTTATTTTCACTGAAGGAATTCTAGAGCATTTCTCATCCTCACTCTTAATAGTCTCAAGCTGATTTTCCATGTGGCTTCACGTTTTGAGTACTGCAATTTGATCAGAAAACTGGTGAGTGCTGTCTTGAAACACTTACCCTCTGAGGCAAAACTGTGTGGCTTTGAAAGTGAGTGCTCCTGAAGCTCACTGGAAATGATAGTGACCAGAGGAGAGCGATAGTGAATTTTGTCTAGTATCCTTTTTTCCCTTTTTCTTTGAAATGCAAGGTGCTGGTTTGGCAAATAGCATTACTGTGCTCTTGCTAGCATGTGAAGACCTTATGTACTTGCAAAAAGGTAGGTTAGACTGCTGTCTTCGGCTTCATAAATCTGCTTTCTCTGCCCTTGTAATACTTGTTAGCTCTAGTGACTAGTCATGTTCAATTGTCATGTAGAACTTTTTATTTCATTGTGGAATAATCGTAGAATTAAAAAATAAAAACAAGAAGCATTTTGTCTTGGCTAAAGGTGAAATATTTGTTAGTAATGTAAGGAGCTTTTTCATAGATTTGTTATAAATGTTTCAAATATTTGTTAATAAAATAGTGTCTCCACGATGTTAATTTTATTCAGTCATTCATAAAGGAATAATTGCCACATCCTGAATCTAAATGGATGTCCTAGGACTCCTGAACTTCCTTAGAATCTGAGAACAGATTGCATTTTCTACTAGTTATAATTAAGACAGAGAAGGGATGAGTTCCAGTGTGTTAACTATTCCCACCAATTATAAACTCTTTATTGGCAATGAGTTAAATTAAAATTAAATTCCTGTCTTTAATCCACTCTTGGACTACTTTAATTTTCTCTTGGAAACTGTGCTATGCCAACATTACCACATGTAAAGCTTTATGAGGTCTGTGTTTTCTCATTAAAAAAAGAAGTCTATGTCTGTAGACACCAGAGCTCTTTCTGTTTAAAGCACAAAGTACACAGCAGCTGTTTAGAAACTTTTTCTTGTTATCTCTATTTGCTTGAATTGCTAAATTGCTTCCATGAAAAGTCTGCAAACATAAGGGAATAATTTAAGTCGAAGAAGATTGTCTGAAAAGAAAAACTGAAAATATTCTTAATATTTCTCTTTTCCCTTTTTTTTTTTTTTTTTGTACCAGTATCCAGCTGCCTTAATGAATCTTGGAGCCATTCTCCATCTGAATGGCAAACTAAAAGAGGCCGAAGAAAACTACCTCCTTGCTCTTCAACTTAAACCTGATGATGTCATCACTCAGTCCAATCTTCGCAAATTGTGGAATATCATGGAGAAACAAGGTTTAAAGACAGCCAAGACATGATACGGAAAACTCTGAACTTTTTTTGTCTTAAATTGATTAAAAACCCAAACTACAACTTCCATACAGCTGTCTGATCAGAGAACTCATTGGACTTGACTGCAAGGATCAGAGATCTTGATTGATTGCTGCTAGGAGAAGCTATTCTGCTTTTTTGGCTTTTTTTTTCTTTTTTTTTTTTTTTTGCTAGATAAAAAGGGAGACTTAGATATTCATGAAGGACTTCAGTGTTAGCCCACAAAAAGATTTAGAACCACAGCACTTAAAAGAGGGTGTCTTGGCATATATGATAAATCATTGCAAATCCCACATTTCTTACTTCTGTGTGGGTACTTGAAACGTATACTGTCATAGAAATACTTAAGGAAATTTGTACAGTATACACTAAACCATATGGGAATAAGAGTGGTAATAATAGGTTAAAGTATTTTGCTGATACTGTAACTCATTAAAATGCCTACTAAATCCAGTGTGTTTGCAGTTTGTCTTAATGCTGCTGTATCTCACTTTAAGACCACTTAATTCACAGTTTATATGGCCAATTTTTATTTAAAAAACAAACAAACAAACAAAAAAAAACTGTCACTTGTGTTTAGATGGCACAGTCATAATCATTTAGTAAAAATATATATATTATTTCAATTTATTAAAAAAATTGTTGCAGTTCTTCTGAGATGCACAGTCAAATGGCTGTGGGCTTGACAGAATGAGCAAGGAATTGCCCAAATTCTGTCATATTCTATCTACAAATCATATGTGTATGTAGAAGCTAAAAAAAAAAAAAAAGGTCCAAATGTGTGATTTGTCCTGACTTAGCAATATGAGTGAGACTAATATTTGCCATGGTATTGAATATGGTCAGAATGTCATCTTAAGAAGAAGAAAAAAAGAAAAAATATAAAAATGTTTGAATCTTTCTACATTGTTGTCAGATAAGATTGACTTTAAACTAGATTCTGCATCCAGTATTTTTGCAATAATTCAGCCAATTGAGATTTGAAAATATTAGTGTTTGGATATGCTACAGAGACTTCATGATCAACTCGGAGAGAAGGGAAAGTAATAATACATTGTTGAGGCTAGAAAATAAGGACGGGATTAGATTATGCTTAGAATAGCGCACGTAGGTCAAGAGAAATGTGAAACAGTGGTTGCCAGTTACTTTTCACAGTGGTGGTGTTTTAAAAACATATTACCTATTCAGATTCTAACCAAATACTATAAATCTGTTTGTATTCTGATATGTGCTAGCCGCAGAGCTGTCAAATATCTAAGTATGCTTCTGGTGAGGTTCAGTTAATTTCTGGTTCAGAATGATTTGGCCTAGTTACTGTTTTATTCATCAGTTTATAAATGTAAAAATAATTTATTTTAAATTGCAGTGTACTGACACTTTTGTAAGATTTTTTTTTTTTTTCCCTCCAGGCCATTTGTTAACTGCTTTCTTTCTTTGGCATAAGTATTATTGCTTATAAGAAAATGTACCATTTCATTTAATGACCTGTTGGTATCTGCTTCAATGTTCATTTCATAAAGGTAGATGTAATGTTAAAGTGGTAGAGCACCTTGAACTGAAGCTTCTTCAGGATCTTCTGCTAAAAACTCTTTATTATTGAGAAAGTTGTGGTGGTGGTGGTCTTTTTTTAACTGTTGAGCACCATTCCAACAAAACCGTAGAAATGAATACTTTGCTGTATTTATTTATTTATTACTTGACTGCAGCAATGTTACCTGCCATTAACACAGTAGTCTTTAAGTATTACTATTTCTTTTATTTTGTTTTTTGTTTTCCTTGCGTTTTTTTGTGGTTAGTATGTGTACCTAATGGGAAAGGGGACACTTGAGTTACTCTTCTTGATAATTCTCTACTTAAGCTTGGATATAAATCTGTGTTGAAATAGACTGGGGAGTAGCTGTTTCAAAGTCAGTATAGTAAGAAAATGTAGTAGTGTGTGTTTCCTTTTCTTTCCTCTTGCTCACTAAAATATCATATTGCTAAGTTCACAACTGGCCTACCAGAAGGGCCAGAGGGGCAAGATTGTTTGGTTTTGTGGAATGTATCAAATTTTTCTCAAATAATGTTTTGGCTGGAAAAGCAAAATTGAAGGGTCAAAAGTTGAATTTCTACTTTATCATTGAAACTAGTGGTAGAACACAATAGTAGCTGAACTTATTATCCTCCTTTACTGTTTTTCTGGAAAAAAAAAAAAAAAAAAAAAAAAAAAAAGAAAGAAATCAGATAGAACCTGTGACTGAACCCAGTATAAAACTGTGGTATCTTGCAGCTTTATTTGCTCAACAGCCATCAAACTTTGATGGCTTCTAGGTCTAAACCATTCATTCACTATGTTATTTTTCCTTCAATTTGTACTCATTCTTGTTTAGTAACTTGTATTCATTGCACACAAGAGGGAAGGGGGGAGCACTCATTTGATGCAGTATCATGCTTGTGTTTTTGCTTGTTTCTTAAAAAAAAAAAAAAAGAGAGAAAAAAAAAAGACTAGCTTAAATTTAACAAGAACATCCCTGAATACATTTTTAAATATAGGTCTGGGCTTGATGACTTTCTTCTTTTGGGATAAATTTGAAACATGTTTAGAATATGTCTCTCTGCTCAGGGATTTATGGTGGATTATTGCAGACAGTGCTAAAAAATAGAAGAGCACAAGACAAGTTTACTAAATTAAAATTTTATTTTTTGAAAAACTGTTATTTGTATAAATTATCAGATTTGTAGGCTTTCCTTTTTTTTGTAGAAATAATTGTTTATGTGCCAGATAAGAGAATTTCAATTTTGTTTTCAATAATAAAGCATTGATAACTAATACATTGTGCATTCCTTTATCTGTTACTGTAGCAACTCTTTTTTAATTCTTATTATTCTACATTAGTGAGTTAGGCATGAGAGAGCTATATAGCTTAAACAGAGTACAAATCTAATGTAGCTTTTATTTTTTCTATATTCTATTACAATTATTATTAATTTGATACTTTCAACAAGGTTCTCTGGAAGCATTTTGAATATCTCTACTTATAAATCTAGCCAAGAGTGTATGGTAACTGCTAGTTTTGAATGCTCTTTCTAAACTGTATTGGAATAAAAACTAGTGAATAAGCTCTACTTTTATTTTTGTATTGACATACGAATATGACTTCAGTAAAAATGCTTCTAGAATGTATAATTGGCTACAAAAACTGGAAAGAAGACTTGGCTTTACAGACATGGCCTTTTTAGTGTTTGAGATCACCTTCCTCTGATGCTGTAGTGTTATATGAACAATTTTAAATCTGCTAATCTGCTGCTTCTTTTATATAGGAGATGTTATGAAGTGATGTGGTTCTCAGACACTTTTTTTTTTTTTTTTTTTTTTAATCTCCTTTCATCTTTTATGCACAGAGCCTTTTTAGTTAAATGGAACTAACACTGATGTTCTGCTACCTACCTAGTTCTGTTGCATTCAGGTCTTATGCATTGATGGATTTGCTCTACAATTGAAAAACATTGATGGTCATCAGTAGAGCATTAGAGAAACTTCGGGTCAATGACTTCCAAATTTAATTGTCATGCCTGATTTTTATTAAAGGTCAAGCCTCACTTTCAGACATGGTCATTCCATACCTGAGTAGGTTTTGATGAAATGGCATATGATGTATGCAGAGTATGCAAAGAATAATCTGGTCTGTGTCACTCCTTTCTCATAGAAACAGTCTAAAAATGTGCTTGAGATCCTGCTTTGCAATCTTACCCCTAAATCCTTCTCTGTGGGATCCTGTTCTGTCTGCCTGTTCTTCCAAACGTCACGCTTTTCAGGTAGCAGATACCTGATAGCATTTCCATTTCTGAGGGAGGCACACAGCAGCTCCACGCAGGGGTAATTAAGCAGGAAGAATGAGGTGGCTTTTTAAACCTGATGTGTTATACAGGCCCCTCTGAACTTGCTTGCTGCAGCTGGCACAGATAGCTGTATTACTTCTGGGGTTTGAGCTAGTATAACGGTAAATCAGTAAATTATTCCACATGAATACGCCAGCTCATTTGGATCTGGCTTGGTACTCTTAACATGGCTTGTGGTGTAAGCATTCCCATAGCAGCTTTGACCACCAGGGGTGGATGCAGGCAGCAGGAGAGAATCTTTGTCTCCAGTTCACATTTGAGAACAGTCACTGATGGCTGAACTACTCTTTATTTTGCTGCATCCGTAAGAGTTGCATGGGAGAGATTTCAGTAGGAAAATCTAAAGTGATTTAGAAAGAAATTGCAGGAACTCTGAAGAGAATTCCATGTAACCAGTTATCTTTTTGAAACTTGTTTTTCTGGTCCTTTTCAATTAAAATTGAGACCCCCATTCAAATGTTATGCAGGCTCCCTCAGGTGGATTGGCCCCACAGTTTGAAAAACCCTGCCTTGCTTCACATGGACGTTGAATGCTTAATCTCTCTGTAGTTCACTAGTGTAACGTTTGCAAAATGATTTTTAAAGGACAGAATATATATCATGTTATGTAGGGGGGTGGGGCAGGAAGTGTCAGGGAGGTGATCAAACAGGATAAACTAAAGGAAAGAGTATGCCTCAGTGGGGGGAAAAATACTAAGTCAAAACCAAACATTACCAACCAGAAAAGCTGACCTCAGAAAGAAGATACAAGAGACTTGAAGGACATACCAACATATTCGACGTGAAAGACGGAATGCACACCTGAAGATATGCCACTTGATTAGAAAACCTTTATGGATGCATATTTGTTCAAAGTTCAAAATGATGTTTCTCCCTTTCCCTTCTGTTCTTTCTTATCATATTAACCCTGTCATGGTGCACTGGCTCTTTGATAGTATCACCGTTGTAGACTCAGACAGCTTTGGAGGTTACATACGAAGAAGCATTTCAGAAAGGCAGAATACATCAGAGTGGACCTTCTAGAGAGTTATAAGGTAAAACAGATTAAATCTCTCATGCTTGCTAAATACTCATTTTGAATCAGGTTTCAGCAGCATAGTAATTGCATTGGTTTACTTAAATTATTGAGCTTGCAGATATTTGTTTAAGGTTTGAAGATCTTTTTTTTTTTGTTTGCTTGTTTACAAATCTCTGTCAGATAGTGTGCATTTAAGCACATTTATGTTTAAAAAACCTTAAGATTTCCTTCTGAAGAAGCAGGTTTAGAGGCTATGTACAGTGAGAACAGTATTATTATTATTTTTTTAATTGATATAATTTGAGCATAATCCTATGTTTCCTTGCGTCACTGCTTCTTTAGCTGCTGACATTCTATTTTTACACTAACATTTTTTTATTATTATTATTTTTTTCTTTTCTGAAACTCAGAAGCAGTGTTCCTGCAGGGTTTGAGTAGTTTAAGCCACAGATAATTACTGTTTCAAGATAAGCAGAAACAGAATTTGGCTTTGACAGATGGTCTTGAGTTCAGGTTTGATTTCAGAAGTGATTTAACCTATATGAACAGATTTCCAACCAATAGTGAAGTGTTTTGGTGCACCAGGAAATCCGAGAAAGTAGAGAGTATCTGGAAGGCTTTGTTTCTTCTCTAGAGTTTTATGTTCCTATAAACAAAGCGTTTTTGTCCTTTTCTGGAGAAATATATTTTATCTTGCTTCTAATTTTCTTGAAAACAGATGTTCCTGTTTACCCAGAATATTTCTTTATTACAATGAGAGAATAATTTCACTTAGAACAGATTTATGTATTATTTAGACATGTTTGTTGTAACCACAAACATAAGTTTCTCTACAGTACATGAGTGTGTAGTAGAGAGTATTGTTCTTTATATTAAATAAATTCCCTCTCCTGGTTTCCATCCAATATGCAAAGCCAATCATTAAAACAAAGAATCACTTTTGCACACCCACAGTTTCTGGAATCCTGCATTGTTCTTCTTGTGGCAGTGAATATTTTTATATGGCAACATAAATATATAGGATGTTAGAGAAAATGTCTTATTCCTTCTGCGAGTTGGATCTTTTCTTTCTTCTCAACCACCATTTCATAGATTTTTTTCCCTTTGCTGCTCCTTAATGGAAGAAAGTCTTTAAGAATTGGTTATTATTATTTTGCTTAAAAATACAAACTTAATAACAACAGAGAACTCTACAAATGACACGTCCTAAAACTCACTGAAAGAGCAAAGCTGTCTGTCATAAAAATAATCTATTAATTGCTATTTCTTCCTCCTCTGAAATGTAGTTCCTCTGTGAAGTTTATATGTGTCAACTCATCTTTTAGCTATGTAACTAAACCTGTGTTTTCTCTTTTTTGTGTGCATGTGTGTTTGTTTGTTTTATGGAACAAGTCTCCTGGTTATTGTTATCATCAAAACAATAGATGCAGACAATTGTTCTTGTTGCACAGAATATTTTTTCTCTCCTCTCTCTTCTCCTTTGTTAGTTTTGTGAATGATTTAGAAACTCAAAGAGGGAACTACTTTCCCTGAAGCTAAGGCAGAGAACAGTTCTGGGTGTGAATTGAGCTTCTACATCAGTTTTGTGCCTTGTAGCCAAAGAAGTTAGAAAGATATAAAACTCATTTTGCTTTTTAGCAAAAACTGTAAACTATGGACCATTGACATCTAGACTAAGTCTTCCACTAATAAGAGTTTTAAGCCTTGATAGAAATATTTGGGACTTGAAAAAAAATCTTGTCCACCTTTTTTTATTTATTCTATCACCTTGTCTAGTAAGAGAGTACCTTTTTCACACAAATTTCCACCTTTGCTGCCTGTCATTTTTAAAGAATTATAGGTGGTTCAAAGATGTATTGCAGCAAATTCTTCAGATGGGCTAAATTTTTCTGTCTACAAATTTATGACTAATAAAGCACCAATTGTTTTCTTGCTGAATTTCAAAAATCATTTAAAGCAAAACCAAAAATAACTACATACATGAAGAATTAAAAAAATTGTATAAACTATTCAAAGTTCTTTGCAGGTGCTGTTTGCAAGTTTTTATTCCACAAGTTAGATTTACAATTGACTTCAACATTCTAATAATAAATCAATATCACATCAACTGGTTTGTCACTTTGTCATGGTAAAGGTACTTTTTGCTTTTGCACATATGTACACATGTATGTCCCATAGCAAATGTTCTGATAATCTTCCCTATCAGTGCTGCACATATTTACCCAACTGATTTGAGTAGGCCATTTAGTGTAAGGTTTGTTTTGATTGTTATGAAAACATTGCTTTATTTGGCATGGGAAGAAGAAGAAGGCCTCTCAGTAGCAATATATACAATTTATAAATGTCAGTTAGAGGTGGCGATATAAAAGTGGATTTTGTTTCACTCAATGAATGGTAATTTTGAAAAAAGAAGAAACTGTAGCATCTGCAAATATAATCATTAATATCTAGATTTACAGCCTGCTTACTCAAATAGTTTTTATATTCACCCGTGTAATAATGATTTAACTTTAAAGTTCTATATTTTTTTTTGTTTACTTAATTTATTTTATGTAATAATTTCAATTACCGTGCATTATTTAATCAACTGCCTATAAATTGAGTTATATTTCAAATACTTTCTCAAATTTGTTTGAGAAATGACTAATAAAAGATATCATCATAGAAGTAATCTTTTTTATATTTCTTTTATTCAGAGGAAAAAATACTAAGGAGGAAAAAATACACAAGCAAGAAGGCTTGTGGTTGTATTTATTTATTTAGTTGCTTTTTTTTTTTTTTTTTTTTTTTGTAACCATTGTTTCCATATAAACACACAACTGTACAAGGCACATAGTGATCCACAGAAAATTGAAGCATGCTCCTCGGCCCAGGCAAATCCAGATGAAACTGTGGCAGCATATTGTGCATGTTTTCCTGGAAGCAGCACAAGATAATGAAACAGGATCTTCACACCACGCTTACGCCAACTGCAGCATATGATGATGTTTACCACAATTTAGCTAATCCTGAAACCAGGTGAACACATCTGAGAATGAAAGACGTGTACATTTCTGAATGTAATGCATAAGGCTTATGAAGGTCACACCTGGGAACACCCACATTACACCACATCTCAAAAAGGAGTGCTGTCAGGAATCACATCTTTGTCTTTTTTTTCTCCATCATTTGAATGATTGCAGCCAAGGCTTTCTGGCCTGTGAAATGTTCAAATAACCTTAAAATGACTGGTATGTCTGGGCTCTCTGATTGCCTTGGCTGTCGCATGTATGTGGCAATGTGATCTTTTATAGGCAAAGTATGCTTAGAACAGACTATGGCCAGTAATTCATGAGATGGCAACCTGCTTAACTATTTTCATTAAAAAGCAGGAGGAATAAAATCTACGATATTTCTACAGAAAACTTGCACAATGCTGTCAAAGCAGCTTTACAGATCTTCCATAAAGTCTTTGTTAGGTAAAGCCTTAGTTTATTCATTTGTGTAAGAGAACAAGTTTAAAATATAATAATTAAAATAAATAAATAAATAAATAAAAAATAAAAAATAAAAATGTCTTTCTCAGTAGTAAAGGGTGACAGTTTGGAAGAAAAAAAAAAATGAAATAATAGGCATTCTGGTCTTCTCTCTCTCAAATAATGCATTTTTCTTCCTTTCACTGAGGAGTGGGGGAAATAACACTGGAAAGGGTTCATAGGGATTGTGAAAGAGTGAGTTCTACTGTAAGTACCTTTAGAAGCTGGATGAATGTTAATTGACCATAGGGAGAAGCTGAGCTGGGAAAAACAAGCTGGACCTTGATGATTCCCTGGTGACCAGTCAGTGAGGCAGGAAAGAGAGAAAAATTCAAATTGGCAGCCATGCACGGACTTCATCTAGCTTATTTTTTTTAAATGGAATATGAAAAGGACCACACATTTCGATTATGGGAATTTTTTGCTTTTGCAGAGGTGGAATACCTATGACTTCATTAGGCCTTACAGATACAACATGCAAATGCTAAACCATACCAAAATACTTTGAAAACATTTATAAACAAAATGTGCAAATGTAAAGGCCCTCTTTTTTTTTTTTTTTTTTTTTTTTTTTTCCTTTTAATGTATTACTACATTGCAAAGGCATGCAGTAGATCAAACAGGTACCTGAACCAAGTGTCTTCATTCACTATGGTATGATGATGTGTTTCTGTGTTTCTTGCCTTTCATGCCTTCCAACAAACAAACAAACAAACAAACAAAAACAACTGTAACAACTCACTAACATATAAACAAAAAACAGAGGGGAAAAAAAATCTCTGTTTTAGTCCCAGCCCTACGTGGGGGAAAAGAAAGACCATATTTCTGAAAGCATATCTGTGAAAATTTAGTATGAAAACAGAAGTCATTTTAACTCAGGTTTTATAATACATTGATTTAACTAGGAAAAGTGCCATGAGTTGCAAAAACGTGGGCTTTTAAAACTGAAGTTCAACATAAACTGCAGAAAAGAAGGCATCTAGTGGGAAAAAAAAAAAAAAAAAAAAAAAAAAAAGGAAGAACAGCCCTTTAATACAGTATATTTTTTATTATTATTTTTATTTTTTAACACCATTCCTAGGAACAAGTTTTACTACTATAGGAAAAAGAGAAAAAAGCCAGACAGACAATGTGGGAAGCTGTTCTGTAACTGATTACTTGTTCCATTTTTACTTCTTATTGCAAAAATACTGAGTGATGTTTGGTCTCTCAGCATTTTTTGTTGGGACTGCACATCATGTTTTAGCAAATCCCAAATTGTCACATCTGTCTTGGCTGTTTCCTCCTTAGAATCTCTGGAAGTGACAAGATGAAGAGATCATCTCCCAGACTTCCCTAACCTTCATCTTCCCATAACCTCACTTGTGCCTTTGGCTACTGTCCCTGCTTGCCCTGCTATCTTCATTGCCGACTGCACTGTCCTGAGAGCAGTGATTTGTTTCTCCTATTTGGCTGTGAAGCACTTTCTACTCTAATGGGACTGTATAAATAAAAGTAATTAGTTTTTCTGCCTCATTCAGGGAACTATAAGTAAGAATAACAGGGTATGTCAATCTAACTTTTAAACAAATTACTTACTTGCAAGGTTAATAGATTTCTAACACGCACCTCCCTTTTTACCTCGTAAATGAGAAGTAAAAGTCAGTAATACTTAAAATGTAAAATTGCCTCATGCAGTTCCGATCAGAGAGACTAAGAAAGCTGTAGAAATTATAGATGGACATACAGTGGGTAAGCAGCATCACTCAGTGTTGGATTTCTACTTTTAATTCAACAGTGGGAATGATACAACCATACGTCTTAAGAGGAATTGTACAAGTTCCAACCATCTGTTAAATTAAGCATAAGTGATTATTATGAACATGTAGAGCAGGCCTGTTACAAGGAGGACAATAACTCTGCGTGTATGACTAAGCCCTATGAGCCTTCTCGATTCATATTATTATTATTTTTTTACACTACAGTCTCACTGACTGCAAAGTTCAATGGCAAGAATAATTAGCTTAATTCTTCCATATTAGATACAGTATATCCTGTCTTTGAAATAATGAAATGCTGGAAGAAGTCCAGATAGTAATGTCTTTTAAATAAATGCTTTAATATGTTGATACTTTTCTGGCAGTAATTTCCTCTACCAGCTGCTTCTGTCTTGGTGGTACTTTGAAAATCAGTGGGCAATAAATCAGAGTGTCTGAAAGAGAGGAGTTTTGATTAATAACAAAACCCAAACAGAACAAGACATAGCACTCTATGTGACAAACCTGCAAAAAAATACATGATCATTCTATTTCAAATAGGAAACTTCTCAAGGGTCCTCCTGCTTGTGCCTGTTCCCAACCAACAGATCTTGTTGCCTTACAGTTTCTGAAGCTTTTCTGACAATGTGCCCCCAGCTTCTTGCCTACTCTGCTTTTACAGAAGAAATCCTGTCCCACTTGAAGTTGAAAAGTTTTGCCATTGACTTGGGTGACTTGGTAACTGGCACAAGGACTGTACATTTATATGGTGGATCCTCTGATGATTTTTATGATCTCCTAGCACAATAAAAATTGTTCTTAGACATACTGTGTACATAAACAGCTTGAGTACACTCTATTTTTTTGTTAGAGCCTACTCCTCCACTCAGGCAATGTGAAGCCGTGTTAAAAGCAACAGGACAGAGAAGTTGCTTTACAGCGTTGGTGCTGGTGCAGAGCAAGTGCAGGTTGCTAACACAGTGAGCTGTTGTTTTACAGCATAAGGTCACACTATCAAATTATAACAGGAACACTACGCAAAAGGATAGTGTGTGTGTATGTTGAGGAAAATACAATTTATTTGGAGATATATCCCCTCCAAGTGCCTGGAGAGCTTTTGTTATAATGGCAACGTCCAGCTGAGAATAAAATCACATTTCAGTTTGTCAAGCGTACAATTATAATTATTTGCATTGTACCAAATGAATGTTAAGGCCTGATAAGGAGGCAATCTCTCTGTGTTTCCTGTGCATAACCCCTCCTCCCAATCTACAAAAAAAAAAAAAAAAAAAAAAAAAAGAAAGAAAAGAAAAGAAAAAAAACAACTTAATTCTGGTTATTTTCAGTATGACCTCTCTCATGGTTGACTTCAACTTCATGGTCCACTGAGCAATGTTGTTTGAAAATTGATTAAAAACTGTAATTATTGTAGCAGGAACCTAACTGATTGATAGGACAAAGCCAAGTAATCAAAGTGGGTGGGGAAGGCGGGAAGGAATCTCAACCTAAAATTTATTTGTGCTTTAGCAAAACATAAGTGAAACTGTAATTTCTGAAAGTTTGTTTCTGAAACTTCTCAGTTTATTCTGTGTGTTTTAAACACAAAAAGGGAAGAAAAATAAAAATACAACCATCATCCCCAAAAAATCCCAAACCTCTTGAAATTATGGGGGTTTCTGTTATCTTCAGTTAACATTGAAAAAGACAGATTTTATTTGGTATAGACCAATGAATTGTGCTATTTCATGAGAATGAAGGTATTAAGGACATTGACTCTTCTTTGCTATTAGTTTTCTTTTTGTAAAGTCTACTTACAAGAGCTCTTGTATGTTAGTAATTAGTTTTCTGTCACAAACTTGATGAACAACTTTTTCCTCTGAAACTAATCCTTTTGTGGCTTGCATATTAACTTTTTAACTTTTTTTTTTTTTAAAAAAAAAAAAAAAAGCACCCCAAATTATTTATTAATGAAAACTGAAAAAGAGCTTCAGTAATGGACATCTTTTTCTGTCCTGATTTCTTTTATTTGGTGATTGGCTCTACCACCTATGCCATAGCTGAGACTTCTTGCACATTCTTCAGATTTTTCTAAAAGGCATCATCTCCTTCCCTGTTTTTTCTTACACCCTCATCACCCCACTCTTGACGCGGGATTGTTTACCAAGCCCCTTTTTGCCACAATACCAACCATTTGACTGGCAGATTCCACTTTTACAGTCTAGGGCAAAACAAAACATTTGTCAACTCAGTTGAGAGATTCAACTGAGGAATGAGTGAAACATGATTCATATTGTTTATTAGGTAGCTTTTGGTTTTGTTGTTTGAAAAATATAAAATGAAAGGTTTTAATCTTACCTAATATTCAGTTTTAATATTACATATTGATGGAGTTTGTCTTTTCAAGAAAAATTGATGGTTGAGTCACCATCCCTGGAGGTCTTTAAAAGACATTTAGATGTAGAGCTTAGGGATATGGTTTAGTGGAGGACTTGTTAGTGTTAGGTCAGAGGTTGGACTTGGTGATCTTGGAGGTCTCTTCCAACCTAGACAATTCTGTGATTCTGTGATTCTGTAATCTACTTTTTGGTCATGTTAACATGAGTAGAGATGATACAGCCCGGCCATAGACAGACCTAGAATTATATTTGAGATGGACAATAAAACAAATTGTTAAGTTCATTTTGTCTATGTCACTTCTGTAATGGAATCAGAGGACGTCTTTCATGCTTACAGTGCAAAGTTATTCCATCTGAGAAGCTGGAATGATTGGATCTATTGGCAAGCCTTTCATGGTTCTTAATGTAACAGTTCACAATACTCACTCTAGAATATGCAGTCTCTATCCTTTCAAACATATAATATTTTGGAGGGGCTCACTAAAAATATTCTTACATAGAGTAGAGGACTGGGAAAATTCATTCTCCATGTTGGTTGAACTTTAGGAAATCCAGTGAAAGCAAACAGGAAATACAGGAGTTAGGTTGGGAAAAGCAAGCGGTTAGCTGGAATACAAAGATCATTTGAACCTGGTCAGAGAAGTGCTAGTCATACATAATTCAGTTCATCTTTACTGGAGGAATAGGACAAAAAATGTCACATGAGAACATGTTAAAGAAACATAAGAAAAATGACCACTCTACCATACCTGTTTTTCAACCTAGTACCCTAGTATGGATTAGATGTGCAAGTTTTTTTGAAAGCTATCTACCTGTTACAGGAAAGAACACTCATTGCATTCAATTAAAATACCTGCATATTATGTTTTCATAGCTGGAAAAATCATAGGGTCTCACTATAATCTCAGACACATTGCTATAATTCCAAAGAAATTCCACCAAAGTAAAGTAGAGTTGTGTAAGCATATGTAAAACCAAAATCCAGCCCTGAGATGCCTGAGGTTTTCTTATTTACCATGCTATCCACTGTACAGTTAAAAAAAAAAAAAAAAAAAAAAAAAAAAAAAAGGAGGAATTATAATGAGCAATAATAATTATTATTGTTTAGTTACAACAATCTTGAAAAAGTAAACATGCTAAGGAAAAAGTATTAGTAAGCAGGCTATGATCTTCTTTCCAAATGGGACCTTCACAACAGACAAAGTTACTGGCATCTGTTGTTCACTACAGACAGAGCAGTGATGACAAACAGATGCCAATTTCTTTGAATAGTCACCAACTTTGTGTTTGATTCTGTAGTTGCTAATGAGGTATTTTATTTATTTGGTTCACAATTCCTGCATGGAGATGAAAAAGGAAAATAATAGTTTTAATTACCTTCTTGCAGTGGGCTAGAGGTACTAATTTTTCTAGCCATTGCAACTTGTAATGCTCGTAGGTTGCAAGAGAGGGTTCCTGGTTTCCTTGCAGTTGGGCTCAAGGCAGAGCCAGACATTCAGATCTAGATTGCTCACCACCTTTGATGTGTGTAAATGTGTTTGGAGCTGGAGCTTTGTAAGAGGCAAGTATGTCAAATTTAACCTTAGGGTAAAGTACTCAGTGAGAGCAGATCTGATTTCATCCCCAGATACTCTTCTTGTGAAGCTTAACAGCACCTGATTTCAACACACTGCAAACAAGCATAGCAACACACTGCTCACAGGAGTAGCATTCAATTTTATTAACTTCTTAAGTTGTTGGTACTTTTCTACCTAATCTATTCACATTATGAGTCCTGTTTTGACATTTAAGCTCTATTTCATGAACTTTGTTTCTGAACAGAGAATGAAACTTTTTCTACTTCCACGGTTGGTGCATCTCAGAGATAGCTCTGTCACCGAGACTCAACTGCCTTGCTTCCATCTCCACGTTGGAGGACATCAAGCAGGACATCTTCAGCAGTAAGACATCTGAGGTGAAGCATTGCTGCCCCTCTGACAAAACATGCAACATCTGTGTGTTTTCTAATACAGATCGGGCTTATTTTCCAAAGAGCTGAACGTTCTAGATAAAAATATTGACATAAATTGTACAGAATTGCCTAGGCTTTTGTTTGTTTGTTTTCACGTATATCGATGCTCCATTTCTTAGTGTTTTATTTAGCCTCTAAGATTACTTAGAAATTTTGTCATACTTTCTGTGTAGCATATTATTAAACTGTTCTTACTCACTTGATATATTTTTTTCCAAGTGCTCTTGACTTTGACTGAATTATTCAATTTGTTGAGAGGCAACACATTTCTAAGACAGTACTCTTTGAAAATATTCCTAATTTAAAATTGCTCAATAAATATGTTTCCTTAGAAAGTTTATATTCTTCATATTGCCTCAAAGTACCAAGATTACTAATCATTATGTGGTTCCATTTCATTAAAGTTAATTGATTTCAAACATTTGAGAATACGATTTATTCCTACTATAACTTTGGAAGCTTCTATCAATCTTAATCATGATTTTGATGGAGTAGATTTTATTTGTGTGGTTTGTCTTAGAACTTCCACATTTAGCAGTTTGATTACATATTTCATTGTTGTTACCTTGTTTTTAAAGTGGTAGACAAAGTTGAAAGAATTGCGTGTCTGCAGAACAAGTGAACTTGCTCTAAACAAAGACTATGAAACACTGGCAGATTTAAAGTGGGGGAAAGAGAGAGAAGAAAAAATACCTGATTTATAAACATATATATATAACAGCATCAGTGGCAACAACGAAGCAGATCCCCTCTGCCCTCCCCCCCCCAAAAAAAAAAAAAAAAAAAAAAAAAAGAAACTGGGTTCCCCCTCAAGCTTTTTCAACTGTCATGCATGCAGTTTAGCAAATGTTT
The DNA here is from genome assembly GCA_011076525.1 of Nettapus auritus. Classification (NCBI taxonomy): domain Eukaryota; kingdom Metazoa; phylum Chordata; class Aves; order Anseriformes; family Anatidae; genus Nettapus; species Nettapus auritus. The sequence continues at coordinate 51,649,961 of CM021765.1, read as the reverse complement.
TCTTGTCTCATTTATGGTTTTACATAATCAAACATCTTTGTATATTCAAGTGGATGTTTTCTTGTGCACACCTGAACCACATGCTGATTACTGATCAGTAAGATGACGAATAGCAGTCTAAGACAAAGTTAAGGAAACAGTTAAGGAAGACAGCAGTTAAGGAAGAATAGCTGAAATTAGCTGATTTTGGAAAGAATTCACTGGAGATACGTGGGTGACTCTGCCTTCTCTTTTAGTGAAAAGAGGCTTACATGATGTCTGTCTGTCTGTCTCACTCCAACCAAGCTGTGAATTTTCTGGCCAAATGCTACCCAGAGTGGCATACATATAACTGTCCTGTCATTAGCCTGAAAATAGTCAGCTGAGAGCAGGAAGACGACTCTGTTATTGTTCTTTCCCCTATCCCTGCCCTCCCACAGTGCTTTCAGGAGGGAAATGCTGAAAGCAAATCCATATTGGAGAGTGAGAACAACGTGGGAAAATAGGAGTCTGGACCTTTTTAGACATCAGGGAATCCAGCCATTAGATGCAATCCATAGGAAACCAGGCCTCATTAGTTCTGCAGCTCACAGAACTGTTTTTCTAATGTAAAGAGGCTCAGCTGTGCAAGCAATTTTTTTCTGAGACTTTCAATCTGGGTGTTTAGATTGGGGGTATATGACATCAGGTATTTTGGACCTGAATTTCCTGCAGTGAAGGAAAATTCCTGTGTGTTAAATTGTTGTGTACTGTACTTGATATTTCTAAAACTTCCATTCTTTTTATGACAATCTGGGAAATTCTGGCAGTCTGCTCCTGCAGGGTGTCTTCCAGAGATTTCAATGTCACATGCTCTGATGTAAAGAGAGACTTAAACCCCACTCACTATTTCATTAACACTAGTGTATTCCTAAATACCTTTTCCTGAGGCTATCAGAATATTTTAATGTTCCATCACTCCTGCAGCACAGAGAAGGGACATACAGCAATAATTTTCCCATGACAGAAATGCCTTTCAAGCAAAACAAAGTAGTATTTAACACTACAGAGCAAACTCTCAAGAGCAGAGAGTGAGAAACACTGCTAAAACTAATTGCAACTGCCAGAGGAATGTAGGTCAGGAAGATGCAATTATCTGGCTAGAAATTTTAAAGGGTAGTGAGGTTAGCACCATATTTTTGCATTAAAGATCCACACAGTTTTTAGAAACCACAACTGAGAAGACGCTCTGCCTTATTTCTTCTTGGAAAGAGAGAGTCCCTGTGAAGTTTACTGATTGATAGTGATATGTTCAAAGTGCTGTGCAGTATTCGCTTGCTCAGTGCTACCCACTTCCTATTGTAATATGGGATTCCTGGAGATCAAGGGAGGTCATGAGATCAGTGTAAAGGACTACAACAAAAATCTTCCAATAAATGAAATAGTATTTTGAAGCTGACATCAAGGAACAAAATGTCAAAAGCAGTGAACTGGGAACTGGCCACCCAGTAATGTAGTATCTGGACACTGTATCTTTCATCTTAATGTATCCCAAACAATTTAAAATCATAACAAATGGGTATTTCTTTATATTCTACTTCTGCTTGGGAAGTGCAAAAGTATAGACCCAGGGGGAACATACACCCATGCTATTTAATATGGTTATTACATCGGGCTTTGTGGATTGGCAATTCTATTTTGTTAGCTGTGAAATTTCGTATGACTTTGTTCACTATGGCATCTGAGTATGTTCCAGTAGTTCAGAAACTGCAGGATGAAAAGCTGACCTGTGGTTCTTTTTTTTTTTTTTTTTTTTTTTTTTTTTTTTTTTTTAGTTTTCTTCAAAGGGGAGAAGAGTATACTAATGCATGTGAATAGACTACATTTATAGTTAAAGTGTGCTTTATAGTTATAGCTCTAATAGGTTTTTTATTAGCAAAGATATCCTGTTGTGTGCTTATGCTAGATGTCTTTAGCACAGAAAGATATGAAAAAGCATCTTGCATTTGGAGTGGAAGACAGTGAGGGCTCTAGACCTTAGTTTATAAGGAAGCCTGTTTAAGAACTTCAGACTAGCCTGCAGAAAAATTTTATCTATTGTCCTGCAAGATTTATCCTTACTTTCAAGTGCTCTCTTATGCCAGAAGAACAAAGCTATGTGCCATGATTTTTATCAAGAGATTTATGTAAACATTTTATATGTTAGCCATGGGTAACCTGCAAATGCAGTTTGCTTTGACCTGGATCTTGACTCTGTTCACTGAAAAGATAATGTAGAAAGCCAAGGACAATTTTGATATGCTTTTGCTAGTCCATAGTTCAAAAAAGATGATGCATGCTTAGTGTTAGTAAACATTTCCATAAGGGATGATGATTCTGCATCAAGGGAACAGAGGGACATTATGCCACTGTTCAGATGTAGCATGAGAGTGGCATGTGGCAACAAGCCTTTTCGATGAAACAAAGATCACTGACCTTTCTTGCAGTTTAGAAACTGGAACATTTGCGGTGCTTTCATTAAGTAGCACGTCTAAGTCGTGGATCTGATTTGTGATATGTTCAGTTCTGAATACTCTTTCAGATCGAACAGGAAATATTATTTGAGTTAAAATAAGAAGTCAGTCCCATCTGTAAGTGAAATTCAGTAACACAAGATGGTCATTAGTAAAACTCATATTGAATCTCTATCAATCAGGTTTGTTTTTTTTTTCAGCTTATCACCTGTTAAGCATTTAGCTTAGAGCCTTTGTGACAAGAAAAGAAATGGAAGTCCTGCTTACCACCAGCACTTAGCTTTTGGGGTCTTGGGAGAGCATACATAAATAATTTTAATGGCTTTAGTATGTTTTCACTGCGGAGCATCAAAACCAGTCTAAGCAAGATGAGTAAGAGAAAGCAGCCGAGGCTTTGTCTGCGCAGATGGGTGCAGGCAGTCATGCGTTTGATCTGCTTGCACACTGAGCTGCCTGAATAGAAGCCAGCTCTGGCCTGGAAGCCATAAAGACACATTAATACATTGCCACGCTGGAGCTCATAAGCCTTACCAATGCTAGGGCTACTTTTGTTTCAATAACCTCTCTATTACAGTTTTGTTTGTTTGTTTGTTTGTTTGTTTGTTTGTTTGTTTGTTTTTTCTGGGTTTGTTGTTCTGGGTTAACAGCAGGCGTAAATTGGAGGAGCCACCTGATGCTCAAAAACTCCGTGCCATGCCACAGTGATTTCTCCTCATACTTGATGCCTAGAGGGGGGTGGGCAGGGAAGCAGTGGTTGAGCACTGGAGCTTGAGATTTCTTTATGAGGAGGCAGAGTTAAATAAAAAAAAAGCAAAATCACATAAAGGCAAGGGAGGATGACAGAGTGTGTGTGATAAAAACAGAGAGGAAAAAAAAGATGTGAACTAAAAGAATAAAATGATATTGTCATAACACCCACAGGCCTCCCTTCTGGAAAAGATGGGGAGTAATTGTCAGAAGCTAATCTCAGTGTGCTGCAAAACCAGTCTCAAACTATCATTAATAATCTTGAGAAATAAGTCTGGAGGATAGAAACGAAACTGGCAGTTTTTCAGAGGCAGAGTCAACATCGGCTGTCATCCCATTGAGAGGCATACCCTGTTAGGGCCTGTTAATGTTACACTCCTGTCAGAGTGACATATAACATTACATGTTAAACAAGTGGCAGACGAGACAGCATGGAGGCAAATTGTTGAGCAGATGGCACAGCCTACTTTACTTACAATTTGAAACTAGAATAGAACAAATGCCATTTTTTGCATTCACTCTCATTCTTTCCAAATACTAGTCTGGGTACTGCTCAGAAGCTTCCTTCCTTTAGACAAGAGGAATGTCATGGTATAATTATAATATGGGGTATTTCAAGTGCACCACTAATTGTGTGTCTATACACATACATACATGTTGAGAGGAGATGGCAGCAGGGCTGGATATAAGTTTCTGAGCTGCAGCAAGTGCATACTTAGAGTGTATTACATTTCCAGATATCTGTTTTGAGCTGTGAACCACCTGTGGCTCATTGTGTCACTTTTCTTTTTAAAGCCCCATAATATGTAGAAACACCAGATTTACAGCATCTGCCTTCATTCCCAGCTATAGAAGGGAAAAAAAAAAAAAAAAAAAAAAAAAAATTTTTTTTTTTTTTGGGAGGTAGGAAAGAATAAAATGTAAAAAAAAAAAAAAAAAAGGCATAATGGAAAAGATGTCATAAACATCATGACATCTCTTTTCTCTCACACATTGTTCAGTTCCTGTCCCTCCGAATTAAATTACAGTAATCCCATTGATTTAAGTGGTGTTGTACTGAACTATAATAAACCAATCAACTGATCTCTTCGTAAAAATAAGAGACTTCAGCCATTGGCTTGGGACAGTCTGCGTGAAATAACAATTTTAATCTAGACAGGCCTCACATTAACCACCTTCTAGATACTGCTGGTTCACTTTCCCAGTTAAGATGACTTTCTTCCTCCAGCTCAAGAAAGGAACAGTGAATGACAAGATATCGCTATGTGAAGAGACAGGCAAGGAAAAGTGCCATTACTAGTTACTTAGCAGGGTTAGTGTGTTTGGTGCTTTTCACTCACTGACAAGATACAGCCTCTTCCCTAAGGACTTTACAGGCTGACTAGAAGAGACGTAAGTGTTCAAATATCTCTTGGTGATTCAGAAGAAATCCGAGACTGAAACATGGTTTGAGAAGCCTAGTAAGGAAAAGTGGAACCAGTAACAAATGTAACCTTCTACATTCTGTACAAGGCAGAGGAAAAAAGGAAAATCTCACCTTTACAGGTAGTATATTCAGCAGTCACACTGGATAACAAAAAGTATCCTACCACACATTTTCTTAGGTGGAGCCCATGAATTTTTGGGCTTATCAACCAGTATCCAGCTCTATGTTTTACAACGTCAAAAAAATAAAAAAACCAATAAAACCCAATTCTTTAATAAACCTTGGTTTTGTGTTTTCTTTAAGGGCCACATAATACTGACTTTTTTTTGTTGAAAATTTACCTGTGTGTGTGGTGGTGTGCTCCCCGCACACATTTCTTGCCTTCTGGCTTATTGATGCCTTGCTCAAACACTGGCCATTCCCCTCAAGGCCTTGTTAAGGCAGACAGTAACCATGATGTCAGCTCCAGCTGGGTGCTGGCGAAACTGACAGATGTCTTGCTAAGCAGCTAAGGGCCAATGTAGCATGTGCCAATCCTCCCTCCCACACATGAATATGTCCACCATCTTACCCCACAGATAGTGACCAGGCTTTTAAGCCCTTCTGCACAGCAGCTGGCTGCACGACAGGACCTCCACTTAAGCAGGACCTCCAACTCTCAAGGTCACACCTGCTGCAGAGATCCCTTGTTCCTCACCAGAGATTCCATGCTGTAATGGATCCTCAGTAAGTGACTAATAGCTTGGTAAACTGAAAGCTTCTCTAAGAGCATACCTTAGATTGGTTGTGCACACATAATCCTTAGACATGACTGTTGTCCCATCTGGCAGTAGGATTGGATTCAGCCACACCGAGGCTCCTTACCTCTTCGGTTCAAGGAGTTTAGAAAGCAAGGGGGTGCCCTCCGAATCTGGTGCTTCAACAGGAGGGTCTCCCTAATGTGTCTGACTTAACCCGTGCTCTATACAGTAAATAATCAATGCACCTTACCATCTCAAAACTTGTCACTGTCTTATTTATGATTAAGCTTAGTTATATTACTACATTATATATATATTGTTGCTTTTCTCTTATGAGTGAAGTATATAATTTCATCCATGATGAGTTGACCACAAAATAAAAATTATTTCTGGTCACACAGAGTGTGGAAATGTAGTTGCTGAGTGAGAAGGATGATGGCTTTTATGTCTGAGATACAGGAAATCTCTTCCTGTGATACAGTAAATACATTATGATTTAGCCTGCACTTCTGTTTTATTACCACGTGTCTCTTGAAAAAAAGATGAGTGAAAGAAACGAGAATTATTTGAATTCATGTCATTTTCATAACTTTGCCTATTTGTTTGGCAAACAGCTTCTTTTTGCCAGTCTGGTCTGTTGCATGCCCCACCTGGCAGGTCCAGTGTATTCCAGATGTTTGTTTAAAGATAGGTTTATAAGATAGATTTATTTGTTACCCCAAATATGTACTGAGTTTGTATAATAACCTAAGGCTTTTTTTTTTTTTTTTTTTTTTTTTTTTCCTCCTGGCAGCAGCTGTCAACTAATGGAGTTGACATGGAGTTCTGATGCTGTTGTCATTTTACTATGATTTTAATAGTATGTGTGTATGTGCGTGTGTGTGTAGAAAACACAATGGTGAAAATTTCTTTATGGCAGAAATGGACTTGGTTTAGGAAACAGCTTTCCAAAACTTTTTATTTGAAGTTGGAAACCTTCTTAGGTATTATTCATGGCTCATAAAGCATAGGTATGAAATAATGCATTTAATATTTCCAGGAATTCAGTATACCATTAAAATTGCAGGTTAATTTTCAGTGGTGACATAACACTTTTAATGCACAATAAATCTATTTAACAATGCTGTTATGTATTTTAGTTATTCTCAGCAGGACGGAGACTTCGAAGGTTTTTAACATACAGAAATTCAGTCTGAAACAAGATAATTTCTCTGTTTTTATTTCCTGATGATAATCATCACAAATAACTGAATGCAAATATATTTCATGGAGATTTTTAAGATGTTAGGCCAAATATTGTTCTCAGCTAAATGAATGACTGATACTGATGGTAAAGATACTGATGGTAAAGTCCAGGGACCTCTCAAAGATGGGAGCTTTTGATGCTTATGTGTTATTAATTCCATGTAAATGCAAACAAAACTACTGCTTCCTTTACCACCATGAAAATGCACACACCAGTTTGACAACTGTGCTTTAATGAATAGTTGTAACACAACATCTTTCTACCTATGGCTGCTATAGAGCTTTAATATCTATTTGTCTTTACTGGTCTTGACCTTTTATTGTTATAACTCAGTACATTCCTACTCATTATAAAACTTCTTATTTGGCTCTACAACATGTCTGTTAGTAATCAACTGCTGTTTTTCTGTTACTATGTTTCTGAATAACATGAAATGTACAAAAGAAAAACAAATGGCATTTGTAATTGTTATGAAGTTTACGGGAAACAGCCTGAAATTGTTACAGTTATTTTTACATGGGAAAATTTTGGAGAAGGATATTCGCAAAGAATTATATAAAACTCCCTGGGCTCTTTTGACAATTTAATTGGGAAAGATAGAGGATATTGGGATAGATTAGCTCCTCTAATTATTAGGATAATGTCGGCCTTTATGAACACCCCTCACAGACACTAAGAGGGATGAAAGAGAAATAAAGCCCTAATATATGTGTAAGCCTCTTCAGAAAAGGCCTTAAGTAGGTCTTGTTTTTCTAAACTATTAAGAAAATCTGAATGTCCAGCAAGGCCAGTTCAGTGGCAGATGCCCAGTTTCTCCAAATGAGGTCATAAAGAATGAAATAGGGATGGTATTGATCTATGGGAGGGTTAACTCATTCTGTGCATTTTCCCATTAATTAAATAGGGCAATTAAAGTCATCCTGCCAAGTGTCAATTTCCCTAACATGTTTTGCCCTCTTCAAAACTCAGCATTGCTCATTTGGCTATTTGACGGTAGCTATTTGGACGTTGTCATGCTGACTACTGAGACTACTGGATCTATGTGACAGGCCCTTGAAATGGAGGAATCAAAATATGACTGTTGTCAGGATCTAACCTAAGAACTAAGAAAAACGCTACGTTGCCTAGTTGGATCTGCTGCTTGTCTGAAAACTCGGTAAATGGCAGAAACAGCATGAAAGGGTGCCAAAGTCCTTGCCACGGATTTTTTGTGGTAAAATCCATTGAAAATATAAACATATGGTTATAAATAAAACCAAGTCCAAATACTCAGACAGATAATGAAGGCAAATAATGTTAATAACTGCTTTCATATAAGTGATCAAGGAAAGCAATGCAGAGGAAAGAAGATTAATTGTTTTTATCTCAAGATTATCTTCAATCAGTTGTTGCTAGAATCACAAAGGGTGTTTCAAAGCTCTGGTTTAATTAAGAGATAATCCAGAATTATCACATTTAATTATGTTGTAAAGGTCGTTATGTCTTCAGTCTTTGTCAGAAACACACCCACTGTGAAGAAGGCTATTACACCAGAACAAAAAGAGCATGTCATTGAAATGAGTAAAACTACATGGAGGTTATTGATGTATGTGAACAGCTGAGATTCTTCGTTAGATAGACAGTTTACAAACTAAGTTGTCACATTCTTGAAAAGACAAAAGTACAAGTAATTAAGCTGGATGATTCTGGATTATTTTACGTAATCCACCATTTCAGCATGGTTGTTACTAAAAAAACCACTCTGATCTTCAATAATCTCTAGACTGTGCAATTAGTCTTACCTCACATACGTGATTGATGGCTACTTTTAAATAGGACCAATTTTCTTTACACCTTCTTTCCCCCTCTCCTCTTTTACCCTTGGAGCTAATTCAAAGCTTTTCAAAATAAAGTAATCATAATAGCTTGTAAACCAATCATGATTAGATTAGAGCCTTTCTTTCTCCCTCCCCCAGCCCCTGAAATGTTGGCTTTCAGTACCTCTTGAAAGTCCCAATGTAGTCCTAATGTTTATTTGCCTGTTCTCTTCTTATGTCTCTCAATATCAGAAAGTATTTTTCTACTGAATATTAAAAAGCAACATTAATCATCCAGCAGTAAGGAGAAAAGCTTCAGCTGGTATAAAGAGGCTTCACTGACTTCAACAGAGTGATGATAATTTATGACATGAGAAGATCATGCAGTAAATAGCCTATTAAATCTAAATGAAATGTATAGTTAATTGCACATGGCATATGATTTATAGCACTATTTGTTGTAGGAATTTCTTGACAAGATATCATTACTATTTGGCAAAAGATCTGAAAATTCTTATTGGAAATTTGGCTTCATTTTAACCATAGCCAGTGTATATCTAAATACAGTTTTAGTAGCACATCTGTTAGTGTTCTTGCTTAATCTCTATTAAATACAAAATATTTGTTGTATTCTTGTTTTACTGTCGGATAATAATGAAGTATATATAGTTTTTTTGTTTTTTTGTTTGTTTGTTTTTTTAAAAAAAGGTTTTACATTTCTTCTTGATTTAAACAAGAAGTTGAACAAAATGCTGATATTTGATGTACCACATTGATGAACCTTGATGAACCAGTTCAATATTGGAAGTCTGATTTCTCCAAAGACCAAGGCCAGTAGTAAGCAGAAACATCACTTGTTTTATCTCTGCTTTGTCTATGTAATTACTGAAGTTGCATGGCACTGTATTCTAGACTTCCACTTAGTTTGTTATTTAGCTGTGAGGCAGCTTTAGCTTTGCCTCAGAATAGCCATCTTAAAATGGACACATACAGTGGAACAGAAAAATTTAGCTTACTAAAATCAGGCCCCTGGTATCAGGATCTGAAATACAGTCATGCTGTTGCAAAGAGAAACAACAGCCAGATTGTTTCTTCTTCACTTACTGCGCACAGTATGTGTTGGCACTACATTGCAGTAGCTCAGAAATCTCAGACTGTCAGGAAAAACAAACCATGCCCTACAGACAGAATAGAAGGGTGAAGAAAAAGCACAAAAAAGGAAACCAGGAATTCATCTTCATTTAAAAAAAGCATGCTATATTTGCCAACAATGTGGTAGAATCTACATCTTGTTGATGAGTTGTGCATTCCTAGTTTGTCCTTTTTATGCCGCTATTCTCTCTTGTTTCAGCTTAAAGTACTAAGCTTGATTTAATGGGCAGTGAAACAAAAAAGGGAGGCACATTGTTCACATTGATTCTCATTGATGCTTCTTAATTGCATCCCAGTCTGTTTTAAATATCCTCTTTCATATTTGAAATGAAATATATTCTAATTATCTAACAATCCAGAATAATTTCTCATTTGGATGTCTTTTCTGCATATCTTTTGAACAGTTTTGTTTTATAGAATGTTTCTTTTGCTCTTAATTTTTATGAGTTACCATTTATTCATTAGACTACTTCATTTTTTATTAAATGTCCAAAAATGTAATATAATACAAAATAATAATAATAAAATAATAAGCAAAAATTATATTATTATGAATGTAACCAATTAGGAGGTCTAAATCATGTAATGTAGTAATGATAGGCTTTCACCTCAGAACCATTCCACAAGTTTATAAAGTTAGGCAAATTTTTCATTGCTTTGGGTTCTTCTTTGTGAATGTTGTGCTCTAGACAAATTTCTTTTTTTTTTTTTTTTTTTTTTTTTTTTTTTTTTTTTTTTTTTTTT
>CM021765.1:51544619-51639539 GCA_011076525.1 Nettapus auritus | reverse complement strand
AAAAATTTTTTTTTTTTTTTTTTTTTTTTTTTTTTTTTTTTTTTTCTGCTCTTTATATCTTTGTAATGATCTTAACCTCTTTGCAGCTATACATACATCCGGTACAGGTGACACTGTGCAGAAGGAAAGCTACTGGCCAATTTCAGAAATCCATTTCATGTGCCCAGCCTCTATAAAGAACACACAGGAAAACTTAGCTTCTTCAGCAAGTCATCCAGAACACTCAGCATGGTCACCATGAAGCTGCCAAATGCCTGAAGTGTGGGGAATGCAGATGATGGCGTGCTCCTGGAGCTTTGTGAACAAGCATCCAGGACTACAGGGAAGCTTTTTCCTTTCCTCACTGCTGAGCCACAGTCTGAAGATTAATTCTGTGTCCCTTCTTGCAAAGAGCTATGCAGTACTCATGCTTGTCAGGTAAAGGAAGATGAGAATATCATGCTGGTGTAAACCTTTTAAAAAGTGTTTCCTTTCTTCGATGAGAATTGTACAGGCAGGGGCAGTATCAGGCGCTGCCAGACTGCAGGTACTTAAGCAATATCAGATCTTAAAGGATGTTGCAGAATAAGTTAGTTTTTTCTTTTTCTTTCTTTCTTTTTTTTTTTTTTTTTTTTTTTTTCTTAACAGGAATTTGGAAGTTTTAAGTCAGCAACATGGATGAGAGACTGGCAAAGCCAACAAAGGAACTTTTCCAATTGTACACTAAAGACATAAATCCCATCCACAGCATTAAAGCTTTCTTGGCTAGGGCTGGGGACTCGGGTGGACCCCTCCTCACCCCTAGTGCAGGTTGTTGCAGTATCCAAGCCCCTCTGTTGCACATCCCCAGCCACAGCGCTGCCAGGATCAATGCCTGCAGTCTGCCACCATGTTCAGCACATGGAGGGATTGACACTTAGGAAGAGACAGAGAAGTAGAAAGGTGAGGGTTGACTCTTTTGTCTCCCATCCCTGCTGAGAACCTTACCTAAAACTCGTTTAAGGAGGAGTATGAATTTCTTCCAAAGCAGTGCTGTAGCTCAAAGAAATGTAATGTTTTCCTGAGGAGTACTGACACAGGTTTTAAATAAGCAAACAACAGAACCACATGTATAAAACACAAATTTAAACATCAGTGGACGGATTTCTGTTTGCTAAACTGTTTCCTTGGTCAGCTCTTCTGAACAGTCACCACAGTCCCATGATCAATTAGTAAATCTGCATTACATACGGTTTCTGTATACAATCTCTTTAAATATAACACTTCCTATGTGAAATCACCGGCTGTTGTTGGCTACAAAAGCAGAGAGAGGGAAAAAAAATGATCAGACACTCAAGTATTACCATCAAAGTTAAATTTTAACCCATCTTATTCTTGTATAAATAATTAAGTTTTCTATCCACTCTCTGATCCATCAGTACTTAATTTAAACCTTTTTTTCCATGGAATTAAAACACAGCTTTTGAAGCAAATCCCTCCCATCACCTCCAGCTGGCTCCTTTTCCTCTCCTCTCCCACCATCTTGCTCTCAGGAGAGCACCTACTTAACCCCTTGTTTATTTATTTTAAGTTATTAGTATTGCTCTTGAGAGGTTAATCGGAACTAAGGCAATCTTTCAATCCATGTATTTTAATATTTTCTTGAATGTCAGGGCACAGCTGCTCCACAAGGTCTGGGGTGCTGGGGTCTCCCCCAGCGTGGGTCTTTGGGATTGTACCTGGCTGGTGAGACCCTTCCAGCCATGGAGCAGGGGTTCCTGTTTGAGCCCTCCCTGCAACAGTGCCTAGGATTGCTCTGTCTGTGGCCACCAAGGAAGGGGGCAACTCTTGGCTCTGCTGTTGATGAGCTGTCCCTGAGCCCCAACAGCCAGACCTCCAGGAGTGGGAATGCTCTCACAGCCCTTACAATAGGCCAGTAATCAACCATTCATCCTTGCAGACTAAAAATCTTGCAAGGCAGCTGCCTGTCTTGTTAAATCTTGAATTTCTCACACTCCTGGCATCATTTAAATAAGTCGCTTTCTAGTCAGTCATCAAAGCAACACAGCTTCTGGGTTTTCTGAATTACTGTTTCATAGTACATATACATAACCGATGAGAGCACATGCAAGTAATAACACTGGAGATCAGCATAAAGTTTCCAAATGAACCACTCAATCATTTTGATCTAGGTTGACCCTTCTTGTCACGGGGGTTGGAGTAGATGATCTTAAAGGTCCCTTCCAACCTCAACCATTCTGTGAGCCTGTGAGATTTGAGCAAAAGATCATGAAGGGTATGAAACAACTTCTGCTTGAGCAACAACAAAGTTAGCAGTTACCAGTCTGGAAAACAGCTACTTGATGGAGGGCAGGGAAAATAATGCAGATTTATAGACTCCTTGGTGGCATGCAGAGGCTCAGTTAATATTTCATTCTCTTTACCACGGGATGAAAGGGCTAATCAAATAAAGCTGAGGGTTCAAAACAAATAAGAGAACCCTCACCAAGAATACTGTGGATGTTTAAAGTTTACTTTGTGCTCAGGGAAGTTCAGTCAAAGTTCAAAGGAAAATAGCCATATATGTGGACGTATGTAGCCATATATGGCTACAGTTGAGAGTAGGATACTGACCTAAATGGTTCTTTAACCTGGTACACAGTTCTTACATTCTTGCTTTCTGTTGCTTTTATTTAAGGGATAAATTAAGAGAGATTACAGAGCTGTAGAATTAAGAGAAACTCCAAAACACAGGGACACCAGTGTTAGACTCTTCCCTTAATACCTCCTTAATACCTCCTGGGTATTTGATATGTTGTTAAGAATTTGAAGTTTGGAATTATGAAAACAATTCAAGAAGAAAAATATAGCCACTCTGCCTTCTTATAAACTCTCAGACTCAAGATATCCATCTGATTGGAGCATATGATTTAGGGTATTTTATGTGTTTTACAGTTCACAGCAATGAGATTAAATGAGAAATAACTTCAGTGTCAGGAGCAGCCTGGGGTTTGAATAATGGTGATGCTGGAGTGGTATAAAAACACCTGCATGGATAAAACTATCCCTCTGTAGATACATATGGGTGTAACAAAACTCATTAGAACTAAAGGAAGTATAAAACAAAATTGCAGGTGTTTATAGGATTAGATAGCATTAAAAAACAAACTACCTGACTAAATTTAATTTTTGAATTTAATCCTCTAATTTCTACATTTTCTTTAGCTGCCAAGCTAGGAAATTTCCATCTTCATAGCAATATATCTATGTCATGTTAGTCCTTATGGCTTTATCTTACTTTGTTAATAAAGTAACTTTCTCACTCCATCCCTACTGATCCAATTTTTATATTTTTTTAGCACTTACAGTTCTGAATGTTTGTTTGCCTACAGGATAATTTCCTCTTAACAACTGTCATTTTTTATAAGGTCTCATCTAATGTTTGGTGGACTTTCAACACAATACGGAGTTAGGAAAACAATAGAAAAATTAAAAAGCTAAGCATATAAAATGCAGTGGCAATATTACTAAAGTTTCGCGTAACATTTTAGTACCCTTTTCCATGTCAGTACTTTTCCATAGTCTGAAGACTCCAAATCCCTATTACTCAAATTTCCCAGAGGTCTGAAACCCACAGATACATCTTGATAAAGTTTTAAAATACCCAGGAGAAATGTGAGTTGTAAATACAAATGCTGAAACTTTGCTTGTATTACAAAAAGGTTGATCTGTATGAGACTTTCTTTGATTAATTAAAAGTAAGGGCATAATTCAAAGAGGGGTCATCCTACTGTCTCCCCAGCATGCACTTACATTTATATTTTTAAATAAGATTATATTCTAGCTATCGTCAGTTTGGAAAAATAACGCAGTTGTGAGAATTTACTTAAAGAACATGCAGCAGCAAGATGCTGTTAGAAGAAGATACTGTTCTTTTTCCACCACTTTCCAGCTGATCCTGTATGATCCTGATTAACTATTTCTTTTTTAAATTGTGAATGCTATAGATGGAAAAACAATTAACCTTTTGTTCCTTTTAGCGTGTCTGATTTTCTGAGATACTCTTGAAATGCTTCTCATCAAAGTTGGTTACCTTCCTTCTTTAGCGTTAAGGCTGATACTATGGACACCAGAGACACCAGAACTGTTGTCTCTTTGTCAGAGGCAGATACCTCTTAATAAATGTTTAATAGCTTACATCTTGGGAATCTTAGAAACAGTTGCCCTGGTAATGAGATACTGCAAAAATTAACTTTGGTATTTGAACTGGAAATGGAATACTTTCTCTGTGAATGTTTCTGCTGAAACAGTTTCTTTCTGAATGAGGATTTAGCAAAGTTAAAAAGAAAAAGGAAAAAAAAAAAAAGTCTGGACCATGGAATGGTACAGATGACAGAATAAAATGGAGAAGGGAGGTTTCATGGTATTTCTTTGTAACAGCTTTCCATTCTGTCCTGCAGCCTCCTTCCCATTTCCCCCTGAACTAGATACACAATTTATAGAGAAAATATGCTGGTTTATTTTCTGTATGTGCCTTTAATCTACTGTTGTTTGAATGTGTGGTAAACAATACTGTGTGATTGCTCCCCCCTGCAGCGTAGCTGTACTGGTATCAATTTAAAATTTTCCTCTAAATTGTTTCTATGTACTTCCCACAATAACATTTCATTCTGAAGAATAACTACCTAAGATTTAGAAAAAAATGAGATTGTGTCATAAATGCAATTAAGCTGGAAATGAATAAAAGGTCACCTAAAAGTCAAACAATTCCATAGTATTATACTCTGATTTTTTTCACATAGTAAATGTGCATTTTAATGATACCAAAATGAGTGAAACAGTTAAGATAATGACTGAATGATAGAAGCCTTTCCAGAAAATCTTTGGTCTGAATCTTTAAAACTAAATAACATTAAATTAATAGAAATAAATTCTACTTGATGCTTAATATGGTTATAATTCACACTTAGAAACTAATACCTGTGTATCATGTGTAAATAAAGTCAATATTGGCCTTATATAAAGTTCCGGTATGTGAATCACGGGATCTTATTTGTAATTTCAGCTCTGCTTTCAACAGAAATACCGCATATTGCTTATTAGTGAATAATGAAAATGGCACTGTCAGATGGGACAGCGGAGGGTCTTTCCAGAATGCAGGTAGGTGTTACTGGCGGTTAACAAGCTGATAATGCTGACACCTGTGATACCCTAATGCTGCTGCTTCTGCAGGGATGTTCATAACAGACTGATCATTCAATGAGCAGGCATTTTAAGGAGCGAGGCTAATACAGATTAGCCCCAAATGGGCTCTTTACACTTACTTTCACATCCGTAAGTAAGTGTAGGCAAAAAAAAAAAAAAAAAAAAAAAAAAAAAAAAAAGTATTATTGTTTGAGGTGTAAAATGCAATGAAACAGTTCAGACACTTTTGCATTGTACAAGAAGGAGGACCAATTACTTTCCTGTGCATGTCAGAAAGCTGTGTAGAAAGAAATGTTCTAGCTGGAAATAAAGAGTTTTTATGACGCTGTGATGTTAATTACAAAAGTGGGGGTAAGCCAATCTGCTGCTCTGCTGCTTTGTGATTACAGTTTTATCTCCGCAATCTAATTGCTAGGGCAAATGTCAGCATTTATATGTCTAAGTGAGCACTCAAAATATGTACATGTAATTGGTGTTAACAATTATTGCAAATGCAGGATTGTGCCTGTGAAACCAGATTTCTTCTAAACCACCTAGTTTAGCAAGTCATTGGTTGTATTAAAGGAAATAAAAACTTCCTATCCCAGCACAGATCTTATCACAGAAGGCACCATTTAAGGTTTCCTAACATGTATTATAGAGGGACAACACTTATGTGTTATTGTCAGATCCTAATATTGCAGGGGAGGAAGGCCCAAATATGAGACAATTTAAAAAGTACAGTCTTCTTACACTTAAGATGAATGCTTGTTTCTTTCATTAAGAGGAAGAATTATCTCATTTCTTCCTTCAAATAGCTTTGTGTTTTTAATATCACCAACAGATTTAAATAACATTTTCTGACAGAAAGTATAAATCCAACTGCACCCATGCGCAGGTATGTGGTAGGTTTGTGGATGATCATGTAGATACTGGTTAAAAGAAAAAAAAAAAAATCCTGAGAATTTATGCTTAATCTGATCAATAATATTAGCAAAACAATCAAATAAACAAAACACCTGAAAAAAATCAACAAATAACAATGTTTCATTTTGTCAATTTAAAAATTAATTGTTTGGGGGCTTGCTTCAGAATCAGTTTTCACTTCAGAATGCTATTTCAAGCATAAATAGCCCTATGTTTGTTTTAAAACTAATAACAAAAAGAGAAAGCTAGAAAACTTCCAGACCCAAATGAGTTACTTAAGTAAAATAGAGTCTTGCTAAATCCAAAGCAATTGTTTACGACCCTAAGGCCTCCCCAAGGGGCATGAAGGCAGAGGCTCTCCACTGGGGCTGCCACCATCTGAGGGTTCTGACCCTGCAGATGGCCAATGACCCAGAATACAGTCTGGGGAAGCACTTAAGACCAAAAACCAGCAAATAATGAATGTTTAAGGAAGGCACCTTCTGGAGAGAAGCTGGTCAGTATTCTTTGACAAAAATGCTTTCTCTCAAAAAATGATAATTTGTCAAGAGTAATATTTTTTCCTGGAATTGTATGTTTGAAGGAAAAAAAAGTCTGTTTGGTGTTTCTTGTTAAGAAAAAATCCTGAATAGTGCAGTGGTTAGGCAGGATGTGGGAGACCTAGATTAAAATCCTTGCTTTAGTCTTTTTCTTTGTAGTCAAAAGAAGATTTAATTATTTATGGAAAGCAGGACAGTTCAAACAAAGGAATTAGAGTTGCTGAATTAAGACCAAGGACCAGAGCCTGGATTTCATACAAGGCAGTCTATTGACTATTTATAGTTGGGAGAAAAAAGGGTTTTAGTGCAGATCAGGAATTTCTGAAATCTTTCACTGCCCTTATAAGAAGCAAATCCAATCCTGTTTTTTGTCTGGCTGTGTTCCAGGGCTAAGTGGAACTATGCTGAACTAAACATCTAACTTAGAGCTCTCAGTATGGTATTAGTAGAATTAAACTTACTTGCTATGTCAAAAATGTGATTTTCTCCTAGAAAGGAGAACTTTATTAGGAAATAGAGTATCATCAGTCACTTATTTCAAAATTACTTTGCTTCACAGCACATATAATACCGTGGATGGGAAAGAGTTAAAAATATTTTTGCAAACTTTCAGCTGGGCAAGGGATACATCTATTAGTGCAGCCAAATGGAATTTCTTTTTTCCAATGCCATTGTAACTTACTTCATCTTAAATCAATAATTCTCTTTGAAAATAAATAATATATTTCCACTATGCAAAGTTTATTTGCACAGACCAGAAAATAACATTTATTTATAGCTTGAAGGCCCCTGTGGGGATTCTGAAGATATAATTCATATCATGTATTTATTATACTTTCTTCTGTCAGAGAGGGAGAAAGAAGATAGGGAATGAGAGAGGAAGAGAATAGTGCATGGGGAAGGGAGAAGAATAAAGAGAGGGTGGCTGGGGGAGAGAAAGGAATAGCACTTGATACACTGAAAAGTGTGAAAAAAATATTGAAAAGGACATTAAAATTATCAGCAATCAACACCATTTCAGGTTACTCTTTGAGAATTTAACTATAGCAGGAGGATAAGAAGATAAATGACCTGAGAAAATCATGAGAGAGAAAATGTCAGATTCAGCAGCTGCAGCTTTTTAAGTCCTATAGGTAAATATTTCTTCTATAGCCCTGGGGTTGTAGAGGTAAAGTTTGCAGTAACAACAGGAAAATCAATTTTCATTTATTTTTAGAAGAAATAACTTCCAAAATTAGGATTAAATGTATTTAGAGAAGATAATACTGCAAACCCTGTTAGGCAAGCCAGAAGTGAGCAGGAGTAGTAAAAGCAATCCCATTTATACATATCATATGCTCAGGAGAAAGGAAGGGCATACATTTTTCCATGCCACTAAGCTGACAGTAGTCATGTTCAGCTCCATACTGATCATCCTTCCTGGCTGATCTTAGAAGCCTGCTAGAAAAGTGCTGAGTAAATAACTGCAACTTTAGATTTTCACTCAGCATAGAAAGCAGGCAGGCATTTGATTGGAATTCTTCAGTCAATCCTCTCTGCCATGATAAATGAGGTACAAGTAAAGGCAAAGCACTGAAACACATCATTGTCTGTGAGAATTTTCCAGTTAAGATGAAAATTTAGATTTGGTGGAAAGCAATCTACCGTGAAGCAGCTTGACTAGATGACACAGACATAACACATAATGCATAACACTCCGCTTCTCCCCACCCCGCTTCTGATTTGATAGTCTTGGCCAAGGAGAAAATGTGAGGCACTAATCTTTTCTATACTAATACAGACTCTTTTACAGCACTGCGTGTCGAGGACTTCTTGTCTGCTAGTTAATTTATCACACTGCATTGGCCTGAGGAATACTATTCATGACCCTGACTGCTTTAATATGTGTAATATGCCCTGTTTAGTACAGTCAATAGCTGCCACAAACAGAAGTGGTAGTAGTACTGATCAACTTTCTTTAATTTAAGGCTTCTAGGGAGACATTTGTCTGGGCCAAATAAATGCTGCTAACCCAATCACTTTTGATGAAAAGGTCCCTAACTGTATAGGTTGTGAAACCTCATACTTGAACAGGTATACTATCTACCATGATACAGGACTATGATTCTTCAGTGTCAACACAGATTGTCTCAAGGTTCATGTTAGTTTTCCCTAGTTAATCTTGGTCATACACAGAGTAGTAGTTATTTATTTATATTTGTTTTCTGGCATATTCTTAATTTATTTGCATTATTTCTTCAGTGCTAGGTGCAAGTGGTTATTCTGCGCAGACTCGTAAAAGCCTGTGGGAAACAGAGTATGTTGTGATCGTTAATACCTTAACATCCTCCTCCCCACTCCCATCCCCTGCCTCTGCTAACACTTTCCTTGTCCCTTAGCTGAACTCCCCATAATAACATATGGAGTTTAGTTGCAGTGGGGAGAAGTTATTTCTCTTGTTCACATTGGGAGTTCTTATTATGGAGTCTGAGTGACAGAGAAGATGAAGGTTTGTATGCTATTTAAAGTACTTGAAGCTTGATAATATGGGTGCGAATATTTCTGGAAAGTCAGGTGAAAAGTTAAATTCTGCCACAGTCATGCATTCATCACCTGTATTACATCATTTTGAAACTGGAACAGTTGCAGGAGGTGCAGTATATGCTCATATGCACAAAGATCTGTGTAATGTGTGTCAGTTTTGCCTTCTGAACCTAACATAAAGTTCTTACATCAGTATTCAGATTTTTATTACTGATGTGAAATGTAACACATTACATTAATCTGCCATAATTTATTGAATAGAAACAGGTTTTTCTGTGTGTCTTTAGTTATTAGTAAGTAAGCAATACATGTCATTTTAAAGCTCTTTTCCCTTAAGGCATAAAACTTGATCTGATGATATCAACACACAAATCCTCTTACCATGAATGAAAAGGGGAATCTTCAAGTAGTTTAATGTAGTTAGACAAATACAGTATTCTCCATAGACTTTGCACAAGGAGTGGGGAGAGGTAAAAGTCTGCTATATTATGTTTCCCTGTTAGTCAGTCATTGGATGATCGTCTTTCTTCTATTTACCATTACAGTGATCTGTTTCCTCTCTTTTGTATGCTATATGTGCTTCGAGTGACATACTTCCCATGGAAAACAGATTAAGGAAGTTTCTTTGTGAATAAATCAGACTGTTGAGCAACTAGCATGCTGCTTCAATGAAGCACTGTTTTTTCAGCTCTTCTTATATCAGTTACTGGTATTTCACTTTTTCCTCCTTGCTTTTTGTACTGCTTTCCCTTGTTTTTGTGCTTGAGACACTCAGCCACAGGCTGAGAACAAATGGCTTTAACACTATGAACAAACAAAGCCTTGTCTGAATGCTAAGAACGCTCAGTCTCAGCTAGTACTTGGGTGGGAGACAGAGCGTAATACAGCTGTAATATGGTATGGTGGTGAATGTGTCACTTGTGCCATGTACTGGAAAAATGTCCTCTTAAGCAATGAATGCCTCAAGCTTTGAATCTGAAATCACTGCCCACTGTAGTCACTCCGTATATCATGTCTAAGGTTATGATTTTCCAGGTACACTTTTTGGCAGCAGAGCTGGTTCCCTGACTGTTAAGTGAGGTGAAGAATGTGGCCACCTCCTCCAGTCACTCTGGCCCAGGACCACTTTTGCCCAGCTGCTTGTGCCCGGCCCAGTGCCTGGGGACCTGGAGTCTCTGGCCAGACTGGGAGGGGGCATGCGACTTCTGACTTCCCCTTTGCAGGTCCAACCAGTAGCAAAGGTGAGCACATATCCCAGAGACACACAGACATGCAGAGATAGGGCACTGACACAACTGGTCACACAGGCTGCCCCAGCCACAGGCTGCCTTCAGCAGAACTTATACACAGGACTTGTAAAACACAGACACTGACAGCTGAATTCCCTTCCTCCATTCTTCCTGGTAGAGACAGAAGATCATGGTGTAGGCACACACACACAGCACTCTCCAGGTTCACAAACACACACAGCACTCTCCAGGCTCACAGACACACACACATTCATGGATCCTTCAAGTCACAGCCCTTCTGTCTGTCCAGCACCTTCCCTCTGTCCAGCACCCCTGCCCAAATCCCTTGAGTACCAGCATGGCCTCTCTGTCCATCCAGCACCACTGCATGGATCTTGAGCACTTCATGGGTCACCTAGTTGCTGGCTGGTTCAGCCTGAAGTTCACTGCATACACACAACACTCAACCCTTGTGCAGCTTTGCACATCCTGTCAGCAATTACCAGGGAGGAGATCAGCACCTTCCTCGCTATTTCTCTTCCTCAGGAAGTTGTATAGGGCAATAAGGTCACATCTTAGCTCTCTCTTCTCCAGACTAGACAACCCAAGTGTCCTCAGCCTCTCCTCATAGGACATGCCTTCCAGCCCTTTTCCCAGCTTTGTTGACTTCCTATAATGCTTTCTAGTACCTTACTATCCTTTTTATATTGTGGAGCCTGGAATGGCACACAATAGTGAAGCCGAGGCTACACCAACATCAAATATAGTCAGGCAAATCACTTCTTTTGACTGCCTGGCTCTACGTGTTTAATGCATCCGAAAACACTTTTTTTTTTTTTTGTCTTGGCTGCCCAGGCACACTCCTGGATCATGCATACTGTTGACCAGCACCCCCAGGTTCCTTTCTCCTGAGCTGTTCTACAGCCACGCATACCTGTGTCCCGCATTACTTTGCCTCAGGTGCCAAACCTGACATTTTCCTTTGTTGAATTTTATGCCACTGATGAGTATCCAGTGCTTCAATCTATCTAGATCCTTTTGCAAGGCCTCTCATCTCTCCAGAGATTTAATAGCACCTCCCAGTTTAGTGTCATCCGCAAACTTGCTGAGGATGCATTCCACTGCTGCATCCAGATCATTGACAAAAATTTTGAACTCAACTGGCCCTAGGACTGAGTGCTAGGGAATACCACTGGTAACTGTCTGCCAGGAAGACGTAGCCCCACTCACTAAAACCCATTGAGCTCTACCTCTGAGCCAGTTCATCACCCAGTGTATTGTGAACTGATTTATCTCACAGTTTAATAATTTATCCAGAAGGATGCTGTGAGGGACGGTATGAAAGACCTTGCTGAAATACAGAAAGATTGTGTCTGCTAACAGGTAGATTATGTGAGAAATATTATGAAATTATTATGCGCATATATCATAACATATTACATTATATATTATTGTATCTATTGTATATATACAGTATATATATTATATACATATGCATTATATATTATATATTTTATGTATATGTATATATATAATATATATAATATATAATATATGTTATATTATTGTATATATTATTATAATATAATATATTATGTGAAAAAGATTATGTCAGATAACAACTTATGTTTCATTGATTTTTTTTCTTTACTGTTTCCTTGGTTAAACTTGTTTGAAGCCCTGATGATCTCTTATTTTACACGTTACACACCGCTCCAGTTTTAATTTTCCAAGCAATGATGTTTTAATTATTTTACGTGAAATAGAAGAAACCTTTCTAACTTTCTGTTTATTACTTGCTTCAGCAGGGTTATCAGAGGCATGTACATTGCTTCTGCCTCGTACTGCATTGCTTCTTTATGCAGTGCATATTTTTGTTTAGCAAACTATCAGATGTGGTGTTGATCTTCATAATATATGGTGTTTTCTCAGGAAATCAGATTTAATACAGTCATTTCAGTTTGGTTTGTCTCTTTAAGAAGGTGATTAATGTGTGTGACATTTACCCTGATAGTTATTCTTTTTAAAGATTGTCTTAATAATGAAGTTCATTTTGGAGGCTCCAGCAGGAACTGCCAATATTAGGGGCAAATTAAGTAGATTCCAGTTCTCCTGAGAGGATTCTCAGCCAAAAAGCCCTATCATTGCTGATATTATCAAGGCATCAGAGAAGCTACAAACATGCTTTGAAGCACACCAGTTCCCTGAGTGCTGAAAGCTATATGACTATTTTTAAGTTCATTGAAGATGCTCTGCCTCAAATTAAAGTCAAATTATTTGAAACATTCCAGGAAACCATTGCTGGAAAAGCTTCAAAGCCTGAAATGTGGTTGAAGTTAGTCAGATAAGATTTGAATTTCTGAAGGCAAACAAACTTATCTACTCACACTTTTTTAAGCACCATGCCTTGCCTAGAAAGAGTTTTCTCTAGAGAAATTTGGCAGTTAACACTTTGATGTTGTTCTTGAGCCACTTTGTCATTCAAGAAAACCGAAAGCTTTCTAGTTTTCTTGGCATTTCTTAGCATTCTATGGCAGTTGGCATTGCTAATACTATAGGTTAATGCCCCACTGTTTAAGTGCAGTTCTGGGAAGTCACAATAGTCTTAAAAAATAAAATAAACTATCAGCTTTTATGTCTGAGTGTTATTGTTTGTCTATTCCACAGTGTTCTGAATGAAATACTGACCAGAATATCTTTTGTTTAGTTTCAAAATATGTCATAAAATCAAGGTTTAATTTGTGCTTTTAGGTATGCAGATCTAGTAAACAAAATTTTGAAAATACAGATCCAGCCAGGACACATTAAGGATATAGTGCTCTTTGCACACTATGATAGTAATCTCTAATTATTTCTGTGCTTAGCTAAATCTTTTTTAAAAAATACAACCACCACCACCACCACCACCAAAAAAAAACCAACAACAGCAAAAAAAAACACAATGAAAATCATTTGATAATAGTTAATAGTAAGTAGACCCTGTAGCTGGCCACTGGTGGGAAAGTTTCTTTCCTGATCCTTCAGCTTGGCAATAAGCTGATGTGTTCAAAATATCCTCACAATGTTTTCAATATGAGCTCACAATAGTGCTTTTAAGTTAAAATTGTTATAAAGAAATAAGTATGAGAGAGGAAGGTCTTGTTCCTTCCTTCTCTTAATATTCATATCAGGTAAGGAAAATCTCCAGTTTAGTCATCTGCTCGGTAAAAACAAGAAAATTCAGACTGTAAAGGAATATGTACTTATACTGCTGAGCCATGACCACAAGTGCTGAGTTACTTGATGTGATGTTGGACTGCACTTACTGTGAGGCTGTATTGCTGGAGTACTCCAAAGGATATTGGTGGGGGGCACTTCTGGATGTCCTTAATTGTTCCTAAACTAAAAAAATCCCTTCAAATATCCACACCAGTTTTAGAAGATCAAACTTTTTCTTTAGTTTGTTTCCATGTATCAAGATGAATAAATTCAGGTTCCCAAATATGATAGATGGGTGCAAGCTACTTGCAAACAATGTATTACCTACTTCACAAAAACAGTGGAAATAAGTTCCTATGGTAAATTGACATGAACAAGATAGCAGCAGCAGGAAGAAAAAAAAAATGAATTTTTTGAATTTACTTCAATTCTAATAATTTGTTAGGCAGCTTCCAAACAGTGCTTGTGTATTGTGAAGTGCATGGAAAGTCTTTTGAACGATGGAGCCAGTGGAGAGCAGGGAGCTGCTAGGGATTTTTGCTGCAGCCGCTATTTACCAAAGCATTTTGCAATTCTCTTGAATGTACTTTATTGACTGCAACTAAAATAATAACACATTTTATGCACAAAAGGCCAATTTAAAATATAGTTTAGGTGTTAAAAATAATATTATTTTATGCTTTATACTAGTTGTAAATTTTTTGTTGCCTTTTTTTTTTTTTTTTTTTTCTGAAAACCAACAAATGGAGTCCATACTCATCCATGCTTTGATAACTTATTTCTACAAAATGTCTTTCTTATGACAGCTTGACAGCTTCATTTTGGATTTTCTTCCTTTTTTTTTTTTTTTTTTTTTTTTGTTGTTGTTTTCCTTCCTTTGTCTGTCATCCTTTATACATTTGAATGTAGAGCTCATTTTCCAAGCATTTCATACACTGAGCATTTGTAGTTGTCCTGAATGTGATGGCAAAGGAATCTTTTTTTTCTCTAATAACCATATACTATCTTATCATAGAAATAAAAAGAAAGCTGAGACAAAGAAAAACATAACAATAAGGAGAATATAAGAATATAGCTTTGGAATATCTATGGAATCATATCACAGGGATAAATATAATTTTCATTTGTTTTAACTTGCAAGTCTAATAGTTTTTAATGCGGCTATATAGGATGGAGCAGTAACTAAAACGGTTAAGAAAAACACAAAAACTTGCAATGTAGGCTCCTGACATGTGTAAAATGTCAAGATGTGCAAAATGACATGTGAAAATGGATAAAATAGTGTTTTTTTTCTGTGCTCTTTTTTTTTTTTTTTTTTTTTTTTTTTCCCTCAGCAGGATCTTTTGCCTTGCTCTATCTGCTCTTTAGTTGGTTTTGAAACAGATGATTATAAAAGTCTAAAATTATTGTACTGGAAAGTCACCACATTCATTTAGGATAGAAGGAAACTGCACACATTTTACGCAAGAGCCAAAGTGTCAAGGAATGTTTATTAATATATGAAAGAAGAAGAATGATTCCGGTGTAAACAGTCTACACACACTCACCATTATGAACTGCTTCTTAGGGACACTTCTGGTTTTTGTGACTCAATTTTCCAGCTGGAAAATTGAATGACTGAATGAATGACTGAATATCCCAAGTTGGAAGGGACCCGCAAGGATCATCAAGTCCAACTTCTGGTTTCACACAGGACCGCCCCAAAATCAAGCTATATGTCTGAGAGTGTTGTCCAAACACTTTTTGAACTCTAACAGGCTTGCTGCAGTGACCGCTTCCCTGGGGAGCCTGTTCCACTGCCTGACTACCCTCCCAGTGAAAAATCTTTTCCTAATATCCAGCCTGAATGTTCCCTTTCACAGTTTCATGCTATTCCATCAGTTCCTACCACTGGTTACCAGAGAGAAGAGATGAGATCCTGCCCCTCTGCTCCCTTTGTGAAGACCTAGACCTGTAGGCCTCGTTTAGGTCTTCTCTCAGTCTCCTCTTCTCTAGGCTGAACAAACGAAGCTGTTCCTCATACATCATGCTCTCTGGACCCTTCACCATCTTTGTAGCCCTCCTTTGAACACTCTCCAATAGGTCTATATCCGTTTTATACTGTGGTGCCCAAAACTGCACACAGTACTCAAGATGAGGTGGTTTGTATGGCCCCCAAAATATTTCGTCAAACAGGACCAGGGGAGATTGTACAGTAAGTAATACAATGGAGACGCTATCTAAATTTATTAAACTGCTTGAACTAGTCTTCCCATTATATATACATATATTTGCTAAAGCTATTTATATTATCCATAGACTGTTGTGGAGAAAATGTTTCTTAGTTGAGAACTTAGTCACTGGCTAATGTTAATGGTTGCTCAAATCTACATCAAACTGTGCTGAGCACCAAGGATAACGTGCTAAGAAAGACACAGAAAGACATGCAAAATCACATGGGTTATCATAACTGTAAAAATTAGACCCATTAGGGGAAAGAACCCACTTTTTTTTTTTTTTATTTTTATTTTTTATTATTATTTTTTGGTATAAAACTATGGTCTTTTTTTTTTTTTTTTTTTTTTTTCCAAAAACAAAGCAATTGAAGAACATGGTATCTGTGACTGTCAACAACTTTCGGTCCTTAGTAAATTGTTTTCAGAAATATTCAAGAGTAATTGATTTTCAGGTGCTTTTTACCTAGAAACAGTTGTATAATCTGTGAAAGTCCTTTGAATGAAACAATTTCTTGTGAATGCTACTACGAAATTATAAGATTCAGAGTAAAATATTTGTAAACTGAGGGTTTTATATCTTATTTTTGATGCTAAATTCAAAGGTATGATCGTGCTTGAATTACATGGAGAAAATACCTTTAGTTATATCCAAGGAAAGTCTTTCTCGGTGTTCTCATGTCTCTGAATGGTAAAAGCATTCATTCCAGAGTCTTAGAAAGGAGTATTTTTCAAGTGGAAATAGTAATGCTTAGAAATGAAAATTTTTATATTTTATTTAATTTATTTAATTTATTTATTTTTGTTTCTTAAAAGATGAGACCAAGCATTTCTTTGTCATTTTCCTGGTAACAAAATAATCAGTAGATCATTTGTTATAGCCATGGAGCACAGATGAGAAGTCAGATTTTTTTCAAAGAGAACCCTGTGGGCATGTTGTGGGCTGATACTGGAAGAGTTCTGCAGAAAGGGTAACTTGGTGGGACTATGAGCTTTCCTAACTTACATTTGAAAAAAAGAGAGAGAGAGAGAGAGAAAGAATGGGTAGGATAGTAAGCAGAGGAGATAATGAAGCCCGTTCTGTTGAATTTGGCTGAAAGTTACATGATATCTGTCACGTGAGGATGCACAGAGAAACAACTGAGTAGCCAGATACAGTGTGCTTTCAGAAGTCTCACTTCAGAAGATACTGAACTTATAATCACAATTAAAACTCTACACATAATAAAACAAACAGGGCATCTGCAATTTTCAGGAATACTTAGCACTTTTCAAATTACCTACATAGACTCCCAGATGTGTAGATTTTATTTTCATTACATCTCTATTAACCAAAAGAGTTTTTGTTTGTTTGTTTTGCTTTTTTTCTTCACATTTTTTTTCCTTTTATGTCATGGCTCTCCATACTTTGGGTGCATGTGAGGTTGAACAATCTGCAGTCCCTGCAAGCAGGCAGGAGTATCTCTCAAAGGCAAGTGGAGTCTTGTAAAACTGCAGTAACATGTCTGCTGAAAAGAATGGATTTGTCAGAGTGTGGAGGGATATTTCACAATGTGCATGCAAAATGGTTAGATTTAATTGTATAGGCACTTCAAAAGTGTTCTTTTAAAATGGCGCTATTTTATTTGTTTATTAGAAAAGTGAACATTTACAGCTAGAGATTTAAGGTGGGGTTGGGTTTCTACTCCATGTAATTTCCATTTGAATACTGAAGGGCTATTAGTTTCTCTGAATTCTGCCATGTAAGCACTGTCTGTGGTCTGACAAGTATAACCTCTTAACAGTTTGATATTGAAATCAGGGGATTTAGTCTCTGGAATTAGCAATTTATATTCTGTATTGCTGCTACAGTAGTTGCTGCATTTAAATTATTTATTCAAAGAAAGAGTACTGTTGTGTTCTTTCTTACAAATCACACCATCTGCATGCTCAGCAAGGGTACTTTTCCCTCTGAAATTCTGCTCTGTTTTCAAGAGTATATCTTTGCCTTGTCACTGGCTGCTTACTGTGATGAAGATAATTTGAGATCACATAGCACTGAACCTTTCATTAACTCTAGAAAAAGTATCAGATTTGCTCAGAGATAGGAGAATCTTCCAGCAGTGGAGAATTCCCCTTCAGTCAGTCATTAGTACTTCTTCTAGATCACAGCAGCAAAACCTTCAGGAAGTGAAACTAAGTTTAGAGCACTAAATGTGCCTGGCAATACAAATCTGCTTTTATGATGCAGAGAAGTTCAGAACCCTTGTAGATTCCCATGAAAAATAAAAATAAAAAACACTGACAGATCTTTGAAAACAAGTTGAATAGAAGTGATGCTTGTGGAAGTAAGCAAATAACAAACAGATTCCAGTTTTCCATAATGGTTACTTGGTTTGGCATGTAAAATTCCTCAAGCAGAGAGAATTCACTGCCATCAGTGACTAATCAGTCACTCCCACAGTTTCATATATATCCACATAAAATTATGTTTATTTCTAAAACCTTATATACAAATCTTCCTGGACAAATATAATCAACTGTGTATAAATAGGAACAGGATTTCTCCCATAAAGTAGAGCTTCTTTATACATTTTCACACACCATGTGCTCTATGCTAATCAGTTAGCAATGATTTGCATTATTTTCATATTTTTTAATGAAATTTAAGTAAAAATTTGACATTTGTGATTGATTTTATTTTTATTTTTTAAATCTTCTGATGTAAAATTATCTTTTAAACTTCATTATTTTGAAATCAGCCCTCAAATTTGCACAGGCTGAAGTCTTAAGAAAAGACAACTCATTAAAGCTTATTTCTCCTTTCTGAAAAGAGAATGGATGTGAAAATATAATGAAACATCTCTGTCAATTGTGGAGCGGCAGTACATACACCCAAACAAACATGAACTTCCTTTTCTGCAGAAAACACAGGACATTTGCATGTGCTGTGGGAATTAATTCCTTGCTGTTCCTTCCCCTTTGTACAGTCCCTTTAGAAATGTTTTCTCCCTCTTTATTTAGAAAAAGGTGCCACCTTCCTTAAACAACAACAGGAAAAAAAAAAAAAAAAAAAAAAAAAAAAAAAAAAGCTTAAGTTCTTGCTTTTCCTCTCTGGGGTCTGTTCTCAGGTAGGAGCATCAGAAGAATGAAAATGGCAGTGTTCCTGGCCAAGCCTAATTTGCCAAATCTCTCTGCTTTTGTCCTCTTTAGCTAGGTCCCACTCCAAAGAGCATGTAAACCCTGTGTGAACTTAAATGAACATCTGCTCTGCCGTAACTGCTACGTGATGATCCACTGGTGGTCCTGATAGCATAGGTGTAGTTATCCTCCCGAGTTTATTCAAATCTTGTAAATCTCTTTTCTCAATAATTTATTTCTCCATTTCCTTATCTTGTCAAAGTTTTATCTATATGACTAGAAATAGCAAGCAGTAACAGTCTCTGTTAGTAAGGCTTTATTAGCATCCTTTAGACAAATAAGATTAAACAAAAAATAAAAATTGAGCGCTCAGTGGCCAGGGCAGTCAAATTGATCACAAAAATCTAACAAGACAGTAATAACAAGGGCCTTCAGTGACCCACTTGTACCATGCACAAATGTACAGTGTTTGCAAAAAACAATTTGTTGACATTTTAAGTGTTTGCTTCTTGGAACAGATAGTTCTAGACAATGACAGTAGTGTTTATTCTTGCTTAGTCTGAAGTAACTCACCAGAAAGCTCATTCAAGTCACAGCAGTAACTGAAATTCAACTTCTAAAGGGCAGGTGGTAACAGAAGCAGAAAATGTTATAAAAGGAGATTTCAGGTAAAGTAGTAGTTTAGTTAAAACAAACGAAACCTGAGTGTGTAAATAGATCAAATATTTAGAATTTGCTAGGATGTTGTAAAAACAAACAAAAACAGAAGAAAACAACCATTTATGGGTACACATAGATAACAAGAATCACTGCTTGCTACAGCAGTTGTACCATGGTGTTGTTCTGTCCAAGATGGAATTTACTGGCTTAGATGTAGTATGTCACCAGCACAACCACATGGTTTCCAGAAATGGCCAGATATCCCTGCATGACACTGTGCTCGGCTATGTTGTCTTATAAATCTGCTCATGCTGAGCTCAAGGGCTTTTGTATAACACATATTTTAGCACTGTTTAGGCAAGCCTTGAGAGGATATGCATACTACTGAACAGAAAAGATGTAAAAGAGAAAGTAGAAGTTGAGATTTATTTACCTTCAAAAATAAGTAATTAAGTCAGGATGTGACAGTGCACAGGTGTTCAGTTTTGCTTCCATTTGAAGACAACAGCTAAGTATTAATGATCAGGCTAAGATCTAATGAGGAGAATGGATCCTGAAACTGAGAAATGTATTCTTTTGCAGTTCTAGTTATCAGAACCATATATATTTTATATTAATCTCTATGTTCCTGTACTGATATCCTCTCTAATTAGGGAAACCTCTAGGTGGCATAAAAATGGTATTACTGGATGTAGGCCACTTAACTGCTGGCAATTCAGTGTAGAGGTTTTGCCAGGGCAGAAGGGAAAGGAGTCTGTTCCGGGCTCTTGAGCCAGCAGAATGTTCCAGAGGGAGTATTCTGGCTGGTGCAATGAGGGCTAGACCTAATCAGATGCAACTTCAGGGGAAAACAACATCCTGAAATAGTCAAGAGGCAAGATTTTTTTTTTTTTTTTTTTTTTTTTTTTTTTCTTTTCTTTTCTTTACTGGAATTTTGGAGAGATGGCCAAGAAAAATGGAAATATTGCCAAGATGTGACAGAGCCAAAGAGGAAGCTAACGTTTAGGCGGATCTCTTGTGAGCCTTTTATATTACCAGCCTTAGGGGAAAGCCTGGTCAGTGGAAACTAGTAGGAGAACTGTCATTGATTTCCTCAGGGCAAGGCTGCATACGTTGTCCTGCTCTAAACAAGTTTTATAAATATGCATGCCAAACTGTGTCGTTGGGCACAGGGACAAAACCTACTTTTAGTATGACTTGAATTCACATCTTCAGAGGTGAAAGGTTAGACAACTAATAGCTGGTGCCAAAGAATGCCTTTAACCCCCCAATTCCCCAAGGAAACAAGATTTAATTATATAAGCAGTGGCAGCATTCACATGTTTTAATATTATTTACCGTTGATGTAATAATACAATTTCAAGACAAGAATGAGCATCACCTCCACCTTCTCTGTGAAATGAACAGCAAGGAATTAATTCCCACAGCACATGCAAATGTCCTGTGTTTTCTGCAGAAAGGGAAGTTCATGTTTGTTTGGGTGTATGTACTGCCGCTCCACAATTGACAGAGATGCTTCATTATATTTTCACATCCATTCTCTTTTCAGAAAGGAGAAATAAGCTTTAATGAGTTGTCTTTTCTTAAGACCAGATTTTCAACTCCTCATTCACCCATCAAATCACTTAATGATATGAGCAATCTCAGTGAATGCAAAAGGATTTTATTATGCAAATTATGCTTGTTATTCACTGTTTTAAAGAATTTGAGGTTTAGCTGCCGGAGCTCTTCATGGTGCCAGCAAAACTGTTGTAGTGTCAACTGTGACAGTGGTGTTGATCTTGTTCATGTACCCTGAAAAATTGTCATTTGAAGAAAGACGACACCCACATGTATATTTAATTGTAACTAAAAACAGAAAAGCAATTTTAATACCAGTGGGGTTTAAGAAATTTGCAGTAATTTTCTGAATTTTGGATTATGGATTTGTTCAGTTACAAAAAGAAAATGGGTATTATATTGTTAATCCTAGTGAGAGATTAGTATGTAATAATGTTTTGTTCTAATAATGTTACTTCTTTAGAGTAAATCTCTTAGTTTATTCAAATATTAATTCACCTCAATTAACTTCCACTTATCTATTTATTTTATTTAATATATTTATTTATTTAATATGCTTCTGCACCTCAGTATATGGAAAATATTTAGAATGCAATTTTAATTCATTTATGAATAATCTTTGTAGATAAGGTTAACAAAGAGGAAATATGAAATATCATATTAAGGAGAAGAGAACAGCTGAGAAGCTGTCTACTGCACAGCATGATTATGGCTTCATACAGTTTTTAAAGTAGCTACATAAGTTAACAGCCTTTATTAGTTTATTGTCTCAGAAATATGTACACCTGAAATTACCTATCCAAATCAGAAACTATGCTTTACTGAATTTTCTGCTTATAAGCAACAATTATATAAAATAGAAAGCCCTTTTTTTAGTTATAAATACCTAATAAATAAATTTGTTAGGATTTATTTAAATATAACCATATAACAATTTTCTTCTGATAGCAAATCTTTTTGTTTCAACCAGATGTTTTGTTGCTTGTTTCAGTACTTTGGAAGAATATACCCCTGTAAGGTACAGAAATGGGGTATCTGATCACAAGTGTGTGTGTAAGAATGGATGTCTAATTCAAGTCATGTTGATGACTGTGTTTTCCCTTGGTGTTTTATTTCCAATTTACCATCCGTGCAATGGTGATAATACTTTCTGCATCTTATGGGAGCTGTGGAAGTTCATCAGAGCTTGTCTACACAAGAAATTAGCTGTTCCTGAATAATTCCATGTGAGAACAAATTTGCAAAGTTAATTGTTTTGAAAGTGAAATGCATTTCAAAGCAGAGTAGCTTTCTTATTTTATTTATTTATTTATTTATTTTTAGTTGGAGTAGACCTTAAATATCCTCTAATTCCACCTCCCCTGCCATAAGCAGGGCTCAAAACTTCATCCAACCCAGTCTTAAACACTTCCAGGGATGGGGCATCCACAACTTCTCTGGGCAACCTTTTCCAGTGCCACACTACCCTCAGGGTAAAGAATCTCTTCCAAATATCTATTCTAAATTTGCCCTCTTTTAGTTTGAAACCATTGTTCCTTGTCCTATCACTACACTCCCTGACAGTGTCCCTCTCTGGCTTTCTTGTAGGCCCTGTTTAGGTGGAAGGCCAATGAAGGTCTCCCTGGAGCCATCTCTTCTCCAGGCTGAACAGTCCCATCTCCCTCAGCCTGTCTTTATGAGAGCCATGTTACAGCCCTTTGAACATGCTCATAGTCCTCCTCTGGACTTGTTATAATAGCTCTGTGTCCTTTATACTGGGGACCAAAGAGCTGGATGTAGTACTCCAGGTGGGGTCTCATGAGAGCAGAGTAGAGGGTGACAATCACCTTCCCCGACCTGCAGGCCACGCT
Source organism: Nettapus auritus (assembly GCA_011076525.1). Lineage (NCBI taxonomy): Eukaryota > Metazoa > Chordata > Aves > Anseriformes > Anatidae > Nettapus > Nettapus auritus. Next base: position 51,616,578 of record CM021765.1, on the reverse strand, counting down.
TCTTTTGATGCAGCCCAGGATATGGTTGGCTTTCTGGGCTGCAAGTGTATGTTGCTGGCTTTTATTAAGCTTTACATCATCCAGTACCCCCCAGGTCTTTCTCATCAGGGTTGCTCTCAATCCATTCTCCATCCAACCTGTATTTGTTCTTGGGATTGCCCCAGCTCAAGTTCAGGACCTTGCATTTTGCCTTGTTGAACTTCATGAGGTTTGTATGTGCTTACCTCTTTAGCTTGTCATGGATGTCATTCCTTCCCTTCAGCATGTTAGCCATACCACACAGCTTGGTGTCACTGGCAAACTTGCTGAGGGTGCTCTCCCACTGTCCATGTCACTGACAAAGATGTTAAAGAGTGCCAGTCCCAATACTGACCCCTGAGGACTCCACTTGTTATTGAACTCCACTTGGACACTGAGCTGTTGACCACAACAATTAGAGTGCAACCACGTCCAGACAATTCCCTACCTACTGAGTGGTCCATCCATCAAATCCATGTTTCTCTGATTTAGAGGCAAGGATATCATGCAGAATAGTGTCACTTGCTTTACACAAGTCCAGGTAGATGGTTTCAGTTACTCCTCCCCTAAGCATCATTGCTGTAACCTCAATTTAGACCACCAGATTTGTCAGGCATAATCTTCCCTTAGTGAAGCCACGTTGGCTGTCATCAATCATCTCCTTATTTTCCATGTGCCATGGCATAGTTTCCAGGAGGATCTCTGCTCTATCATCTTGACAAGCACAGAGGTGAGACTGACTGGCTTGTAGTTCCCCAGGTCTTCCTTTTTAAAAATTAATGTTTCCCCTCTTCCAGTCGGTAGCAACTTCACTAGACTGCCATGACATCTCAAATATGATGGACAGTGGCTTAGCAACTATGTCACCAAGTTCCCTCTGGACCCCTGTATGCATCTTATCAGGCCCCATGGACTTGTGCAACTTAGAGTTCCTTAGATGGTCTCAAACCTTATCTTCTCCTATTGTGGGTGGTTCATCATTCTCCTGACTTTCCCTTCTGGGACTTGGGTTTGTGGCTTAAGCTCTTGCAGGTGAAGGCTGAGGCAAAATAGTCATTAACTACCTCAGCCTTCTCCAGGTCTCCTGTTTCCTTCTGCAGAGGGCCAACAATTTCCCTAGTCTTCCTTTTATCACTGACATACCTATAGATGCCTTTTGTATTGCCCTTAATGCCCTTGGCCAAATTTAATTCTAACAGGGCTCTTGCTTTCCTAACCTACCCCCTGGCTGCTCTGACAGTTTCTCTGTATTCCTCCAAGGCTATCTGTCCTTGCTTCCACCCTCTGTAGGCCTACTTTTTCTGTTTGAGTTTGGCCAGGAACTCCTTGTTCATCCATGCAGGCCTCCTGGTGTTTTTGCCCAACTTCCTCTTTGTTGGGATGCATTGCTCCTGAGCTTCGAGGAGGTGATCCTTGAATGTTAGCCAGCTTTCTTGAGTCCCTCTTCCCTCTAGGGCTTTGTCCTGTGGCACTCTACAAAGCAGATCCCTGAAAAGGCCAAAGTTTGCTCTCCCAAAGTCCAGAGTAGAGAGCTCGCTCTTCTCTGTTTCCCTCAGGATCCTAAACTCCAGCATTTCATGGTCACTGTAGCCAAGGCTGCCCTTGAGCTTCACATTCCCCACAAGCCCCTACTTGTTGGTGAGAATGAAATCCAGCAGAGCACCTCTCCTCACTGGCTCCTATGTCACTTGGAGAAGGAAGTTATTATCAACGTATTCCAGGAACTTCCTGGATTGCCTATGCCCTGCTGTGCTGGCCCTCCAACAGATACCGATGTAGTTGTGAATGTGAGGCTGCTTCTATATGTCTTCAGGGCGGGCTACATCTGTTTCATCTTCCTGATTGTGTGGCCTTTAGCAGACCCCCACTTTATTGTTCTCTGTTCTGGATTTCCATTTAATCCCGACCTGTAAGATCGCGTTCAGCTCCTCATTCATCCCCAGACAGAGCTCTATGCACTCCAGTTGCTCATTGACATAGAAGGTGATGTCCCTTCCTTGTCTCCCTTGCACATCCTTCCTAAAAGCCTGTATCCTTCCATCCTAAACCCCCGTCATGGGAGCCATCCCACCACATCTCTTTAATGCTAGTGAGGTCATAGCCCTGCAAGTGTTCGTATATATCTAATTTCTCATTTATTTACCATGTTACATGTGTTACCATAGAGACATTTAAGATGGGCCCCTGATGAAAGTGACATACTGGCTGGAGTGGCTGGAATTCCTTAGTGCTCCTCTTCAGGTACTCTCCTGCTGAACTGTTACCCTTCTTCAGGCTCAGAGAAATCTTTTGCTGACACTAGCATCAAACTGGGAGGAGCAGGATGGATTGAAGTTTCCTTCCCCCAGCAACTCTAGTTTAAATCCCTCTCCACCAGTTTGGCAAGACTATGCCTGAAATGCAGTTCCCCTTCTCTAACAGGTGGACTCCATCAGCCCCCAGGAGACCAACTTTCTCAAAGTGCGTCCCATGGTCTAAGTAGCCAACCCCCTACCTTTGGCACCAGTCCTGTAACCATCTGTTAATTTACCAGTTTCATCTGGCCCTTTCAATCCCCTTCCCTTTGACCAGGAGGACTGATGAAAAAAATACCCTTTAAAAAATACCTTTCCTTAATCCAAATAATTTTTTAACTGGGGGCCAACAAATTCTTTCATTAAGGTTATTTTGAAGAACTGAAGATAAAATTCAGGAGTTCACAGAAGCACATCATAAAAACACCACACATGAAATCATTGAAGAATGCTCAGCTGATGCCTGTAGGATCTTCTAAAATATGTATATGAGTATAGTCTTAAGCTGATGAAGAAAGACATATATTTGGTAGGTGTTACTCTGTTTCTAACAATAAATCTTTATGACAACTTAAAAAGAAATCTTGTCACTTTAACAAATACTTTAGAGTGCACCAAGCACAGCATTGCTAACCGGTCGAGTGAAAGGATTGTCCTGCTCTACTCTGCCCTGGCACATCTTCACCTGAGGCACTTTGTGCAGTTTTGGGTGCCACAATACAAGAAGGACTATCAGAGAATGTCCAAAGAAGGACTACAAAGATGGTGAAGGGTCTGTAGGGGAAGATGTATGAGGAGTGGCTTAGGTCTCTTGGTTTGTTCAGCCCAGAGCAGAGCAGACTGAGGGGAGGCCTCATGGCAGCCTGCAGCTCCCTCACGAGAGGAGTGGAGGGGCAGGCGCTGAGCTCTGCTCTCTGGGGACAGCGACAGGACCTGAGGGAACAGCATGGAGCTGGGACAGGGGAGGGTCTGGCTGGGTGTTAGGGAAATGTTCTTCACAGAGAAGGTGGTCAAGCACTGCAACAAGCTCCATGGGGCGGTGGTCATGGCAAGGGAGCCTGTCAGAGTTCAAGAAGCGTTTAGACAATGCTCTCAGATATAGGGTCCGATTTTTGGGTGGTGCTGTGTGGAACCAGGAGTTGGACTCCTTGTTGGTCCCTTCCAACTCAGGATATTCTATGATTCTATGTTTTTTTAGCAATTTAAAAAAAGAAAAATCTCTAGTAAAGTGTGGTTTTGATGGAGTTTTTGACAGGAAAACAACTTCTTGTCAGGTCTGTGCAGACAGTCTGGAGAAGAACTTAAATGTTTCCAGCATAAATTATGTCATAGGTAGTTTATTTGTATTGAAATTTTGTTAAAGCTTCAAAAAGCTAAGCTCTTTTCCCCCAGTGTCTTTTGAGGTATCTGTTAATTCAAGTTACTACCACCTCAGCAGTACTACATGTGATACTGCCTGGCCGGGGCTGATAATGGGTTACTAGAAAAGGATTTATTTTTAAATCCATGGGACCTAAATTTGTGGCTGAATAAAAATATTTTGTGTACCGTCTGCTGTCCACTTATAAGATTGACCTAATGATATGAAGTAATGCATTACTACATGTGCAACATATCCAGACTCTTTAGCAGTCTTTTCTTTCCAGATTTCTCTTGCTGAGACAATGTAGATTAGAGAGAAGGTTGAGCATGCTTTTCTGCATGGATGTTTCTGGGGATTTGACTGGTATGGATTTAAGTGGTTATTCTGAAGTAGTGGTTATTCTGAAGTTAAAGCCTTTGTTCAGTTTACCTAATCTTACTGAGATATGCAAGAAAATGAAATCTTAATCCAGAATACTTGCATTCAGGGATCTGGCTAGATTGTTCCTGAGCATGAGGTAGTAGATGGAAGGTCAGCAATTTCTGATAGCTAGTGTTGGCTTTCCTGCAAGGAAATCACTACCAGTTCAAGGCTCTTGACTTCCCAATTAACTTAACTGGCATAAAATTTTATTTCATACTGTTCCATTGTAGATACCTGTCCAAAGCTACTTGGCACACAGTGATAAACTGATGTAGAAATCACCCTGGTACCTCCTGGTACCCAGGCAGTGCCATGTGCCATACACCTGAGACTGTGGTCTCTAGGCTGTCAAGCTGGCAGATGTGCCTGGAGTGTACTGGTGCAGCTCTCCAGCCCTTTTGGTGGGGTGTCTTGATGTGAAAACTAGAGTTGTCCTCCAGCTAAATCTGCAGATCTATTTGAAAATCAGTAGTATTTGTGACCTGCAGTCACTCAGGGTTTTGTGAAAACCTATGAATTTCTCTGTGATCCTGTGTGTGAGATAGTAGGAGCTGGGTCAGATCTCATCATTGCCTGCCCCGGCCACCAGGTCACTGGGAAAAGGCTGAAGGAGTCTGTGTGTTGGATAGCATGCCAAGATGGTCCCTGGAGCGCCTGGCACAGTGAGGATCACAGCTCTTCATGGCTGTGTGGTGCATGACCTCTCTTTCTGTACTGGAGTCCACAGGTCATATGCAAGTAATTGGCAGTTTTTTAACACAGCTAAAGAAAGAGCAAAGAGCTTTGCTGCTCTTTGTGAGTTGTTGAAACTGCAGCAGGGAGCCTGAGACACAGACAAAATTAATAGGTCTAACACAAGGTGAGTAACTTCTCACATCAGTGATTGCCTGGAGCTTCTTTGTCATGTTACTGGAAGGGAAGAGAAACCTTTGCACCTTCAGCTTGTGCACCTTGCATCCTAGTGTCTAATTTCTTCCCTAGTGACCAAGTAGACAAAACACGACCATTATCCTTCTTTCCTGGTGTGCTCTTTACAGTCCCTTCCTTTTTATAGGTTATTGGATTTTTATATTTGGATTTTTTATTTGCCTGGGAGAAATAAGGCTGGCATCTTTAATTCTAGGTGAATAGTTGGGTGAGAATAGGGATTTAGTCAACATTAATATCTGTAAGAATGGTACAGGAAGCTTTGGATAATTTTGAACCAATGGAAGAATTGGTGGGTGACAGATGAGCTAGGATTTCAGAGCAACTTTGATTAGGGATTTCAGTGGAGTGACCAACCAAATTTGAAGAAAAATTGTAGCAGTGAAACCGATAATGAATTACATCCGACAGTCTGATCATGTTCTTCAAAACAGATGGTTTAGGACTGTACTTAATTTTAGGTGGCTTATGTAAGTCTGTTAATAAACCTAGCTTTGGACTAAGATATTTCAAGAAGAAATGGGAAAGAAGATAAGGGTTATGTGGTGGGTTGCTGATAGAGAAAAGTGAGAAGGATGAGGCATGGAGATAGTGACAGGATACTTGTTTGGAGAAGATCTGTGTTATGGCAGGGGTACAGTGGTATAGTGCTTGAAAACACAGAAATATCAGAGGAGATATTTTAAAGAGTTATTCTGAACCACTCAGGGGTAAGATATCATCTATGGGGATGTAAAAGAGGGCCTTTGGTCCCCAGTAAGAACCTAGAAACCAAAAACAGTGGATGGGGGAAGGGGCTCATGGGAAAAAATGGGGGATAGGATATAAAGGAGAATCCCCAAGTTTGCGTGAAACGAGATAGGCCACAGACATTCAGGTTCCCTCTCTCCTTCCTTAACAGCCTTTTATATAGACTACTGCTAGGAAAAAAAAAATAGCAAGAAGAACATAACTTGGAATTAAAGATTAAGTGTGGGGAAATTGAGAACATTTGGGATCAAGAGCTCCTACAGGAGGATTTTGCAATCTGGAGGTCTTCTTTTTTTGCCCTTCCCTGACTAGGAATCCTTAAAAAAATTAGTTTAGGCCTGTTGCCCTTTCCCTATTCCTGTTTCCACTTTCTGAAACATGGAAACCTCAAACTGTTTTGCAGAAAACTTTCTCCCGTGGCAGGCTCTAAATTATTGCTTGAAAAGTAGTCAGATGAAATACAAACCAATTATCTTCCAACATCCTTCTGTATCTCTAGGTCAGAGTCTTCAAATTTGACAATTCTACTTTGTTCTGTAATTTGTATGCTTTAAATTTCATGTCTATTGGACTCCAAAGGCTCAGAGGTCAAACTGGGCTCAATTAGACCTCCTGCTGCTGAATCTACATCCTGAAATACTGCCTCACAAGAAGTCACTGCATTTGGTAGTGCTGGTTTAAGATTACATATTCAGCAGTTCAGCAAGTGTTCTGTGCTGTAAATGTGTTCCACAACGTTTGTTCTATACTTTACAGAAATGAAATGAGATCAGCAAGAGTTAAGTATACAGCCTTTCATTCCTAATATTTTTGTTGGGCTTCACCTTGACATTTTAAATACCAACAAAGAGACCACAGAAGTTAGTGTCCCTCTGCCGCAAACCACCCACTTGCCCATATCATCTCCACTACTAAAATATTAAAAGGGCAGGATTCCAGTCAGGGTCCCTGACTGTGGAAACACTGAAGTTGCACAAAATTAGTGATTACTTGATAGCATCAACTGAGTTGGGTCCTGCAAAAACACATCATGAAAGATAAAGTGCAATCTTATCTTTTACCACAGGACCTTTGATAGTTCTTTCTGTTGTGCAGAAGAGTCTTTTCCTAAGGCACTTAGTACTTCAGTAAAATGTTTGGACTATAAAATTCCAGAAACTGAAATGTAAAATGAAATTCGTTTACACAGAAACCTGGTTAGTATTCGTTGGACACCTTCCATCCCATTGGATCTCGTTGCAGAGCTGTGTTTCTGTGATCAGGAAAGTCTAAAATGATCTATCTATCTATCTATCTATCTATCTATCTATCTATCTATTGCTTTAAAAAAATAACTTGTTTTGGAAACTATTTTGCTTTGAATGAACTGAAACATCAGTAGATGAAAAAGGTAATTTATTGGTTAGGTGAGCAAGAAGATAGTGTTTCTTCTCTGAATGTAGGGGTGTGTATTAGACACTTTTCATTTCATAGTGGTTTGTAAAATGCCTTTTTGTGTGAGTGTGTGTGTGTGTGAGTGTGTGTGTTGGGACTGAAACCATAAATACTCCAACAAAAGTCTTCTGTTTTGTATTGGGGCATTTCTAAAAAGGACATCACAGAATAGATTCCTTGAGAATCAGTTGCACAAAACATGCTTAGTTAGCTCAAACAGGTATTTCTAGATTCTAAAGTAAGTGATAGAGTCATTTTAATGAATGATATTCTTCAATCTGAGTCAATATTAATTAAATTAATGTTCTCGCATAATGATGTAGGAGCAGATTTTTTTTTTTTTTTTTTTTTCCAGAAGAATGTAATCAAGATATCCATTAGCTATGGTGATTAAAAATAGTTTCCTGATGATATTTGCAAAAGGAGGGAGGGTAGCTCCATTGTTCTATTCAAATTTCAACACAGCTAATTACATCCTGCTTATCCAAATTGTGTTATCTGTACTTTCACATGAATATGATATATAGAATGACTGTTAGCAACTGATATGTTCCATCTTCTGTATTTTCAGGTGTTGCTAAGTTGATGTATAAATGTTGAAGTGTGTCGGGCCAGACCACTCCTGTCTATATTCAGAAAATGGCAGCTGGGTTCACCCCTGCAGAGAGTATTTCTATGCCTGATGTGACTATACAAGGAACGGAGCAAGGTGAGAGTTACTCCTCTGTTGCATACGTTAAATCATGACAGTTATGAAAGATAACTGGTAGTAGAACTAGGAACAGAATTAAAGTATTTAGTGTGGCTGCTCAAACCCCTATCTTGGCTGATTTCACAACAAACATTGTGAAGCACAATAAAGGAGTCTGTTTCTGTTGTTAACTAGGAACTGGAATTATGGCACAGAATTTCTTGTAGTCATTTTATAAAAACTGAAGAAAATAAAACAAAATACCACCCTCAACCTAGAAATTTTTTAACTCAAAAATATTCAAAGAATATTCTTTATAAACAGATATGGAAACTGTAAAATATGAAGGTTAAAAAGTATCAAAAGCAAAATTATACCTGAAATCTTAATTCCTTCCTCTAAGAAACTGCTTTTTGTTCTTTGGTATATTAGTCATGAAGAGTGGGAAGCAAATAAAGCAGAAAAAAATCAGGAAGGTAAAAAAGTTTCTGTCAAGATTAAGGCCATTGGACATGGGAAAGTTTGTTTGTATTTTCCATTGTACAGTAATACACATACCCACCAGTAAAAGTGGTGTGTGTTTTCTCTTCACACAATCTCTTTTCAGCCAAGCAGTCATGTCTTTTCAACCAGGTATGTTGGACAGGCTTTTCTAGTAATTGCCCTGCATATGTATAGGCTGGGACTCATAACTTTCACTTCTTAAATTTCTAAAGTAGAATTTTACTGCTTTAATGTTAAACTTTAATATAACTTCATATGTATAGTTGTAATGAAAAAATTTAAAAATGTCCTATCTAAATCAAAATATCATAATGCTGACTACAACTATGAGAAAAATATTGGATTACTGGATTCATGCTCCATTACGTATCACCTCTGTTATTGTGTTTCACAGTGAGAAACTTTGAACAGATAGCTTCAACTAGCTAGACTGCTTCTATGTAATTGTATCAGTGTACCATTCCAAATAAATAAATAAACAAATTGAATTTAAAACTCTGATTAGGACAAGTTTGCAAAAAAATCAGTATTCAGGATATTTTGCACAGACCTTTCCACAGTTGTTTTTGTACCCTTGAGGGAACACCAAAGCAAAACTGCAGAATCTTTTGGGGAATAAATTTCAGATGCATAGCAACACCCAGAGGAAATATCTAGCTTTTTGCATCTTTGAAAACAACAACAACAACAACAACAAAAAACAAACAAAAAAACACTTTCTCATGTACATTCTCAGTGCATGAAGATGATTTTCCAATAATTAAACATAAACAAAACCCAAGAATTATAGTCATATTTAGAAAATGTGAATAGGCTAATTTAAATTCCTAAAGAGCTCCAGAAACTCTTGAAGCCCTAAGTAATCATAAATGGAAATGAGGCTGATGTGGCATCCAGGCATTGTTTTCTGAAAGGATTAATTAAAAGGAATTTGCATTTCCTGGAAAACATAGCCTTGTTATTATCAAGCATAACATTAACAATATTTGGTCAACAGGATTGAAATGAAAACAGAACAGGTCTAACACCTTGCAATATCTTTTTCTTTTTTTTTTTTTCAAGATATGTGTTAACTTTATTTTTAAAGAAAAACACATTATATAGATGCTAAATAATTTTATCAGGTTTTATGTTCTTATGTATTGAATCATGGATTGCCTTTGGATAGCTTTTAAAAATCACTAAACCTGACAAACAATTTATGAAAGAACCATACATGGACAGGCATACAGCCACTCTCGACACAACAATTTCTCAAGCCAAATTCTGTTTCCCTGATTTTTTTTGACGCTTGGCTATCAACTTCTTCTTTTTACAAGCTCTGGCATTTCTTTCTGTTATGTGCCATGAGGAAAAAGCCAAAATGACAAAACAGCTTCCTCCTACAAATCCCACTTCCTAACTTTTGTGAAGCACTTGTAAACAGGAGAAATTCCAGCTCAAGATTTCTGTGATTCTATGATTCCATGGATTCTATGATTCCATGATATTTCTTCTAGGTCATATCCAAAGCTGAAACCTTTTCTCTAGTGCAGATCCAAAAGAAGTAAGTAAATCTCTTGCAAGCTGGGAAATAGTGGCACCCGTACTCTTAGCTTTAATGCACTCAAACAAAATGGGATCTTATAAACACTCAGATTTACATAAGGAGATTTCTAATAGGTGCATACTTGAACCTAAGTCCTAAGTGCTGACATCCTTCCTAATGCTTGCACCAAAAGTAATCTGGCCTTGATTCTTATATGGAAGCATCACCCATAGCTCACATAAAAAGTATACTTGGAAATTGTACTGAGGCAACCTTCCTCCCTTCTGCCCATCTCTATATCTCCAAATACATCTTACCAAACTCTTAAGTGATCTAAAATTCCTGGCCCTCCTCCAGAGGTTTGCTCTTAAGTAACTAAAGCTGAAACCTAGGATGTGTTTCCTGTGGGCTTCTTGCTCGGGGAAGGGGAAGCTCCTGGATAAACAAATACAAAAAAAGAGTAAAAAATAAAAAATAATAAAAAAAAAAATAGTATGATAAGGCCATTTGCATTGCAGTGCAAATTCTACTAGGTTTGTACTGGAGATCAACCTGTCCTTTTAAATTGCAAGCCTCTTTTTTTGTTTGTTTGTTTGTTTTTGTTAATAGAACACTGTTAAGGCATCAGCTTAACACAGAATTAATGTGTGTACAAATTATACTCCTCTTGGCCCAGTTGCCCCAGTGCTGGTCTATGCAGTGAGTAAAAAGGCTTCTAAGTCCTAGTTCCTAAATCCCCAAATCCACCAGTAACAATAAGCTATGAAATGGCGCTGTTTTACACTGCCAGAGTCAAAGAAAAAACAACTGTGTTACAAATTCCTTCTTTTTATTTTCTTCTTATTTTAAAATTGTATATGCATTTTATATAGTTGGTATTTAAGAAAAAGTGTCATTATTTTGCAATGGGGATTGAAACTGAAAAGGAAATAAGGATCTGGACAGCAATAAATGGGCTGTTTGTTACTTGATCCCATGTGAAAGAAAAAAAAAGAGCTCATTTAGTTTAAGGCATTTCTATATAGACATAATTACCATTTCTGACAGTTTTCTTCTAGCTCTGTTTTCTTAGCTAAAACATCAGTTGATCAGGTTCTAAGACTTTTGTCCTAATGAACCAAAATTGAAAAACAACCCGAGGTGTCATGTTAAATAAAAACTGTGAACTTCAGGAACTTCAGCTTTTCATCTGTACTCCCATTTCAATACAACAACAATCATTTCTCAGGAACTTTTCCTTTTTGTAAAACTCTTCAGCTACGTAGCTTTTTCTACATGAGCTTACTTGAAGCTGCTGAGAATATATCTGTGTGTTGTACTCTGCAGCTCAGACATATTTTAAAGGTATGGAGACGTGACTGAATGTAACTGACCTAGAGCTAAAGAACAAATTAAGTGGTCTAGGTGTCCACCAGCATGCTCTTAGCATGCCTCAGGTCTGAGCTAATGAATTTTATCATGCAACCAGGACAGGATAAAAGCATACATAACTGGTCAGTTACACCAGCTCAGCTGTTAGAATGCAAATAGTTGAGTCAGTGTAAGATGGTGACACTTTGTGTCCATAAACTTAGTTGTGTAAGTCTGGATATAAGAAAGATAAAGCAGTGATAAAGCAGTACTAAAATTGCTGTTACAAAAGGGGAAGAAACAACAATATTTTAACAAGCTATAATTGCAAATAGGTATTCCTGATATGCAGGTTAGCGAATGGATTGCTCATTTGCCTGCCAAGCAGATAAGTTTGGACTTTTTTACTCCATGCCACCATTCACGTACATAACTTCTGTTTTTATTTTATGTGTAGAAGAGATGGAATGAACACATTTGAACAACATTGTTTGTTTAACCATCATCTTCCCCACGTAGCTATATTTACTAAATACATTGAAAATAATAACATTTGGCACAATGTTCAAGGTTCTGTTGTGAAGATTGAGTCCTAGAAAACAAAACCCTACAGTAAAATCCTTCACTACCTGAAATCCCCCCTGTTGGCTTGAGCTTGTTATTTAGCAAGTATAGTTTGCTGACAGTGATTTAAAACCAGATACTATAGTATATTAAAATATAAACCTTTTGATGGAATAAGTACAAATTAAATGTGAAAGTGTAGCTGGCACCTCTGAGTATAAAACATTGTATTGATGCCTAACTGGCTACAGATATTAGAATAAACCATGTCTGACAGTGAAAAAAGGCCTTAGGCAATGTAGCTAGCACCATGTCAAAGGGAGAATGAAACCATCTTTCTGTTACATATGGTTATTGATCACTGAGACAAAACCTCTGTAAACAAAATACATTGAATATGTCAGCCTCTGCTGCCTTATCTTTCACAAGCAGGCCACTGACATCTCTCAAGAACAAGTAGGTTAGCACTTGAAAGCTATGTAAAACTTCAAAGAAAATGCGCTGGTAAAGAGTCTTGGGCAACAGTACTAAAAAAAGTCTGAGGACAATCAAAATGCCCATTTACAAGGGCAGTATGACATACACTGTACAGCTTTTCATGTCAGTTTTGATTGTGAAGACTTTCTGTTATTTTCAGTTTTGTAGGATGCTGTGTTGGGTAGCCTTGAACAAAGAAGCAGCTTTTGGCTTTAAGCCTGGCTCATCAGTATGACTTTGCTATCTGAAGAAGACAATGAATGTGTTACTGCCTAGTTGGTGCCATGGTGTAAAATACCACACTCTTTTTATTAACATTTAATTATTGTTATATCAGATTTATTATTATGTTTTTGTAGGGTGTTAGAATTATTCTTAAGTACATATCCAGTTTGCACTTAAATATGGAGCACAGAAAGAACAAATGAATAGATATTAACAGAGGGGATATAAATGGAGGTAGGGAAAGAGCTGGGTGTGCATGGAGGGAAGGATGGGAGAGACAGACAGAGACAGAAGAGAGACAGAGATAGATCTCTTTAGAAGACCAGAACAATCAGGGTTCCAGATCAGAAGAAAGAGCACTTTGTTGCTAGCAGGAGAGAGCCCTCTCCCATTAAGGCGATAAAATAATGGAAAATAAAAATCCGCAAAGGCAAATTCAGCTCCCTAAACTAAGGATGTGGCTTTAACATGCTTATTTTTAAATGTTCAGACTTTAACAGACTTTAAAAGTCACACAGTGTTAAACCAATGTTTCATCAAACATACCACTAGAATTTTTGTGGTTAATTAACAGGTGATATTATAAAAGGGAAAATTTCAGAAGACTTTTTTTTTTTTTTCCTAGGCAAGCCAGAGATGCTATCATAAGTTATATTTTATGATTTTTGTTTGGTTGTTTTTAACTGGATATTTTACAAAATATTAGTTGTTTTTATGTGTTATTAAAAACAAGTACATTCATATTGTATTTTCTTTAAATAAGTAACAATCGTAATATTGTTCTATGATTAATTATAAAATAAAACTGCAATGCTTTCTATTTCCTAACTGTAATATATTCACCACTGAACTGAAGAAAAAATAATTTTCATATTGCTCATTAGCTATTGTTTCGTTCATACTATTCAACCAATAAACCTACATGTTTTTCATGTTGCTCATAAACACTATTGCAAAAAAGCTAAGTAGCATCAATCATTAAGGAAAAAAGGAGGTGAAAGTAGAATTTAAATGATACTTGCCAGATTTCCTTTTTTTTTTTTTTGAAATATATTTTGAGCAATTTGAATTATACATGTAAACCATTTGGTCATATTCACCAAAAAGACTAACATTATGTGAGGTTTTTTTTTTTTTTTTCATCTTTTATTTCTTCCTTTTCTGATGTATTATGCAGAGGATATTCAAGGTTTCTGGCTAATACTCTTTTTCTTTTTCAAACATTTTTTCTATTGAAATCAATGTGATGGTTTTCCAATGAGGAAGTTCATTACAAGTTTGAGAAAGTGCCTTGAAAATGGTCTAAGCTCTCAGTTGCTACAAATGAGTAGTAACCAGGCTTTTTCCAAAACTATTTTTTTTTTAAAGTCTGTCAAGGATATCCCAAATTCAAATAAATGTATCTGACAATGGGATATTTTTACTTGCATGGGAAGTTTGTCCAGTAGTGCCTCTCTAGTACGATGATATGTTATATTATTACTAGCTGATGCCTATTTACCTATACTGTCTAAAGTGACAGTTTGAAATTTCATTGTTCCATATCAGTGTACAAATGGTCACACCATCATAACTGGCAGCAATAGCCTTTTTTATTAGTCAACTCATTATTATGAGCAGGAAAGAACAAGTATTAATTATTACTGTTATTGTTGTTATTATTATTATTACATTTATCATTGTCATTGTCATTATTATTATATTTTTTTGTTTTGTTTCCTTGGATAAAATTGAAGATATGGGCATGGTAGCTGTGAATAAAACTTTTACTGTTTCTATTTACTTTACTCGTTTCTGCAAATGCAAATGTAGAGCTCAGTGTTTGCAGTTTGACATGTTTGGTACGTACTGCAATTGAGCATGCAACTGAACGTAAAACTTTATGTTAGATGCTGTCTCATTTCTTTATTTCATCTCAGCAGCAGTAATTGTATCTTTGTTAACAGTAGTCATTTTTGGGGGAAAATGAAGGAACCCAGAAGATTGGGTGAATATACCTTGTTTTAAATAAATTGTTTTAATATTACATAAAGACAACAAATTAAGATATGCAAAGACTAGTTACCACAGGTTGATTGTATTTGATGAAACTAGTAAACTTTTTTTTTGGTAAATCATTTTCTAAGTAAAGGAAATCTGTTAAATGTCATCTGTTTAACAGTACCAATTTCACTTGAAAGTTTTTAGTTAAACTGGACTGAGAAGAATTGCATAGGTGGATGAAAAAGGTATCGGGGAGAAAGCATTTGAAAAGAAGCAGCCAGGACAGGTCTACACTAAGTTTTGCAAATTCTTGAGGATGACTGGATTCAAAGTTTCATGAAAGATTTTGCCACAAAAAGTAGAAAAGTGACAATAAAACAAAGATAAAAAGGTATAACCGGTTCTTTATGCAATTCCATATAGAAAAACTGGGTGACCTAGTGTATTGCAGTAATTTAAACAATATGTCATTCCATAAAATAAAGTGCATGGTCATGCACATAAAGAATATGGGTATTTTAATTTTTGATAGGCTTGCTGCGAGCTGTCAACATGATGTAGCTCTGAAAACTGAGATTGTAGGTTTAACAGAGGGGATAGATATGGAGATAGGGAGAGAGGTGTGTTTATGTTGGAGGAGGGAGACTTTTCCATGAGAGAGAGTAGTAGAAGATACTGGGTTCAGCTCAGAGGCATAATGTGACCAGTTGTGCTCCCCCATGTACAAGAAGAAATTCAGATTCTTTGGAGAACTAATGTTATGAGAAGAGACTAGAACAGCTTTTCTTAATTATGATAGCAAAATGAAAGCTTAGAAAATATTTTTTCTCTCTGTAAAAAGCTCATGGAATTGAACACTGGGGAGTAAAAAGATGACTATTTTAGCTGAAAAGCAATGTTTGGCACTTGAACAAAGGTAAGTAAAGTGGTCATGAGTAAGTCTAGGATGGAAATTAGTAAAAAGGTTTTTAACCATCAGAGGAGTGAGGTTTGGACCAAATTACTACCATGTAGTAATGGGAGCAAAAATGCCTAAATAATTTTAAGGTAGAGCTTGATGATACATAAACAGGTCTGCGCTGTGTGGTTTCCTTTGAAAGAAAGTGTATTTGATACACTGTGAGGCTCCTTCAGGTTTTTATCAGTATCTTTTAGGAAGAGAGTATTTCTAGAGTTACGCATCCAAAATAACTATTCTATATCAAACTGTCTATGACTTCAGTAACTAAACACACAGTAAATGACAGCATGATTTTCTGAAGGTGAGAGAAGATCAGCGTGTTTTAGAGTGTATCTAGATTCATAGTAGAAACTCAGCTAGAAAACAGCATACGTTATATGCTAGTTACTTTGCAAGTCTTTGTTAGTCATAAACTGGAAGGTTTGAGTCATATTTGCAACTCTTATTTTCTGTCAAATTGCACCTTGATAATTTGGGGAAAGAATATGAAAATATTGCACATTTTTACATACAGATTATCCATTTCAATTCTGTCCTTTGTTTAAGCAACTTAGTTTCTCATGTGCAAACATAAATTTCTGCATATGCAAAACTACAAAGGTTATTAAATACATTTTTTAAAACTTTTTTTTTTTTTTTTTTTTTAAATCCTTATACCCAATTAAAGTTGTAACTGACAAACAGATTCCTTTACTGAGTTGATCTACATTCTAATACTTCAGAGGAATATTAATACTTAGAGGATTTTGAATACTTCAAAGGATTTTTAATTATACATGGGAGATGTATGCATACAATACAATACCCAGCAAGGTGAAATTTTCTTGGTCTTTTGGGGAGTAGAATACTTGCTTTACATGACCCACTTCCTTGACTATCCAATATAGGATTTGGCTAACCATCTTTGGGTACATCTGTAACATACATCTGTAAGAAGACTTGCAAATTCCTTCATCTTTACCTTGTAACATACAGCACCAAGCAGACAGTTCTTTAGTGATACTAAATTATTTCAGGATCTTTTAAAACAGCCACTTTAGCATTCAGGTGACTTCTGTAGAATACTCAAGTCCATATTTTTCTCTTTTGAGGATGTGTGCCATAGCACTTCATAGCACTTCAGTGCTGCACCTTAATTAACATTTCTTTAAACTATTTGAATGTAAGAAACACTTTCATAGCATCTCCCCCTCTTCAGCCTAGGCTCAAACAAAATGAAACAATCAAACAAACAGAACAACAACAAAATTAGCAAGACATTAGAGCTGCTAATATTTAGTTTGTACATTATAATCAGATTGAAATTACTGCAATAAATCTTTTTTAAAGTATAGTCTAGGTGTATTGAAACAAACACTGAGTATAAAGGAAATTATTGAAACGGTCATGGTCAACACTAATGTTATTAGCTCTTTAGTCAGGTTACAGCTACTTTGGACTCCATCAAATATAATTGCCTTCCCAGGGTCAAGAGTCTTCCAAAACCATTTGTTACAAGCATATTTTGGTGTCATAAACACGTTTATTTGTTCCTGAACATTGTATGTATGCAAGGCTGTGTATAAGGTTATAATGGATATTTACTGTCTTAGAACTATATGACTAGTAGGGAGGGATGGGAATAAAGACACTTTTCCCTCTTTGCACTAAAAATAAAAAGAAATTGAACTCACTGAATTTCAGTAGATAACATAAATCAGTATTTTCTAACAAAATAATATAGGGCGAGTCTTCTAATAGAAATGATTTCATATTCCTGGTGAGTTCTAAAACTCCACTTGAAAAATGTATAATGTTAATTAGAACAATTGGAACAATAATTCATTATTACATTTGTCAGAGGACTATAAACACGGCAAAAGGCTAAGTAAAGCTCCATCCCCCCTACCTACATAATACATTAGCAAAATTTTGAAACTATGTTTCTGATACATAATAAGCTACAAGGAATATGGTTCTCTATATGCTGACCTACATTTCTGGATTGACTTTTGACTGGTGAAAGAGCACAGGAAACACTAAAAAGATACTCAGCTTGTTAGGGTTTAATTTCTGCTATAGTGGTTTTCATCATGGAACACATTTTGAACAGGGATGCCATCTGATTGCATGAAATGACTAACCTTCTCTGAACTCCAGCGTATACTGAAGGCCTAGTCACAGAAGATACCAGACTGTCAGAAAAACCTCCCCATAAACTTATTCTAAGTAATTCAATATTAGTTTATTGTGAACAATGTGAATTCACTGGCTCTTAGACTTTCTTAGTCCGTAACTGTGGCAAAATGATCTTTTGCATATATGTGATGTGGGAACCCAAAGAACTTGGAGAGTTGCCGCAGAATGTTTAGGAAAAGTTTTACTTGTTGGTCTTCTACAGCTGTGCTGTTTTGTTATAAATGAAAATTTCTTTGTTTCTACCTCTATTTAGCCTTCCTTAGAAAGGTAAAGTCTATGAATTCTTAA
Organism: Nettapus auritus; assembly: GCA_011076525.1. Classification (NCBI taxonomy): domain Eukaryota; kingdom Metazoa; phylum Chordata; class Aves; order Anseriformes; family Anatidae; genus Nettapus; species Nettapus auritus. Next base: position 51,598,620 of record CM021765.1, on the reverse strand, counting down.
TGATCATTAATTAATCAGAGAATCTGAATCCCTATGTGAAAATTCAGGAAAAAAAGTAAAATAGTGCCCAACAGAAAAGAGAAATTATAGATGTTTTCGTTTCTATGAGACACTTTCTCATAGGTCCCACTTCGGCAGAATACTTATCCCATGTGTTATTTTAAGCAAAGAAATAGTTCTAATTGACTTCAATGGGACTACTCTGGTGTTTGAGGAATCACATGCGCTTAAATATCTTATTGGATCAGACTTTTAAGTTTTGGAATTTTCACTGGCTGGACGGGGATTTGCTATTGAGTTGTTGTTTTTACTACTGTGGCAATAAAATTTGAAACCTCTCTGAATACACTGAGATGGGGAGTTCCAGACTAAAAATGGAAATGTGTGAGATTTAGTTATTGTTCATGCATTTTCTTCACATTCGCAGCTCAAGCCTAGCAAGTAGTTATGCAGACACAGACCCTAGACACACTTTTAACTGTATATACACATTTATGTGAACGATCCGAAGTCATCACCATTTTATATCTATAGAATAAGAATGAAAAGTTTCTATTGAGAGAAAAAAAGTGTCTGGAAATTCTAGACACATTTTGGTGATGTGTTGTATGTTTGAGGGTCAATACCTTTCTTGGCATTGACTCTATCAGACACTTTTTCCAGGGCCAATGGGTACTGGCTTTCCTTTGTTTCTCTGCTATGGCTCAGGCATAAAACTAGGCTACTACATATGAATGCACAACTAAGGTTCAGTTGATTTGTTACTAGCTGCATGTATTGCAGATTTAACTATAATGTGTTAGTTAAAGCCTCTTTCCTTGATTTTTTTTTGATGTGTTTGACATTCTGTTGTAGATATAGAATCAGCCACTGTGTTTTAGTTGAGGTAGAGTAACTCCCTAAGGTGTGATTATGCAATCACATGCAAAAGACCTTTGTTTAAAACGTAAATTTGGTATTCTTCCTAATGAAATTTATTGATTATGAAGTTCAAGGGAGACATCAGAACCACATCAGAATATGATAGCTTAAGTGGGGCTGAAAACATGTGCCTATATCCATCTGAAAACCACCTTCAAAATGGCCTTTTCTGCTGAGACTTTTTAAGTGCAGGGGGTCCTTTTGGTTGTCTGGTTCAAAGGAAAAGATGTGTATAGTAGAGTAAGTTCCATAATATAGCAGATATTAGGAGAAATCTTCAGTTAGAACAACCTGCTGACTCGGGTCAGGGGCTGGACTGCACAGTTTCCAGAGGTCCTTTCCAACCTCTATGGTTCCCTGAACCTATGAATTAAAGCTCGCATTTCAATCACCTTGAAGTTGGGAGAATGGGTCAATTTCTGGCATGTATTTCTCGCTTTCAGAAGACTAAGAGTAGGCCTTCCTAGCTGATCAAGACTGGTGTGTGCTGCCTTTCCTCTAATTGGTTTGTTTAGTGCTGTGTGTGTTCACTGATGCACAGCAGGGAAGCTACTGCCTGTCTAACTCCGCCAGCAGCAAAACAGGGGCGTATGCTAACAATCCCAGTACCTAGGTCAACATAAAACAGTCACAAATAGTTACACAATAGTATATAATCCATCACATTCAGCCTAAAGAACTGGATTTAATAGAGTAGTTAGATTTTATAAGCATTTGAAATAGCAGCTGGTTAGTAAAACTCTATAAAACTGAGGTTTTATAGTAATACAATATATATGTATCCATTACACAGCTAATCCTGTCTGAATTTGTTTTTAACAGTCAGTTAGTATATATTGATTGTAATGCCCAATAACTGTCTAGTTAAATTCATAACTGGAAACCTTAATTTGAAATGGCACTAAAAGTTTGTCATTCAAAGTGTGTCTCAATCAAAAAAAAATTCTGTTAGGATTACCAAAAACATGAAATAAAAAGTGCAATATATACAAGACATATATTGTAAAATAAATTAATAAATTAATAAATTAAAGCCACTGAAGCACATCCATTGAATGAGACTTTTAATTTTTAATTTACTTTTAGTGATTATGCTTAATAAGACAACCAGAAAACATTTCTTACTGTTTAAGCAGGAACCACAACTCATGGGCTGTCTGCTCTCTGAATATGTTTCCACATGTACAGAAAAGAGAAATGTCATTGCAAAGAAAGACTGGGTAAGACAAAACATCACAACTACAGTATCTCTTCCTATCCTACCCTTTGTCAAAAGCTTTGTAATATTTGAATGCTGCAAAGTATTAGGGAGAAAACTAATGTTTTGTTTGTTTGTTTGTTTGTTTGTTTGTTTCTAAATGGGATAAATCAACTAGATGCAACTGAACTGTATACAAATGCAGTTATTGAAGGGGATGCAGAGAGCGTGATTTCTTTCAATACCTGCACCTTTGCTTTCAGTATTTTTCAATGGGAAAAGTTGGTAGTTAGCAACTGCAGGTGAAACTGTTCTGCTCTGTAATGCCAGAAATCAGAGTCCTTCTGAATCCTTTGTGGAACAGAGGGCTCCTGCAAATTCCTGAATGAAATGGAAAGCTATACAACATTTACATTATGAATACAAATTATAGAATAGCCTAATTGTCTTAAGTTTCCAGTATTAGATATGTTTGGCTTTGTTAAGGACCCAGAATCCAAGAATTTAATGAGGTACTTAAAACACTGCAGGAGTAGACTCTAATTTAGATTATGTCTTTGGCTGAAATGTAAATGTAGCTGTTCAGATTCTCTTCAGCAACTGATTTCAGTTGCAGAAAGTTTGGAGAGCTGAGGCATAAATGATCTCGACTGGCTATTTATCTTCCTTCTTTCACAGAGCATGATGTTTCCAGTATATAAAAGTCTTTTCACTGTGAAGGTATTGTTTGATTAATAGAGCTGTAATGGAGAGAAACAGTCACTTTATGAATGAAAAGAAACACACATCTTGACTGCTCAAATACATGTCCAAATTTATATCCAGTCACCCAGATACTGGGCTTGAATTCAATACACTAACATATAACAAACTTGTAATGTGTCATGTTGTATTGTATCCAATTGCTCCATTAAAAACATTGAAGATAAAATAGTTGTTAAATAAGTGTTTTTGCACATCATTTTAAATGCAACAGCTAATAGAATTTTCTCATAACAAGGGACATGATTAATACTCTGTGAGATTAGTAGAACCTGGCTTTTGAGATGACTTTCTATTTTATTTTAACATCTCCAGGGTCAGTAGCCTAAAGCAAGTTCAATTACAGCTCATTGTTTTTAATTTAAAGTAGATTGACTCATACTTCAATGCTTCATCTGGAGGCCCTATTCTTCTGCAAGAGTGGTTTTTGGACATTTAAATATTCAAGCAAAACTGACAGAACACCTGTGAAGTTAAAATGTATTTGGAAAAATAAATTCTGTCCTATACATTGACTTGCCATTAAAATGTACCTATGTCTGAGTCAACACTGCTCCAGAGATCTATTTTACATAACAATTTGGAGCATTTTGTGTGTTACTCTCAGCCTGAGTGGTCTAGATACTTTGTTGAGGACTTAAACTTACAGTGCACTCATCTGTAATTGTATTTCCTTTTTCTTGTGTGCATATATAACATACAAAGTACATTCCCAAGAGACAGGCGAGCATCTTAAGAGTAATATCTAAAGAAAGGTAAATAAAAGAAAGTATGCCAACATTTGTATAAACGTAAATGCTCAAAAAAAGAAGGCAAATAAATCTAGATAGTGCCATAAAGCAAAGGAAATACAGAGGTTGCAAGGGATGTCTGAGGCTGAACTAATACTTCAGGTGGAGGGAATGGAAACTTGATTTATCGTCCTTATGGAAATTTGGAAAGGGAGATTGAAAAGCTGAAAATTATTCCTTTCTGGAAATATGATTACAAGCTGACATTCTGAAAATCCATGCAAAATGATATAAAATATAATACAGAACTACTGAAATACTCTGTTTCCCTTTTGACCTTTATTTCAACTCTTTTTTTATATGTTAAGATGCAGTGACACTTGTCATATGTGAAGATGAAGGACATAAAGCTCCTACTTTAGTGCCAAAACTAGACCTAGGTAGAACTGAGGCGCCCAAATAAAATAAAACAATTCAGGACATTATGCTATAATGGCTATCTAGTCCTAAAAGCACCAAAAATAAGACACTGAGTTCCTACCTATGGACATATCTGCTCATACACATACAGAAGAATAGAGACCATTGGAAGTTCCCAGAATTTTAGGCACATTTGTGACTTACCAAAAGGATATGAATTTCATTTACTTCAGTACTTAAAACACAACTGATTTCACTAAAAATCTTGTTAGGTGTGATAGTCTTGTGTGTGATAGAGTTAATCTTCTTCACAGTGGCTTGTATGATGCTGTGTTTTGGATTTGTGATGAAAACAGTGGTGATCCATAGTTTAGTTGTTGCAGAGCAGTGCTTGCACGGAGCCAAGGACAAAAGGAAAATCAGAGAAAATACAATAAATGTTTGCAAGTAGATATGCCGCATACTATGCTTTTCTTTGTGGCTGTCATGAGAGAGTCTTAGGCCTCATGCTGGAAAGCTCTACTAAAGGGATTTTTTTTTTTAACTGTAAAACTTTTCTTTAGTGGAGCCCCTGATGAATTTGAAATTCATTCATTCTTGACTTTCTTTTCTTAGAGGAGGCTTTTAAAGGTAGGCAAATTTGCCTAAATTTTGGAAAGCACAATTTCCCTAGGTAGACAATGAAAGCAGGATAGAAAATGGGGGCAGAAAGCAGGATATGGGCCTGGCTAAGAACAAAATCAGGGCCTAAACTTCAGAAGAGCCAACTTTCATCTGTTCAGAGAATTAATGGATGAGATCATGGAATGAATCCTCCTGGAGGCAATGTTAAGGCACATGCAGGACAAGGAGGTGAGCTGGGACAGCCAGCATGGCTTCACCAAGGGCAAATTGTACCTGACCAATCTGGTGGCCTTCTATGATGGAGTGACAGGATCGGTCAACAAAGGAAAACCAACTGATGTCATCTACTTGGACTTCTGTAAGGCTTTTGACATGGTGCCAATGACTTCCTAATCTCTAAATTGGAAAGGTATGGATTTGAGGGGTGGACCATCTGGTGGATAAGGAATTGGCTCCATGGCTGCACCCAGAGAGTAGTGGTCTATGGCTCTATGTCCAGGTGGACGTTCTATGGCCAGGAGGCTGGTGATGAGCAGTGTACCTCACGGGCCTGTCTTGGAGCTGGTGCTTTTCAATATCTTCATCAATGACATAGACAATGGGATTGAATACACCCTCAGCAAGTTTGCAGATGACACCAAGCTGAGCGGTAGTTTATACAACAGAATGAAGGGATGCCATACAAAATAACCTGGACAAACTTGAGAAGTGGGCCCATGTGGATGAAGTGAGATTCAACAAGTCCAAATGCAAGGTGCTACACCTGGGTTATGGCAATGCCAGACAGGAGTACAGAATGGGAGAAGAACTCATGGAGAGCAGCCCTGCAGAGAGAGACTTGGCAGTTATAGTGGCCAAAAGGCTCAACATCTGCCAGCAGTGTGCACTTGCAGCCCAGAAGGCCAACTGCATCCTGGGCTGCATCAAAAGAGTTGTGACCAGCAGGCTGAGGGAGGTGATTGTCTCCCTTGTGAGGTTCTACCTGGAGTACTGCATCCAGGCTTGGGGCCCCCAACACAAGCAGCATGTAGATCTGTTAGAGTGAGTCCAGAGGAGGGCTAGAAAGATTATCAGAGGGCTAGAGCACCTCTCCTATAAAGAAAGGTTGAGAGAGCTGGGGATGTTCAGCCTGGAAAAGAGAAGGCTCTGGGGAGGCCTCATTGTGGCCTTCAGTGCTTAAAGGGATCTTTAAAAAAGTATGGAGAAGGACTCTTGTGTAGATAATGATAGGACAAGGGGGAGTGGTCTTAAACTAAAAGAGGATAGATTTAGAATAGACATTAGGAGGAAATTCTTCACTGTAACGGTGAGGCATCAGAACAGGTTGCCCAGAGAAGCTATGGATGCCCCATCCCTGGAGGTGTTCAAGGCCAGTCTGGATGGGGCCTTGGCCAACTTATCTAGGGGGTGACATCCCTGCCTATGGCAGTGGGTTGGAGTTAGATGATCTTTAAGGTCCCTTCCAACCCAAACCATTCTATGATTCTATGACATGATTCAGGTGGCAAACCTGAGTTCGTGAGCAGCTATGAGGATACTTCTTACTTCTTAAAAATACCTGTATTTTTCTAGGAGTTAAGAAAAACTGTGTGCCCTCCAAAGGAAAATTATGATTTTTGTAATGTGGAAACATATTCTTTATCTATGGCTGGGAAGTTAAAGTCCCCCGCTTGTTCTTGTGGGGGACTTTAACTTCCCAGACATATCCTGGGAGCACAACACAGCCCAGAGAAAGCAGTCCAGGAGGTTTCTGGAGAGCGTGCAAGATAAATTCCTGACCCAGCTGGTTGGTGAGCCTACCAGAGGAGGTGCCCCGCTAGACCTTCTGTTCACAAACAGAGAAGGACTGGAGGGAGATGTGGTGGTCAGGGGCTGTCTTGGGCAGAGTGACCACAAAATGGTAGAGTTCTCGATACTTGGCGAAGTCAGGAAGGGGACCAGTAAAACCTCTGTCTTGGACTTACGGAGGGCTGACTTTGAGCTGTTCAGGACACTGGTTGGCAGAGTCCCTTGGGAGGTGGTTCTGAAGGACAGAGGAGCCCAGGAAGGTTAGGTGCTCTTCAAGAGGGAAATCCTAATGGCTTAGGAACGGTCTGTCCCCACATGCCCAAAGACGAGCCGGCGCGGAAGAAGACCGGCCTGGCTGAATAGAGAGTTGTGGCTCGAGCTTAGGAGAAAAAAGAGGGTTTATAATCTTTGGAAAAGAGGGCGGGCCAGTCAAGGGGACTACAAGGATGTTGTGAGGTGGTGCAGGGACAAAATTAGAAAGGCCAAAGCTCATCTGGAGCTCAATCTGGCTACTGCTGTTAAAGATAACAGAAAATGTTTTTATAAATACAACAATACCAAAAGGAGGATGAAGGAGAATCTCCACCCTTTACTGGATGCGGGGGGAAACTTAGTTATCAGAGATGAGGATAAAGCCGAGGTGCTTAACGCCATCTTTGCCTCAGTCTTTAGCAGCAAAACCAGTTGCTCTCTGGATACCCAGTTCCCTGAGCTGGTGGAAGGGGATGGGGAGCAGAATGTGGCCCCCACAATCCACAAGGAGATGGTTGGTGACCTGCTACAGCAGTTGGATGTACGCAAGTCGATGGGGCCGGATGGAATCCACCCGAGGGTACTGCAAGAACTGGCGGAAGAGCTGGCCAAGCCGCTTTCCATCGTTTATCGGCAGTCCTGGCTAGTGGGGGAAGTCCCACTTGACTGGCAGATTGCAAACATGACGCTGATCTACAAGAAGGGCCGGAGGGTAGACCCGGGAAACTACAGGCCTGTTAGTTTAACATCAGTGCCAGGGAAGCTCATGGAGCAGATTATCTTGGGCGTCATCATGCGGCAGTTACAGGGCAAGCAGGCAATCAGGCCCAGTCAGCATGGGTTTATGAAGGGCAGGTCCTGCTTGACGAACCCGATCTCCTTCTATGACAAAGTGACGCTCTGGGTGGATGAGGGAAAGGCTGTGGATGTGGTCTACCTTGACTTCAGCAAGGCTTTTGACACCGTTCCCCACAGCATTCTCCTCAGGAAACTGGCTGCCCATGGCTTGGACTGGCGCACGCTTAAGAGCTGGCTGGATGGCCAGGCCCAGAGAGTCTTAGTGAATGGAGTCAAATCCAGTTGGAGGCCGGTCACTAGCGGAGTCCCCCAGGGCTCGGTATTGGGGCCAGTCCTCTTTAACATCTTCGTCAATGATCTGGATGAGGGGATCGAGTGCGCCCTCAGTAAGTTTGCAGACGACACCAAGTTAGGTGCGTGTGTCGACCTGCTCGAGGGTAGGAAGACTCTGCAAGATGATCTGGACAGGCTGGACCGATGGGCCGTGGCCAACTCTATGAAGTTCAACAAGGCCAAATGCTGGGTTCTGCACCTGGGGCACAACAACCCCAAGCAGAGCTACAGGCTGGGAGATGTGTGGATAGAAAGCTGCCTGTCAGAGAAGGACCTGGGAGTTTTGGTTGACAGTCGGCTGACTATGAGCCAGCAGTGTGCTCAGGCGGCCAAGAAGGCTAACAGCATCCTGGCTTGCATAAGAAACAGCGTGGCCAGCAGGTCCAGGGAAGTGATTGTCCCCCTGTACTCGGCTCTGGTGAGGCCGCACCTCAAGTACTGTGTTCAGTTTTGGGCCCCTCACTACAGGAAGGACATGGAGGTGCTTGAGTGAGTCCAGAGAAGGGCGACGAAGCTGGTGAAGGGTCTGGAGAACAAGTCTTATGAGGAGCGGCTGAGGGAGCTGGGACTATTTAGCCTGGAGAAGAGGAGGCTCAGGGGCGACCTTATCGCTCTCTACAGGTACCTGAAAGGAGGCTGTAGCGAGGTGGGGGTTGGTCTATTCTCCCACGTGCCTGGTGACAGGACGAGGGGGAATGGGCTAAAGTTGCACCAGGGGAGGTTTAGATTGGATATTAGGAAAAACTTCTTTAGCGAAAGGGTTGTTAGGCACTGGAATAGGCTGCCCAGGGAAGTGGTGGAGTCACCATCCCTGGAGGTCTTTAAAAGACATTTAGATGTAGAACTTAGGGATATGGTTTAGTGGATGATTTGTTAGTGTTAGGTCAGAGGTTGGACTTGGCGATCTTGTAGGTCTCTTTCAACCTAGACATTGTTAATTCTGTGATCTACCCTTTTTGCACCATGAACCTTCATTTCTGAGACATGTTTCACTGCCCTTGGAGCACCTATCTCCTTCCAGCAGTCTAAGTGTCTGTGCGTATTTAGGTGGTGGGCCAGGCAAAGAAAATAATGTGATTTGAGATTTCAGAATTACTACTGCTATGTAACATTTCCCCTATTCCTTTGTTCCTAAATACAAATGAACTTAAAAGCAAGGCCAAGAAATACTGTTTTGATTTTATTCAGTCTCAGCAAAGAATTCAAGAAGAGGTTCCAGATTTAGATATGGAACCCCAAAGTTATTCATTTTCCCTTGTTACTCTAGAAATATGTTCTGTTGCTTTGAAAATGCAGATAATGCTTTTCGAATGCAGTGATAGCCTACTTTTTTTTTTTTTTTTTTTTTTTTTAAGATCTTTTAAAATTGTCGTTTAAGTGACACTTTAAAAATAATTACTGAAATTCAGTTTTAGTTAAGGTTAATGCAGACTTATTTGTATCTAAATAAATCCTTACATTTTTGGTAGAACAGATGGTTCTTAAGAAATACAAATTATGTACATAAATCTTGCAAACAGGTTTAATGTGTTGAACCTTCACAGGCCGTGTGTGTATACACCTCAGCATATAAATGAGATTATGGCATGTTCAGTACTACCATATCTGAATTGTACACAACTGATAGATGCCTTTTTTCATTTCTTCGTTACATCTTACTGCTTGTGATACAACAGTCTTCTGGCTTCCTGGATGTGCACAGCATCATTTAAACCCTGCAGATACAAAATAAAATTGCTAAAGTCATCTTTCTTTTCCATCTAATTTATTTACCACTTCAACTGATAAACCTCAATGAGATCCTCATTTGATCTCTTTTTCAAATGTAATCTTTTTGATTTAGAATTTGACCTTGAAAAAAAGTTGAAACTTGCAGCTTGATTCAGCAAAGCATTTATTCACCTGCCCAATGAAAAAAAAAAAAAAAGCAGTCGTGATTGCACGACTACTTTCGTTCTTCAGCTGAACACACTAAATATTTATTTTAATTTTAATTTTATTTTATTTGTTCTGTTTTGTTTTGTTTTGTTTTTTAGTAACCACTTGGAACAATTATGAGTCTATCCCATAGTTAGACAGGTTATATTTTCACAAATCTTGATGTGCTTAAGCTTAGCACAACATTACTAAATAGATATCTTTTAGAGTACTCAGTGTCTGATACATTAATTAAAACTAAACCAGATGATACTATATAATTTAAATTATGCATAGCTTCTCCACTATTCAGCTACTGACCTGTAGTTCATCAGATTTTTTTTTTCCTGCTTACTTTCTACCCTCCAGTCTTTAGCATAATCCTTTCATTTCAACTGTGCTTTTTAGTACCATGTGAATGCTGCACATCAGAAAATACATCACTGAATTAATGCATATATACACACTTGTTTAGAAATAGCATCATTTTTCACTTATTTTTTGTATTGTCCTAGACAGTTCTTGGGACTAATGCTTTTATGCCAATATTTCCCCAAAGATTAGCTGATTTTAACTTTTAAAAACAATTTAATTTTTCTTGCAAAAATCCCTACGGCTAAGTATCATTTTTACTAGATAATAAGACTTTTTATTATTCTTGAAAATGTTTTACCATTATTATCTTGTATTGCACAAAATAAGAAGATGCTATGAAGGATATTACTGTGTATGCTTCCTCATCCTATTTATCACAATAGTGTGAGTATAAGAACAGAAAACTAGTAATACGTCTGAGATCCCTCTGAGATTTAAAATTTTTAGTACCATAGAAACAGTCTTGTGGGCTGATGCTAGCATATGTTCCTGGAAACATTCACAGTGATACAGCTTCAGCAGAGACAGTAATGGTATAAACAGTGCAAAGGAAATACCAGAAATGTTGCAGATGTTATTGATTATATGCCTTGGAGAATATTCCACTTCATATTTTGAGTCCTGTCAATGTAAATCAAAAGGTGGTGATGTTGTCAGTAAGATATATCACAGAATGATGTGCAATGACAGCAGTCCCACTATGCTGATTGAACAGATTATGATTTTGGAAATGGAGAAGACATCCGTAGCATAGCTGAGGTATTGTAAACCAGAGGAAAATAATCTAATTTAAACATCTGAATCATTGTGACCAGTGATCCAACTTATGCTGAAAGTTCATATGGCTGATAGGATCATATCAACTTTATGTTAAACTGATATGGCTGCTTTAGGTTGAATTGACTAGCACATTTGAACTTAATCTGTCTTATTTGTGTTGTATATATTTGCAGCTTTAGTTCTTTCTCAAAATGTGGAAGTTGTAGTACTAATTTTTAGGATCACTAATGAACACCCAGCAAAGGCAAGCACAAGAGTCTATTTAAAAGACAGCACTCCATTAGACGGTGAAGTATGGCATATACCTAAATAGAGTTTTTTTTTCTTGAATTTGTGAAATCAAATCTACCAAAAGCTGCATTACTACCTTTAGAATTCACATTTTAAACACACAGTTGAAATATTTCCTCATTTTTAAAGATTTCAAAGTCGTTATTATGAATAAATCTAGGTAGATGTGTTAATATTGAACAAAGTTCTGTAATAAAAATGTGCTAAGAATGGGAGTTAAGTTTGAAGTAAGTAAAACATGCCTCTTTTGCCTTTTGCAATAAGTAAATTATAACAACTTCAAAAGCTCCCTTGAGAACAGATTAGCCCTACAAGTTTATATAAAAACAGGAATGGAAGGAAAATACCAAGGTTTCAAAATTAAGGTGCAGTTAGTGTGCACTGACATCTCTATTCCTTTGAAATTACACATTACATAGACATTTACAGTTAAAGATTTTATAACTTTCTAAAAAAATGCTGCCACATAATTTGTTGCAAAATACATTTATTTTCAAAGCGAACAGTAGATATCAAGAAAACTGAATGCCATTATTTATTTATTTTTCTTATTTAACAGTTACTCTCTCAAAAAGAGCACCAAGGAAAAGATCCCATTCTGATCTTGTTGTGCAGTTAAATCAGAGCTCAGATGATTGTCACTGAATAACTGAAAGGTGAGTAAGGAAATCTGCTTGTGGCTAGATATCAGTGAAGATGTATAAACATCTTGACACCTGTTGGAAAATACAATAGCTCTGTAGGTTTTAAACAGGCTGTGTAGATTTGAGAAGTTGAAAAACCACTCATATGTCAATCATTCATTAATAGACAGCTAAAGCTTTACAATTCATCTATGGTGACTTATTCAATTACTGTCTTTTAAAAGTTTGTGCAGAGGTACCTTTTTCCATGCTCCCAGAGGGTGTGGAAGGTAGAGGTGACAGGGAGAGCACAGGAGGTTGGAGACTGAAGAAGCAACGAGTTTTTTTAGGAAACTGCTGACTTTTGCATGGGATGCTGTGCAAGCCTCGGATATCTGACAAAAACACCACCAAATAAGGAGAAAGGGGGGAGTTGAAGGACAAAGTCTGGGAGGAAAACTACGAGCCTTCAGCATGAGAGACCCCCAGAGAGATCACCAGAGGCTAATATACATGCATCCGGGAAAAATTTTGGACTCCAGAAACTAATAATACTAACCCTGCCTTTTCTAGGAATAGTGATGAATATGTATTAGTTTAGGAGCATAAAAACCAGCTAACTGATGTAACAGGTGTGCATCCTGGTGGAGCAGAGACTTTCGGTGCACCCAGCGCTGTTTGCTTGCCTGTATTCACTTAATTGGAGTCCTATTTGAGACCCAATTATTTATCACGCAATCGGCAGAGAGAAAATGACAAGGATGGAAGGAAGGAAGTAAGGAGAAGCTATGAATAAAGGTTGGAAGGGAGGGCAGGAAGGATTTTTGTGCTTTGCCCAGGTGTGACACCGTGATAGGATGTTGAAGGTGCCTGTGCTGACCATGAGATACGTGCAAGATGCTGGGTGGTTTGCAGCCCCTCTTTTCCATGTCCGCAGAATCCCTTTTTGTGCCTGTGAAGAGGAGGATGTGTTAGAGAAGTGGCTGGAGTTGCGGAGCCCCCTGTGTTGATGTGTGTGGGAAGCTTGCACCAGACAGGGAGGCCCTGAGAAGTGGGAGCGAGTGGGCCTTGTGTTTGTGTCCTGACCATGTGGATTTGCAGCTCCCTGAGAAGACGTTGACAGGTTGTAGGTCTTGCTTGTGTGAGGCTCCTTTTGTTCAGGGCTTGGGGCATTGTCCTGTTGTCACTGGTTGCGGAACGCCTGGGTGGCATGGAGCATCCTCTGTCCACAGGTGTGGGGATGTTGCAGCTGCCTGGGAAGAAATGGGAGGTTAGGGAGGTGGTGGGTGGTGGAGAGCTCCCTTTGTGCACAGCAGGTGGCACTTGTCAGCTGCCAGAGAGCCCCTAGGAGCTATCCTTGAAGGTGGGTGGGGCGGAGCTCCCTTTTTCCATGGTGTTGTTGCAGCCTTGCAGCTGCTGTGGCAGGGCAGGAGAGGGAACAGAGATGGGGGATGTGGTGAAGCTCCCGTGGTCGGCGGTTCCACAACTTCCATGTGCTACGTAGGGCAAGATGGATTAGAGATGCGGCGAGAGGTGCGGAGCTCCATTTGTCCAAGGCTGTGGGGAAGTTGTGTGTACCTTGAGTGGCACGAGAGGTTAGAAAGATGTGGTGTGTTTCTGAGCTCCCTTTCTCCATGTCTCTTGGCACATCGCAATGTTGTTGGAGGGCGTGAGAGCTTTGAGCGCTGGTGTGTGGTACCGAGCTCTGGGTGTCTGCAGCTGTGGGGAAGTTGTAGCTCTGTGTGCAGACCCTGAGAGGTGGGCGAGTTGCAGCGTGGTGCAGAGCTGAGCTGTTGTCCAAGGGGGTGTGGAAGGTGGAGGTGACAGGGAGAGCACAGGAGGCTGGAGACAGCCTGGTTGTAGTGGAGTGCCTCACCTCCATGAGTCTGCAATCCTTTCTTGTGCGTGTGAAGAAGAGAATTTGTTGGAGAACAGGTTGGAGTTGTGGAGGTCCTTGTGCCCATACCTAGGGGTCCCTTGAATGTGACAGGCACCCACCAGAGGTGGCAGCAAAGCTGTCTTGTGTTTGTGCCCCGGGCAGGTGGGTTTGCAGGTTCCTGGGAAGCCCCGGAGAGCTTCTGCTACCATTCAAGTTAGCAGAAATAACAAGAGAAAGATGGAGATAGCAGAGAAAATTCCAAGGATGGAAGGGAGTTAGAAGCTAGGAGTGAAGGTGGGAAGGAAGTAGTTGTGAAGGAAGGGAGGAAGGACCCAATGTGGGAAGGAAGGAAGGATGAAAGGAAGGTAGGAATCAAAGACGGAAGACAGGAAGGAAGGAAGAAAGGAAGGTAGGAAGGAAAGAAGGAAGGATGGAAGGAAGGAAGGCAGGAAGGTAGGAAGGCGGGAAGAGGGCAAAGAGGGAAGGACGGAGGGTGACTAGGGAGATTTGGGAGGGAGGGAGAAAGGGAGTTTTGGGAGGGAGGGAGAGATGAAGGGAGGGAGGGAGGGAGAGGAAGGACAATAATGAAAGGTACATTCCTGCTCTAGGGAACCTGCTTTGGCAAGAGGGGTGGAACCGATGATCTCTTGAGGTCCCTTCCAACCCCTAGAGTTCTGTGATTCTGTTATTGCAGCATAGACAGAACATCAATTTACACATTTTTTTCAGGATTTTTATCCTATAATCCACTTTCTTTTGCCACAAAATTGCTTACACTGTGTGCCACATGCTTAAGGATCAAAATCAACAGAATCAACAGAATCACAGAATGGTGTGGTGCAACTGCCTAAAGTAACTAGGAAAATAAAACTAACATTCACATTTTAAAGAAAATGTACAGCATTGAAGAGGCTTTCAGGGTAGGGTGTAGCTGCATTACCTCAGAGTTCCCTAGGCTTCCAGCCTTAGATGCTATCGCTCTGGGGGAACCTGGTGTGCTGGCTCTAAGGAACAGCATGGAGCGTAGAGTGGAGTGGAGACACCACAGCTAGGCTCTGTGACCAGGTATGGACTCGATTGTTCTTGTACGCATAGAGACTGATAAGCTGCACTTTTTGCTACCCTGAGCCAATGACCTGTCAGGTTTTGAAAAATGCTGTACTCTAGTGTACTTTGGCTCATTATAATATCATTATAATACCAAAACTCACCCTCATCCCAAAAGCTACCCTCCTCCGAGGTGTGACCACCCCTCACTGAGGATGCACTCTGAATTTCTCGGGGCCTATTACTTTAAACAGAGACGGGAAAACTTTTCACCAATCATAACTAAAATATGCTTGACTAGAGTCACTTAAGCTCCACCTGAAAGACAGAAAATAATATAAATTGGCCTAAGAGAGAGGGGATATTAGGGAAGACACCATCATCTGGGGAGACACCATCCCGAGGGAATGCATCATCCCGAGGACCTCCTGACTCCTGGGATCAGTCAACAGGCTGAGCCTCTCTTCCCCCCCATTGGGACGCCTTTGGGTGAGATTTGAACACTTGATTATACTGTGTCTCTCCGCAGAAACTTAGAAATCTCTATAGAGTCTTGGTGCCTTTTAATGCGTTAATTTCCAGGCTGCGCACCTGTGTATTCATGCTTGCTAGCTTGCTTTTGCAGACAGTCACTATTGTCGGCAATCCAAAGAACCTGTGTTCCTGTTGCTGTAATAAATTGCACTTGATTGCATTGTTCCTAGCCGTGATAGTTCTCATTGAACGTGACTAGAGTAAGGGCAGCTATTCTTTATTGGTGAACCCGTGACCGTGATAGTTAAGTGTTCTGAATCCAACCAGACCTATATCGGTTAATGCAGAATTGGTGAATCTGTGATTGTGATAGTTCAGTATCCTGAATCCAACCAGGCCCATAACGATTAATCAGCGACTAGTGGTTATACGTTCTTGGTGAATCCGTGACCGTGTAGTTCAGTGCTCGGTGCTCTGAATCTGACCGGACCCGTAACGGTTAATCTGCTATCCTGAATCCGACCGGACCCATAATGGTTAATCGGCTACATCCCTTTAACGCGACAAATGGTTGAGGTTGGAAAGGACCTCTAAAGTTCATCTGGTCCAACTCTCTTCTCAGGCAGGGACACCTAGAACAGATTGCCTAGGGACATTTCCAGGCTGCTTTTGAATATGTCCAGAGAGGGAGACATCCCAGTTATATCATACATTTGGTATCAGGAATTGAATTAATGCTGATTCAGAAAATTTATGAAGGAGAGAGACAATTCTCTTTTCATAGGTTTTCTCTGCTGATTTAATTTTAATTTGAAGATGAAGCTTAATAAATTTTGATTTTATTATTGAGTGATGAGTGTTAGCTCCAAAGATATACAAGTCTCTCAGTTTATGCATGTCCAAATGATCCTTTAATACCTTTATTCATTCCTCCTACACGTCTTGGAATGCAGTTCCTAGTTATATTCTCTTTCTCATCATGGAGTACTTCATCAGGTTTCCAGCTGCAGGCAGACCACAGGTATTTACATAGAGTTGCTTTAAGTTACTTTAGCATTTGCAACTATATGCAACAATTTTGTACTGCATAACAAATGCAGCATGTTGTCTGTTTTTCCTATCATTACTATGTGCAGTCCCAGTTACATAGCTAGCAGAGTTACCTATAAAACTCTATGTTATTAGGAGGTGACGTATTATTTTCTTGCTGATCTGTGACACCAAAAAGAAAGGGCTGTATAGAGTGATTTATCCATTCCACTTTTGCTGAGCTTGGCTAATAAGATAGATACTCAGGTCTCCTTACTGCTGCCAGTTATTTCTATTTGGTAAATTTCTTGATGTGCTATTATCACAGAATCACAGAATTTCTAGGTTGGAAGAGACCTCAAGATCACCGAGCCCAACCTCTGACCTAACACTAACAGTCCCCACTAAACCATATCCCTAAGCTCTACATCTAAATGTCTTTTAAAGATCTCCAGGGATGGTGACTCCACCACTTCCCTGGGCAGCCCATTCCAGTGCCTAACAACCCTTTCGCTAAAGAAGTTCTTCCTAAGATCCAACCTAAAACTCCCCTGGTGCAACTTAAACCCATTCCCCCTCGTCCTGTCACCAGGCACGTGGGAGAACAGACCAACCCCCACCTCGCTACAGCCTCCTTTCAGGTACCTGTAGAGAGCGATAAGGTCGCCCCTGAGCCTCCTTTTCTCCAGGCTGAACAATCCCAGCTCCTTCAGCCGCTCCTTGTAGGACTTGTTCTCCAGGCCCCTCACCAGCTTCGTCGCCCTTCTCTGGACTTGCTCAAGCACCTCGATGTCCTCCTTGTAGCGAGGGTCCCAAAACTGAGCACAGTATTCGAGGTGCGGCCTCACCAGAGCCGAGTACAGGGGGATGATCACCTCCCTAGCCCTGCTGGTCACACTGCTTCTTATGCAGGCCAGGATGCTATTGGCCTTCTTGGCCACCTGAGCACACTGGTGGCTCATATTCAGCCGACTATCAACCATCACTCCCAGGTCCTTCTCTGCCTGGCAGCTCTCCAACCACTCATCTCCCAGCCTGCAGCTCTGCTTGGGGTTATTGCGCCCCAGGTGGAGGACCCGGCACTTGGCCTTGTTGAACTTCATGCAGTTGACCTCAGCCCATCGGTGCAGCCTATCCAGATCCTCCTGCAGAGTCTTCCTACCCTCGAGCAGATCGACACACGCACCTAACTTGGTGTCATCTGCAAACTTACTGAGGGTGCACTCAATGTGCAGATCATCGTCCAGATCATCGATGAAGATATTAAAGAGGACCGGCCCCAGCACCAAGCCCTGGGGAACGCCACTAGTGACCGGCCTCCAACTGGATTTGACTCCATTTACCACGACTCTTTGGGCTCAGCCATCCAGCCAGTTTCTAACCCAACGAAGCGTGTGCCAGTCCAAGCCAAGAGCAGCCAGTTTCCTGAGGAGAATGCTGTGGGGAACGGTGTCAAAAGCCTTGCTGAAGTCAAGGTAGACCACATCCACAGCCTTTCCCTCATCCACCCAGTGCGTCACTTTGTCATAGAAGGAGATCAGGTTCGTCAAGCAGGACCTGCCCTTCATAAACCCATGCTGACTGGGCCTGATCGCCTGCTTGCCCTGCAAGTGCTGCATGATGACTCTCAAGATAATCTGCTCCATGAGCTTCCCTGGCACTGAGGTCAAACTGACAGGCCTGTAGTTTCCCGGGTCAGTCCTCCGGCCCTTCTTGTAGATGGGCGTCACGTTTGCTAGCCGCCAGTCAACTGGGATCTCCCCCGATAGCCAGGACTGTTGATAAATGATGGTAAGTGGCTTGGCCAGCTCCTCTGCCAGTTCTCTCAGTACCCTCGGGTGGATCCCATCCGGCCCCATCGACTTGTGCACATCCAAGTGCTGTACCAGGTCACGAACCATTTCTTCGTGGATAGTGTGAGGGCCACATCCTGCTCCCCATCCCCTTCTAACAGTTCAGGGAACTGGGTATCCAGAGAACAACCGGTATTGCCACTAAAGACTGAGGCGAAGAAGGCATTAAGCACCTCCACCTTTTCCTCATCTCTTCTAACTAAGTTTCCCCCCGCATCCAGTAAAGGATGGAGATTCTCCTTAGTCCTCCTTTTTGTGTTGATGTATTTATAAAAACATTTTCTGTTATCTTTAACGGCAGTAGCCAGATTGAACTCCAGATGAGCTTTGGCTTTTCTAATTTTGTCCCTGCACAGCTTTGCAACATCCTTATAGTCCTCCTTAGTGGCCTGCCCACTTTTCCAAAGATTATAAACCCTCTTTTTTCTCCTAAGCTCAAGCCACAATTCTCTGTTCAGCCAGGCTGGTCTTCTGCCCCACCAGCTCATCTTTGGGCACGTGGGGACAGACCATTCCTGCGCCATTAAGATTTCCCTCTTGAAGAGCGCCCAGCCTTCCTGGACTCCTCTGCCCTTCAGAACCGCCTCCCACGGGACTCTACCAACCAGTGTCCTCAGCAGCACAAAGTCAGCCCTCCGGAAGTCCAATACAGTGGTTTTACTGGTCCCCTTCCTGGCCTCGCCAAGAATAGAGAACTCCACCATTTCGTGGTCACTCTGCCCAAGACAGCTCCCGACAATCTCATCCTCCACCAGTCCTTCTCTGTTTGTGAAGAGAAGGTCTAGTGGGGCGCCACCCCTGGTAGGCTCACTAACCAGCTGCGTCAGGAAGCTATCTTGCACGATCTCCAGAAACCTCCTAGACTGCTTTCTCTGGGCTGTGTTGTGCTTCCAGGATATGTCAGGGAAGTTGAAGTCCCCCATGAGAACAAGGGCTGATGATTTCGCAACTTCTGTCAGCTGCCTGTAGAACTCCTCATCTGTCTCCTCATCCTTGTTCGGCGGTCTATAACAGACCCCGACCAGGACGCTAGCCTTGTTGGCCCTGCTGATCCTAACCCAGAGGGACTCGACCTTGTCATTCCCAGCCTCGAGTTCTACAACATCGAAAGACTCTCTAATATAGAGAGCCACACCACCACCCCTTCTGTGCTGCCTGTCCCTTCTGAAGAGTTTATAGCCAGTCATTGCAGCACTCCAGTCATGAGAGTGGTCCCACCACGTCTCCGTGATGGCAACCAAGTCGTAGCCTGCCTGCTGCACGATGGCTTCCAGCTCCTCCTGTTTGTTACCCATGCTGCGTGCATTGGTGTAGATGCACTTCATCTGGGCCATTGCCTTATCCCCCGGCCTTGCTATTGTTCCCCCTGGCACAGCTCCAACAATCCTTGCTTCAGCCCCTTCCCCCTTCTTACCTAGTTTAAAGCCCTCTCAATGAGCCCTGCCAGCTCCTGGGCCAGGATCCGTCTTCCCCTAAAAGATAGGGACCCGTCTGCGGCCATCAGGCCGGGTGTCGAGTAAAGTGCCCCATGGTCGAAAAACCCAAGATTTCTGTGTTGGCACCAGCCCCTGAGCCACGTGTTTAACAGGTGGGCTTTCCATGTCCACTTTGTACCCCTCCCTGCCACCGTAGGGATGGACGAAAACACCACCTGCACTCCCGCTCCATCCACTAACCGTCCCAGTCCCCTAAAGTCTCGTTTGATAGCCCTCAGGCTTCTCTCTTCAATGTCATCACTACCTGCCTGGACTATCAAAAGAGGATAATAGTCAGAGGGGCAAACCAGCTTGGGAAGCTTCCTGGCAACGTCCCTGACCCTGGCCCCAGGGAGGCAGCAGACTTCCCTACGGGTAGGGTCAGGCCGACAAATAGGGCCCTCTGTTCCCCTGAGGAGACAGTCTCCCACAACAATAACCCTTCTGTCTTTCTTGGTGGAGGCAGTCCTGAGGCGTGGAGTCGACCTCCTCGCCCTAGGCATCCTCCTGGGTACTCGCTACCTCTTCCTCACCCACTGGTCTCTCAAGCTCCAGGGCCTCAAACCTGTTGTGTAAGGGCACCTGGGAGGGCGGGGCCAGAAGGGCAGGGCATCGCCTGCGATGTCGAGCAGGGACCTGTTTCCATTCTTCCTCAACTCCCAGATCCCCTCCCTCTGCCTGACGGCGACAGGGCAGGGGGTCCACCCCCGTTTGGGGTGTCTCACCCCGGTACCTCTCCTTGAGGCCCTGCAGGGAGTTGCTCCACCAGTCTATTTCCCGCTCAGACTCCCTGATATCCCTCAACCTCTCCACCTCCTCCTTGAGCTCAGCCACCATGCGGACCAGGTCATCCACCTGCTCACATCTCACGCACCCAGTTTCTCTGCCTCCTGCCGATGGCAGCAACAGGCTCAGACACTCCCTGCATCCAGTGACCTGAACTGCTGCATTTTTTAACGGGTAGTCGGTCTGGGTGTGTACCGACTTCCTGGAGAGCGCACCGTGCCTGGTGGAGACCATTATCGCCTAGCTAACGGCTGTCGTTACAGGAGGTGTTATGTATGGGCGGGGGAGAGCACCCTGCCCTTCCTGCGCGAACTGCCGCGCTAACTGCCTCGCCACTCCGTTCTGACGCGCCACTCCCTGTTTGCCCGCCCTGGTCGCCGCGCTCCTGGTCGCTCGCGCTCCCTAGGGGCAGCTTTTGAACGGCTGGGGAGGGGGCGCTGCTGGCTCCGCGTACGCCTCGTCAGCCTCCCTCACGAGGGCTGCCGGGTCGTGGCGGCTCCCTGAAGTAGGCTCGATGCCGGAAAATTAGGCCTGCCTGGCCCAGTCCCCCGCTCCGCTGCAGAACGCGTCTGCCCCGAAGCCGATCGCCTCAGCAAATGGCGATCTCCCCAGAAGAAATGCAAGTGCAGATCAGATTTAGAAATACAATATTTAAATTTCACTCTCTTTTTTTCTCTCTGACCTTCACAAAATTCCATGGTTTGATAAGATTTTTTTTTTTTTTTTTTTTTTTTTTTTTTTTTTTAATATATAGCTATGAATTAGACTGTTAGCCTCTAGTGATAACCAAGCTCAAAAAGTCTTCATTATCTTCTTAAATCTTAGGGAAGTACTTTCTTTTAAGAATGTAAAACCTCATAGCTATCATTGACTTTCCATGGACTCATTTTTCCACTTTTAACATTATTAAATCCTATATGCTAACTGATGGGGTATTTATTGTTATGGTATACACTAGATGAGGACTGTTTTAGGTGTGAAACCTGTCTACTACTATTCCCACACTATTTCTGAGGCAACTAGAGCACATGAACTGGACTTGTTTTGGTGAAATTATACTGGAAGATGTGGTTCAGGGGTGCGCTATTTCGGTAGATAATCTTCAGTCATTGGAACAGCACTGCTCTCACAAAGTAAAATCCTTAAAATATTAACAGACCTTACTTTGGATTATTGTAGTGTGCAGGCCTCTTTCTATTGAGCCCCTTCCTGTTTCTTGTGGAATAATCTAATCCTTTTATCCTTTGGATGGGAGGGAAGGAGGGAGGGAGGGAGGGAGGGAGGAAGAGGTGGGTGGGTGGATGGATGTAGACTGCTTATAGCAATTATAGATGAGCTTGAGTCTTCAAGAAAAATACTTAGTAGCACTTCTATACTATTATCTCCATGTTAATTATGATAGTTTTGGGAACCAATATTGATATAAAATCAGATTTTTTTTCTTTTTTTTTCTGACACAAGAATAAAATTTTCTTCTCAGTTTTCCATTTCAAAGTTTGGGCTCATCCTTTCCAACCTCATAAATCTGTGGGAATTAATCAAATGAGTTTGTAATGTGCTTTCAAGCACATTAATTTGAAAGCAATACATCCAAATCAAGGAAGAATTTGATCCTCTGAATTGCAGTAAATATTATCCTCTTCCTCCTAGAAGCCAATCTGAATTTTATAGTGAGGATAGTCAACACAGATTTTTAAATACATTTGTAGGGATTTTCTTCTGAGACCTTTTAAAATGGATAGTGTATTTCATCCTCATATCACAAACAGATCATTTTTGGTTAATTAAGGTTAAATTATCAATTCTGAAACATTATGGATGCAAAATGAAACCCCAAGTGCATTAATTATTAAAACTGTTAAAAATCAAACAAAAAGCATTATTATTGACGCTAACTTTTCCTAAATATTGGTAAAAATATGGTGTAAATTCTCATATTAGTGTTGAGAGCTAAAAATTATGGTAATTTCTCTAACAACTATGAAACCATCGTCTATCCATGTAAATGCTTGTAAAACTGATTCAAAACTGACAGAAACAAAGAGTCTTCTATATACAAAACAAAATGCTGTTAGTATGACTCACATGGAACACATTTAATATTTTTCTGACTTGAAAAATTGTGTTCAGGATTTTGACAGGTACTATTTATTTTGGTTCTCCTTTATAACAGTTCTTAGAGTAGCTATAGTTTCAAGAAATACTGGAAACTGAGATACTGAAAAACAAGTCAGTTAAAAATCTCAGATTTAGATATTCCAAGAAAAGTGATCTGTACTCACAAATTCTTGCCTCTGTGAATTTCTTCTTAGCCAAACACTAGAACTTACAGAGGTGAAGGACTGTCCTGTTATTGGTCTTCTAAGCCAAACAAATTTAAGATGTTTTTCAAAAGCTGAATTCACCAGCTTCAAATTATACACTGAAAACCGTCATTGCTTAGAAGATATATCAGCTGCTGGCCCTGGCAAGATTAAATAAATAATTGATTTTCAAGGCTGAACTCTTTAAATTATAATTGCTTCTGGAAAGGACAATTCCTGGCATCTCGTGAGTGATAAAGAGAATTAAAGATCCATGTAAGAGTTTTCTGAAGGAAATTAAAATATTTTATTATGTGTTGAAAAGTTTGAATTACACATTGCAATGTATATGAGGGACTACCTTTTGCTGAAGAGTTGAATACCAGTTTAATACAGAAAAAAACTCTTACCATTCACTATCACAATTTAGAATGGCTATAGGATATCTGGGATGAGAACTTCTTGTCCTCTGTTAGAGTGCTAAGGCAAAACTTCATTGTGAGACACTGTATGCAGAGTACCATATCCATGGCATCATGAAATGCAACTTTAAATGCTTTCAGTTTTGTTATTTATATTTTCATAGCTCTGAATAGCGTACTAAGAGTCAGGCATTTCCTAGCAAATATGGCTGAGTGAGAAATTCATGTCTTCCACATAGCAGCAATTTGATAGGAAATGCCAATACTTCTTCATGTCCTATTTAATAAGGGATAATAATTTTAATAAGGAATTGGGTCTCCTGCTCTTAACTTGTGAAGATTCAGAATGGTAACTAGTAGAGATTTTGAAATAAGGAAATGTGAGAAAGTTATGAGCTGTGGACCCCAGACAGCTAAGGCAAATGTTGAAGCTCATTAAGGTTCAAATTTTTCTGAAGAACTGGTGGGACATACCACTCATTAGAAAGAAAAAAAAAATAAATTAATTAAGTGATGAGTCTAGTGAGAAAAAAAAAGAGCAATTGAACAGTCATGAGAGAAGTCTATTATAAAAAATGAAGGAATCCATTTCTCTATACAAACACAAGATGAAAAGAAAGTTAAAAATATGGGATCTGTGGGACTATTTTAGTAAATTTCTTGAGCAAGTTTTCCTTGTCTGTTGAAGGTTTATCTTAAATTTTGGACTACAGGAGAATTTATAATTCTGATAGCTATTCCTATGTTTGGTTTCATGCATGACTGTAGCTGAAACATTTGGAATATTTTTGAGTAACTATATTATGTTTTGAAGAGAAAAAATAAGGTCGGTAATTATAGAATCTGAATTATCTGAAATATCTGAAGTGTTGAAATTAGCTTGCAATATGTAAAGGCAAATATGATATAAACATACTATCTGTAATTTATGAAACTGACTAAATAAGGATATTTCTTCAGGTTTGTAACACCAGAAGGCAGTTCCAGGAAAATTTGATAGCTTATTGTAAATGAAGGTTTACTACTAGTTTACACTTTATTGCATGCTTTCCAGGAACACATGGCATTCCAGAAGCATGTGTAGAAGGTGTGAGGTGTTTTGGAAACTATATGGATTTACACAAAATTCAGCACATTGTCTGATATTTGAAAAGTACATTTTCAAATGTAAATTGGGTATTTAATGAAACGAACAATGGTTGAAAAGGCCTGAAATTTACGAGCTCTGCTCTTTTGGTGGCCTGATTCTTCTGTGTTTTACTTCAGGAAACCTATTAGCTAATAAGTGTCCTTTGTTTCTTTTTTTTTTTTTTTTTTTTTTTTTTTTTTTTTTTCTTTTTTTTTTTCTTTTTCTGTTTCTGTTTCTGTTTCTGTTTCTGTTTTTCTTTTTTTTTTTCATTTTTTTTTCTTTTATTTTTTTCCCAGAAAGTAAGTTCAAAGTGTTTCATAGAAATAAAACATTATTTGTCTGATTATACTCTCAATATTCTCATTTCTTTACTCTTATTTTTGAGCCACAACCCTAATTCATATACCTCTGTTCTTGACTCCCATCTCTTTGTACCTTCACTTCAGTTGAACAACCAATTTTAAATCCTGACCAATTCTCACATAAAATATTGATAGCTTATCCTTATAATTAGAAAGCATATGCCTATATTAAAATAACAATAACAAAAGAGGGTTCTCAATTTGCTTATTGGCTGATGTGTTCTAGTTTGGCTGCTCTGGAACCAGATTATTGGTTGTCCCTGCTTTGTACTATGTGTAACGTTGATAGGAAGCTTTTGGGTGAAATAAAACTTTATCTTCTCATAAATTTCTCATTCCATTTGTTTAGTAAAAGTGAATTTAAGAGAAAGAAAGAGGACATAGGCTAATATTTTACAGCTTTATTACAGGATAAATGGAAAGAAAAAAAAAAGAATCCAAAATGAAGGTCATAAGGGACTGAGACTGATGTGGTGCGACTGCAATGAACAAAGTCAATTGTGCAGTTTATTTCTCAGAACTTGAAGCCTAGGTAGAACTATAGTTCAGTGCTTTTCACACAACATTGTTGGTGAATTAACTAGAACATCTCCAAGGATTGAATTTGCCTTTTTCTAATTCTCTGATAATCGTGACAGACATTCTTAGCTTTAAGACTGAATGGAGATAATTACTTTGAAGGTCTTATTTCTGTATATATTCATATACGTGTTTAGTTTACATGGCAGGGTTTTGGTTGCAGGGGGCTACAGGGGTAGCACCTCTGAGAAGAGCCCAGCAGCTGCCCCATGTCAGATCTGAGCCAGTTCCAGCCAGCTCCTAAAGGGACCCGCTGCCAGTGAGGAACATTGGTTGGGCCTTTGGGAGAGCAGATTTAAGAAAGGTAAACTGATGTGCAACAGCAGCTGGGAGAGAGGAGTGAGAAACAGCCCTGCAGACATCAAGATCAGTGAAGGTGCTCCAGGCACAGAGCAGAAGTTATCCTGCAGCCCATGGAGAGGAGCCCACGCATGAGCAGGGGATCTGGGGGGACTTACTGCCCTTGGGGGGCCCATATTGAAACAATTTAGTCCTGACAGATGGACCCTATGGTACGGACCTGTACTGGAGCAGTTCTTAAAGAGCTGCTGCCTGTGGGAAGCCCACATAGGATCAGTTTGTGATGGACACCATACAGTGGGAGGGACTCCATGTGGAGCAGGGGCAGAGAATGACTGTGAAGGAGTGGCAGAGATGAAGAGGTTGGATGAGGGGGGGAAGGCGTTTATAGTTTGCTTTTAGTTTCTCACTGTTCTAGTCTGATAGGCAATAAATTATATTAAACTCCTTATGCTGAGTCTGTTTGGCCCATAACAATAATTGGTGAGTGATGTCCCTGTCCTTACCTCAACCTTCGAGCCCTTTCCATTGTATTTTTTCCCCATTTTCCATTGTGAAATGTGTTAATCTGATTAGTGTCAGTATGGAATAATACTAGGGCCACATATAACCTTCTACCAAAGAAAAACAGTGTACATAGTGTACATAGTTCTTGTATCATGAGAAGGAAAGGTCCAGCAATTCATGTAAATAGAGGGTTTGAAGGACGAACATTGAGACTCGAGTCTGGGAGATAAGAACCAAGGAGTTTTTTTTTAGGAAACTGCTGACTTTTGCATGGGACACTGTGCGAGCCTCAGATATCTGACAAAAATACCACCAAATAAGGAGAAAGGGGGGAGTTGAAGGATAAAGCCTGGGAGGAAGACTACGAGCCTTCAGCATGAGAGACCCCCAGAGAGATCACCGGAGGCTAATATGCATGCGTCTGGGAGAAATTTTGGACTCTGGAAACTAATAATATTAACCCTGCCTTTTCTAGGAATAGTGATGAATATGTATTAGTTTAGGAGCATAAAAACCAGCTAACTGATGTAACAGGTGTGCGTCCTGGTGGAGCAGAGACTCCCGGCACACCCAGCGCTGTTTGCTTGCCTTTGTTAATTTAATAAATTTTAAATTTTAATTGGACTCCTATTTGAGGTCTGATTATTTATCACATCCATTGATGAGGAGGAGTCAGAGGGCAGTCGTGGAGTTCAGCTGCCCACCAGGATAAAACCACCACATTACCTGCTTTTGGTCATTTTTTGACAAATAACAAAAAATGAAGGAAAATGGTGAAGGAGAATAGCTGGATATTTTAATAAATTGAAAAAATAGAATAAACAGCATTTCCCATCATAAAAAGTATATTACATCACAACTAATCTGATTATAAATTTGGGTGATATAGCTGAAACATTATTTCTTCGTTGGATGGTTTCTCCATCCTTTAGAAAGTCTAGCGTTAGAGACTGAAACGATCTGTTTTGACACAAAGACCCAGTAAGAATTAGAGGAACAATGATAGGCAGGTTACTCTGGGATGTTTAGGAGACAATTTCAAGGCAGGGAAAGGGGGGGGATCAAAATGCCTCTGACAGGACACGTGGCAATGGGCAAAAATTATCACACAGGATGATCCCTCTGAACATATGAAAACACCTTTACTGTGTGGGTGGTCAAACAAACTGCACAGAGAAACTTTAATGTCTCCATCCATGGAGGTATTCAACATTTGTCTGGCCATAGCCCTGAGCAACCTGTTGTAGCTGATGAGTTGGAATATATGATCTCAAGAGGTCCCTGCTAACATTATCCATTTCTGTGATGCTGTTTGGGAGAAATCTGGGGAGCTATCTTTTAACAAGAAGGATTCTACGGTCTCTGAATAAAACCACAATATTAAATTGTCATTACAGCTCTGTGGCAAAACTTGTTCTCCTATTGAAGGTTAAGGTTCAAGTTGACAGAAAGAAGGAATATTTCCTGCAAACTGCAGTTGTAGTGGGGCTGAAAAGAGGCTGACAAAATAAACGGTGGGATGCAAGGGGAACTTTGCTGTGAGAAGTTTTTCAACTGGGTAGCGGGTGTGGGGGTCCTTGTATAAGTCTCAACCTTCAATTTAAAGCTAGGGTTGGGCTGAGGAAAAAAAGAAAGGCTATAGCTATAGATGGAGTGGGGCTGGAAAGAGGTTGTCAAAGGAAAGCCTAGATGCAACAAGAATTTTGCCATCAGCAAAATTCCATCTAGACAATGGCTGTGAGATCTTGTGTAAAGCTTGGCCTGCAGATATGTTTTGAATTATATTCCTGATTTCCCATACGTATTCTATAACTTACATCAAAATGTATTGGGCTTACAACGCAAGGATTTGGTAGCATACGGTGGGGGGAGTGCTCCAGGGATGGCGTCTGTGAGCAGAAACCAGCAGCTGCCCCATGTCAGATCAGAGCCAGCTCCAGCCAGCTTCTAAAGGGACCTGCTGCTGGCCAGAGCCAAGCCAGTGGGCAAGGGCCTCTGTGAGAGCAGATTTAAGAAGAGGAAAAAAAAGTGCTGCACAATAGCAGTTGGGAGAGAGAACCTGCCCTGCAAATACCAAGGTCAGTGCAGAAGGAGGGCAGGAGGTGCTCCAGCCATGGAGTAGAAGTTCCCCTGTGGCCTGTGGAGAGGCCCCTGATGGAGCAGGCTGTACCCCTGCATCCCATGGGTCCCACATGGAGCAGATCTCCACGCTGCAGCCCATGGAGGAGCCCCCCGGTGGAGCAGGTGGATGTGGCCTGGAGGAGGCTGCGGCCCATGGAGAGCCCCCGCAGGAGCAGGTCCCGAGCCAGAGCTGCAGTGCGTGGAGAGGAGCCCATGCAGGAGCAAGGGGTCTGGGGGGAGCTGCTGCCTATGGGAGACCCGTGCTGGAGCAGTTTGCTGCTGACAGATGGACCCCGTGGTACAGACCTGTATTGGAGCAGTTCTTGAAGAGCTTCTGCCTGCGGGAAGCACGTGCAGGATCAATTTGGGTGGCATCCCATGGGAGGGGCCCCACGTGGAGCAGGGGCAGAGAGTGACCATGAAGGAGCAGTGGGGATGAAGTGTTAGGGACTGACCACAGCCCCCATTCCTCGTTCCCCAGCAATACTCAGGGTGGAGTGGGGGATGAGAAGGGGGTATAGAAGAGGGTCGATGGGGGGAAGGTGTTTTTAGTTTGCTTTTAGTTTCCCACTGCTTTCATCTGTTACTAATAGGCAAGAAATTGTATTACTCTCTTCATGCTGAGTCTATTTAGTCCATAACAATGACAGGTGAGGGATCTCCCCTCTCTCAGCTCGAGCTCTTTCTCATATCTTCTCCCTCAGTTGCTTTGAGGAGGGGGATTGATAGGGAGGTGTGGTGGTTTATCTAGCCTTCAGTGTGAGACCACCAAACTAAAGAAGAGTTATTTGATTATTCCTGCAAGTGACTAAAGTTTCTGCTACTTCAGATGGATCAATGCCTAGAATTTAAAAATATATTGCCATTTATTATTATTTCTTTTCTGAATACACACTGGGTTATAACTTAATTTTTTATTTCAAAGTAAATCCAAAAGATAATACTTTACTTAATATGAGATTTTCATGGGGTCTTATGCTATTTCCTAAAATTTAGTTAATTTTCTAATGAAGTGAAGATCCGATGACTTCTTTCGTGGGAGTTCTGAAGTGCCAAACTGAATAGACTGAACTTGCAGCCAAATTTTCATTAGTTGTTTTTATATTGTATGATCTCAAGCATACGAGCTAGAAACAGTTACGGAAAAGAGGTGCTGTAAATACTAGCTTTTTAAACTGCATTTAGACATTAAGGTATCTGAATTTATATTTAGCAATTTGTACAAAGATCCAACAAGGATCAGATGACCAATGATAGACCGAAGATTAACATGGGAGGTTTAGGAGGTGGCAGAAAAAAAAGGCAGAAAACAGAAGGGATCAGGGAGGACTGTGGGGGAGCAACTCTGGGAAGATAGGGAAAGATGATAAATGAGCCTGGTGACATGAAAGCAGGTGCTGCTTGACTAGCATGTGTCCAGGTCTTGGGCTTCCTCACTGTTCTGTGTTCCTATTAAATCCTACTTCTAACACTATCTCTCACGCATGCACGTGTGTGTGTGTGTGTCTCTGTGTGCGTCTGTGTGTCTGTGTTCAGCCTCCCTGTTCCCTGTTGAAAAGGAACTGAAATAGCCTCACATGAACATGGCTGGGACAGAAGAACTCTCATAGGCCCTGCAGTCTACCAAATTCACCTACCTTAGGTGAGTTATATTACCTGATGTTCTCCATATGCCATCTGTTACAGGTAAATAATACCATGTTCATGGTTTTTTTTTTTTTTTTTTTCCAAGCTTGATCATTATTCACCTGATACTTCTAATTTTAATCTTTGTATTTTCTCTGGAGTCTCCAAACTTCAAGAAAAAAACACTGAGGGTGTATATCCATATTAATAATACTTGTTGTAGTTTAACCCTGGGAGGCAGCTACGTGCCACACAGCCTCTCACTCACTCTCCCCAGGTGGGATGGGAGAGAGAATAGCAAAGGTAAAAGTGTAAGAACTCATGAGTTGAGATAAGTTCACTAGGTAAATAAAGCAAGAGCTGTGAATGAAAGCAAAGCAAACCAAGGAATCCATTTGCTACTTCCCATCGGCAGGCAGGTATCTAGCCACTTCCAGGAAAGCAGGGTTCATCACCCGGAGTAGTTCCATGGGAAGAAAACACCATTGCTCTGAACCTGCCCCTCCTTTTCTCCTCTCCTTCTTTTCCCCTGCTTTATTGCTGAACGTGATGCCATATGGTATGGGACATCCTTTTTGTCAGTCTGGGCCAGCTGTCCTGGCTGTGTCCCTGCCCAGCTCCTGGTGCACCCCCAGCCTCCTCACTGGCAGGGCAGCATGAGAAGCTTAAAAGTCCTTGGCTCTGTTCAAGCACTGCTCTGCAACAACCAAAATCATTGGTGTGTTATCACGATTTTAATCAAAATCCAAAACACAGCATCATATGAAACTCTGTAAAGAAGACTAACTCTGTCCCAGCCAAAACAATGACAGTAGTTCTTAGTCAACTGCCAATCATTGTTAACTCCAGCATGTATGTAGCAAATATTTCACTCTATTATGTTTTGATATATCTTTTTTTAATGGACATGCCAGTAAGGAATATTCTTCTCCCTACAGTGATGATATGTAGATCAGACCTCAGTCAGATTTTGGAGTATGACAGAATTGAAATGGAACCACAGTTCTATGACACAGTTTCTGTTCTAGAAATTGCTGTTAAATAAATGTTGAAATTATAAAAAAATAAACCCCAGAATGGGATTTTTTTATACTTCAATGAAATCTGAGATTGCTGCCTTAAGATGTAAAAGAAATAGTAATTAGGCTAGGATTATTTGCAGATATATTTATAAAGCTAAGAAAAATACACAAATGAAATGGGGCTAAATTTATATTCTCTGAATTCTCTCATTATCATGCCTGACTTCTTCATTTACTCCCCAGTGGAATCCCCAAAATGTCTTGTTTCATATGGGAGTACTGGGACTGCAGAACTGTGTAGATCAACGGCTGATACACATGGGTGATCCAGAGATTCATATGGATTTAGTTAAGGATACCTCTTCCCTTTCATAACTTTGATTGACAGCTATATGTAACAACAACTGCCTTCATAAACAAACAAAAAAAACAAACAAAACACTTTTGTACAGCAGGGTAGTGATATTTTCAGAGAGATTTTTCGAAGGAATATGTTAAGAGCAATCAGTGTTTTCCTCAAAATCCAGAGTTGCATGTTTGTGCACCTGAATCTGGTCATACCTTGGCCATTTCATCCCAGTAACTTTGGTATCATCTGGCAAAGTATATACATCCCACTAGCTGGTTTGTTTGTTTGTTTGTTTATTTCTGTGCTTCTGTGCCTTAACTATTCCTCATTAGAGTATCATGATGATCATTTGGCATGATTTATTCATGGTTCATCAGATGGGTATTTATATTAAAATATCTGTCCCTTCCCCCTGCTATTTTTCTTTATCTTCATTCACAGATTAATGCCGTTGAGTCAAAATAATACAAGTGTCCAGAAAATATCTCTGCAAAGATAGAGCAAGTTGTTATGATTTAGTCCCAAATGTATCCCAAACAGATAGGAGAACCCAGAAGTCTGGCTTCTTGGCTTAGTATAAATGGGCATAACTCTCTTGGAATTGATGGAACTATGCTTATTTATACTTACTGTGGATCTGTTGTAGTCAAACTATAATCAATTTATATATATATATATATAAATTGCTAGTTGAATCTGTGTTTTCTCTTTGGATTTTCCTAAATGTAATGGAAAGAAGAATTAGAGTTTGTTGATATATAGAAAAACAAGCCCACAGTTCCTTGCCACAAACTGTTGCTAGTGATTAAATCAGCCTGGATTTAGACTCAAGCAGTTGATCAGAATCCTTGCTGTGTTCTGTCAATACT
Organism: Nettapus auritus; assembly: GCA_011076525.1. Taxonomy (NCBI): domain Eukaryota; kingdom Metazoa; phylum Chordata; class Aves; order Anseriformes; family Anatidae; genus Nettapus; species Nettapus auritus. The sequence goes on along the minus strand of CM021765.1, from coordinate 51,566,675 downwards.
CTGTTCTCACTGGGCAGAATGTTTGCCAAAGTAGCCAAATGCTAATCAGCAACATGTTTGTTAAATGGAAAGAGAGAACAAATCAGAATTCATTTCATTACATATTTTCAATTTCAAATGAAATCTGACAACAGAATGTTGTGAAAAATACTCAAATTATGAAATATATCTCAGAATATATGAGGGTTCTAAGAAATGCTGCCAAAAGCACTGGTTACTTATGGATGAATATTTATAGGTCAAGAAGGGTGAGACAGCTGAATATTCCAAACTTAAGAGGCAAAATGACATCATTTAAACATTTCTAGTTTCTCTAGAACTTAAATATTTTATTTTCTTAGTGAAAGTTTTTCTCATATGCATCATCCATAGGTATATAAATGCCTATGGAGTAGAAGATTCAGGGGGATTTTATCTTGGAGTTACATTTTTAAAGTCCTTGATTATCCATTAAGAGGATCGGTGCCTGCTAAAAATAGCTATGGGTAAATTCCACATAGGCAATTCAGATTTTAAACCCTTTTTGTAATCTTGCACTAAAATAATATAAAATCTCTTACAAGTATATACTGTATGCTGACATTCTCAAAGCAATGAATCTTCAGCTGAAGTGTGGGGTAACACCTTGTACAAAGGAAACAATTAAATAAAAAGTAGAAAGTCTATTTAATGACTAGTTAAAAGATATGTTCTTATTTTCATAGCTTTCAATTATATTCCCACAGCAAATGTATCTCCCGTTTGGGGCAAAACAGCTTTGCATAAAATAGATATTTGATCTTTTTTCTTAGCCTGTAGTCAGTCCAAAGAGAATCCATTTAAATGACTTCCGGAGCTGAGTGGAGGAAGGGATGTTCAATACACATAGAGTTCCATGTAGGTCCAAACTTTCAGTCCCAAATTCATGCTCAACCACTTCTTGTTCTTAGTGGGGGACCAATCTGTTCCTCGAGACCATCTGCCTTTACAATAATGTTACACAACGTCTAGTTTAAATATCAACATTCAATTGTCTCTTCCCACTTTATTTCTGCTTGTTTCAAGAGCCCAGAGGACAAAATAGAGAACATAATCATATTGGGAGAAATGGTTCACATAATATTATACTTGGCGTAGACTGAGGATAATGTAGCTGTAGTCTCTTCCCAAACTCTTCCTAGGAGATATTTCCAGACAATGCCTTCCTTATCTACTGTATCTAGTAATGTAAATTTGTTCATATCTCCACTTATTTCTGATATAACTCTTCTTACTTCTGAACAGCAAATGCTGTTGGTCTGGATCACAGATCCTGAAAGAAGTCTGTATTATCTGCTACCTATTACATGTTTTTAGTGCCATTCCACTTTATAGCAGTTGAGACTCAAACTAACAGAGGAAGACCATTTACTGAAACAGTATAAATCTGTACTCATTTTCTGTTTTATCTCATTTTCCCTGGACCTATAAGTTAAAAACAGCTAACAGCTTTCTTTTTAATGAGATTGCTAAGGAAAAATTGTATTTACATCTGATTCTAGAGTTGCTATGGTTACAGTGTTGGCAGATGGTATACTTTTAGTTTAATCTGTATATATATATAATATATATTTTCCTTGAATACATTTCCAAAATTCAGAAAAGAAATAATTAATTTACATGATTTGCTGAAGAGAATTTAGGGAAAAAAAGAAGGACTTCTTCAAATGATAAATGTAATTTCAGGCTTGTTTTGCATCATCTGTAATTGCCATTTAACATTATGTGCAATTAGGGCACGATTTAGCAGAATCGCATTATTTTATTTTCTCCAGAGCTGAATTATTTTATTCTCACAGTGAGCTGAAGGACTTAGCTGGGAACACTCAGTAGCAACTGCTCCAATTGCAGGGATAGGTGCAGTGAAAGTAAATGTTGTGTCTTCTTCAAGAGGCAACCTTAAAGTCACATTTGGTTTTTAGGGCATTTTATTCTTGTAGAAGCAAGACAGTTTTTATAAACTGATGCTTGATAGAGGTACCTCATGACAGAGGTATTTCTGGAAGTTCTTAACAACGTATGTTTAAACTCCTAGTAATTTTTATATAATGTAATCTGATATTGAATGCTGTTCTGAATACTGAATACTGATGGTAGTGACCCTTTAATATTTACATTGGTCTGGAAACACATCTTGTAGCTGCATTTCTTTTGTCTTTACTTTGTGGACTGTGCAGTCATGCACTCCAATGAATATCGTCACAATTCTCATGTGAAGAGTAAACCTGAGTATTCTGTCTGTTAAACTAAATTTAGATGAGTCAGTGATCCAGATGAATCCTGGACTTCCTGGATCATACTACCTGATTGCCAAGTCTTCTTCCTATTAATCAGGAAAAAAAACAGGATGTTAAAGAATTGTAAACCACTATTCATAAGTATTTTTGCTGTGATACAGATTTTTGTATGAAAAACAGGAAGATAGCTTTTTGGCTCTTTTTTGATTCTTCATGGTCAGTGTATGTGAAACTGGTTTCCACACTAAACTGAGTGCATAGTTTCTCTTTCTATTCTTGCTTTTGCTTTCAGATCTAATCTGGGGAGCTACGACCTGCTACATAATGATTAATCTTAATGAATTTGACTATGTAACTTGGCTAAATGTTTGTGTCTTCACTCACATAGAGAAAAAAAATCTCTATTTTATATATTACAATGTGAATAATCTAGACTGTCTTAAAGATCAAATATACATATTGGTACCCTCCAGACTTCTCCACAAGCAAACATTTTTCTTCTATTAGCTGCTTACAGAAAAAGCCACAGTCTTGATCAATAGTCTAAATGTGTAAACAGATTGGGCTGGCAGAGAGTGCTGATCTTGATTTAAGCCAAAGGAACTACAGTTCGGTCTATGACAAAGTAGCACATACTCTCCTACCATGTTATTACAGAGGTGGTGAAAACTTCATTAGTTTCATTTGAAATCCCATGCTTACTTTCTACTATAATTTTGATGTTATATTTCTTGAACTTGCTTTAGCAGAAGGACATAGTTCTGAGAGCTCTCACAGCTGAGTGGTATGCACTCCTAACCTTTTTCTTGTACATGGTCATCCCACTTTCTGTATATTTTTGCATACATTTGCTTTTCTGTTCAGTCTGGATCTACCCAGAAACTTTGGAAACTTTTGACCTCAGAATCTGTGGCATAACTGTAAAAAGAATTGTTCAAATCCCTCATCTAACAAGGGCAGAAGTTCTAAAGAGAAAGAAAACACACACAAATTATAACAAAAATAAATTCACAATCAATGTTTTTGCCACATTTACTTATAAAATCCTTTAAGGGTTCATTGCCATGGTACAATACAGAAAAAAAAATCCACTAAGGAATGTGAATGCCTTGACATGGGGTTTTTGATATGTAATTAGTCTAAGAATATTTTAATTGCTAAGTAATTTTTTAAAAAGTTGTTTATAATCTATGTTGAATATATATATTAACATTCTGTACATCAATGTATTTATTAACCAAAGCCAAGTGCTTGGAAAATTAGACACATCCATACGTTTTGCAGATATTTATATTAGTTATAAGTCAAGATTGAAATAACTTCTCCTTCTTGAACTGTCATGTGGAGTGTTTAGAATGTAAATTAAAACCAGCCAATTGTGTCTTTCCCTTAGGTTCTCAAGAAGGTTAGAAAAGAAACTGTGTCTAAACAGACAGACTAAGACTGTTAAACCAGATGGCTCTGTTAGTGACCATGGAAAAAATCTTTTATTGGCAAGACATTAATGTGCAGAAATTTGCAATCCTTGTACAGAATTTTTTGCTACGTTATTCCAAAAACCATCTTCTCTGAATAACCTTTTAACAGCTATTTTTAGTCAGAAATGAAAAGGGGTTGCCTATGTTTATTTAGAGGTAAGAACCTCCAAATACTCTTTCCATGTATTTGGAAGAAGAAAATCACCATGCTTTCATTTGCATTGTTTTGGTCTGCCTTTTCTGGAAGTGGGAGACCTGCACTCCTCTATGCTTGTCCGTTACATTACAGTTGCAACTTTATTCAGGCCTGCCTGGAGTTCTTTCTCCTACATCCAGACAGATACTCGTCACTTCTTTGCTGTTGGCAAGACTAATAGGGGTTTGCTATGACAAAGACAAGTGTTGATTTTGGTGGAACAGAACATGGAGTCACAAGAAGAGCCTTGTATTGCTGCAGAGGGTCTGTGGGAAAGTAGAAATATTTAAAATATAAGAAATATTAATTACTCCGCTGTTTTGAGGTTTTACTTATTCTGCTCTGTTCATTTACTTTTGCATGTTTACAAACATTATTGAAAGTGCTTTGAAAAGACATCCCAGTTTCTGTAGATGGGTGCCACTTTATAACCTTGACTTATAGGATGAATCAGAAACTGGTGATAGAGGATGGGGAAGGTGGTTCTTTGTCATACTAGGGGCTGACAAACTTTCAGAAAAAGCTAAAGAGAATGAAAGAAATAGAATCATCGGAATAGTGTTGAGAAAAAGAAAAACAACAAAAACCCACCAACCAAAACCCAAACCAAAACAAAAAATGGAAATGCTTTCCAAGGCCTTTGAAATCAGTAAGTGGAAACTGCTTCCTTCTCTCAAGGTCTATAATGAGAGTAAGGTACTTCAGAGGGACTTTTTCTTTTAGTAACTGTGACACAGTGCTTCATTGCGAATATGATAAGCAAAGATAAGCTTAATGGAAAATTGGAAAGGTGGCTGTCAGTGTGGTTAGAATGCAATCCACAGAGACTGCTTCTCTCTGCAGAGATGGCAGATTCTCATAAATGGCTATGAAAAAATGCTTTACCTTCTTTCGCTGCATATGTGTGAATATATTAGGGAAGAATTTTGTTCATTCACCCATCCATTTATCCATCCATTTATCTGTCTGTCTATCTGTAAGTGCAGATTTACATCTATATCTATATAGATATATCTTACTATCTATAGATGGTATAAACGCAAATGGTACACACATATACATGTATACCTATACACACAAGCAATTTAATTTATATGACTTGCTGTATCTGGTACCCTGGATCTGCAAACACTTCTGATCTTCTTTTTTTTTTTTAATTATTTTAAATTCAGTCGATGGATCAACTTATCAAGTGGAAATGTAGCTATTCATGGGTGAACTATCATTTGTTTCAGAGAAATGACATAGAAAGCTCTTTACTGAAGAGATGTACGCATAAGATCAGATAACTATTTTACCAAAGTATTAAGCTTAGATTATGAAGCATAAGTAACTACTTACTTCTGAGAATATGGCAACTATGGAAACATTTTCATGTACAGAGACTGAGATAAAGGTTCTAAGCTATATGTGCATGTGTGAAAGTACAGAGTGTAGACACCAGCTATTAAAGCATATTAGAAATGTTATATTGTCTTGTTATAATATAGTTTAGGATTCAAAATAAGAGGTAGTTTAGAAGTCCTTGTGTAATTTTTCACTTAACTTATCAGCTGTGATACCAGAAAAATAAATTTTGCATTCTTTTTTTCCTTTCTTTCTGTTCTTCCCTGTACATGCAAGATCCAAGCATCTTAAGCCTCCTACTGTGTCTATCTCGTCTTCCTAACCAAATACAGAGAAAGGCTAGGGCAAAGTCTTAGAAAGGGTCAGGTAAGGTAGATAAAAAGAGTATAAATGTGGATAGTTGGTATAGGATAGAGAATGTTTGATGTTACATTTTAAACCTATTGTATCTTTGTTAAAAAAACAATCAATCAATAATAATAAATAATAATAATAAAAAAACCCTTGCAAAATTCAAAGAAAAAATGAATTTTCTCAAAAATGATATTGTGATGAAGCATCACAATTTTCTAGTTTCCAGACTGCAAGTGAGGCTTGGACAGCTGGATATTTGACCCCATAATCAGGTGCACAGGAATGAATTCCTACATTTATACTTCAACACTGATGGCACTTTGCCACAGGAATATTTGTTGCAGGATTAAGGTCTAGGCATCAGCATAGGAGACATTCTTTATTAAAACATTTTTTCATGCTTGATATATGAGCATATTTTAGATGGTGCAGTGTATTTAGGTTTCTTAAACCTCTGTGCTTCAGCTTAAAATGTCAGAAGAACTAACAAAACTGAATTCCAAACTGTCCTTATTTTATTCTTTGTCAAAATCACTACTTAATTAGAAATCCCATTTGGGACATTATTTTATTTTATTTTATTTTATTTTATTTTATTTATTTATTTATTTATATAATAGACATGCTCTGTGGACCTAAGATGCTTAGGAAAATTATCTCCTTGTATTAATTTCACTATAGGGTTCACCATTCTCAGATAAGTTATTAGTGGCTGCTATATTTGCATCAAAATAACTGCACATAAGGCTCATAATGTGCCATGGGCTGGTGAAACCATGTGTCAGAGTTTAAAACTTGTCCGTACAAAATTCATCTAAGGCGAGCACTTTGTCAGATGCTAGAGCATTTTTTATAATTATATTTTTGTTTGTGAAAAATTTTATTTCCTATCATCCAAGAATGATGTTTTAGCAGTTATTTGAGAAAACTGTGATCCAAAATATGAAAAAAGAAAAAATATTGGCCTGACATCAGTTTAACCAGATAGGACTAATAAATCACATAATAAATAAGAAATACACTTCATTGTCTTTGAAGTATACATTATTCACCCCAAACGATGGATTGGTGATCCATCTGAGCTTTTCAGGTTGCATCATAAGATCAAACTGAGGAAACTGAACTCCAGAATTTAGAGAACTCTCTGTTAACAGGTGTTTTTTCTTCTTAAATGAAATTATTTCAGCTTGAGTGCTTTTTATTACTACCACTAAGTGGTGTCACACGGGGGGCAGAAGTTGCAAAAACAAGGCAAGTCCTGGGTTTTAGATCATGTTTTCTCTTGCTCTGCTTTTGTGATGATTTATCCATTTAGGAATATGATCTATTCATAAAAAACAGTGGCAACCCATGATATGTAGAATTTATTTTCTCCTTAAAAAAATGCATAATAAATTCATTAACTGGTGAAAATTGCCAATCTGTCTGCTATACTCTGCATTTAATTTAAAATTTTATAGAGGTCCCTAAGTTAGGGATTTGGTCTGCCTTTGTTATCAATGGGAAATGCAGTGTTGTAGTAGGCAATTCTTGGCTCCAAAATGAAAAAGGAGTTTTGAAAAAAAAAAAAAATCCTTTAAGGTAGATCTATTAGCAAATTTCTTATATTTTCATCAAAAATAATTCCTTTTTGCTGGTTTCCTTATAAGTTTAGGGCGTCTCATGTCCAAATAGAATAATATTAATGGCTCAGTGTAATAATGGAGTGTTACAATGAGGTCTGTAACACTCATAGAAAGAATGAATGAACTTAATGTTTTTCAGGATATTGTTGTATCAGGTTCTGCTATGGATTATGATCCGTTCAGTATATGTGTGTGGTGGTTTTATCGTGCTGGGCAACTGAACACCACAACTGCTCTCACTCCCCCTCCTCACATGAGGAGGGGAAGAAGTAAAGGAAAGAATAACTCATGGGTTGAGATAAGGATAATTTAATGAAAGGAAAAAAATATATATATATTAAGGAAAAATTATTAATTAACAATTCAACTAAAGGGAAAAAGGGAAAGGGGAAAGGGAGGGGGAAAGGGAACAGCAAAATAAAACAAGTAAAGGCTATGTGGAAGTGCAGAGGAAAGAAATTATTCTCTACTTCCCACAAATAAGCTATGCCTGTCCACGTCCTTGAAGCAGGGCCTCAACACACGTAGCCAGTGTTCCCGAGGAGGACAGATGTTTTCGCAATGAAAGCCCACCCCTTCACTCTTCCTCCTTTTTCCACCTTTTATTGCTGAGTGTGACATCATATGGCATGGAATATTTCTTTGGTTGGTTTAGATCAGCTGCCCTGGTGATGTTTCTTTCTCACTTTTTTGCCCACCCCCCAGGAGGGTTATAGAAAGTCCTGATGCTGTGCCAGCACTTCTCAGCAGCAGACACAACTCTAGTGTGATAACACTGCTGTTCTAGCTACAAGTGCAGAGCGTGGCACTGTATGGGCTGCTGCAGGGAAAGTTAACATCCCAGCCAGACCCAGTACAATATGACGTGAGTGCTACTAGTTGATGAAGTTGCATTAACTAATTTGTGTAGACTGGGGAGTTTTGTGCCCTTCTACATCTGGCACATATTACATTAGCTATACTATGTCTGGGGAATTTTTTCTGAACCTGGTTTAAGAATAGATCAACATCCTGTTAACATATGCATCTCTCTGACATTAAAAATATTCCTTAATATTTTATTTTATTATTTTTTTTCTTGATATTTTTGTGGGTTTTGTTGTTATTTTTCCCCTATCTCTGATTGCTTTGTCTATGTGATCAGATGACTTTTGTTATCAAATGCAGATGAAGCATGAATTGAGGAAAGAAATAAATCAGACATTATGTAGTGCAAACACAGTTTTGTGGTGAAGTAAGAAAAACTATTCCCCCAATAGTGGCACAGCTGGCTAGACAAGTTTTAACAGAGTGATTATTTTGAATTACACTTCCCCTTTTTTGCCCCTATGTTTCAAAGGTACTTTTCAGTTCTGCAATTATAGCAATGACAGATAACTTTAATAAGTTATAAGAGACCATCTTAGCAAGTTGAAAGACATCCTAAACCCACAGAGAACATATATTTTGTGGGACTGCAGAGCAGAAGAGCTTATTTATAGCAGAAAGAAGAAGAGTTATTTAAAATTATTTTAAATAATGTTTTTATAGTTCTATAAATACTAATTCCCATCTCCTTCCTCTGGTTAAAACACAATTGTACATCACAGAAAAAAATGCTTAGTGATTAAATGGAGACAAAGGTACCTGTTTAAGAGAAGTTTACTGTTGGTCAAACCTAAGAGCCTTTTAAATATCTTAACAAAACAGTCTCAATTATTTCTGAAAAGTGAGTGCTAGACAAACAAATGGTCTAAAAGAAAAAAATAACTTTTTTTTTTCTCTCTCAAAAAAAGAAAAAGGAATGACAAACTACATTTCAAACAAGGAGGGTTTCTCTGTTCTCTGTTACAATGACAAAGAATGTTAGTTCTGCAAAATAAAAATAAATACAATTATCAAAATAAAAAAAGTGATATACTATTCAATTCAGTGAAAGGGAAGACTGAACATACCCGAGAGGTTCATAAATATGCATAGTTTTTGCATAAGAAATTTTAGTTGTTACCAAAATATAGTGGTGATGAAAATTGTTTTAATAGGTTTGAAATAGTAATAAATTCACAAGATAATCTCCGTTAAGAATAAGGTATGTTCTGTTGGGAACTTTTGTTTTAAGAAGACCTAATAGCTTCTGATTAATAATGGCTGTTATCAGTCTAAGTTTTATCTTGATGAAAAAGCTGCAATCATAGTGAGAGGGAATTCTGATGTCTAAAGTAATTGCAGATGAATTACACAGATATAAAATCTGAAAGTTGCATAAATGTTGTTTGCTTTCCACAGAGTGTAAAACTGAAATACTGAAAAATGATTTTTTTTTTTTTTTTTTTTTGGGGGGGGGGGGAGGAATTCAATAAATAAAGTCAGACTGATCAATAGCTAAATAAAATACTATTTTTTTGTGAAATAGTACCTTAACTGCCATGTATATTCTTTGCTAAACTCAGAGAAGGGCAGAGATGTTAGCAAAAAGAAAATAAATAGTAAAAATGTGGATTCAGATTCACTTGAAGTGCTGCAGAGAAGAACCTTTTGTATCCCAGCTGACACAGCAACCCAAAGCAGTGGGTACTGAGGATGATTGTTCATTTAAGTGACTGGGATCTTCCATTGTCCAGCTGTCAAATTTTGTTAAATAAATTATTTACATAAATATTACTAAACCATAACAAATTATTTCATGGTGGTCTTTTCCAATCAAAGGAAGTCTGTCTGGAACTTGCAACATGCATGCAGTTGCGGGGAGGAATGACAGGACGCACTCATCCAAGTTTTTATTTTTCATCTCTATCTTCATTGAGTGCTTAATTTGTATTTCGGCACCTGATCTAGGACAAATTATACCATATTCTTTCCTCTGCATATCAGCTAGGGTGTTTTCTTGTTCTGAATATTTAAACAGTGGTAGGTGGCTAAACTAGGGATTTTAATCTCTTACTAATGTTCCCTTATGTGAATTTTTTTATAAATCTTAACAGCCAAAAACATGTGTAGCATGGCCTATACAACCTGAAGGCAGGGTTCATCAAATGCCAAAATCCGATGGAAAAAAAAATAACACATCAATCAACCTACCAACCAACCAACCACCTAATCCAGCCAACCACCACCACTACCAACTTCAAACAAGACATACAAACAAAAAAAACCAAACTCAGACTCTATGTTTTGTTTTCCCCAGTCAATCTCTGAAAATTTGCAGAGGATTAGTTCATATTATTGTGTCCTTACTTTATGCAACACTCACCAAACATTTAGAATTATTGATAACACATCTTGGCCACAGATGGAATTGCTTCCAGTACTGCTTCTTTCAAAGTCTGTGCCTATGCTCTGTACATTTTTTTAGCTCTTATATCTCTTAGAAATAATAATAAAAAAATCCATTCACTAATGCAACCTAATTTCTGTCTACTTCAGTTCCTGTTTTAATTATTATTCATATCCATTCCTGTATTATTACACAGTATGAGAGGTTTTAAAATATGTATTTTTATGAAAGGTGCACTACTAAGGAAAGTTCCATTGCTTATTCAGAATGAATGTCTCCTATTTTTATGAACACTAACTGTGAATTACAACTTTCTACATTAAAATATTAAAGTGATTAAAGCCACTTTATTTAATCCATGGGAACATTTTCTCAAGGCTTATCAGTTCCTCATATTTTGCCCATGGCAATGAATTGAGGAGAAGGAAAATATAAATCTTTCCCCACTCATAGGATATCTCCTGAGTTCAATAGCTGTCAGCTTTCATTTGGTCTCTCATGGTCCTTATAGAAGCAATAGTTTGCATTTTTGAATATTCATATGTATTATTTTATATTTTTGTATTTCTTTTAGATTAGGTTGCACTCATTAAAGAAAAGCAACAGTGACAGTAAATGCATAATGTGTGCCACAAAAACAGGCATTATTAGAAAGAGTAATAATGAAATCATTGTATTAACAAGCATTTCTATCAATAGACCTATGAGGTTTTAACAATAGCTAAAATATTGTTTACTTTAAAAAGACAACATATTTGAATAGATAAAAAAGTTGCCTAGTAAAAATGAAAGCACAATAAGCAAAACACAGAACATCTCATAAATAAAATATTCCATTAACCACACAGAGGTAGAAGAAAGAGTATATTTCTTTAAATTTGGGCTGGAAAACTCCCACAACAATTCATGTACAGAGGACATTATTCTAGTGCCTCAGGTAGCACAGCTTGAGTTATCAACTTCAGTTTGAGTTGCTTTTGTGGGTCTTAATATAGACCAAAGATGCAGAATTTTAAGTTGCAACAATATTTGGAAGCACCTTTTGTGGATGAATCTGTGTCTCAAGCAGAGGGGATTAAGAGAATTTGTAACACCAGAACCTTTTTATAGAATCATAGGATAATAGAATAATTAAGATTGGAAAACCATCTAGTCCAACCGTCCCCCTACCACCAGTATCACCCACTAAACCATGTTCCTAAGCACCACTTCCAGCCTTTCCTTAAACACCCCCAGGGATGGTGACTCCACCACCTCCCTGAGCAACCCGTTCCAGGGCCTAACCAGTCTTTGTGAGAAGAAATTTCTCCTAATTTCCAACCTGAACCTCTCCTGCTGTAACTTGAGGTCATTCCCTCTAGACCTATTGTTCATTACGTGCGAGAAGACGCCTAACCCCAGCTCCCCACACCTTCCTTTTGTGGGAAACAAAGTTATGTTTTTGCAGTAGAGAATTATTTTTCTTTATTCCAAGGTAGTTGTGTAGTCATAATAAGGAGAAATGCTAAGTAGATAAGTGGACAGTAGAAGGCCTTACTGTTCCAAAATAAGGTAGAAGTAAACCAAAGTAAAACAAAGTAAAACAAAGATCACAAGTTCTCAAAACATAAGAAAGGAGAAAGAAAAGGGTTGAAAAAAAAAAGAAAAATTGTACAGAGGAGTGTTGAGTAGCTTGTGAACCTGTAGTACTCAGCCAATGAGGAAAAGGGAGTTGATCAGGCATCAGTAATAGAGAATAAAATATTCCCGTTAGGGAATAAAAAATCCCGTTATGATTTGTTTACTAAAATGCACTCCTGATTGACAGGACACCGCCATTGCAATTGCGAATAAAATAAGCTTCACAGAAGATCCTGTCTGAAGAAAATTATTTCAGATTTTTCTCACACTTTCAGGTAGTTGCAGAGAGCAATAAAGTCTCCCCTGAGCCTCCTCTTCTCCAGACTGAAGAACCCCAGTTCCCTCAGCCACTTCTCAGAGAACTTGTGTTCCATGCCCTTCACCAGCTTCGTAGCCCTTCTCTGGACATGTTCCAGGGCCTCGATGTCTTTCCTGTAGTGAGGGGCCCAAAACTGAACACAATACTCGAAGTGCAGCCTCACCAGAGCACAGTACAAGGGGATGGTCACCTCCCCGGTCCTGCTGGATACACTATTCCTGATTCAAGACAGGATGCCATTGGTCTTCATCTTTTGTACAAGAGAATAAGGGCACTTTGGCACTTCTCAGAATAAACTGCTAATGGAAAAAAAAAAAAAAAAAAAAAAAAAAAAGAACAAAGTGACAAAATGCGTTTTCATCAATGGCTATTAATAATATTTAGTAGACAAACCATTAGGAAATCTCTATAGGTTGGAAAGATGTTCTGAGAAAGTAAGTAGAGGGAGTAATTGTTGTGTGTACTGTAACCTAAACTCCTTCCAATATTATGACCTTATAGTTACTCTCAAAGAAAGAACACAAGTTTGTATGGACGTCTTACCATATCCAGTGCACAGCTAGGTAATATTTTCATATATTTTTAATACATTTATAACTGTATCCAGATATTTTATCTGTTTATATATCTTTATCTAGATATTATATATATGTGTGTGTGTGTATATATATATAATATATGTATATTAGGATGGTTGATTTTTAGTATTCCTGAATGGCTGTCCAACTGCTTCAATTTTATGTGCTCTCTTTCTTCTCACTTTTTTGTTTTTTGTGCCCTGCTGCACAATGTCTTAGCTCAAACAAGATACCTGGGAAGAGTGTCATGTCCTATCTAGACATATATATTTTCTGTTCGTTAAGACACCAACTTTGAAGTCTGATGATGCAGGTAAAAAGCATAGAATCCCGCAAAGTCTCATGATTTATCCTAACTGCATAATAGACATTTATGATGTTAAGAATTTATGAAATTAACAAGGGTGGCTTTCAAAATGTATTTATTTTTTTTTTTATGGTATTATTAATATACTGTGTAGTCTCTGCAACAACAACAACAACAAGTTAGGTTATCTTATGAATTAAATAAAGTGTGTGTGTTGCCGATGCAGTCTCATCCTCTTATCTGGTATGTGAAATACCACATGAAGCAATAGAGTCATCATTGTGGCCTACGGTAGCATACACAGTAAAACTGTACTCTCAATGGCATAACTTTCCAGAAGACATATGGAGTCAGGAGGCTTATATTTGAATGCAAAGACAGAAAATATTGACAACACAGAAAGGCAAAGCCAGATTCCTGAATTAGGCCACTCTCTTGATGTGAAAGTCTAAACTGTACTGCTTAATATTATTTGTTATCACATTTTAGTGGTATATTCTCTTTTTAACTTCTCATTTTTCTATTTTTCCATTATAAAAAATTAAACCTTTGCTGAAATAATAAAAAAGGTGATACCTTTAAGTATAGTTTCATCTGAAAGCGAACTCTGGTGATCATAAATCTCTAATGCATTTATTCTCTTGGATGTAATACATTCAGAAACGGCTAACCTTCTGGATGCCTGCAACTTGGGGGTTGCCTCCTTATACTCATGTTACTAAGCTGAAAATCAGTCTCAAAATTATTAGCAGAAACATGAACATTATTGACGAATCTTCCTTCCTGAGTGTTACCCTATACCACACTGACATTTAAACATGATAAAATCTGATGACATATCAAAACCATTTGGCCTTATCTGCTAAAATTTTTGAGTCAGCTATAGATGTTTTAAAAAAGAAAATGATGGAGGAGTTTATTAAAAATGAGATGGATTTGAGCGATAAGGCTTATTGTTTGGCCTTTTCATTATGTTCCTCAAAGTTCACTTTGAAGCAACTGTTTCCTTTCTGTCTGCCATATCCTGTGAAATGAAAATAAGCATGACAAGTGAGAAACCTCACACAGTTGTGCCATAAGTCTGAGAGACTGTTATCCTGAATTTTCTTTCTTTTAGTTGTTTCTTTTAGCCTTCAAAGGTTTCTACAGCAGTCGTAACACTTTAGACAGAAATAGAGCAGCTACTATACATTTAATGGTTTCCATTTCTTGTGGATCACCTCAGGGTTATCCAAATTGTTTGCTGTCTTATATCATAAAATATAGCCATTTTCTTCCCTTACACATGGATCACAAATGTGACCATTATAAAAACAGAAATAATATTTTACATATGTATTGGATTTTTTAGCCAAAGATCTATTACATTCTGAAGTAACCTGGCAATGGCGTATTTGCACGTGGTGGTTTCACCTTGATGGACAGCTGAACTCCACCACAACTGCTCTAATTCACTCTTCTCAAAGGGAGAGCAGGGGGAAGAAAGTATGATGGGAAAGAAAAAGACTCATGGGTTGAGATAAGGATAATTTAATTAAAAGGAAAAGAAAAAGAAAAACAAAGAGATGGAATCCTATAATGAGTCAAGAACAGAAGTATATGAATTAGGGTTATGGCTCAAAAATAAGGAGGAAAGAAATGTAATTAGAGAGTATAATCAGACAGCTAATGTTTTATTTCTGTGAAACATTTTGAACTAACTTACTGGGAAAAAAAATGAAAAGAAAAAAAGAAAGAAAAAAAAAAAGAAAAAGAAAAAAAGAAAAAAAGAGAAAAAAAGGAAAAAAAAAGAAAAAAGAAAAAAGAAAAGGAAAAAGGCATATGAAAGCAAAGAGAGAGAAAAAACAATTATTCTCTACTACCCATCAATGAGAGATGTTCAGTTATATCATGGTAAGCAGGGCCTCAATACATGTAGTGGTTGTTGGGGAGGATAGACGTCATCATAATGAGAGCCACCTCCTCCCCCACCACACACCCTTTCCCCTTTCCCACCATTTATTGCTGAAAAAACTTACATATTCCCTCATATATTTGTAATTAGAATAGTCAATTATTTGAATTTCCAAGTTTCCCAGGCAAATTTGTAAATGAACTTTTTTATTATGAGCTGAATGTTATTTTGTACATTTTTTCATGTACCTGAATTGTTTGCTTGTCATCTGTCTAACACAAGTCACATATACAGAGAAACATCTTTCTTACCATGACAAGTTAGATTGCCTGTACAGTACCACATGTGTACAGCATATACTATGCATCCATGTTAGTGGTGATTTAGTATGAAAGTGGTAGCTTATTTCAAATAGCTATTAAAAAAAAAAAAAGAAGGAAAAATTACTTTCCTAATTATTATATTTCAAAAAGTGGTTATACATTGCAAATATATGTTTCTTTTTTTTTGAACCTGCAAAAAGGCAACTAGTATTTTGTAAGTGTCTTGAAGATCAAAGGAGCTGTACAATTTTAGTATGAGCTGAAATCCATTGAATAATGTCTGAGGCCACTAATGAAATATTATGAACATTATTATTGCTAAGTGCAACCACATGTTCAAAATGGGTACTTAGCATGTTTTGAGTATGAAGATCTGCTTTAGTTTTGCAATATCTCAAGCATAAAAACATCTAGAAGCATAATTTGAAGGCATTTGAAAACTTCTGGTGCTTAAGCAATGACTCAACAGTAATTGTTCTCATTTTACCAAAATAACATGACTTTAAAATCTCTGCCCTTCCTGTGCACTTCCTGTGCATGGTGAAAATGACAGTGACATCAGGATTTTTAATTTAATGTTCATTATTGTGAAAGTGTTGCAGTATATGTCCATTCCTACCATGCTAGCAAAACTGGTTCATGTGGATAAGAATTAGGTGGAGACTTAGGAACAGAGTATAATTAAAGTATTCAAGTTCAATTACTTTCAAATTTTGGAGTGTTCCTCAAAGTTTCTTTGCAATCTATGAAATACGTAAAAATTAGATGTTTATGTTAAAATAGACTCAGAACCATACAGGCTTTTGAGGTTTCCTGACTTCCAGCTCACCTGATACAAAGGAGAGTAAGTTCTTCTGTCTCAGTGAAGTAAATGGCTTGAAAAAGATTGTGACTTACTGCTTACACTTTCATTTTAGACTTTATACTTATAAAAATTTCAAAACTATTCCAATCTGCAGTTGGACATTCATATTATTGTAATAGAAATATTAAAGGAGTTTGTTGTTAGACATTGGAATGGGCTGTCCAGGGAAGTGACTGAGTCACTATCCCTGGAGGTCTTTAAAAGACATTTAGATGGAGAGCTTAGTGATATGGTTTAGTGGAGGACTTGGTAGTGTTAGGTTGGACTAGGTGATCTTGGAAGTCTCTTCCAACCTGTGTGATTCTGTGTGTGAGATTCTGTGTGATTCTGTGTGAAAGCTTCTAAATCTTTGTAAAGCTTCAGAGTTTCAGACCAACAGCTTCAGAGACATGTGAGGATTATATGGACCTGGCTGGTGTGAGATGTCTGCTGTCATTGTTGAAAACAAGGGTTCCTAATTCCTTTTTTTTTTTTTTTTTTTTTTTTTAATTATTATTCATTTATTTTTTAATTAAAAAAAGGCTTATATATATATATATATATATTTTTTTTTCCTGTAGCCATTTACTGGTTTACATTGTTTCTCATGTCTATTAAAGCAAATATTGTATGAAAACTTGTAAGACAGGTATTTGTGATATTTGAAATGTCTCACAGTAAGTTTTCTCATTTTAGATTTAATGAAAACAAGATAGGGATCATTTACTTGTTTGAAAAGGAATGTCTTTCAAGCAGTGTAGGAGGACTAATTCTTACCCAGTTCCTTGTTTTTTATTATTTAATTTTAATATTACACTAACAAATTAAGCTGACTATGTAGACAGGTAAAGATAAATTAAAGTTCTCCAGAGTTTCAGGTTTGTTTTGAGCATATACACCCTGGAAGCTTTTCTAGTCTCAGAGGACTTTAGTAAATCAGCATGAAAACAACAGGATCTAGGAAGAAATTTGTTTAATGAACTGCATCACAAAAAGAAAAACAAAAGGTAAAATACCATCAGGTAATGTCCACAGAACTACTGGCATATGTATATATATTATATAATGCAATACACTGGAACTTTTCCCATAGTAAGGGGAGCAATGTTTTTAGAGCTAGCCATGAGATTCTATTAATATGGAGAGGACACAAAACTAAAGCAATATGAAGCATGATAAAGTAGAGATGCTACGAGTTGGATAGTAAGAATCTGATTTTCTGAATCCAGGCAAGTGTTTTACATGAATGCAAATGAATGCTTGATACAAGCACCACTACATACATGTGCCTGAATCATAGATGGGTAGATACCTATAGCAAGGCATGAGTTTTATTAAGTCTGTAAGAGTACCTTCAGCATTTGCACACATTTACTCAATTGCAATTTGAGAATTGCACACAGTCCTCTTTGCTGAGAGGGATTTTGGATTTAAGGACTCCTGAGGTCATATGCTAGGATGCACATAGACTGTGGAGTTGAATTATGTTCATATTTGTTAGGTAGGTAAGAATGGGGGTTGACTAATCATAGTATCAAGAGATCTGTTGATTTCTCTTTCACAGAGTCAGAGAATATCTGAAATTGGAAGGGATTTCCTCAGGTCATCTGTTCCATGCTCCTGCTCAAGCAGAGTTACCTATAGCACATTGCCCAGTTCTGTGTCCATACAGTTTCTGAATAGCTTGAAGGATGGAGACACCACAGCCTCTGTGCAGTCTGTTCCAATGTTTGGTCATCCTTATACAGTGAGGGTAAATGTCACCCAGTAAAAAAGGTTTTCCTTAGGTTCAGGAAGAACCACCTGTGTTCCAGCTTGTACCCATTGCCTCTTGTCCTGTCACTATACCACTGAATAAAGACTGCCTTGGTCTTCATTACACCTTCTCTTCAGATATTTGGACACATTGATGAGATCCCACCTGAGCACTATTTTTACTAGGCCAAACAGCTTTTCTATCAGCCTTTCCCTCAGCCTTTCCTCACAGGAGAGATGCTCAGTTCCTTAATCATCTTTGTGGCCTTTGAGGCCCTGGACTCTTTCCAGGAGTCTTTCCCAGACTCTTTACTGGGGAGCCCAGAACTGGACATAGTACTCCAGGTGTGGTCTCACTCATGCTGAGTAGAGGGGTAGGATCACCTCCCTCAGCCTGCTAGCAGAATTCCTTCTGTTACAGCTGAGGATACCATTTCTTCAAAACAAGAGCACACTGATGGCTCATGTTCAACTTGTCTATCAGAATCCCCAGGTTATTTTCTGCAAAACTATTTTCCAGGCAGTGGGCCCCCAGCATATACTGCTGTATGAGGTTCCTCTGCAAGTATAGGATTTGCTCTTCCCCTTATTGACCTGTACTGGGTCTGGCTGGGTTGGAGTTAACTTTCCCTGCAGCAGCCCATACAGTGCTGTGCTCTGCACTTGTAGCTAGAACAGCTCTGGTATCACACCAATGTTTTTATTTTTCTGCAGCTAAGCAGTGCTAGCACAGCATCCAGACACCCTCCGAACCCCCCAGAACCAGTAGGCTGGGGGTGGGCAAGAAGTGGGGAGGGGATATCCCCAGGGCAGCTGACCTAAACTGACCAAAAGGATATTCCATACCGTATGGCGTCACACTAAGCAGTAAAAGGGGAGAAAGGGGAAGAAGGAGAGGGGGCTCTCGTTGGGATGACACCTGTCCTCCCCAACAACCACTATGCATACTGAGACCCAGCTTCCCAGGACATGGCTGAACATCACTTGTTGATGAGAAGTAGAGAATATTTTTTTTTCCTATCTCTGTGCTTCCGTGCAGCCTTTGCTTTTTTTTTTTTTTTTTGCTTTTTGCTTTTTGCTTTTTTTTTTCTTCTTTTTTTCTTTTCCCCTCTTCCTTTTACCTTTAATTAAGGATAATTATATCCTTATCACAACCTGTGAGCCTTATTTTCTTTCCAGCATACTGCCTTCTTCCCTCACTCTTTTGAGGAGGGGGAGTGAGAGAATGGTTGTCGTGGAGTTTGGCTGCCCATCTGGGTAAAACCACCACATGACCTCATGTAGTTCCTGTCAGCTCACTTGTCCAACCTGTTGAGGTCAATTTGTGGTCTGTTGGCCAGTCCTTCCAGTTTTGTGTTGTCAACAAACCTCCTGAGGGTACACTCTGCCTCATCATAGAGATTATTAATGAAGACATTGAACTGTACTGGACCCAGTATTGACCCCTGGGGTACATTGTTATTTACTGGCTTCCAGCTAGCCTTTGAACCACTGATCATCACCATCTGGGCCTGGCTGTTCAATCCACCTCACTGTGTGCTCATACAGTCCATATTTCATCAGCTTTTCTATGAGGATCTTACGTGAAACAGTGTTGAAATCTTTACTGAGGTCAAGGTAGGCAATATCCTCTGCTTTCTTCTCATCTACCAAACCAGTAATTTCATCCTAGAAGGTTATCAGGTTGGTAAAGCATGTCTTACATGTTGTGGATCCGTCCTGACTACTCCCAGTCACCTCCTTGTCTTTCATGTGCCTGGAAATGGTTTCCAGGATTAGCTACTTCATTGCCTTCCCAAGGACTGAGGTAAGGCTGGCTGACCTGTAGTTCCCTGGGTCCTCTTTGTCCTTTTTGAAGATAGTAATGACCATTCTTTTCAATTTGTTTGATGCATAAGTCACTTGAATAAGGGAAGAAATATTTCAGTGCTGTGAATGACAACAACTTCCATCAGCTGCTTGAGCAAGACAGCTAAGCAGAGGTGAACATAAGGTTCAGACACTTAAATTTTGACATCAGTTGCCTTTTTAGATGTGCTAGAGTCTCATGGCTGATATCCAGCTGCTTCTTCAAAAGATCTGTGTCTTATACGGGTCTTATGTCATAACAGCTTGTCCCAAACAATTATTCTAGGGTTAAAATGGTACAAAATCCCCACAGTTAGGCATCTGAAACACTCTCCAGGTGTTTGCACAGTTATTATTTTTTCTGAGCTCCCCAGAAGATGTGAAGTTGCACTACTTTACAGACTAGACTACATGCACAGCTCATAAAAATTAATATTATAACACCCTCTTCTATGATTTTCTTTCTATGAAGCGGCTTTTTTATGTCAGTCACATAGGAATTTTCTCTTTGAATAGTATGAGATGTTTATATTATTATCAGAAGGTTTACAGTTCTCTACAGTTTCTAAGAATTACTGTGCATCGAGTATGCTACCTTCAAGTCATATTTCCATTTTTTCAATATTGTACTATGATACAAAATCTCTATATTCCTATGGTATTTCATTTAGATAATCCCATCTAAGTCTCACCTTGTCGAACATATTTCAGATTTCTCCAGCAATTTTGTACTGCCAGTTTTGCTAACTAACACAGATGTTAATTTGCCATGAGTTATCATGCTATTGGTATTATAGGTAGCAATTTCATACACATTACACAGTGTTATTAAAATCTTCACAATGATAGCTTTTTGTTGAATTAGGCTTAAAATGATAATATGCTGCCATTCTAGGCTTTAAAAATGTAAGTGTTCTTAATAATTGTATTGTGTGTTGAATTTATAGCAATTTATTTCAATTTAGCATCTCACCTAGCCAAAAAAACATAGAATAAAATCACCATGCAGAAAAGAAGAAACATCTGGATTCAAGTTACCATTTTGCTAGTGTGTCAGCTTTATCTGGTTTCCTTATGTGGTTGTAGCTTTTACCTTGTACCTACCTCTCTAGTACATTTATTAAAATCAGAGTAGAGAAGCAGCATCAAGAATGTTAAATGGAGAAAAATCAGTAATGACAAAATGACCATTCATTGAAAATACCAAATTAGAGCTGTGCAGGTAGTGAAAGTGACAGAGAGTAGCAGGCAGTGCTGAAATGCACTGTGCATCAAGGTTATGCTCTGACAGCTCTGACAAGTAGCACCAGCCAGAACTCCCATCAATCAGGAATTCTCACCAGAGGTTGCAAACACTGAATTCATTTTGTGAAGTAATCGCTATTTGCTAGCCAGCAGAATGAAATTGTCTCATTTGTTTTTAGACATGACTTCACCTATCTTTGAACCTAAGGCTTCTGCTGTTCCTAATAATATCTGTTACTTGTACTCTGCTAACACCCAATTGTAGTAAATGCTCTGCAAATACCCTTCTGGAAACAACCCTTGCACAAAATAGCCTGCAGCCTAATTAGATATTAATTCGATCAGTGAATATGATAAATGAAGGAGTAAGAGAGATCTAGAATTTTACTATTAACTAAGGTAATGCATTATTCAAACAGGTGAAAGGTAAAAGAAAGGTCACTTTAATCTCTAAACTTCTGAATAATGGTTACTGATAGGATCTGTGCAATGTAGTCAGAAAAGTTATGCACGTTAAGCTTGTAGAATCTGAAAAAAAAAAACACCTTCTGATCAATAGTATCCAGAGAGCTTGTTGATGTTGCAGAAATCACCGAAATCTCAGTGTAAATGTTTCTGAAATGAAAAAAATATCTATATAATGAACCATCTGTTACATGATTTGATACCTTTCTGGACATTACTTCTCTGGACAGCATTCTGCATCAGTTCAGTATTTGCTTTTACACTTCCCAAAACACTTCTCCATAGGTATTTAAATAGTCTTAGAAGCTGAGAAATTTCAGTTAAATGGCTAGGTGTGTGTTATGTAAGAA
>CM021765.1:51474465-51544609 GCA_011076525.1 Nettapus auritus | reverse complement strand
AAGCTGAGAAATTTCAGTTAAATGGCTAGGTGTGTGTTATGTAAGAATTATGATGTTATAACACTGAGAATTTTTGAGAGTAATCAATATGCTTTCTTGTCTGCTTTTTTTGACATCCAGCATAGCTCAGCTCTGACTAGATAGACTGAGTAGATCACTTTTAACTGTAATGATATAAACTACAATATATAACCTATCTTCACCACTGACCATTTGGTTTGGCATTACTACAGTGCTGTTTTGTTATTACAGTACGAGGTGGAGACTACCAGGAAATATCAAATTCTTTGTTGTCTTCAATCTGCTTTAGTTTGCTAGACCAAATCTAACTTAAAGCAGCAGCTAGACTAGTTGTGAAGATCAATGTCTCAGCAATATAAGGAGTTTCCCCAAATCTGTTGTGATTACTGGAGTTTTATACTATAAATTTTTCGTGCAGCTTACAGAAGGAAGTTAGAAGCATGATGACTGTGACCTTCCAGCTTTTCATTTCCTGAAACTGAGTCCTGTGCTACCCCTAGATGGCAAGACTTATGCTGCAGCGATAACCAGGTAGATCTCATAGCCACACAGCAGCTCTAGTATTTGGGCATATGCGGAAGTTAATGTGTATTTTTGGCAGGATTAACACTCGATAGAATATCTAATTTGAGATCTGAGGATGCTGATGAAGTTAAACAAATGTCGTGTTTTTCCTCTGTTTCAGTACCACAATTGCAATTATGCACAGTACTCCTCTCCTTGTAGAATATACAGAACTTATACATATATAATTTTCCTTGAACAAGGCCTCTTTCTCCAGCTCTAAGTTGTGTGGATGGTGTTGAAAGACTTCATGTTTTCATCCATGATTCATTCATCCAAGCTATGTAATATCTATTAATTATTAAATTGCCAACTTCAGAGTCTTATAGCTCAGTCTTAATGTGCTTATGCATGCAGGATGGGCTGAACATATTGCATGTGCATGTCATTAATTGAAATCCTGACCTGAAGTTTAGAAAAATATAGATTTCTTCAAGAATAGCAGAGCCAACAGAACACATCTGTATCAGACCATTATATGGATGAAGCACTGCAGGGACAACAATGCAGTTAAACTGTAATTATTGCTGATTAATCAAGGAAGATGATGAATGAGGACAGTTAAAATGAGGATGTAGAAAGGGATGCTGCTGCTCTGCCATTGTCAGAATTTAAAGGCTTCTACCGAATGACTGTCTGAAATACCAAACAGGAGTGAAGCAAATTTTCTGTGTTCCTCCTCTTTAGAGTAAGTACATACTGGGTAATTTTCTTTATTCTTTGACAATGATATACAGTCTATGTAGAATAGACACAGTTAAATTCCTGCAACCTACCAACTAATCAAAGATCATATGCATCCACTCTCTTGGCAGATGAACTGCAGCAAATTAGCTCTCAAAATAAGTGGATACTATTACTCAACTGCAAAATCAAGCTCATGTGTATTATACCATGATGACCTGGAGAGCTACAACTAGGATGATGATATTAAAAGCAACTTATTTATTTTTCTGTCACTGATAAGCTGGGAAACACTAAACAAGTAATGAATGATCATTTTTCTGAAATTAACCTAATCTATATGAGGCCACTTCGAAAAATACTGGCAAAAATTATACCCCCATGAATATTTATGTGTGTATGTAGAAACTAAATAATATATATATATTAAAAAAAAAAAAACAAAAAAAAAAAAACAACAAAAAAAAACAGATTATAGTAATGACAAAAATAAACAAATTTAATAAATGAATTATACATAGACTGGAAATATTAAGAATATTAACCTATGTACAGAACCATTTTTTTAAGGAGAAAATAACCTTTCTCTTATTATATTAAGAAAATTGCTGTGATGATTTTTAGTAAATTAATTTATTTTTACTTTACTATGTTTGTTCTCCCAAAGACAGCTAGGAGCCATAAGTTTTGTTCTGACACCAGACATGAGGTAGCAACATAAGAGGAATATCTATGTATGTATGTGTATCCAAATATGTTTATTTACAAGAATCAAAATGGAATTTAAAAAGAAGTGTCTGCAGCACCTCTGTATCCTGCTAGCATGAAATTACAAGGTAAACCAGAATGACTTCTTGCAGATTCCTCCAAACTCTTTCTTCTTTCTACTCCTTATCTTTAAATTTCCTGTAAAATGTAATTCAAATTAGAGTATTTTACTTCTCCTCAGGCTAGGGTTCCTAGCTCTTCAGTAAATAATTCCTTAGGAGCAGATAGACTCTAGAAGAGTGGTTAATAGAGGTCTTAATTACCAGGCAAAACTTCATCTCCTGCAGCTTTGATGCTGTGGGTACCTGGAAGCTGTTTCATCTTCATTAAATTTGCATGACTTCCTACTGCCTTCTTCAAGCCCTTTTCTCTTGCAGCCTGTGCTTCTGCTTTCCTTCTAAATTTCATATACGTTGACAAGGTATGGTCCTACCATTACATTAATAGTGTTCTTGTTACTTATGAGTCCAGCCATCTCTGGATAGTGAAGAAAAACTTTAAAATACCAGAGCATTAGTTACAATAGTGAACAACAGTGCACATTTTTTTATTTTTTATTTTTTTTTAAACTGAGTTAAGAGCAAAATGGATACTAACTGCCTACAAAATATAGCCAAAGAAAATTAATTAGAGTTTTCCTAAGGAAAGTTCTGAGGCCTGGTTCCTCCATATATATAGTGCTGTTCCTTCCAAATGCTTGTAGAAAGGGAAGGCTAAAGGAAGGCACAGATAATGCTCTTCAGACCAGTAGTGTACATGGGGAATAATATAATTGTTAATACCTCATTTTTTTACAAACTGAAAAATCAATCTGGCATTTGGTGCAATAACTCATTTTACAAACATCGAGGCAGACAGCTACAGAAGTGAGCCAGTCCATAGTCAGAGCTTGGCAGGGCATCATGGTACAGGAATTGGCACAATGAGTATTTGGTTTGGCTATGTCATGAGCCCCTAGATGGGAGAAGGATTTATCCTCTCCCCACTGCCCCAGGATGTCCTACATACTATTGTTCCATTCAAGACAGTGTTTGAAAGACATGCTCATTGTAAGTTTTCAAATACAGTATTAGCAAATGAGCTTTGCAGTGTGGCACATATCCCACTCTTCTCATGCCTATTTCCTAACTAAATTGTTTTGTTCTGCATAACCTATTGTTTCCTTGTTTTCATTTTTCTTCAAAACAAATTGTGCTGCATTTATAAAAGTGGTATTTTTGAAATTAAAAACAATTAACCTCATATTTGCTCTAAGGTTTACAGGATAACATACATCCTGCTGTATGTCTACAGATGGCTCTCATTTGGATACATATGCAGCACACTGGAGCTGGACATCCTTCTTTCTCAGTAAAATTAAAAAACTTGCCTTTTATATTGGCAGTGGAAACAGCAGTTATGACTGTTAGTGTATTGACAAGATTCATGAGAAAGGAGTAGAATAACTTTATCAAATACTGTAGGGGCACAGATTAAAGCTAAACTGTCCTGGGTTTCCTCTCCAGGTCAAAAGAAGAAAAGAAGGGGGTAAGACATCTTGTGTGTGTGTAATTTTTACACGGAGACAGTTGTGATGACTGCGAGTTGATTGCTCAGAATTAATGCCACTGCTACAGATAATAGCTAACAACCTCACCATCACACAAGGAACTGCACATCACACCTGTTCAGAAGGTGGCAAACTTGCCATTCTGCTTTACATTTGTGCTCTATTCAGGTTTCTGCTGTAGCTTAGTCTTTTCTTGTAATTACACAGTGCAAGCCAAGACTAGAAGTGACAACCATGAACATTGGCATGCCTCAGAGAAAGGGAATGAAGCATGAAAGACAATCAAAGTAGCCCTTGCATTTATAGTGGAACAATTTTTGTATGGCAATGAGTTCACTTGGTGGAAAACAATGTAACTGTAGACTGAAATCAGGCATAGATATGGCATGTGTGTGTTCACAGAAATTCAGTACAAACAATATAAGTTTTTCTAAAGAACAAAACTTTTTTTTTTATTATTAAAATATTTCATTTTAGAAGTATAAAAGCATTTAAGCAACATTTACAAAATTGAAATTCTTTGTATTTTAATTTTGCATGACCTATATATTTCAGAATTACATGTGTAAACTAGAAAAGAAGAAGAAAAAAAGAAGTCTAAAAATCCCCCAAATAAGACAAGGCTGACTCCAAATAAATTTCCAGAATTTTTTGTATTTGTTTCACCATCAGCTTATAAAATATGTATTTCAGTGTCCCCCTCTCTCAAACTTTCACAGATTTCTTAGTTTAACTCAAATAAAAAGTCCACTTTTACCAGTAGCATTTGCTAATTTGGTACTGGGACTGAAATATCTGCAATATTATCAAGAATTAATCTTGTGCTCAAGTACAACAAAACATCTTTCATCAGCAAACTGCCAAATACTTCATTCAGTTTTGGGGAAAAAATTTAAGAGGAAACCATTGTTGCCAGGTCCATTTTAACAGAAC
Source organism: Nettapus auritus (assembly GCA_011076525.1). Classification (NCBI taxonomy): domain Eukaryota; kingdom Metazoa; phylum Chordata; class Aves; order Anseriformes; family Anatidae; genus Nettapus; species Nettapus auritus. Next base: position 51,540,090 of record CM021765.1, on the reverse strand, counting down.
ATACCTAAGCTAGTTGGTATGTTATGCTACAAGATGGAGTAACATGGTGTTCCTTGGCAGCCCTGCACTGAGATGCACCTCAGCTTTCCCTCCCTGCTGATTACATCCTATGCCTATTACAATTTTCTATTTTGCAGTTATACAAACGTATCCTCTTTTTTAAAAAGTGGTAGCAAATAATATCTGCTTACAGTGCTAGTGCTGGTGAGCAGTTAGGAGTACGCAATTAGTTATGATTTACATTAAAAATAGAATAGCTCAAGCATTTCCAGTACAAGATAAACTACCTGCTTCATATGTGCAAAATAGTCCTAGAAGCTCAAAGAGATCGTATATGCTTTAAATTTGTCAAAAGGTACACCATGATTGCTTTTTTTTTTTTTTTTTTTTTAATGGAGGAACTAGTCCTCTAAACTCTGTATGGGACTATGCCTATGTCTAGAGAATGCTTCTGTAAACAAGCCTTAGTTATTTTTTGAGAGAACAGGGAGACTTGATTAATTGCAGAATGTGATGTTTTTCCCCTCTGTTTTTATTGTAGATCTTCCCAGATCTCCCCTGTTGCTTGCTTCTGTTCACATCAAAGGTCTACTTGTTACCATTCTTCAATGTAGTAGTAGTCCAATTAAGATCACAAAGATCTAGCATCTACCTCCAGCATCTACCAGATCATGCTGGAGGTCCAGGAGAGGCCTTTATCTCTGTCCTCCACAGCCTCAACTTAGCTGGTTGAAAATATTGTTGAAAATATGCTCCAAATTCTGGATATTTCTAAGGACTTCTGCTGAGTTTTATTTAAAAATTCAAGGTAAAGGTTATTTACACAATCCTTGTTCATGCCATTTTTAAAATTTTCTATCACAAAACAATGAATTCTTTTAATTTTTGATAAACTTTTCTTATTTTGAGACAATAATGCCTCATTTTTGTATTCTCCTAAACCAAAAATTCTAGATTAATATCTTCTTCCGTGCTCCTCCTTGAAACTTAATACAAAATGCAAAATGACATACGTTGAATCCCACTGTAATATAAACCATATATTTGAGTTTTTTTTTTTTTTTTTTTTTTTTTAGTTATTATTATTTTAACTATTATTGGTACTGTTCTGCTCCTTCCTTTGCACTCAGTGGGTTAATGGAATTCACCTGTGTCATATTTTGTTCCAAAATTCTAAGTTTTCATTGAAGAAAAATGTTGTTCTAGCACTTTTACTTGTAAAGCAAACCTTAAAAACAGCAAATTTTAAGGAACTGCATTGTCTTAGAATCTGCAACAATCTGAAATCTAAGTGTGAACAATCTTCATGCTAAACGAGAATTACTAATCTTCTGTGTTAATCTTTGCCTGAAGAACAAGCAACTAGGTATGATTACTGCCTGTTGATGTTTTTTGTATAACAAATCTATGACATATTATGGACTTGTCAGTACAGAAATACATAATTAGATGGAGGCTGAAAAGTTGTACTGTTCTTTCTGCAATGTATTTTACTAGAAAAGTAAGTAATAGAGGAATATAACTAGTATATTGTTATATCTCTATAAAGACCAGTCCTTCCTGGTCTCTAACTAGATTTAAACAAATCATTAAAAATTATCTGATATTTTTGTGATGTCACTAATAATAAATAAATAAATAAATAAAAACAAATACCACAACATTGACATTAGCACTTCCCTTATGTATTTAACTTCTTGTTTTACTCTACAGAATTTCTGATGGACGTGTGGAAGCAGAACGTGAAAGCTATGAAAATTATAAACTATTGTTAGTTTTTGCACCTTGTTTTATTTTTAATTAAAAAAACAACAACAAAAACAAACAAACAAACAGACAAACAAAGAACAAAAAAAAAAAAACAAGGAAGTTAACAGTATAGAAAAATTGTCTAAGGGAAAAAAAGAGATTTCTTAAATACTTTCCTTATGCTATGGTCTTCATAGAATTTTTGTTTGCACTTTTGTATCTTCTCAGATGAAATTGTATTTAAATGTGCACCAGTTCCAGAAATTCTGCTTCAAATTTAGTTATAAAGCTTCATTCCATGGTCACATTAATTAATTAATTATTTTATTTATTTAGAATAACATCATTCTGTTGAGTAACATACCAAATTATTGTTTGTGGCAAACACAGAATTTCTGTCTCAAAAAGGAGATCACCTAAATCCCATGGGATGAGAGGAATGCTGACTTTACAGCATGGTGGAATGCCTGGACACATTTTAGCCTCAGCATCACTCTTGCTGGGACACTTACCAACTTCTTTTTTTTTTTTTTTTTTTTTTTTTTTTTTTTTAAGGGACTACATTCTGAACAATTTTAAAGCAAAGATTTTGCTCACATTATATAATGTCTGAATTCAATGGAACTTGAAAGGTGTATGTGATCCCTAACTTTGACATTTTGGACACTGACTTTTTCACAGTGTCTTTGTTTTATGAAAATTATAACATGGTTCCTGCCATTGCCTTCAGTAAGGTTTCTACATGTAAATAAAACATTTTAAGGCATAGTAAACTGTAGATTTATGGTGCTTATTATCTGAGAAACTTCTGTATTTATTTATACTATATGCATTTTGATATGAAGAAAAATATTTTTTAATCTTACTTTGCGTATTTAGGAAAAAAAAAAAAAAACAGGCCACAGATGTATTTACTGTAATTTCTTAAATGGTGCATATTTTTACCTCACATACTACAAAATGTTGGGAAATCATAATAAGTTTCTGGCACAATCTTATCCTTGTGATAGAAAACATATTTTTATACAAACGGAAGATTCCTCTGATACATATTTTGTGTGTATGTGTGTTTCTTTTCTTTCAGTTTAAGTAGACTGTGCGGTTAGATGCAGCTTTTCAAAGTAAACAAATCATAACAATGTTAACTAGCACTTTGAGTTTCCTTTTTGAGTTCCGAGAATTGTGTGATAAATCCATGTCCAAAATGGAAAGACAGTCAGGCAGACTCAAAGGCTTGCATTCTTTTCCTAATTGAAAAGAGGTGCTCTGTCTTGCCTATGAGGAGACAGCGGACTACAATGATTTATAATATGTCAATACCTCTTTCAGGTATCTTCAATATGGTTTTCATTCTGACATGAAATGTAAAGACAGTACTTTGGAGACACAGTTCATGTCTTCAAATAATGGTGCAGCAAACTGCCAGCAGTTGTTCAGGGCTGGCTCAACTACTATTCTCAAGTATGACTATATATTAAGTATTCAGTCACAAGGACCTGTGTGACCAGTAGTATCTCCTATAAAATTTAGGAATGCAAAACTGACCTGTAATGAAATGTGATGAAATGGGGATTTCTCGGAACTTCATTTTGCTGCTGGATACATCAGTAAAATAAAGGAAATTAGATGTCCCTGAAATAAAAAAGAAAAACAACTTGATTATCATAACTACTATTCTGTGCATATTGAATGGACTCCTCACCAAAAGAAAGAAAAATAATTTTCTGATAGGCATTTTACCCGTGGCTATGACACATCAGATTTCTACTGTTAAACCTATCAGACATCCAACAGTCTTCTGCTGTTAATTTTAATAAATTATTTAAAGTAATATTGATATTGCATTATTATTTAAACATTTTGACTTTGAAAGGAAGGACTCTAATGAGTATTTAAACCACTACTTTTCCTTGCATTGCAAGAACTACTTCTGGGAAGTGAGTTTGTTTCCAGCCAAGGACACCTAAATGAAATTACGTGAATTCTCTCTGATTTTCTTTGTCTAATATTTAAAAACCAATACAAAACAAAATGAAAGCTGTAAGATAGAGCATTCATTGGAAAGGAAATAAACTAGAAAAAAATGGTTAATTGAAATGGGAGCTTCTGGATTATGGTAGTTGCCTCTTTCTTCCAGAAGGGGGGTTGCATTTAATTACACAAAAGTTTAGGTGAAGAGTACTTTTGTGTTAGAGGATCCAAAAATTAAAGGAATAACTACTTTTTATTTGGTCTAATCTACAGAAAAATAACAACCAGAGTAAATATCAGATGAGAATCCCCCACCCTCCTACCCCCCACCCTCCACCCCATAAAAATCCCTCTTGTTTTAATAATAATAAACATTGTTTTAATGAATTTATTTTGAGCATGTACTCACTTTTACAGAAAGACACTGGTTCCAGCACTTTTCAGTAGGTGTTCAGTCTGACATTTCTTTATAGTGTCTCCTAGGAGTAATAAAATTTCTTCCATGTCTGCAGGTTCCATTATATACCTTACTTTCCTTCCCCCATTTGGAATCATTATTTTGAGTGACTCACAAGGTCTAAATAACACTGAAAGTTAAGAGAGTCTGTATTAAAATGTAGTGACCCTCAACTTCTCTGCTTGGCTAAATGGCAGGAATAATAGTTGCTTACATGGAAAGCATTGTTACTGTTTTGTATCTCCTGCTAGCTCAGATTTGATTTCAGAAACCCTGAAATACTTAGGGCCAAACACTTCCTTGGCTCACATGCTATTCAGACACAGTGCTTAAGTGGAAGATTAAGGGCAGTCATTTTCAAATCAGAGGTAAATTCAGTGGAACTACAGTGGATGCTCAACAGCTTCTTGGATCTGTGGCAGGGAAAGGTGCCTGATCTGTAGGGGATTTCACTGGAGTAGGTGCTGGGTGGTAGCTGGCATGCTGTCCAAATGCTACATCCTCACAATAGGTGCTTCCTGCAAACAGCTTCAGTGAAGGATAGACACAGTTTGCCAATAGATGGGCTGGCATAGGTACATTTTGTTCAGTGGTACTGACACAGTTAGTTCCCTGCTTTTCCAAGTTTGGGAACCTATTTATGCCAGGCTGCCATGAAACAGATGTGAGAGTCAGTTTACTGTCTCCTTAATGCAGCTTGTGCATCAGAGAGTGTTAATTATTAAAAAAAAATATATATATTTTTACTAATGGATTAATGTTTTTCCTTTACTATGTTAAGAAGTCTTACTAAATTATGAATATCACAGAATCGCAGAATCACAGGATGGCTGAGGTTGGAAGGAACCTTTGGAGATCACTTAGTCCGACCCCATTGCTCAAGTGGGTTTTGGATGCCTCCAGAGAAGCAGACTCTAAAACCTCCCTAGGCAACCTGTTCCATTACTCTCACCATCACAGTAAAGTTTTCCTTCACATTCAGATGGAACTTCCTGTGTGTCTGTTTGTTGCTTCTCATCCTATTGCTGGGCACCACCAAAAAGAGTCCAACCCCATCATCTTGACACCCTTCCATGATATATTTATACACATTGATAAGATCCCCTCTCAGCCTTCTCTTCTCCAGGCCAAAGAGGGCCAGCTCTCTCATCCTTTCCTCATAAGAGAGATGCTCCAGTCCCCTAATGAACTTTATTTCCCCCATATATGGACTCTCACCAGGAGCTCCATGTTTCTCTTGGACTGGTGAGCCTAGAACTGGACACAATACTCTGGATGTAGCCTCACCAGGACTGAGTAGATGGGGAGGATCACCTCTCTCAACCTGCTGGCACTAATGCACCCAAGGATACCGTTGGCCTTCTTGGCCACAAGGGCACGTTGCTGGCTCATGGTTAGCCATGTATCCACCAGGAATCCCAAATCGTTCTTGGCAGAGCTGCTTTCCAGCAGGTCAGCCCCTAGCTTGTGCTGGTGCTTGGGATTATTTTTCCCGGTGAAGGACCCTGCACTTGCCTTTGTTGAACTTCATGAGGTTCCTCTTGGCCCAACTCGCCAGCCTGTCCAGGTACCTCTGAATGGCAGCACAGCTCTCTGGCATATCAGCCACTCCTCCCAGGTTTGTGTCATCAGCAAACTTGCTGAGAATGCAGTCTGTCCCTTCATCCAGGTCACTGATGATAAATTGAACAGGACTGACCCAGTATTGACCCCTAGATGACACTGCTAGTTACAGGCTTCCAAACAGAATCTGTACCAATGAGCACAGCCCTCTGAGCTTTGCCATCCACCCAGTTCTCAATTCACTTCATTGTCCACTCATCTAACCAACAATTCCTGAGGTTACTTATGAGGATGTTGAGGGAGACATTGTCAAAAGCCTTGCTGAAGTCAATGTAGACAACATCCAATGCTCTTCTCTCATCTACCCAGCCAGTTATTCCATCAGAGAAGGCTATCAGATTGGTTAAGATTGAGTTACCCTTGGTGAATCCATGCTGACTACTCTTGATCACCTTATTTTCCTCCACATGCTTGGAGATGACATACAGGATGAGCTGTTTTGTCACGTTTCCAGGGATGAAAGTGAAGCTGACTGGCCTGCAGTTTCCTCGGTTCTCCTCCTTGACCTTTCTGAAGACTAGAGTGACATTGGCTTTCTTCTGGTCCTCTGGCACCAACCCTGTTCTCCATGACTTTTCAAAGATGATGGAGAGTGGGCTAGCAAGAACAGCCGCAGCACTCATGCATGCATCCTATCTGGGCCCATGCATTTGTGGATGTCAAGTTTGCCTGAATGATCTCTAACCCAATCTGCCTCAACCAAGGGAAAATTTCCCTCTCTCAAACATTTGTCTCCTGTCTTCAGGGTCTGGGATTTCTGAGGGAAAGCCTTAGAAGTAAAGACAGTAACTTTGCTTTCCCTTTATCCTTTGTTACTACGGCACCCACCCTATTCATTAGTGGACCCACATTTTCCCTAGTCTTCTCCTTGCTGCTGATGTATTTGTAGAAGCCTTTCTTGTTTTCCTTGACATCCCTTACCATATTTAATTCCAAATGGGCCTTAGCCTTCCTCATTGCATACCTGAATACTCTAAGAACAGCTTGTAAATTCTAATAAAGGTGTTATTACTGTTACTTTCATTATGAGTTATCTCTAACATAAATATTTTTCAAAAATAATTACAAGTTTAACACTATGGGGACTCCTTAAATTAGAAGTATTGACTTTGTTTACAGTGAAAATGAACTACATAGCAAAATAACTTGATATTGTGGAAATTAGGTTTCTGAGACCAGAGAAAAGGATCATGTGCAAAGGATTTTTTCTCAGGTGGATCATGATTAGAGTTGTTCTGCAAGGTACAGTGTATAGTAATAACCAATCTCCAGAGCTTTATCTTATTTAAATTGGTCACCTACTAAAGGGCCTGGGCTGGATTTGTGTAGCATATTAGGTGAATAACACGGTATTGTTTTATGGCAAATGCATTTTTTAGCTGCTATGGAGCATATTGCATATAACTCTTTGGTGCTGACTTATGGGCCTTGACAACACACATCAGGCTGTTTAAATCATTAAAGTGTTATTTTTCTTCCCCTGAGGAATCATAAGTGGAAGCCCTGCTAACCTGTTGGCTCCCCTCTGCCCTTCTTTCCCTCTTTGTTGTACAAAACCTTAAGTATGTAGAAGGGATTCCTGGTGCTTGGCTCATTTCAGAGCAGTCTAGGGACTGATTTGCTTGGGCTGCAAAGAGCCCATAAATTCAGGACAATTGGACAGAAACAGAAGACCATGTTCTGGGGTAAAAAAAACTGGGTGAAAAAGTCTGATGATTTCAATATCCAAGGCTTCCAGGAGGAATATTTTCCTCCTTGGCCATAAAAAGTAAGAATGGGCATGACGCCTCAATGTTATGGCTGCTAAAACAAAAGGAAAAAGGGTAAGTCAAATTTGGCAATAGAGTGTGGATTGAATTGTGTGCTGTTGCAGCTGAGGCTTAGTTTTGGGATCCTGCCAGAAGCACTCATAAGTGTGATTGGGATGGGACAATTTTTTTGTAATGTTATTTGTAACTGTGAGTATAAGCCCTATCTTTGTATTAAGACTAGGAAGACTGAAGAAAACTGTGGATAACGGCAGCTTCAGAAGGCAGTGAGACCAAAAAGAAAAATCAAGAGTTACATAAAATGAAGTAAGGTTCAGCGCTTTCCTGGAAAATGGTAGAAACACCAGTAAGCATAAACATTTAAAAATAGTGGAGAAAGAAATCCTTGAGAAAATAGAAACATCACCAAATTCTGAAACCTGTTACTTATACTAGAGAAGCAACACAAAAATATTGAATATGAGTTTGAGTTTATAGCAAATTTTGTATAGGGAGATGACATTGAACATACTGGACAAATTATTTCTCTGCATTTTCAGCCTATTTTCACTATTGAAGCATTTAAGAACTTCAATCAAAGGCCCGTTGTGCTGGACATCACAGAACAAGACACTCAAAAGATAACTGCTCTCCAGACATGTGTCTTTAATCTGATCCATTTCAGATTATTTTTTTTTCACTCTCTCTGGAGTAAGTTAAAATAAAAAAAAGACCTAGACACCTCAAACAATTTTATATTTTTTAAAGTTGTCTTGTTCACATTTTAAATCAGAGATTCATGATGTTTTCTTGATTTAATGTTAAAAATAATATGGAAGTTGGATAATTTCAGCTGATGTCTTTGATTTCTCTTTACACTACTGAAAGCAGTAATCTAAATGCTATCTTACTTTTCCCTGTTCCCCCCCCCCCTTTTTTTTTATGTGCTGTTCTGTAACTTTTTCTAAATCTAACAGTTTCTGAAAGATTACTGAGCAATACAATTAAATGCCATTTTTGCCAAATTTCCCTAAAGAGAAGAAAAAAAATAAAATAAAATGCAATGAGTCCAGACCTCTGTGATTTTTCAGATATAAGAAGTCCGCATTTCCTCCTATAACAGGCCAGCTCTCTGTAAAAGGCAATCTCCTGCTCAAATAGGCATTCTCCTAGTGTTTGGAAGGTCTGATTTGCCTGATGAATGAAACTGTGAACTGAAGCTGTCATCTGGGATTGTACATCTGGTGGGTAGGTTAGCTATCCTTGAATGCTGTAGATTAGAAGAGACATGTTACACTTTCCTTGGTACTGTGTGAGGTATCAAGCTTGAGTTTCATAACTTCAGCATCCTGTTTTTGAAGAGACATGTCACTTTGTAATTTCATATGGATGATATTAAAGTATGTATGTGAATGTTTTTAAAATAAATTTAAAAGAAGTTTAGATGCAATGGAAAGAGCAATCCACTTTTTGCAATGGCACTTGGGGATTTCAAATTCAGTCCTAATTTAAATGTAGCTGAAAAGATGTTTTTAAAAGTTTCTGTCTTTCCTGAGCATTGGAACATTTTGGACACTTAGGAAGTAATAAAATTCTCAAGAACTCAAAATTAACAGAAGAATTATTTTTGATGGCAGATCAATTTAATCTGAATGACAAAAACTCATTATATATATATATATCTTATTTCATTAAAAATGTATACACAATTAAGATTAGATCTCCAGGGCTTTCGCTCAATTTTTGTATTGACATGCTGAATACTGTTTTCTCATTTTGAATATGCAGACCTGCACTGACTCACCATGTCTGCAGAAACAAATTCTGCAGTCATGCCTCGCTTGGGCCTGGGTCAGTGTCCTAACCTGCGCCTGGCACCTGCTTGTCCTTGTCCCCTCCCTCCTGACTTGGCTCCCTCATGTGACCTGGGCCCTCCTACTCAGCACAGATCTGCCTGAGCATCTGGGCTCTGGGCAACCCTGGTCACCCTTACAAGAGCTACTCCACTCTGCTTGCAAAGGTGTGGTTGGCAGACTGTGGGCACTGCCCTAAGGGCTGGTGCTCCTGGCTCACCTTCCCTTGCAGAGCAGCCTGCTCTTGCTGCTGAGAGTGCAGGTCTTAAAAGCTACCAGGCATTCCTATGGAAAGTTTATAATGAGTGTTTTATTTATTTATTTATTATTATTTGTAACATTCTGAGGGCATATCAAGATTCTCTTTCAGGTCTAGTTTTGTGTGAATACTGTAGTAGACAGATAGTGTTACATGGTTTGGGGAAAAGCTAGTGAAAATTTTAACATCCTAGGTTACTCAGATGAGGTAGTAAGACTCTTGCTGGTGCTGTAAAGAATGTGTTCCTGGACTTCTCTGATCACTGCAAGCTGGTGCTTACAAGAGCTCCCATACAATTTCTGTAGGAAATCACAGACATTTAATAGATTTTCCACGAGTCTGTTGCACTTAAATTGCAAAGCTTAAGACAAGCTGTAGCCCTGTGGTCCTGCAGAGCTAGTACAAAGCCTGTAGCCTGTTGTTGTCAATGATAATAATGTATTTACTAGGTTACAGGAATATAGCCTTAAATCTAAGCAAAGAGTTTGTATTAATATCATAATATCCAAGGAGAAAACAGATGTATTTACAGAGAAACCACTTTCATTCAGGTTTGCTCTTATATCCAGCCTACATTTCTCAAGAGAAGTCAGTGCCACACAGCTGAATAATTTCTTTTTGACTATCCATATACTCTTAGCAGGTTGTAGAGGTACAGACTATTTGCTAAACATTCAGAAAAGCTGAGGAAAGATGGAAAAATGATGTGAGTGTTGGTCTCAGGCCAGCTAATTCTTCCATTATTCAGAAAGGTATGACTCCAGTACATGAGAAAGAGCCAAGAGGTGTTAGCTTTTTTTTTTTTTTTTTTTTTTTTTTTTTTTTTTTTTTTTTTTTTTTCAGAGGTAGAGATGATGATTGGGCCTGTTAAACGCTTATACTATATCAAAGGCAGAAACAAAACCCTTCTGTTAATTTACCTCTGACTGTCATTTTCATGTTCTTCATTTCATAGCACAACTAGACTTGGGCCAAGAAGGGGCCAAGAAAAAAAAAAAAATCACCAAAAATCCTACAGGATAAGTCCTTACAGGATGGCACTTTTCACTTTTGAACTTATTTTCTGTACCATTATTTTGTTTTGAAAAATAAATGGAAAAAGCTGGAAGCCCATTTCAATGAATTTCATAAACATTTCAGCAAATAATTCCAAATTAGCAGTACTGGAACTTTTCTGAGACTTTTTTAAAAGTGAAAAGACTTAACACAATTAAAACAAACAACCCCACAGTCATCTAATATTTTTACAGACTAGCACCAAAAAAAATGTCTATTTTTTCTTTATTTTCCAGTTCAGTCCAATTTCACGAGAATAAAAGCTGTGGCCATTGGGAGCTGAAGGAGCTGTGGAAGTGGGAGCATTTCTACAAGTCACAGACTATCATGTAGACAACTTTGAAGCTGTCATTGCATTATCTGAGCTCCCAGTATGTTGATATGTCAGGAATTTGGCCAGCTAATCACTGAAACTGCTGGTAACAATCCACCTTGGAACTATTCCAAATAATTTTTCATTTGCTATTCAAAACACTTTTTAGTGACTTCTTGAATCCTATTGCCATCTTTCCAGAGTAAGCATGTCAGTTTTTCTAGCAATTATGCCTACAAGATCATAAAATTAGAGAAGAGGTACAGTCATTTCAGATAAATAGTAACACAGAACTACAGTAACTCAGTTTCCTCTCTTACTATGCCAGTGGTGACCAGTTGTGGTGGAATAACCCATCTGCAGCACCAGAATCCTCACAAATAGTTATCAGATATTTAAAGTAACTCAGTGAAGAAATATATCATGGAAGAGGAAAGAATGGGGGAAGTGAAAAAGCCTAGCAGCTGTGAAAAAGCCTAGCAGCTGTGATTAAAGTATAATCTTGATGTCGGCAGGCAGGATATATACTGCATCCAGAATTTCAAACCTGTCTGGCAGACCTGATTGTGAAACTGTCACAAGATCTGCAGAATGGTGAGGTGTTTGTTACGTGGAAATCCTGGTGTCAGCAGGAAAAGCTCCGTGCTTTTGCTCTCTTTCAGGCATCTCACTGACTGAAGGCAGAGAGTGTAGAATAAGAACAGGATCTGAAAACCTAGCTCATGACAGTGGTGTGATTTAACCCTAGCAGGCAGCTATGTACCACACAGCCTCTCACTCACTCTTCCTATATGGGATGGGGAAGAGAACAGAAAAAGTAAAAGTGTGAGAACTCATGGGCTGAGATAAAGATATTCACTAGGTAAACCAAAAACTGTGCGTGCAAGCAAAGCAAAACAAGGAATTCATTCACTACTTCCCATTGGCAGACCTGTGTTCAGCCACTTCCAGGAAAGCAAGGCTCATCATGCAGAACAATTTCCTAGGAAGACAAACACTGTCACTCTAAACATCCCCCCTTTTCCTACTTTACCCCAGCGTTTATTGCTCAGCCTGAAGTAACAACCAAAAACTTTTGTGTGTTGTCATCACTATTTTCATCAAAAATCCAAAACAAAGCATTAAGTGAGCCTCTTTGAAGAAAATTAACTCTATCCTAGCCAAAATCATGAGAGAGATATATATGTATGTGAAGCATCGATTATCATTTAGTAGTAATTTTGAAGATGATACAGTTATTCAGTCTTGCAGAGTCTTTTAGTATAGATGATATGCAAGAGAGGGGATGGATGCGATCCCACTTACTAGCTAAAGATCAGTCAGTAAGGCAGAGCAGTACTTGCACAGAGCCAAGAAATTTCTGCTTCTAAAACTGCCCTGCCAACAAGGAGGTTGGGGGTGCACAAGGAGCTGGAACAGGACTCAGCCAGGACAGCTGACCCAAACTGACCAAAGAGATATTACATACCATATGGTAAGTAAATTAAAGCAGACTGAAGATGAAAAAGGAAAGGTAACAAAGAGTGAGAAATAGGAGAAGGAAAATAAAAAGTATATTTCTCTTTTTAACGTTTGCTGTCTTTGATCATTCTTGTTGATAAGTTTTTTTCTTAAGTCTTCTCTCTATTTCTTTGGATTTTTATTCTTTCATTATATGTACACAGAATGGATGTTGGATAGAATAATTGAATCAAAATACATGAAAACCAATTATCACCTATCCTGGAGCTATTTAAAAGTTCCTTTTAACTCAAGTAATTTCTCCTTGTTTTTGTTTACTAAATGTTGGCAGAAGAGAAATAACTTTGAGACAAATTGAACTTTTCAAGAAGAAAAGATCAAAGGAGACATAGAAGCCCTCCAGATATATATTGCTTAGCTTTCAGTGCTAAACCACAACTCTTCGAATTAATATCCTCCATAGTAAACAAAGCAGAGTCTTAGTTTAGGGACATCTTAGAAATTGTCCACCACTTTGTGTTGTCACTAACAATTTCTGGAGATGCCAAACTGGGAAACATAGAAAGTAGAAGTAGAAGGATGAACCACACTGTAATCATTCCCCACTGAGTACTACCTCCCTCCTTTCCTTCCTCTATTCTTTCCTTCTGTCCTTCATTCTTCCCCCATTCCTTCTGAGTAAAATAGCTGTGTGTTTCCGATATCAGAAATGATTAATGACCTTTTTAAAAATGCAAGCCATAGTGCTACTCTGCATCAGTGTTTCTGCTGTTAGTTTAAAAAACCACTTATTCTCTCATTGTAATTGGATGCAAAGTCTTCTATTGGCAGCCTCTGATTTCTCTTCTTAAAATGTTTAGGTCTTAAATATACTAGGCCAAATTCAATATGTATCAGATTTAATATAGTTTGAGTCTGGCATCCCAAAATCAGAGGAAAATCTATTCAGGGGTGCAAGGTATTGAAACATCAGCTGAGAGGGGTATAGTTTTCAACTACTAAGCTTCAAATGGTCACACATCTCTAAAAATCCTGTGGTGATCAAGAGCATGTAGGTATTTGCTGTTTCAGAGAGAAGCATTTCCTCTGAGGACTTTTCTCCCCTGCCCTCTCTTAGGCAATAGATGAGCTGGCACAGGACATTTTCTCATTCTGTAGCATCAATCTGTTGTGCAAACATTTAAGCATAGTTCAACCTCATAAACCACTGGGACCCGATCTTCTTTTGAGACCTTGCCCCAAACACTCTTGACAACACTGTGGCTTGGAGATGAACCCACTAATACAGCAGGATTCCACTCCATCTCTTCCTCATACTGGGGTTTGGAAGAGGCAAGTGGGGCTTTTACTCTAGGCCCTCCTAGCAAACAAATAGATGATCTTTGTAGAGGTTGTCCAGGTTGCTCAGGTGGTCACCTATATTATGTGGAAAAAGTAACAGAGTGAATGGAAACTTCCCAACTGGACCACCTTGTCTTATGTATGGATTTCAAGTTACATGTCATAACCTTTTAAAAATATCATCTGACTATTCCAAGAAAAGGCATGCTAGATGTATAAAAATATATAAGGATACTGAACTTGGCATGACATTTTGCTGAAATACTTTAGCTGAAAATAGACTGCAATATACAGATGTGATATATATGCTTTTTCAGCTAAAGAAGGAAGATGCTGGCTATGCTTGCAGCTTTGCTTTGTGGGATATGTAAGGAAATCCATGATTTCAATCTCAGTTGCACGAATAAATGGAAAGTTTTAAGTAAGACAAATAAAATGAAACTATTTAATTCCCTTCTGGATACCGCATTAAAGTACAGCAGCTTCAAATAATTGGGTTATGAAAAAACACTGGCTGTCTTTCATGAAGTTTGAAGACTGTGGGGTTATGAATCGGCAGACAGTGGAGGTTCCTTTTGTGGAAAGATCTTTCAGCTAAAATAGATATGAGCAGATCTATTAATTTGTTATGAATAATTGCTTTCAGAAGATGGGCAAATGTAACTTAGTAGTTGTGGTGGAAATGGAGCCAAGTGGTGCTTTATAGATTTCAACAATCCATAAAGCTGAACAGTCTGGCTCAGCAAGGTGAAATCTGTAACTGACCTGTTGAGTAGTGAGAGAAAAAACAGAAGGAAACAAAGGGAAAAAAAAGCGTAGTTTGGACTTCTAGGTGATTTTGTATTGGATATATTACTAGGATAAGAACGATGTGGTCCTATTCACATATTATTTGGTTATCTGATAGTTCTTCTTACCAAAAAAGATACAATGTAACTACAAATAAAAACAAACAAACAAACAAAAACAAAGCAAAGCAAAACAAAACAAAACAAGCTACCACTCTTATTTTTATTCATCATTGTGCCAGAACTACTGTGTAATAGTGGTAAGATTTGTTCCATCTTTGACCTTTAAAATGCTGGCTGCTTCCCAAATGCCTTAAAGGTGACTGAAGAAATTAAGCATAGTTTCTGAAAAAACAGGAATTCAATACCTCATCTGGCACAGGACTGAGTTCCTGAACACCTCACTTTAGTCAAAAGGAGCCAAGGGTACAAACACCTTACAGCACTTAATGGCTTATGGACCATTGTCAGAGCTATTTAATTGTGGAGAGCTTGAATGTTCTGCTATTATTCTTTCAAGTTTCAAGTTTGTTATCCAGTAGGAGCCACTGTCTTAAGTGAGGTCCTCTACATGACTGCACAGTGCACAGGAAATATTAGGTATGCAGGAGAGACATTCAAAAGAATTAGATGTTCAGGACAGTAAATAAATTAGATACAAACAGAATGAAGAAGAAAAAGGATAAAGTTTACTTGTTCTGACTAACACTACAGAGGGAAACAGTATGCAGAAAAGTAAGCCACATTATAATAGTCAATAAAGTAGATTTCTTATTTTACTAGTAGGTAACTTTGGTTCAAAACCATAATCTTTCCCACTCACACCTATTTCTTACGTTGGAAATGTAAAACATCAGGGATAACACTCAGTATGAAAGTCTCTCAACTTCCTAATTTTGCATTTATTTATTTATTTTTATATATTTTTTTAAGAGCTGCACAAGCAACTAAATCTTGTTTAAGCCAAAAGGATTGAATCTGTAGCTCAGAGTTCTATAGTGTAATCTAAGACTCAAATCACTCTTGCAGTGCACTTTAAATTATTTCTGCAGGTTGGACAGTTTCAGTAGAGAGACCTACCTGAGAACAGCCAACAACAAGATGCACTGAAGAACATCTGCAAACAGGTATCACCTCCAAGCCAAGGATGTTTGAAGATATCAGCCTGCAGTCTGTAGCCTGCAGTCTGCAGTCAGCAAATATTTCCACCTAGGTGTCCCTCATTTCACTTAGATGCACTAACTAAAATATTATTGGAGGCATATAAACATCTCTACTGATTTGGACAACAATTCACTTTTTAAAATTATTGTTTCTCATTTCATTTTGCTGTGTTCTTCCAGAAACATTGCCTGTTGACACCCTGAATCTCCATAGAAACAGCCATTATGCATTCCAGGAACGATCCTGTGTCACATCCTTGGTGAGTGACACAACCTATTAGCTCTTGGATCTGTTGTTATTAGCAGACAATTGTTCAATTTTTGGCATGAATATACTGGCAGCAGACTTATAGGATCAAATCTCATGATATAAGCAATGAGAAAGGAGGTGCTGAGTTTGACTCTCCTTCTTTAGGGACTCCAGATTGTAGTGGAGTTGAAGGTGACTTATGCAGCTTTACATCTGTTGCTATAAACCATTTTCAATATAAAGAATGGTGAGATCTTATTTTTTTATTCTTTTAAATATAAAATACGTTGAGAATACATTTGCTGTAACAGTTAAAGTATTGAGTATTTAAAGTACTGAGTATTTAAACTATGTTACAAACTCTTTTAATATGGAAAACCTGTAAAGAACATGGGGTGTATAACCTTGCTAGTCCTGCCAACGACTCACTGATGTTAGCAAGAAAGCAATGAAAGTCTAACTGCACTGCAGATACTCGAGTCTAAGCCACACATTGAGTTGTTGGTAATTATTTCTTTCCAAATTCCACTGTCTTCAGTAGAAGCCAGCCTAAATGAAGGCTGAATTAAAACTGAAGAATAAATTCAAAATTTGGCTTATTTGGCTTGTGGTGATGTTTTACTTTCAATTATTCCAGAATTCTGTATGCTCAGATTTCTACTGATTAATGAACATATGTAGACAATCATGTATTAGAACCGTCTCTTCCAGGCTGATGTATTTATCATTAAACAGCAGTAAAGACATAGCAACAGTATAGCAATTTATTTATATAAAACCAATATAAGAATCAGTGGTTTACTGTGTTTATAATGAGTTATCAATATAGCTTGTGTTCTGCTGAGCTGTGAGAGAAAATTTAATTCTGACCAAATGCTATAAAATAAAGAAAGTTATGATTATTTAAGCTTGAATTCTATTGATTTTGGACAGATGTTTTAGGCAGTATACAAACTATTTTTTAGGCTGTGCTAATGAAGGCTGGGATGTGATAGCTTACGATCCACATTGAAAAAAATATTCTCTGAGCGCTCACCCACATAATTTTTTGGGGGAATTAGTATAAAATATTTTCCATTAAGATTTTGTAAATGGTACCCTTGATTTAAATAGGTTTAGAGACCTGTTCTATTTACTGTTTGTTATTCTTGTTGTTGTTTTGTTTTGTTTTCAGACATATATCGGGATAATATGATGTAAAGAATAAACTTATTAAGAAAATTATTAAGCACCTGAAATTTCTGTGTAATAAAATATGTCTCTTCCTTTCTGCACACTAATAATCTTTCACTTTACCATAGATGGATACCCTGATTCGGAATATAATACAAATGCCATTTATTACACTCTAGGAAAAATATTTAATCAAAACCCCTGATCCTGCAAACTACCTTAAAAAAGTATAGCCTGAAAGCATAATACCTAAATGGCCTCTTTAAAAATTTAGTGAAATGGAGAAATGATGCAATGACAAAACTAAATGGGTTATTTTGTAGATTAATTAAATGTATATGTTTGTGTGTGTCTGTGAATAGATACAATGCACATGTCAAAACCTCTGAAGTATCTGTTAATATTCTCAGAAATTTCAAATAAAGTGATTGTTTTTATTATTATTGTGTAATGTGGGGATAGCTCAAAATGAAGGAATTTTGCTTGAGTAATAGCTTCTGACTTCCCATTGCAGACAAACTCTTTCTGTTCTGTGGTGTCTTAGGAAGAATCTGTAGTCTTGAATTCATTAATGATAAAATGGTCAATTTTATCCTAAAATCACCTTTACTTGCTGAAATACAGGAAGATATTATATTTCTCCACCTTCTTTATAGGTGTGTGGAATAATGGTCCTGCAATTAAAAAAGAAAAAAAAATGACCAATTGTCTCTTTTCAGAGGCTGTTTTATGACATTGATGGCTTAAACTAGGTGACTGTGAAAGAAGTATTAAAGGGAACTTGAATAGAAAAAATCAGTATGTTCAACATCAATTGACATAAAAAAACAGCATATTCCTTGCATTAATTTTGAACTTAAGATTCATAGGTCAGAAGACCTGTTTTTTACTTGGAAATTGTCCATACTGTTTACTTGTTATTGTCTTCAAAATTCATATGACCAACAGTGTAAATACTTATGTCTCACACCTGTAAGCCATCAGGCCCCACTAATTATCTGTTAGGTACAAGAAAATATTGACCTGTGTTTTCTCTCTCTGTCTCTCTTTCAGTGAAATTTGCTACCCCAAACAGTACAATCTTCACAATATAATAAACATTTTGTATTGGGGGGAAGAGGGGAGGGAGTGAAAAAAACATGGTCCTTTTTCTGTGGTCTTGATGAACTCAAACTAGGAAATAGATGTAATATATGTGATTTAAAACATTTGAAAATACTGAAATTCTACCTAATCCCAGAAAATAAAACCTACTTCATGAAAAATACCACAATACCACATCAAATGAGAGGAGCAAATGTGATTGTGTCTAATAAACAAGTGATTGCATTATTAACCCTGGGTTTAAAATGACATGCAGGGCAACTCATTACTATCAAGAGATGTGCAGAGCAAGCAAGGGAAGTGTTACTATCCTAGAGATCACTGAGAACAGCAACAAATAGGATTATTGTTCAGAGCAGGATGAATATAAAACCAGATTAATGTAGCTTCAATGAGAATTGATTTCTAGAAAATTGATTTAATAACATTTTAAAGGACACCCACTCTGTCCTTTCTGTGTCTGTCCTGTGTTCTTATTGTGGTGTATGAAGCTGTCTTTATTTTCCTCCCTGAATGTAACATAGTCAGGGTCCTGAAGATATTAAGACCCTGAAAGAACTGTAGCCCAGTCTTCCCTGACTGGACATTTTTGAGGACATTTGTGATTGCTCTTGAGTTTCACTGAGTCAAGGACAGGAGCCACATCCTTGGAGGCAACTTGCCTGAGAGCTGACAGCATATGACCCAGCTGCTGGTCTCTGGGACTGGCATTACAAACCCCTGGAGTTTACAAACCCCTTGACTATGATTTTTGGCTCATTTTTGGCTAACTTTTCAGAATCAAATATTAAATATTAAACATAAAGCATGTGATGGTGTTTCATAGAATTTCACTTTTGAATAATATTGTACATAGATAAACACATCCAGTGACAAACCTTTTTTCTCACTACAAAGTAATCAGGTCCATGTCCTTCAAATCTCTGGACTGTCAACTATAGTTCAGGTCTTGTTTCTTCATGCTGTGGAGCCCTCATCCACATTCAGTGTCAGCATTCACCTTTATATGGTGACTCATTGTCTTGGCTGCCCCGGCTCCCTCTGGGAGATAGTCTTCCTCTGTGGCTTTAGAACTATTTCCTTGATTTGTTCATTCATCAAAGTCACAAATATTTTGTTCTACATTTACGAATTCCCTATCTTCCAGCCATATACTCCATATTCTTTAAAGGAATCATTGTCCAAGGTATTTCTATCATATAAATGGCTATTGACATGCCTTTTTCTTGGCCTGGAAAGAATGTGACCTATTCAACATCTATTGCAAACAGAGCATTCAGTTCAGATAAATATCTCACTTGTTATGTGTATTTGACTAAGAAAGAATGACTGGCAGCCTGAGAAATATAATAGTACTCTGTAGGTAAGTAACGCAATTTCCTCAAAGCTCATTTTTATGTGCTTTTTTTGGTAGGATGTGCTCTGAAATATCATCACCATCAGAATGTGGGCATGGTCTGGAAGCCTACAAATGTAAGAAGATATGTTCCCTCTTCTCTCTTTGGACAGGGACCACACAATGGTTGATACCACAAATGCTGCATGATGGACTATACCATGTATTAAAGTTAATGGATTTTATAAGTATGACAATGTTACATTTATTTGAGCACTTTCAAGGAACAAGTTAATTCTTAACTCATTTGTCAGCTATCTAATTTCTGGCAATCTCCTGAGCAAGCTACTTTAGTGGATTTAATACATTTGTAAAACAAATCAATCGGGCATAGAAATTTGGCTAAATTTATAATGACAAGCAGCCAATGAAGATGGCCTACACACTGATTCTGTGGTAATGCCTGCTAAAACTATAGAGCTTGTTAATGTTTGACAAGTTACTTTATGTAGTTATGGTTTAGGGTTTAATGATGATTAATCCCACAGTAAAAGAGTAGTCTCAGTTTTTGACCGTTATTGCAGAATATGTGAAAAATAAAATGTGTCAAGTAAAATGCTCACATCCTAAAATACACTTTATTTTACCAATAAGGAAAAACATTACAATTACACTATAGTCAGAGGAACAGTATTTGCAGCATTTACAATCAGCCAGCACCTTTGTTTTTATTTTGGACTAGTATTTGTAGATCAATTTGAAATGTCCTAAAAACTGAAAGGCAACTGTTTTAAGAAGATGATTTTCATGATAGGTGACAGAGTGTCTGGTTTGGGTTGTAATGTTAGAGAAGGTTATACTTATATATACATATATACATATATATATATACAGCTTATACTTTCCAAGGTTGGGCTCAGATCTGTTGCATGCCAAGAGACCACGTTTAAATAATGTTAAAGGCAGGTGACACCTAAGCCGGGGAGTGCTTCCTTGTGAACAAGCATAAATGAGTATCTACAGGTCTAGTAAAGGAGTTGGAAATATAGGATATTTCATTGTGCACTCGATCTAACATCCCCCTACAGAATCTGTGGCACTCATTCAGAAAGAAAAATGAAGACTTTGGATTCTTTACTTTATGTGTGTTGCAATAAAAATAAAAATAAAACCCTATGTTTTGAAAAAGACAGTAGGACTCCCTTTCATAGAAAGAGAAATCCATTTTCAGATAATGTAGACTGGTTCTTTGTTTATGTCTCAGATTTGACTGCAGTTATGGATCCTGAAAATAGAAAGAAAAAATTTATGTGAACAAATGCAGCCTGGAGCAGAATCCAATCAAGGGACAACCAGACATTGATGATAGGGTATTTCCTTATGATTCTAACTGCTGTGTCTAAATTATAAGTGTTAAATTCATTAACAATTCTCCAAACCCATTGTAAATTTATCTACCATTTGCAGTTGCTGAAACAATTGATTTGACACAAGTGATTCTTACCGAAAAATTATTGATTTACAAAACATTGTCATCTATCATCTTCATGCAATGGGATAGCGTGACCTCATATATTTTCAGCTGGGGAAATGATGAGTATTTCTTAGTAGTCAGGTAAATCACCTTCTGGGTTGTTTAAGCATCTGTCCTCTAAAAACAAATAGCAGCTGTTTCACTGAGATTATAGGGCAGAAAAATCTTTGTGTGCATTATGGCTGATGTCTTCATTTCTGCTCCCAGTGGATGTATAACTACAACATCTTATCTGACATAAATTCAATTATGGGCAGGTCTGCCACAGAAGAATAACTCCTGAGAGTACACTAATTGACTGAATAGGAATTGGAGCATATAATTGGACTTCATTCCCTGCCCAAGGTACATTAAATGAATGCCATATAGGACAATGGGGACTTTTAGAATTAAAGAGGTTGATTACCTATGGATACCCCATAAAGTATTCAATTTTTTTAAAATTATTATTATTAATTTTATTATTTTTTGTTATGGACTGAATATAAGTATTATATACATACAAGGAAAAACTGATATTGACAGGACTATTAAAACCAAACACGTCTGTTTGGCAGGTTGGCTTTTTATACCAACATGACCAAGCCTGTGAATGAGATTGAATTTCTCATCTTGACTGCAAAAATCTAGGTCTGCTGTATACACAAAATGTCAGTTCTCATTACTCTGAAGTTCCTTCAAAATTTGTATTTTATGTACCTCTACTCTCAGAAAATAGGCTATCTGGGAATTATTAAAGGCAGCAAAATGTGTAGCCTTCAACTAACAAAACAACCACTATACAAATTACTTGGACATCTACTTTTCCCCTTAAAAACAATAAAAAAGAATTAGTTCTATATACCTTTTATCTATAAAGTACATAGAATTGAGACATCACTACAAATCAAAATATATTTATTGTTGATTCTTGTACTGAAGTTAAATAGGATGGAAATATTCATGCTTTAATATTTGATCCAATTTTAAAATATATAAAAAAATATTAAAAAAAATATTTTCCAACAGTGCAATTGCATGTTGATATTGCTTACTAGTTTTTAAAATACAGTCATATCCTTACTTAAACAATTATTATTTTTTTAAAATCTAAAATTCACAAAAAGATTGGAATTTATAAAGATATGATTTGCAATTTTCTTGTGACCAAGAAAATTCAGTGAAAAGCACTTATTACAAACACATCCACCTTCAATGAAAAATGAATGGAAAGCCTGTTAGTATGTTACTTCAGTTCCCATAAGCTACTCTGGTGTAATAGGGGTTGTCACACTGAAGAGTCATGAAGAGTACCTTGGGGGAAATACGGAGAACAGGATTAAGCCATTACAGCAGTGGGAGCTTGCAGCCCTGCTCTTTATTTAAAAACAGTTTTCTTTTTCCTGCCACCCTCTCCAATAACTTTAAAAACAGGAGCTATCTAGCAGATCTCTCTGAGTTTTTTGTTTGTTTGCTTGTTTTTCCTCTTTGGCAGAGGCAACAGCAATATATTTCAGAGGAACTACCCTCCTCATTTTGTTTGTTCACTCTTCATTTTGACAGTCTTCCCCATACATGTACTTTTATTTATTTTTACATTTTATCTAGAGTTTTCTGGCAACCTGATCCATGTTTTATCCTCTCTCTCCCTCTGATAGTCAGAGACTGGTGTGCATATGAGTTTCTTTCATGTCTTGAGAATTCAACCAGTTCACTTAGACCACTGTAGAACATAAAACATTTTACTCTTAATAAATAAATAAATAAATAAAGCTATTGTTATTATGTAAAAATGTGTCATTTTTCCTAAGACTTAAGAATGTCAGGAAAATAAAAGCATATGTATACAAATTTATTGAAATAGAGCTGTATGCAGAAGTGATACAGAAGTTAAAACCAAGGAGTAATGCAGACTGGAAGTTTTATAGTTGACTTTGTTATCTTTACCTAGAAGAAGGGATACTAAGAATAATGGAAACAATCCAGACAATTCATTAGCTTTTCAATATAATCTCCCTTCTTTGAATCAGCATGAAGCAGCGGGTGTCTCATTTGTATTTCCCACAAAAAATGGTTCTTAGATTACTTGGTTCTGCTGACTCAGGAGCATACTGTCTTCATAAACATATGGACCCAGGCAGATTTGCAATTAACATAGCTAAAATGACTTTGAGCTGAACTAGCCCACACAGAGGCTGTACTTCTGCATGGTTTGTCTATAAACTCACCAGTGCACCCACAACTAACAGAGAATTACCTTTGATTCGTGTCTACTTCTTCTCTCTCTCCCGTAGACCTCCTGTACTTAAAGTTAACTCACATCATAAACAGCTGTGAGAAAATATAATTTATGGAAGGAGATGCTTTAGCTCACCCAACTCCTTTCAACTACTTTGTATGAGAATTATATTGTGTTACATTGCCTTTCACTTTAGGGAGAGCAGCATATGAAATACTGAGGGAATTCAAGTGAATATTATGGGATCTATCTTACAGCACCTTACATATCACTTCTGAATTTGGCTCACAGTCCCACTGACTGAGAAAAGGGAAAAAGACACCCACAACAGCCAACAAATGAAACAACAGTTTAACATCGGGTGAAAATATTAAGGCAGACAGTGTTGTAATGTGAATAACTAAATCAGTAACTTGATAGGAAACAGGAAAATAGATTTAAGTGAGAGAGCAGATATGTAAATCTGTAGCTAAAGTTAGTCTTACATTTCAAACCGCAGGGTGAGGGCATATTAATTTGTTACTACAAAAAAACACTTATTTGGGAAAATTATATTTACAGCACTTGGTTTCCTTTCTCAAAACATGGAGCACACTGAAGTGTTGCTGGCTAAGCTTCCCCAAAGCAGGCTGACACTCTGAGTGAGGCTGCACTCGTCCAGCCTGGAGACCAGCAAACAGGATATTCATCTTCTTGTATGAGGGTTAGCTTGAGAGGGGCCACACTATTCAGACAGTTGTCAGATGGCTGGTTTGGATGACTGCTTGGCACCCTCAGAAATAACCTGATGTGAATACCTAGAGTTATTCAATAAGTTACAACTTGAAGAATTAAGCACAGAAGTGTCTGTATGCTGGAAAAATATGCCATGCCACACAATAACATTTAGTGATCTCCAGAAAGTCATATAAATCTAATGCAATAAACATCAATAAATAGTTCAGCTCTATATACCAGTAAGCAGAAATGCAATTTGTAATGATAAAACAGTTTAACTAATAAAATGTTTTTATTATTGAAAGGAAATTTATTCCATAAGATATGTTTATACAAAGTTTTGCCTAAAGTGGCATTTGAAGATTAAACAGATAATCTACCTTGGCTGATGTGATTAAAAGTGTCTCTTTCTGAAACTCATATTCAAGTATCTCTTTCTGAAACCCAAGTTCACCATTCAACTCAAAACATAGTTTCATATAAACAGTACAAAGAATAGTTGGAATGTCTGCATCTTACATAATAATACATATGCCAAGTATTCCATACCTATTTGGAGTGCAAACACTTTTATTTAAGACAATTTTGAAGTCCAAAAGGGCTTCAAAGGCCTTCCAAAAGGGCTTCAAAGGCCTTCCAAAAGGCCCAGGCTGAGTTGTATGGCTATCAGGTTAATAGCCAAGTTTTATTTGCCAAGCTTTTTTAGCTTATTTATTTATTTAGCAAGTTAATTACTGTAGTATGAATTTCCTGATGTGAAAAATACACATGACAAGCAGCAGAAAACAGTTCAAGCTGTTCAACCTGGATGATCTTTCTGGAGACTGAAAGGCAGGGAAATTGAACTATTCTCTTATTTTAGATGCTATTTTTTCAGTTTGTATGGCGATATAAGAATTAATCATATTGCTTCTACTGCCTGCATGGTAATTTTGCTGAGTCAAATACCTTCTACTTATTGCTACAGCTGGGTCTGTGGTCATCACTAGAGCAGCTGAACTTTGTTCTCTGCAGATAAGACATGAAAGAAGACAGAAGGTTTCAGATTATTTTTTTTTAGTTAATAGCAGGTGAGCTGGGAGTTACAATACAGCTATTATACTCCTGGCCAGAGCAACAACAACAAAAAAGACTGCAGTATTTTGAGTGTGCTGATCTGAACAAGTTGATTTGTCATGCAAATGAGAAAAAATTGGGACATTTATTTTGAAATGTTTAAGAATAACTTCAGTAAAGGCAGTGATTTATTCATAAATATTAATACAGAATATTAATACAAATAACTTCTGACTTAACCCAGAAGGCACAAGTTCTTGTTTATTTTAGACATCCCATGGTAGAGGACCTGCTGTTAGTGTTCATTTTTGACTTGGATTGCCATTGCACAATTATGCTTTTTGGATTTTAATAGTGCTCAGCATGGTCCCAAGGGATCAATGGTAAAACTATCACTGGTTTCAAGAGAGGAGATCAAGACTGACTAAACATTCACTTGAATGCTCAGACTAACTTCCTTTGAATTCAGTTCTCAGAGTCAAGAACTGTATGCATATTGTCTTCATATTTCATATATAAATCAAATTAGGAAGATACACAAGGTAATGAAAAATAATGGGGATAGTCCAGTCAATTGCTTCTATTTACTTCCATCCATGATAAAAACAGGGCATTCAATGGTAAAACAGCTAATTTTAAAGTGTAGAGAAAAGCAAATGTTTACATACAGAATTACTGTGTGGAACTGATTAAAACAAGTTAGGAATTGGGTAGAGAACCTTGTAAATTTAAAAAGCATATTCCACCATCACATAAATGAGAAAAGCATTCTCCTAGTACTTCTAGGATAAAAATTTAAGGGCTATCAATCATGTTTCAGAACATAACTTGTTCAATAATTAAGGTCAGGAAGAACTGTTTCCTTTGGTTTCCTCTGGAGGTGTAACATTTCTAATAGGGACCATACTGAATGATTCAAAAGCAATTTTGAAACTGTACAGTGAGGCAGCTTTTTACAATAACTGGGAAAACAGGCTGAAAAACATGGATTAGTGGTCTGTAATGGTTCTGTGTGTTTTATTTTCTTTTCTTTGAAGCATGGAGAGGATGACAGAAAATTAGAATAGTTTACAAGTGGATAAAACAACCATCAGCAAATGGAGCTGGAATATTCTGTAATATGAATGGAAGTGTAAATACATGTTCATTCTTTTATTTAACAGCTTGTAGAAACTTAGTTTTCTACATTAGTTAGGTCTTTTGTTGAATATATAGCATGTCCATACATGAGAGAAAGCTTAAATATCTGTTGTTTGAATATGAGAAATATGACAGAGCATGAATCTGCATTTGAACACCTCTTTGCAGCTATAGAGATATCTTACTGAACTCATGTTTGGTAACATTCCAGAAATCTGTGAATAAAATTCCAAGACTGTCTGTCTTATATGGCCTAGGTGTCCTGGTTTCAGTTAGGACAGTTTTCCTCCTAGTACCTGGTAGAGTGCTGTGTTTTGGATTAGGATGAGAAGAATGCTGATAACATGCCAATGTTTTGGTTGTTGCAGAGCAGTGCTTGTACCAAGCCAAGGACTTTTCAGCTCCTCGCTCTGTCCTGCCAGCGGGCAGGCTGGGGGTGCAGCAAGAGCTGGGAGGGGACAGACCCAGGACAGCTGACCCAAACTGGCCAAAGGAGTATTCCATACCATCTGATGTCATGCTAAACAATATATAGGGGTGGCTAGCCAGGATGGGGGGGTGCGGCTGCTCGGGATAGACTGGGCATCGGTCAGTGGGTGGTGAGCAATTGCATTGTGCATCACTTGTTTAGTACACATTATTATTATTATTATTATTATTATTATTATTGTTTCCTATCTTAATAAACTGTCTCTATCTCAACTCTCGTTTCACTTTCCCGTTTCTCTCCCCCGTCCCAGAGAGGGAGGGGGGAGGGTGAGCGAACGGCTGTGTGGTGTTTAGCTGCTGGCCAGGTTAAACCACAACACTAGGGATCAAGATGGCTGCCGTATTCATTTGCTGTCTTGTTATGTGTACAGGACTTCTATTGCTCTTTTCAATGTTACCTCTGTTTTTATTTATTTATTTATTTATTTCAAATGAGATCTATCTACATTTTTCATTCTTTGGAATGCTCATTTCACCTCACAACTTCCTGCTGATATTTTTTATTCATAATGTTGGGAATCAGTAATATATTCTGAGTTTCAAGTACTGCAGCAAGTTGAGTTTCCTTTTTTGCTCAGAAGTCTCAGATGGTTTTGTGAACACTTTCTTCTCTCCAAGCCATGTAACATTTTAACACCTTGTAATTCTTACTAAAAGGAGAGAGAGAGAGAGACAGAGAGAATGATTTTCCTGGTGCATCTTCAAATAGCGTTTTTTTTGTGTGTCTTGTGAAGACCATTTATACTTTAGGATAATATCTATTTTAATAAAGTTTAGGTAAAACCTTCCAAGGTATATGAGTTAAGAATTAAGTCCATCATTATTTTTCTAGTATAGGTTTTTCTTTCCTTTTCCTTAATCATTTATTCCAGATAAGATTACTTCACTATATTTCTTTTGGAGACTGAGTGAAGAGATTGTTAGAATGCAGTACTTCATTGGTTTAATGACAATAAGTTTCATACCAGCAAGTATAAAAGATTGGAAAGACAGTTTAGCAGAGTTCAGAAACAGAAAGCTTATGTCTGCATTTGATTCTACCCTTTTATATGAAATTAAAACATATTTGATGAATTTAACATTTTAATCAAATTTACTGGGTATTCTGCATATCAAGAGTTACTCTCATTCACAGACAGTGTACAGCAGCAAATTTATGATTTTTTTTCTCTGTAATGATAATGTAGACCAAAAAGAGAAACAACCACTTTAATATAGAAACCGGTAGTGTAAGAGAAGAGTAGATATAATAGTTTAAATACAGTAAGAGAGTATATAAACAAGTTCAAATATCAGAAATTTTCTCATTAACAAAAATGTCTTCCATCCCACCAGAATTTTTGTTTTTAATATTTTGTGTGGAATAAGCTATTTTCAAGGGAATTCTGGATTGGATTCTCAGTCCAGAGCAAGATCCAAAACACTTCAGGTTGTATGAAAGAAACAATTCATCTGTTAGGTAAAATAACATGTATGTGAATCTCTTCCTGATTCATGTTTGTCTTGTTTGGTTAAACCAAGTCTAATAAGTGTTTTTTTTTAGATGAAGTTTCTGCATTCTGATTGAACTGCAGTACATTTATATCTGCCCTCAGCTAGACTTCAGTCTTTATTATATGAGATATCTCTGATTTTATGGCATGAGGCAAAACAAATTATCTAATAGAAAATTAGACTTTCAGACAGCTTTAGAGTTGATAGCGTATTTAAAGTGATGGGTTCAAGACCTATCAAAGCAGAAACCTAGCAGTTTTGTTGGAGTACCAGGCAGATGGAATGACACATGCTGATAATGAGAGCATTCAAAAGAAATCTGAAGAACAGATCTGATTGCTTAAGACTATAAACTTCAACTTAATATTGTGGTTATTATTATTGAATTCTTCCTTTTATTAGTAATCTTGATGTATTTTCTCCATGCTTTATACTACCACTTGTTTTTTTTCAACCCTTTAGACCTCAGTTTGAAAGTGATTATGCTTAAATCAATAGAGACACATACATGTTTTCTTTTTCTTTCTTTTTCTTTTTCCTACACTAATTAAAAGGCAGATTTACACTTTCTCTCTCTCTCTCTCTCTTTTTTTTTTTTTTTTTTTTTTCTAAATTAATTTAAATTGCAGTTTTAAATTTTATTTTTTTTTTCCGCTTTTTTTTTTTTTTTTTTTTTTTCCCTATGAATGTGGTTTTCAGGTTATAACTTTCATTAGCTTTTCAGGATAGCTATAAACATTTTTAAATTAATTCAGTCTGGTATACACCTCCTTCTGAATAGTAGAAGATATCAGATGCATTACCATTGGAGAAAAATTTGGTGATTTATATTCTGAGCGTATTTGGAGTTTATCTTATTGTAGTTTCACACATTGAAACAGAAACCTGTTTCACACTACTGAAACAGAAACCATCACAAATAGTAGAGAAATAAATACAAATTAATTGTCTATTGAACATAAGAATGATTTCAATTTTTTTGTTTTAGAAGGAAAAAGAATGTGTGAACTTAAAAAATATATCTCAAACTTCCATTTCCAATTTTTTGTTAAAAAAAGACTTTATGATAAAATGTTGATCAACAATGGTAGTAAATATACACTATTTGAAACAGGAATTTGCAAAATAAATTTTGTTCATCCTCAGAAATGTACTGCATTTTATACAGTGACATTTCTAAAAAATCCTGCCATATATATTCCTAGGTTTGTTCATGCTGATAGGGCTATAGTATGAAATTTCAAATTCCTGATGTGGAAGAGAGGATTCCTCTGTATGTAAACACTCAAGTAATATAATGAACATCATTGTCTAGAATAAATGTATGCTCTCTGACATGCATCAACTTATTTATTTTTTATTATTTATTTTTTTACTTTTGGATTATTCTAAATTACTACTTTACAAATGCAGCTGATATGAATATCTGGTATCATTTAACATTTTCTGTGACACAGACAGTGGGATTTAGGGCACCCTCAACAAATCTGTAGGTGACAACAAGCTGAGTGGTTTGGTTGACAAACTGGAGAGAAGGGATGCCATTCAGAGGGACATTGACAGGCTTAAAAGGTAGGCTCATGTGAATAACACAGAGTTCAACAAGGCGAAGCACAAGTTCCTGCAGCTGGGTCAAGGCAATTCCAAACATTAATACAGGCTGGGTGATGAGTGGATTGAAAGCAGCCCTGCGAAGCACTTGGGGGTGTTGGTGGATAAAAAAATATACTTGAACTGGCAACATGAGCTTGCAGCTCAAAAAGTCAACCATATCCTGGGCTGCATCAAAAGAAATGTGGCCATCAGGTCAAGGGAAATAATTCCCCCTGCTCTACTCTGCCCTTATGAGAACCCATCTGGACTCTGGCATAAGATAGGCATAGACCTGTTGGAACTAGTCCAGAGGAGGGTTGCTGATCATAGGGCTGGAGCACCTCTTCTATTAAGATGGGCTAAGAGAAATGAGGTTGTTCAGCCTGGAGAAGAGGGATACCATATAGCAACCTTAAAGGGAGCCTACAGGAAAGACGGGGAGGGACTGTTTATCAGGGAGTGTAGCAATAGGATAAGGGGTAATGGCTTTAAACTAAAAGAGAGTAGATTTAGATTAGACACTAGGAAGAGATTCTTCACTTTGAGAGGGGTGAGACACTGGAACAAGTTGCCCAGAGAAACTGTGAATATGAGCATCAGTGGAAGTATTCTAGGCCAGATTGGACGGGGCTTTGGGTAACATGTTCCAGTGGAAGGTATCTCTGCATATGACAGGGGGGTTGGAACTAGATGATCTTTAAGGTCCCTTCCTATTGAAACTATTTTATAAAAACAAAACAAAACAAAACCAAACAAAATCTTCTCCCCACTCTTCCCCTCCCCCCATTTAAAATATACTACATTTAGATATTTGATTTAAGAGAAATGTATGTACAGAAGCAACAGCACATACGGGCAAAACATAGCAGGATATTGGTGCACTAATCTTGCAAACTAATTTATTCAACTGAATGCAATACTACAGTTATGTTAAACAGTATGTGCGCACAACCACCTTCACTAAGAAAGGTCTCCAATACTATTCCTGGAATAGCTATTTCATTGCTATGGTACCTAAACATTCTAACTCAAAAGGTGCTCTCTCTTCCAAAGAGTTTAAAAACAACCATTTGCTCAGGTGTACATGGCTTTTCCATAGATTTTGATATTACAATTAGACTGTGAGTAAAATCTTATTCAAGAATGAGTGAGATACTACATTATGCACTGCAGATTCCAATGAAAGTTAGGAATTAAAATAAAATAAAATAATAATAATAAAGATTACTAGGCACTGGTCTTTTTCTTTATGCACATAAATGTCTTTTAAAATCCATCATTTAGCTCATGGCTTTCTCCCCAAGACATGCAACAGATTTTTCTGAGAAATGTAGATATAAGGTACACTCCACTGACTTTCAGGGTATACTGTCATTAAGTATCAGACATATTCTTTTTCTGACAAAACAGATATATGTTTCTTAACATGATGTTTTCTACTGAGTGTAATAAAGGGGAAAAAAAATAAAAATAAAGAAAAAGTAGGATTTCTACAACATTTTCCTCTACATTAACTTTAGGGAAATATTAAGAAAAAGGAACATGATGTAATCTCCTCTAAAACATCAGTTAGGGAAAGACTAGGCAGATAAAATTTAGCCAACATTACACATGTATAAAAACATCGATGGCAATAGGGTTCCACAGATGTCATTGAAAACATAATCAGAAGACAATGAAGCTACACATTTATAATTGAGGTATAATTTGGCCTCCAGAATCTTTATTACTCTATCAAAGGAAGGAGGCAGGTTGGCTTTCAGGTTGAGTTTATATGCCTGACAGTTAATTTCTTTTGATATTTATTACTAGCACTTTTAATATTGGAATCACTCAGGCATAGCAAACAGAGAATCTCTGATAGTGCATTAAAATAATCATTTTCAAGGTAGAATTGCATTTTAAATAAACCTGCCCTGTGGCTGAGGGAAATTACAATAAATTTTGTCCCACAATAACATGTTTTGGAGAACACAGCTGCAAGTTTAAAAGGAAGGGAAATCATGTATAAGTGTTATAGGAAAGAATTGCTTTCTTATAACCCAGTCATTTATGAAGGAAATCATATCACACACACATCAAATCATATCACATATCACACGACTATGAATTAAGAATCTAAATGTGTTCCCTGTCCTCTAAGTCTGCTGCTACAAGAGAGCTTTCAAATGCATGGAACAGGACATGAGAAAATAGTAGTCTTTCTTACAGATGCTTTGATTACAACTGTTTGAGGATATACATCTGTGACTTAAATATTAAATAGTAAATCTTGGGCTTATTTGTTTTGTGGCTACACAGAGTACTGGAAAGAGTCAAAAAATATAAGCAGGGATGGTGTAATCTGATTTGTAAAAGACTTCAACTAAATTCCAGTGCATACAGATTAATACTAATAGAATGTGATCCTTTTTAAAAGTAAATTTTATTTTATATATTATTAATTTTATTTTCATTTTTGTAATTCTAGGTCTTCTGTTTTTTCTGGACAACAGAAGAATTAAGTAACAGGAATGCTTGTTTTGAAAATACTTTTATTAATCCTGATGTATTTTTCAGTCTTAATTTAGTGGAATGCATTACTTCTGAATACAAAAACCTTATCTACAAGTAGGCTGTGCATCTAACAGCAGCTAGCTGATTTACCTTGATCTCTTGCCTCTGTCCACCAAACTCCTATGAAGATCAAATAAAGATCTAGCTGAATGCTTACCGATGGTCTTGGAGTCCATGTCCCATGAAGGGCCTTGGTGCAAAGGCATGCTGGAGACCATTAAGAAATAGGAAACAGTAGAGATATGAGTAGTCCAATACCCTGAATTTCTCTGGAAACTCAGAGCATGGCATTTTTTGTGCCTCACTTATATTTGTGTTTGACACCAAACCGTATCTGATAACAATGTAGCATGATGTGGGATGGTGTTCCCAGGTTCATGGCATTGACCTTAGCAACATTTCCTCTGAGAATTATTTCTGTGGTTTCTTATATATGTAGCTTTTTTATGTTTTGGCGTTCCTGTGCATTTCTCCTTTATAGTGTACAAATTTCAGAGCATGTGATAATTTGTCTCAATACATGATGAATACTTATGTTTGTATGGATCTCAAATATTAAAATAAAATCCTTCCAGTTCAATCAATCAGACTTGCTTTTAAGAATAAGTAAGCACAGTAATAGTAGAAAGATGGAAAAACCTTGGAAGGATCATTGCAAGGTATTCTCACAGTCTTTTGACACAACACAGAATTCCTTCTGTTTTTATAGTTTCTAGTACATATTTATATAATCCCTTTTCAAAACCCTCAATGACATATAGTTTAGACTTATTCAGGCAATTATTCTCATGCTTTACATTTTTATTTACCTTTCCTTATTGTTAATCTCTTTTCAATATAATTAAACTTATTGTGTATTTTCAGACATTATAGACATGGAAATCATTATTCCTATGGCTTTTGAAGCCACATTTCTTTACCTGTAAATCTCTCTTCTTTAGGACAAATAATATGCTTCCTTTCAGTTATTTCCTGGAGAAAATATTTGTTCTTTCTATTGCTCTTTTCCATCCTGCATTTCAGTATATAATAGCTCAAAGATCACTGTCCAAAATTGGATGAAATACTCCAGTTCAGGACCTACCTGGAAGAATAACTTCATGACTTTACCAGGAAAAGTTTCTCTTTCTAGTATAAGACATAGCTGTATTTCAGTCATTAACATTATTATGATTTATCCCATCTGATGTCTGGCCAATTAATCAATATGAATGATTTAAAATATTTCCAAGGGTAGCTTTATGATTTAGCCATGTCTTGACAATGGAGCAGATTATCTTGAGAGTCATCATGCAGCACTTGCAGGGCAAGCAGGCGATCAGGCCCAGTCAGCATGGGTTTATGAAGGGCAGGTCCTGCTTGACGAACCTGATCTCCTTCTATGACAAAGTGACGCGCTGGGTGAATGAGGGAAAGGCTGTGGATGTGGTCTACCTTGACTTCAGCAAGGCTTTTGACACCGTTCCCCACAGCATTCTCCTCAGGAAACTGGCTGCTCTTGGCTTGGACTGGCGCACGCTTCGTTGGGTTAGAAACTGGCTGGATGGCCGAGCCCAAAGAGTCGTGGTAAATGGAGTCAAATCCAGTTGGAGGCCGGTCACTAGTGGCGTTCCCCAGGGCTTGGTGCTGGGGCCGGTCCTCTTTAATATCTTCATCGATGATCTGGACGATGATCTGCACATTGAGTGCACCCTCAGTAAGTTTGCAGATGACACCAAGTTAGGTGCGTGTGTCGATCTGCTCGAGGGTAGGAAGACTCTGCAGGAGGATCTGGATAGGCTGCACCGATGGGCTGAGGTCAACTGCATGAAGTTCAACAAGGCCAAGTGCCGGGTCCTCCACCTGGGGCGCAATAACCCCAAGCAGAGCTACAGGCTGGGAGATGAGTGGTTGGAGAGCTGCCAGGCAGAGAAGGACCTGGGAGTGATGGTTGACAGTCGGCTGAATATGAGCCAGCAGTGTGCTCAGGTGGCCATGAAGGCCAACAGCATCCTGGCCTGTATAAGAAACAGTGTGACCAGCAGGGCTAGGGAGGTGATCGTCCCCCTGTACTCAGCTCTGGTGAGGCCGCACCTTGAATACTGTGTTCAGTTTTGGGCCCCTTGCTACAAGAAGGACATTGAGGTGCTTGAGCGAGTCCAGAGAAGGGCGACGAAGCTGGTGAGGGGCCTGGAGAACAAGATCTACGAGGAGCGGCTGAGGGAGCTGGAATTGTTCAGCCTGGAGAAAAGGAGGCTCAGGGGTGACCTTATCGCTCTCTACAGGTACCTGAAAGGAGGCTGTAGCGAGGTGGGGGTTGGTCTGTTCTCCCACGTGCCTGGTGACAGGACGAGGGGGAATGGGCTTAAGTTGCGCCAGGGGAGTTTTAGGTTGGATCTTAGGAAGAACTTCTTTAGCGAAAGGGTTGTTAGACATTGGAACGGGCTGCCCAGGGAAGTGGTGGAGTCACCATCCCTGGAGGTCTTTAAAAGACGTTTAGATGTAGAGCTTAGGGATATGGTTTAGTGGGGACTGTTAGTGTTAGGTCAGAGGTTGGACTCGGTGATCTTGAGGTCTCTTCCAACCTAGAAATTCTGTGATTCTGTGATTCTGTGATTCTGTGACAACATATTTCATTCAGTTATGCTTTGTGAGTCTTAATTGATACATTAACAAGTCTAATTATGGTGACAAGGCAATTTCCTAATTGTCATTGCATGCAGCATTCAGAAACTTTATTTATGAACAATCTGCAATCTTTAACCATTATACTAATAATATTATTTTTTAACTGATCATAGACTGGAAACCATCTGAACTATTCTCATTATCTGGAAACGTGATATTCTTTAATCAAATAGGGGGGGGAAATAGTGTATACATTCAATTAAAATAATTAATTAATTAAAATACTCAATTAACAGATATTGTCAGCATTTTGATGGGATTATCTGCCATTCTTTGTTGCCAACTTTATATGAAAACCTTTTAAGATTAAGAAAAGAACCTTTTCTTTTTTGAAGAAAAAAATAAAATACAACAAAAGACCTCCTTTTCTTTGCTGGGCTGTGGGATAGACAATCTAACCAGTCTCTTCCACATCTCATTGTTAACAAATCTCTTCTCATATTTCATTATGTCCAATTATTATCAGTTTTCCTTACAACACAACCTAATCACCAGATGGATCGGCACACATTCACAGTAAATTATCCAATTGCTAGTGACCTTAGCATGCATCCTGAAAAGTATCATATTCTTCCAACAGTTCAACTAATATAATTGGTGATAAAACTTTTTTGTTGTTTGCCATTTTTTTAAAGAAAATTAAACACATATTTCAAGAGAAAAACTTGCTAATTGCTAATTTGAAGGTTTAAACCATTTTATTGATGTGTAATCAGAATTTAATCTAGATGAGAGTTGCTGAAATCTGAATGCTAAGTTCAAATTTATGCTGTCTTTTATATTGCTGACCAGAAGTTTGCCCTCTCCTCCCACTCCCTTTACTCCTCTGGACTTACTGAAGTGTTTTCCTATGGAGACTGGTGACAATTAACTTTATTTTATGGTTAGACTGCTTCCATGACATGGATTCACATCTAGTTTTCCTCTTAAATCTAGAAACTTTTATTTCTTTCAGGGAGATGAATCCTCTATTGCAGTGAAAGCCTTGACAGTGAGCAACAGATACTGTATGTCTGCTAAGAGTCTGGAAGTAGAGGCAATTCTACAGCAGCTCTTTGTCATTAGAGGAAGGATGTGTGCAACAACACAGATGTTAACTCACACTTGTTCTCTAAGACATTGTTAGGTTCCATCTTTTCATCATAGTCTGAGTCAATGACTGTCCATTAAGGTATTTAAATTTAAAACTTTCATCCAAGTAAGTTTCAAAACTGGTAAGTTGAGTCTTGATATCACCACTGAGGCATCAATTTTCGGTAAAATTAATGCATTATGGATGTTGGCATTATCACTGATTAGTAGCATAACTGTCCCTAATGTTATACTTTTGTCTTCTACAAAAGCCAGAATGTTGAAATTGTATTATCAATTATGAAAACAGAGTTAAGGTTAATAAGAAAAATGGGATTTGACTGCTACCCATAGAGGAGACAAATATTTATTTATTTATTAAACTCATCTTTTATTTGATATCTATTTGTGTGTGTGGATATATGACGCTCTGAGTTAGGAATCCATATTAGCAAAAGGATATGAGACACAAAAATTGAATATATGCTTCATAAAACCATCTAGAAAGCTCAGTTCCAACTTTCTTATGGTGAACAACTAGCCAGACTGTCATGGACCAAAAATTGCTTGTGTTTCTTCTAAAATCGGTCTTTCACTGGAATCTGTATACACGGAACTGTGACCATGAGTTGACTTGCTGGTAGTTTTTGTCTCCAGTTACCAGAGCAGCAGACTATTATAGTAGCTAGTAAATGAAGCAATATACATGTTTGAGGTAGGATTGCAGATAACCAGAAGTTTATTAAAAGCAAAGAAGATAATTCTGCTCACAATGTTGTGTGGATTTAGACATCCAGGAAAATGTGGCTGCCCCTGAAGTGACATTCCTTTATTCCATTGCTTTTGTGGTGACTCTGTATTAAATTAGCTTGCACAAGAGTTCTCAGACTATACTTATGCTGTGTCTGAAACACAGA
This sequence comes from Nettapus auritus, assembly GCA_011076525.1. Classification (NCBI taxonomy): domain Eukaryota; kingdom Metazoa; phylum Chordata; class Aves; order Anseriformes; family Anatidae; genus Nettapus; species Nettapus auritus. The sequence goes on along the minus strand of CM021765.1, from coordinate 51,502,993 downwards.
AATCAGTATCTGATTTTTATACTGCAAGGCAATTACCTCAGCACTACTTCTATACTAAGTGTTAGGTTTCAGACATATCTAACTGTGGCTTTGCCATGCATAATTTATATGCCTTATTTCCTAGTTGCATTATTTTTCACATCTTTTATATCATTGATTTTGGAATTAACATTTTTTCCAGTCTTCATTACTATTTCTTTAGTCTCAAATAGTTAATCTCTGTAACACTAATATTCTCTTAAAATAACTAAAATATCACTTTTCTTAGTACTCACATTATTTTGGGGGGATTTTAACCTGCTGTAAAATTTTAGACAGAAGTCTCACCTGGTATAAAATCAAAGCACTCATATCATTTCTGAAGGAATTATACGAAGTTTCTATATTGAATTCTTGCTTTTTCTCCTTCATAATGAAGCTACCTCTTTGTAAATTGTAAATTTGTAAATTTGTAAATCTTTTGTAGCATACATATTTGTGGATGTAGGAACCTCCTTATTTTTAGAAGTTTTTAAGCATGGACCCTCCTCTGTTGATATTCAGGGGAGTTTTATTGCTGCTTTTTGATGGAAGTAAGATTTGCATAATCCATAATCTTGTAGTACTATGGATGGATTTTTCACTCTTCCATGAACTGTTTGCAGGTTGTTGTGGTTTGGAATAGAGTTCCAGAGGATATGACTGATTCAGATAAATAGAGTATTCATTATTGTTATTTATTATTATTATTATTAGTAGTAGTAGTAGTAGTAGTAGTAATAGTGGTAGTAGTAGTAGCAATTCTTGCTTTCTCTTCAGAGGAATTAACAAATTTATAAGTATTATTCAAATGCTACGTCTATGTCCTTCTTATAAAGTTGTACTATCTCTGTCAGACAGTGGACCATTGTAGTTATTTGTATGGACTTTTTTGTAAAGAACCCAGACACCTTAGTTTTTTGATGTTGGAACATATATTTCTATAAATATACCCATATGGAAAAATATAGACATGCAGGTGCATATATAGAAAATGTCTTTATAATATGTATTGTTTTCTGGACAGAAACTTTATGTATTTTTCATATGTGCTCTTTGTTCTGTTGAATTATGCTTACCTACACATAGAAACTCAATTTTCTGGCAGTTATAAAACCACATGCATAGGAGGGAAAAAATAAAAATTCCTCAAAAAATAATGAATTTTTTTTTTTTTAAAAAGCTTCAAGCTTTAATGATGATGCAGTGAAACTAATGATTTTTTAATTTGTTTTTTAGCAGTCATTGCAATTAGTAGCATCCTCCTTCAGTAATGGCTGCTTCCCAATGCTTAAACAAATTTGCTTCATTTAAAACAATGAAATGCATTTTCAGGATGTTACTGCATGGAGTCTCTGAACAGAGCTTATCTAAGTATTACAATTATCTTACGCATGTTAAAAAATTTTATCTTTATAAAAGTTTTCATATTTCAAGGAATACAGTAGTATAGTCACTCATATCTGCAATTATTGAAAGAAAACATTCCTTTGCTGACTTTCTTCAAGACAGTGTATAATAGAGATCTAATAACTTTATACTAGAAACATATAAAGGAGAGTGATCTAGTCTCTGTTTCAGTTGCTATATGTCTAAGAATAAGGTTTGACACTTTGTCTTTAAAAAAAATGCAATCTTTATCTATTTTTTAATAGCTAGCATCTATTTCCACTTCTTAATCAAATATACATTGTGGTTCAGTCATACTAAAGAAGGATTCAGGAGTCTGAGATAGTTGAAATGCAAAGCCTATGTTTCACAGTATTCTTTGTTCTTGAGTTTGCACTAAAAGACCCCAAAACAGTGTGGATATGAGGTCCTGTGAATGGCAAAAATATACATGCAGAAAAGTTACACAATAGTAATAATTAGAACGATCAGTTTTCATTGGCTAAAAATAAAATAGAAAGTTTTGTCTCATGGTGCTTTTTTGAACAATAAAGGTCACCTAGATTTTTGTTGTTGTTCTTATTCTTCACATTAAATGGTGTATGACCAAACAAGCTGTGTTCATTTGACTTCTCAGAAAGCTGGAGTTGAATTCAGAGGCAGATAATTGCCTTGGGGGACCTTTCTTTGGCATGTAGCCCTTTGGTACTCTTGGGGGGTGGAGAGGCTTCACTCAGAAAGCTTAAAAGCATCTGGGCTGCTGTTGTGCAGAATGCTACTGCTGACAGATTTACCATCTGTCTTTGAGAAAGACAACAGTTTTGGGAGCCCAGATATTACCATTCACCTAGAAAGCCCTTTGTCAATCAAAACCTCCTCATTAGAGTAGAGAAAAGTACTTGAATTATGGCTAAGTGCACTAAGTAAAAAAGAAATATCAATATATTAGTTTACTTTTATTTGTGTATGGCGGGAAGAAAAATCCTGTAAAGTTAGGAAACAGCAAACTGTAAACACATTTGTATTATCCATCAGCTAAGATTTTTCTGTGCAAATAGTTTTACAGATGTACCAACAGTAACCAAGTCCATGTCCCCACAAAAAAGAGTTGTTTTGTAGTAGCACAGAATAATGGATACATAATACACATTATGATACGTTAGATAATTTAGACATGTTTTTTTGTAAATTGTCTTTGACTTTTTTGTAATTGTTTTCATTCTTATATTTGTAGTCAATTAAATTGACTGTATCTGTCTTAACAAGGGAATTTCAAAGGTATAACCATAGGAAAAAAAAAGTATGTGTCATCCGTGCCCACTTTCATGTGTGCTTCATGCGTATATGTAGAATTATGACTACTATTTTGCCTAGTGTAATTTTAAAAGTATCATTTTCAGAAATGAAAATTACAAAATTTACAAAAAAAAAATAGATTTAGAAATGGCAAGATGTAAATATTTTCAGCACTCACATGAACATTTAAAAGTACATAATAGAAGGACAAATCTAATTTAAAATGTAAAGATTTGAATGACACGAATTAATTTAAACTATTCACAAAGCTGCTAAAAATTATGAAGACTTAAATTAGAGATTCTTTAAATAATAGTCTCTTAATAGCCTGCAAATGAGTCTATATGTTTCCAAAAGACTTTATTGCCTTCCTAAAAGATGTAAAAAGAGATTTATGCCCAGTTGCTCACACTGTATTTCTGTGGTTAATCAGTAAGTATATACTGGGTTTTTAAAGGGTATAAGCATGTACTTTGTGACCTATGTTTTTGAAAGCCAAGTTTCAATTCTCTTTAATGTTAACACAGAAGAACATTAAATATATTATACAGTTGTTATAGAGATATATTTAAAAACACATACATATGCATAAATGCATGTTTACTTTTTTTTTTTTATCAAAAATCTAACAATTTGGATGCAGGTAGCTGTTTAAAAAAATTTTTTTTGAAAGAAATTCTTATGTTTTCTTACCCCAAGTACTTTACCACAAATCTAGAGGGAGAAATGAAGAATAGATGCAAGAATTTTCCTTTAAGCTCAAGTGTGGCCAGAAAGCACTAAGAAGCAGCTTGTCCCTCTATATACATGAAGTATATAACATATATCTCCATCTAGTAGATTGCAAAATAATATTGTATGTTCCAATGCTGAGGAAGGCACTGACATTGAATTCTCTAATGAAAAACAGCCTTAGCATTGTCCATATTTTAAAAGAAAGGGAGAAATGTCTTCTAGGGGCGCTTCTTAGTTCCTTATTTCAAGCAAAAGGTTCAGGACCACAAATTCCAGACTAAAATATATGCCTTAATAAGTCTAGAAAAGTCTAAAACCACCTGAAGTCTAGAAACACCTAAATTACTGAGATTAAGCACTGCATCATCAATAAGTGGAGCTAAGTGTTGGCTTCTTTTTCCTGCTACGATGCTTTCAGTACAGAGCTAGATCATATGCTTCCATATTATGTTGGAGTCTACACAGCAGATATATCAATGTAAAAAAGAGGTGTGAGTTACACCATGTGCTCTCTCCATAATTTCCTGTTTTCCAGTTTAAGCATATCTCTAGTTCAGCATGCTGACTGCTGTGAATCCTTTTCATGAATGGATAATTTCCTCCAGGCACTGCATAGATAGTTTAGTCAGAGTTTCAAGTTCCACTCTGGTGGCCACATGCCAAAATATCTTTATGGGACTAGCCCGTAATCTCTCTCTGTCTTAGCTTTCATTTTTTTATTACAGTATGATTTACCCACATTCAAAAAGGGAAATATGCTATTGTCCATCTTCTAATTTCTACAGTTAGATTTCTCCCATAAGTAGATATATAAAATATTAAAAGTAGATATACAGTATTTTGGCCATGCCAAGGCCAGATGTTCCATTTCAACTCTAGTGAGTTGATCTAGTTAAACCACTTTAAATCTCTGTGTGAAAATATGGAAATTAGTTGCCTACTGACTTATGACAAATGAATTTATGAAAATGTTCTCTTTGGCTTTCCTTACTCAGTTAAATAACTGAACAAAAAACAAAACAGTTAAATCGATTATATACAGATGAGGTATAATTTGGAAGCCTGAAAAAAGGTCTTCTTGTAAAATTAAAATGTTTAAATTTATACCAAGGGTACAGGAGTCTACCTCTGATCGTTTATAGAGAATTTGCTCATTTATAATTGAGGACATAAGCTGAATAAAAAGACTAAACAGGTGCAACTGAAAGCATCATTTGGCTTCCAGAAAGTAAGAAGAAAATCAGGTATCCACAAGCTAATGAGTAGGACTGCAAATTACCAAAAAGGTCTCTTGTAAACTGAACTCATGAAACAGCTCAATGAAACCTAATAAAGGTAATATTCCTCACTTTGCCATTTTGCTCTGTAAAGTAGAATCACATCTGAAGTATTCTGTTAACTCACTGTGATACATGCTGTGGCTAGACTGTTGCTGTTAAATCTTTCCTCTGGGAACCTCTTTCACATCTCCAGTATGCTTATAGAAAAGCATGGGATTCATAGCAAAGTCACGTTTTCTCCATATTTTACAGGCTGTAAGGCAGATTCTATGCAGATTTTTTAGGAATGTTGTCAATATATTAATTTAAAAGAGTATTTATAAAAATCCGTAAGTGGAGAGCTGTGATTCAGTGAACATCTGGGGATCCTTCTGCAAACCACAATAAAGTTAGTAAATTTTTCATTTTTTCTAACTATGTTTTTATATAATAGAGTTGTTTTTTTTTTTTTTTTTTTTTTTTTTTTTTTTTTTTTTTTTTTTTTTAATCTGAAGATAACATACCATTTCCTAAAGGTGCTGTGATGGTTTTACTCGGGTGGGTGGCTGAGTTCCACCACAACCACTCTCTCACTCACCCTCCTCAAAGAGGAGCGAGGAGAAATACGATGAAAGGGGCTCAAGGGTTGAGATAAGGACGAGGAGATCACGCAATAATTATCGTGACGGGCAAAACAGACTCAGCATAGAGAGATAGTAAGATTTATTGCTTATTACTAACAAGCTAGAGAAGTGAGAAACAAAGGAAAGAAACCAAAAGCACCTTCCCCCCCATCCACCCTCTTCCACCTCCTCCCCCCGAGTGGCGCAGGGGAACGGGGGAATGGGGGTTATGGTCAGTCTGTAGTGCTTCTTCTATGCTGCTCCTTCTTGGTCCCTCTTGTCCCCTGTGCTGTGGGGTCCCACCCACGGGATGCAGTCCTTGCTGAACTGATCCGGCGTGGGCTGTCCACAGGCAGCAGCTCTTCAAGAACTGCTCCATATATGGGTCCGTACCACGGGTTCCATCCCTTGGGAGCAAACTGCTCCAACCTGCGTCCCCCACGGGCAGCAGCTCCTGCCGGGTCACCTGCTCCTGCGTGGTCTCCTCTCCACGGCCTACAGGTCCAGCCCGGAATCTGCTCCAGCAGGGGTCTTCCACAGGCCGCAGTCTCCGTCGGGGCAGGTCCACCTGCTCCACCATGGTCTCCTCCACGGGCTGCAGTGTGGAACCCTGCTCCACCGTGGTACTCCATGGGCTGCAGGGGGACATCCTGCTTCACCATGGTCCTCGCCACAGGCCGCAGGGGACTTCTGCTCCGGCGCCTGGAGCACCTCTCCCCCTCCTTCTTCACTGACGTTGGTGCATGCAAGGCTGTTTCTCACTCCTCTCACCCTCCCAGCTGCTGAGTGGTGCAGCATTTTTTTTCCCTGTCTTAAATATGCTCTCACAGAGGTGCAAAACAACATCGCTTATTGGCTCAGCTCTGGTCAGCAGTGGGGCCCTTACCAAACATGGGGCAGCTTCTAGATCCTTCTCAATGAAGCAACCCCTATGGCCCCCCTGCTACCAAAACCTTGCCACATAAACCAACTACAGGTGCTTAATACAGATAAATTGTATTTTGGGGAATGGGAGAGACATGGAGATTTGGAATGAACCATTTATAAACTTTGATGTGTTGTTAATGCTAAGTGCCAATGACACAAAGGCATGATTCCAGAATTCAAACATGGTAGAACATAGGCAATAAATCTGCTTGTCCAGGTCCAGCCCTTACATTTGATTCAAGAAGAGAGGGTAAAAACAGATATTCAGTCAGGTATCTTCTCATGTTTCCTCAAGGTAGCTGAAATAATCTCAGTTGTTGGTTTGTCTACACTAATCTTGGACATTTTTTGCCCATCTCTTTCTTCTGTCAGTGTTGTGTTTCCTTTACTTCATAGCTCTTTTGCATAGAAGGGCATAACAAAGGAGGGATTTTTCACTTTTTTTTTTTTTTTTTTTTTTTTTTTTTTTTTTCCCTGCTAACAAGTTCTCTTCTATCTCTTCTATCAAGGAATTCTTTCATATCCATACAGGTATGGATATTGTCAAAACAGTTAAACTGCCCCCATCTGTCTTAACTGTCTGTATGACATTTAGCTTATGCCCCCACTGACACTGCTGTACTGCTGTACTGTCTTGACATTTTAAAATTTATTGTGCATTAAGAACAGCTGAAGCAAGCCCAAGAACAATGGTTACACTGTGATGTTACTTTGGAACTCCAGGTCCTACTCAAATCAAAATTTCCTGATTCACATGTTTCACAGTTGCTTGCATTATGGTTCAAGGTCAGAGTAAGCCAAAAGGGAAGGAAACTCACTCAGAGAATGAGTACTGAATCAACTGTGGAACAAGCTTCCCTTTCCCCCTGTCTCCCCCCCCCCCCCCTTACCCCTCCTCCCCCCTTGCACTCCCCCCCCATTCAACATGGGCACAGCTGACTGAAGTCCCATAATGTCAAAGGTAAATACAAGTCCACACCTGGCTGTGACCAATAGTTTGCTTAGATGTGGGGAGATATACTGATAGCTGCAATCCAACATCCACAAGGATATGTAGGATTTTGAAGACAATTTAGTCTATAAAGTACTCATTAACTGCTGCTTAACCTCAAAGAGAGTCTAAAGTGAGTAAACATACAACTTTGTTTTAGGGCATGCTGAGTAGTTTATAGCCTGAATAGCTCTGACCAGATTGATGCATATTTGATTTATGTCTCCTAAAAATACACACAGACCAAACATTCCTCTTCTACACTTGTATACCCAATGAATCACATTTGATGCAAAGCACAACTGATAATTATACATTTTCAGGAATGGTTCAGTGGTTAGACTGTTGACACAAAGATACGGTGATTTGCATTTGTTTTCTTGCTCAAACAACAATACAGTGCAGAGAAGAGTGCATACAGAGAAGTATGCCTCAAATTGTTTTTTATACGACATTCATCATATGAGTAGGGAAATGCCTTTGCTGAAATGCATTTGTCTTGCCTTCTCCAAGGACCAGAAGGAGTGTTCACATGATTCCAGCCATTTGTACAAAGGACTTCCTTCCAATAGATGAATTTTCTAGGTTCAGTGCAGAAATCTTTACTGCAACATACTATAATGTTCTCTGGGGAAGAGAATGAAACTTGAAGCTGTACTAAGCTGTACTACTTCATGTGAAAATCTTTTTTTTTTTTTTTTTTTTTCCTCCAAGTTTATCAAAAGGTAAATTGACTAATTTACTAGCCCATTTAAAAATTAATAATTGTGAGGAATGATGGAATCCTCTCACAAGATCATCTGTTGTTAGAGCACTCTTCCAGAAATGTAGGTTTCAATTCCTTCAGACTTGAAGTTGGCAGTCCTGGAAGCTCTGACTGTTTGGTATTGTTGTATCTTTCCATGTCTTGAATGAGAGCTCCTGGTTTCCAAAGCTCATGAGAATGTTCAAGAATATTAATCTTTAATGGAGGCCGTTTCTCAAGATGGGTTCTGGGAGGGAGCCAGCTACATGAACATTGGGTGTTTCAGTATAGATCTATCCCTAAATGACTCATTCAAAACCATAGGGGAAATCTCGTTAAAAGGCAATGGTACTCCTTATTTCCCCCGCCGCCCCGCCCCCCCTTTTTTTTTAACAATGCAGACCACAATTTTTATCACTAAAACAGTGTGTTGTCTATTTAAATTCTGTTAACATTATTAGATCAAAGTGCATCTTTAAACTATGTATGTATAATCTGTGCTTTCAGATAGCATTTAAACTGTGGGCTAATTTCTGTGGATAGTGAATATTCATAAAAAAAATGTATAGATAAATGATTATATTTCTCACTTCATACCATTTTTTCTCCTCCCTCCCTCCATTCCTTCCTTCCTTCCTTCCTTTGTCTTTTCCAAATGCCAGCTGTGATATTGACAGTGAAATGTGTTCTATGCAGCTATTTCTCTCCCTCATCAGCGACTGCTCTCTGGGTGATGTTCATGCACTTAACTTCCATTAGTAATAAGAAATCAGTGAGCACGCCAAGAAGGTAGTATGATTCTTTGCAACAGATAATGTATCCTTGGATAGTTACTTAGTCCAAAACATATTTTAAAATAAAGAGAGGGATGAACATCCAGAATAAAGTGGAAAATATGGAGGTAAAGTTTTAATTCTTGTCTAACAGCAGCTCAGCTGGATTCATGAATAAATATTGGAGATAATTATGACAAGTTACATTTAGATAACATACAAATATTAAACGTCCTGAGGAATGTATTGTACAATGTTGACAAAGCATGCATTTCAAATCAAATGTTTGATTTTATCTGTTACCTGTAGTTAATTTAAATTTACCGGAAAGAAGGAAAAAAATATGAACAACTCCTTTGAATATCTAGTCTTAATAATAAATACTAAAAGACCATTGTGAATTTTGTGAAAAAAAGTTGATGCCAGTAAAAAAAACACATAGAATACATAAGGTTCAGAAACTGAGAACATATGGCACTATAAGCCAATCATAACTTTGTAGAGAAGTAATAAAAATACTTTATTTCTTCTCACACTTTTTTGCTGGTCATCTGAAAATTTTATGTGATCCTATAGGGATCAGAATCTTGCTTTTCTTCATATTTTTCGAGCATGATGTTTTATCCATTTCTAAAGTCTACTATTTGAACAATCAACTGTTTTTAACTCTGTTGTTTTTTGTTTGTTTGTTTGTGTCCAGCTGTATAAAGTAAGGTGTTTTTAATTAATTAATTTATTTTTATTATTATTATTTTTTATTTTTTAGCATCCTCTGTCTTTTCCAAGCCATAGTGTTTCATGGGACCTAAACTCTTATTCTGAATAAGAAGTTGTCTGGGGCATAGTTGTTATTCTTTCATACTAAGATTTCTGCTGAAGACCCTCAGCTGCAGTCATACACTGATGGAGTGTTTGCAGCATGGATTTCACAGCTATCTTCAAGGAGTGTGAAAAGGATAATCTGGGGAACTAAAAGCTGTTCGATTTCACCCTAGACCCTAAACTCAAAGCGTTTTCCAGACATGTGAAGTACAAGAAGGTGATTGGAAACAGCCGTTATTGAGTTAACAAGAACAAATTGTGCCTCATTAACCTACTTGCCTTGTCTGATGAAGTAACTGACTCCACAGGTAAATAAAGACTAGTGACTGTTGGGTACCTTGACTTTTATATGGACTTTGACACTGCCTGCCATAATAATTTTACAGGCAAATTAATGAAATATAGACTAACAAGTGGACAGTAAGTTCTCTAAAAAAAAATTGACTTGAGCATTGGGGTCAAAGTGTTGTGATTTGTAATAGGAAGTCCAATGAGTGGCTTGTTACAGTTGGTGTCCTTCAGTGATGGATGTTGGGGAAATAATGTTTAATATTTTTATTAATGACCTGGATGATGGGATTCAGTGGGATAAGCAAATTCACTGACTCTAACAAGTCATGAGGAGAGGTCAGTACCCTAGAGGATAGGGAGGCTATTCAGAGGAACTTTGACAGATTAGGTAAATAGCAGAGACATCATAAAGTCCAATAAAGACAAATGAAAAGTCTGCATCTATAAAAGAATAATGCCATACAACTGTATAGGCTGAGAACTATCTGAGTGGGAAACAGTTTTGCAGAAAAGGATCTGAAGGCTCTGCTATGCTAGAATTTGAAAGTGATTCTAGGTACCTCTAGATTTACCTGATCTAGTTGTCCCTGCTTGAGCTGTGGGGTTGGATGAGATGACCTCCAGAAATCTCTTCCAACCTTAACTGTTATGTGATTCTGTGATTCAGCAATCTGCGCTCACAGCAAAAGGAAACCTTCTAAGATGTATTAACAAGAGTGCAGCAGGAGTTTCAAGGAAGTGATTCTTCTCCTCTATGAGGAATTTGTTGTGAGATCACATCTGGAGTACTGTGTCCTGTTCTGTCATGGACAGGAAAGGCATGGACACTTTGGACAAAGTTCTTTGAAGAACCATCAAAATGGTCAGGGAGCTGGAGCAGCTCATTACATGTGAGGAGAGAAAAGGGAAAACAAAACATTTCTCAATGGGGATGGTAAAGCACTGGAAAAGTGCATGTTAGAGAGGTTGTGGAGTCTTTGTCATTGCAGATGTTCAAAACATCTTTGGATATGGCCTTGAAAAGTTTGCTTTAAATGGAAGTGTTTTGAGCAGGTGGTTGGACTAGCTGGCCATGCAGGTTCATCCCAATTAACATGATTCTGTATAGCTCACAGAACACATGAGCAATGGAGAAAAATGATAAAGATTCTAAACCCCGTATTCAGAATAAGAGATTTAAAAGCCTTCAATCTGCCAATTTTTGTATACTCTTCCACCTTCTTATTAGGGTTTGAAAACAGAGAGAACTTATTCCTTAAAGATGTAATATTGCACTGATTGAAATAGGCCTCTTCTGTTTCATATGTAGACTAAGTAAAGCAACAATAATTTAATAATAAGAACAGATCTTCAGAAAGGGGGAATTCTGTTACAATAACTTTGTTAGGAAATGAACATAACTTCAGAGGAAGAAAAACAACAGTTTGGGAAAAGAAAAAAGAAAGAAAGAAAAAAAAAAAGAATGTGTAGATCCTGCCTTTTCTATTATATTCAGGGATTTTCATGAGAAATTAAATGTCCTTGAGAAAGGTGTTGACATAATTCCATTGTCATCCCTTTCTCTCTATTTAATTTCTGGCCATTTCTTCAACTTACTCTAAGGCAAATGAGCTACAGAAGCTCCTTCTAGCAGGAGAATCCTAAAAAGTCTCCCGGTACTTCTTACTTGAATTATTGTTATCAAGAAATTATGGGGAAACTGAAGCAGAATAAACATGTATAGCTTGTAAGCTGCAAGTTCTTTTTCTGTTCTAGAGAAACCACAGCAAAAATTCTGCAACAGTACTGTTACTGCCACCTAAATTCAGAGGAAGGTCAGAAGGACAGAACACAATTTGAAACTCACATGTGGATGCAATTGCTGTAATCTCTCTTCTTAGAAACACACCTGAAAGCTGCAGCATTGATAGGACTTCCTTTTGAAAGAGACCCCATTCATAATACAGAGGTTTTGTGCATGATCTCTAAACTATATATACAAACCTAGACAATTCTTTATAGATTTTTATGTTAAATACTTCCTAATGTGAAGTTATGATTTCAGTGACTTTCATAAATAATGATGTGTGACAAAGTATTGGCTATATCATTCACGCCTCCTTCATGAACCCAGCCGGATGCAGGCCAGCTGTTGATAATTGGATCTTGCATGTTATTATGCTTGTATCTTTGGTATCACTCACTCTTCTTTTTGCATTCCCTTTGCTGAATTTCCTTTGTGCTGTGGCTTTTTCTCTGTATGTTATTTGTGTATTTAAAATGAACCATGCAAAGAAATATTTCCATAACCATGGTGACACTGTAATATTATGCGCACTTACAAAGTACAAAGGTAACTCTACCAGACCAGTATTTTTTTGTGATATATTGCTAGAAAATAATTTTATTTTTATTTTATTTTATTATTTTATTTTAAATAAGAGAGAGAATGGAATGTGCTGAGTATTTCCAGATCTTCTTAAGCTGGAGTCACTGCTGTAAATTAATGCAATACTTCTTCAACAGCAGTGATGAGCTGGGTGTCTGCTCCAGCATTGCCTACTATTACTAGTTTTTCATGAATCTTAGGATATGATGTAGATTTTTCCTGTTTGCAGGGAAACATGCTCCTGTGTTCAAGTGCTTATGTAAGAACTTCAGTTTGTGGGGAAAAAAAAAATAATAATAATAAAAAAAAATCAGTACACATAGTGAAATTACTGCTTTTGAGAAAGAAAACTGTGTCCCTAAAGACTCCCCAGATAGAAAAAACAAGAAACCTAAAACACATTGTCTCAAAAGAGTTCAAGTCAGTGTTGCGATTTTGAAAGTATGGGTAGGTTTAGGTTCTGAAAGAAAAGTAATTAGATGTGGGCAAGTATTTGGATCTTGGTGTCTTTTGCTAATTGTGGAGGCAGATTTGCCAAGGCAGAGAGATCTAAGCTGGAAGTTGAACTGTTCACTACTTCGTGTTTGCTAAAAAGCCTTGTGTGTTCCCCCACCATGTTGTCCTCTACTTGTCTGCACAACTGTTTGCAGAGAAAATCTGGAACATACAAAATATTTAAGCCTGTATAAGATGCATCATGGTTACCGCAGAAAAATATATGTGACTAAAAATTCATCTGTTCTGTTAAAATACTGTTTGAATTCCTGTTACTATGTCAGTGTTTGCTGAAAAGTTACTGCTCAGAGACTATATACTACATAATCATTTAAAGTACCACAGTTTATATTCTTCTCTACCTTGGCTAAATAGATAATTAAAATGTAATCTCTAGAGCATACAGTTGCTATCCTACCTCTTAGGTTCACCAGAAACTCTCAAAATAACCAATAGTATTTTAGAGTTTCAATATGCCAAATATTACCATTAAACTTCAATAACGTCCTGAGGTAGCGTATATTTTGTTTTATAAACAAAATATCCTACTGTCACTTATCCTACCAATGGCTTGAAGAAACACATTGTATACATAATTTTAAAAGATCTTTGAAGAACTTTGGCTATACCATTCCATATTTTGTATGTAATACAGACAACATGTGCAAATGGGCAGTCTATAGCTGATACATCGTTTTGATAATAATAGTGCAGCTTAGTCGTCATGCAATTTTGCCAGAGTAGAAACCATAAGTCTAATCTAGCTAATTATGAATGCAGTTGTTTTCAGAGCAGAAAATTTAAATGCTTTGTATTTTGAAGAGGGCTAATGATGATTTTCTGACTCTCTATCTTCCCCCTTCACTTGTATCTTCAAAAGAAGACTTAACTACAGAGAAGCTCTTGGAAAGGATTTACAAATCTGAACAAACTGCTAGCCCAAAGCCCACTGTACAATCAGAACAATATTGTTGTCAGGAAATGGGTGACAGCGAAACTAGCAGGAGAAGAGTCTTTCCTTCATCCAAATCAAAGAAGAAAATTACTGATAAAATATTGCATCAATGTACAGTTATTCTATCTCTCAGAGCACTTGACTGTTAAGTCAGTTGAAAGGTTATTGTGTAAACTAAAGGCAAAGTGAAAAGAGATATGATTTAAGCCTGCTTTATTAATGGGTTGTATTCTGTAATTGATTTCATCAACATCAGTCTTCTACTTATGTGAAACTAGAGGTAATACTCACTAAGAGAAGAATTGCTTGTGACTGATGTAGAAAATATTCAGTTACTTCCTTAAAAACAAACAAACAAAACATATCTTCAAAACTTTTTGATATACTACTCTCTTAAAACTTTATTGCTACTCTAGGAAATATATTCATGGTAACATGGATGAGAACTCCACCACTAAAGTAATGAAAGCCTACAATTAGAGATGTTCTTGTTTGATAACACTTACTAGAAATGTTTATTTTTATTTTTTTTTATCTCCTATATACGAATATAATCCATAAGGTAGGTTTTGAAACCTTGAAATGTTACCACTTTCAAATTAATTCAGATCTTCAAAATCTCTTTTTAGTTGTTTTTGTTGCATTTTCTCTTACCCACAATAAATATAATACATACTTGTCATTCTCTGGCACTCAGTAATGCTCATATCTCTTCTTACTACAATTTCCATCTCCCTATTAATTCATCTCCACTTCACACATTTTGAGATATTGGTGCCACCTGGTCAGTATTTCTAAAACTTCCACTTCAAAATTTAAAATATTAGCAGATGCTCAAGGGAAGTGTGGAAAGACTATATTAAGGACACAGAATAGCTTTCACACCCACCATAATCATGTCTCCTGCTCATGTGGTGAACATATGTACTATTTTGCCTCAGGGTTTAAACTTAGGCTTGCTTTATTTTTTCTTCTCAGGAACATTCTGAGTCTGCCCTTCATTTTCACTCCACAGTTCTCTTCACATGCTGTTTATGTAAGCAGAATTTTGAAAATATATATATAATAGTGAAATCTTAACTGTGGTAAATATACTGAAAAAATGTAACAATGGAGAGTAACCATCAGTTTAAACCTTAGTTTGCTCACAGATCTGGTGTCTGAAAAATCTTTGAGAGAGGTTATTTCCTAATTAAGTTGGTCATAGATTGATGTAATTTCTCAAATTTATCACCACAAATCAACAATCAACTAAGTTAAAAAAAAAATATATATATATATACCAAAAAAAGGAAGATTTATGGGCCAAGGTAATGGTTTCAGTAGCTCCTCTGACTCTGAACGTAACAGTGTCATTTAATCAAAATGGATAATTTTAATTTTATATTTAAAGGAGTGATGAGCATTGAAATAGTTAGCAGAACCTGCTAATTAGGCCTTACATTTTACAGTCCATGGAGATGAATGGGATCATCTTACACTTATCTTCAAGCTACTGTTCTTGTATTTCTGGCATACAAAGTGCATCATTCTGCATTGACAGGGTTAGCTCTCTACACAGAAAAACTTTATTTCAGAAGGAGAAAAACGTTATGGTGGAATACTGTGTTTTAGAAAAACACAAGAAAGAACTAATTCCTCGGAGTTCATGAATTTTTCACACAAATACATTTGTGTTGTTCTTGTGCATTGGTATTTCAGCTTTTATCCATGTCTAATTAACAGCTGCTATGAGTTTATTTATTTATTTATTTTTCTTCCTATTGTATGAATGTGATTATTTTAGCTTTCTTTTCCTGCTTATTAATAGTTGTCAACTTCTTGGCGGGATCCATAAAAATTTAGCTAACAGCTACCAATCTGAGATTTTTACTGCATTTAATGTGTGACTAACATATGTGAGTATCTGCGAACAATAAACAATTTTATACATTATTAGTGTTTTAAAAATAGGAAAGGTACAGAAGGAAACACTCCATGAGAGAGACAGCTAAGCAGATTATATAATTAAATTATGTTCTATAATAGCTCTTTCAAGATAGAATTCAATCTTCTATCTAGTTCTCTATTTCCTTGTTTTAGGTTTAAGCCAATATAGTGTACTGAAGATGTGACCAAACATCATGGGAAACCCCTAAACTACTTAACCAAGCTGTCTACAATGTATATATTTAAGATAGTCAGATATGTTTGTGATTTTAGGGTCTGTTTCATTCCACCTATCTGAGCTAGAATATCAAACTACATGGCAATTGTTTCTCTTTGTTTTCTAAATTACTAGGACAGATTCAGACAGCAGCATGTCTGAGCTGGGTCAGAAAAATGGTACATTTGCAATGGTGTTTTACATGAGAAGATCCAAGTTAGTTTTAAAATTAAAAGAAACAAAACAAAACAACAACACACACACACAAAAACAAACAAACAAAAAAACACCTATAAATAATCAGTGATAAATAGGGTTGAATGACATGGCAAATATATAATATACCTTGCTGTCAGACCACAACAGGGTCTGAAGAACACAAGCCTTAAAAGACAAATCTATGTCAAAATAAATTGTTTTTGTAACAAATCAATGGGCATACTTTCTCACAGGAGAAATTGGAACACCATGAAAGGGAGAAAACCCCTTTTAAATGGGCTGGGTCAAGAGATAAAACTGATTTCTTTCAGGAGTCTAGAAAAACAAAAGTAAACAATGCTAGTAGTTCATACATTTCAGAGAGACATGGTACACACGTAGTTTTCTTAACTAAGAAATATGTCTAAAATTTCACAGGATTATAGAATCATAGAATGATTTGGGTTGGAAAGGACCTTTAAGATAATCTAATTCCAGCCTCCCTTGCACATACACCTCCCACTAGACCAAGCTGCTCAAAGCTCCATCCAGTCTGGCCTTACCATGTCCAGGAATAGGGCATCCACAACTGCTTCCAGTTCCTCTTCACCCTATGAGTAAATAATTTCTTTTGAATATCTAGTTTAATTCTACCCTTTTTTAGTTTAAATCCATTACCCCTTATCATATCACTGTACTCCTTGATAAAGTACTTCTCCACCTTCCTGTAGGCACCCTTTAGGTACTAAAAGGCCACACTATAAGGACTCCCTGGAGGAGAGGTCTCCCTCCAGGCTGAACAACCCCAACTCCCTCAGCCTTTCTTCATAGAAGAGGTGCTCCAGCCCTTTGATCATCCCTTTGATCATCCTCTGGACTTGTTCTAACAGGTCCATATTCTTCTTATACTGGGGGCCCCAGAGCTGAACGTAGTGCTCCAGGTGGGGTCTCATAAGGGCAGAATAAAGGGGAGGAGTCACTTCCATGACCTGCTGGCCACACTTCTTTTGATGCAGCCCATGATATGGTTGGCTTTCTGGGCTGCAAGCACACATCGTCAGCTCATGTTTAGCTTCTCATCAGCCAACACTCCTAAGTGCTTGACCTCAGAGCTGCTTTCAATCCATTATCCACCCAGCCTGTATTTGTGCCTGAGATTGCCCCAGCCCAGATGCAATTTTTTCTTTTTCTTTTTTTTTTCTTTTTTTTTTTCTTTTTTCTTTTTTCTTTTCTTTTTCTTTTTAGTAAGTACCTGGATTCTACCTGCTTACTGTGTAGACAGTCATTATGTCTATTCCTTATAATTTTTTTTTTTTTTTTAATTGGTTTCTGAAATTTCAAAACATTTTTGGGGGTTTACCTTTGTTATTTGCCATTGGTTGTCATACCGGTGTAATATGACTGTTGAGACCAATGTGATGTTAATTAGCCTGTTCTTAGAAAAAATTATATAGGTGTGCTGTTCAGACAAATAATGACACAGCCAAGGGAATAATGTTGAGGCTATTGTATTTGTCTGAGCAAATTTCCTTTTTGGAGCTATGTAACCTAACTGTGAAACTAAACAGGCTCCATTAGTAACCTAATAAATTCATGTAAGGAATGTATTAAGTCATACATAAGTTACTGACATAAATGTCAGTACCAAAAACCAAACCCCCCAAAATACACAAAAAAACACTTGTTCATGTAGATTGAAATTATTCTGGCAACAGTAAACTAATTAGTTTGACTGACAAAGCTCAACCACTTTTTACACCTGTGGAGTCCAGAAGAATCTTTATTTATTTATTTATTTATTTATTTATTATTATTTTTTTAATGAATACTTTAGTTTTCTGTGTAAATTATTTTTATTTTTCTTAATTGTATCTTGTGTCATCTCTTTCAAAGAGGTCCAGCTATCCTCTTTGATACAGCATTAACATATCATAACTCATAGCTCATAGACTTACTCAAAATGTCAACAAGCCTTATGTTCTTGAAAACATTGAATCATGATGTAGGGATTAAAGTAAGCAATGCTTATTTCTGTAGCTGGACAGACTAGAGAGCAGTTCAAATATTCAGTTCTTGTGAGTTAGTGTGCTCAGTTTTCTGAGAGATTCTTCTTCCTTATAGAATGCAGGGAATGATGTCTATTTTATGAGTTTACACACTGCTGTACATAATGGATGGATAAGTCAAACTCTTTTGTGAATGTAAAACCTTCTATTAAGGTGAACTTGGTTAGAAAGCTATTCTTAACTACTTAGCTAATTATTTTTCAATACTGCATATGTATACAGACAGGTAATAAGGAGGCATATTGGGGCTGGAATACAATGTCCATAGTTTGAGCAGAATGAGTGTCTTGGGACAGTCTGGATAACTTCACTAGAATTTCACAGATGAGAAAATACTTTTAATGTTTATGAATTTATGTCTTTTGCCCCTTACAAGCAATGAGAACTATTCCCTTTTAATTTCCAGATTGAACGTGGTATACGTTAAATGATAGAATATAGAAATCTTCAATTCAAAAATGTTGTTTTGCATTGTAGTAAAGTCATCAGGTCAATTAATGTGGAAGTACATCTTCACAGAACAACTTTATTACTCACAAAAAAAAGAAAAAAAATAGAGACAAGAAAGAATAAACACTATATGAAGACTTTCTAAGAAACTAAAAATTAGCAAGTTAAAAAGAGCTCTGAAAATGTAGATCACATTTTAAAAAGAAAATTTCTTGTCAGTCCTAGGGTTCATATATATATATATATATATATATTTAAACATAAATGACATTGCTATTCTAGCCAAACAACTATTTTAGCTGATATACTGCTAGGCCATAGTCCATGCAGTGGCTGTAGCTAATAAGTGTGGCTTTGTGCAAATACTGTGCTTATAGCACAGAGAAAGAGCAACATTATAGATTTATTTATTTATTTATTTATTTTATTTATTTATTTTTTTTTTTTGCAGTGCCCCAGACACATATTGTAATTCAGCCACAATCTACCTTCTGCCATCACCTCTAAGTAGAATAGACTGCAATACAACAGCTGTATACTTTATGCAGTTACATGGCCAGGTGCCACTATGTTAGTGCAGTTACATTCTTTGGTAAAGAAATAATATCAAGGCTCAGGCTGCTCTCTTCACACCATTATGGAAAGGGGAAGTAATGGCTCTGCAGAGGTTGCTTTCCCACCTCATAAATGAGGGATACTTTCCCACTGGTAATGCAGACAAACCTGTGTAACAGGGAAAAGGAAAGTTGCTGAGGTAACATTATGTAGAACTGAGCAAAAATTGAAGTTATTGTTCCATGGGGAAATTCAACTATTTCAACACTTGGTTTTTGTACCTAATTGAGTTGAAAAATTGGAACTTGTCAAAGAACAGTGTACTGTAAAAGCTACTCTGTTTGGGAGGTGGTGATGTTTCATTATGAGTTCAAATAGCATTAAACTGCATTTCTGTATTTCCCTATGTTGCTATATGCATCTCACAATAAATTTGCAGCTATATCTTCTCTACAATTCACCATACAACTCCATCCAGTAAGATTGCACTGGACCATAGGAGATTTCAAAGGGGGCTTGACCAGTAGGCAAGTAATTTAATGTTGATGTTAATAGTTGTCTGCCAGTGTCAATAATATGCATAATATTAATGAGTAAACAATGTGTACAAACAATTTACAAAAAGAATACAGATATATTTGAAAATACTTGCTTAAAATGTAACATAGTAGGTCTTCATATATGAAGTCTACAAAGGACTCAATATATGATTTAACAAATATCATATCTACTGCTGCCACTTCCTTCCATTCTTTGGACTTAATAATTTCTATTAAACACTGTAATGTAAATATCTGAGTTATGTTTGTTTCTTTATAAAGAGGTGGAAAGAGATAGAACAATAAGTATCTCTGCAATCAAAAAATATTACCATGTACAGTCATTGTGTTTGTGTAGTACAGAACTCAGAAGGGCTGTGTATTCATAGGATACCTTAGATGTTAGTGAGTAAAAGCCTGGTAAAGTTTTAGTTTAGTTTTAGTTTAGTTTTAGCCTGGTAAAAACTATTCATGAAAGAAAAAAACACCCATACAGTGCAGCAAAAATACGAAGGAAAATATACTTTCTAAAATAATAATAATAATAATAAAGCTATTCCCCCTGGAATAACAGTGCCTTCTGTTTATCATCATATTTATGAATTTAAATTCTATGAAATCATAAAAATATTGTCCTATGAACTGCAGAAACTTTTATATATTTTTCTGCTAAATCACAGAATGGTCTCTTCTTCCAGGTGTAGAAACTGAGCTGATTTCCTACAATAAAGTTAGGTCAAAAGAAATTAAATGGTTGGGTGATAGAGAGCTTCTTTTTTTCAGGGGGATGTGGGGAAAATATTATCCTATCCATATACATAATTGTCAGCATTTTCTTTGAACCTTTTATTTGAGAAATGGTATGCTTTTAAAGTGCTCAATTCAGATTTCCCATGTTATATGTTGCACAGTAGTAAAGCATATGGGCAGATTTCAGATTTATCTTAATACTCCTATGTATATGAAAATAACAGCTGGATATTGCAGGTGACATTGTTCATAAAAATATCAGTTGTAATTTTACTGTCTTTCTTTCCTGTCTCTTTCCTGCCAAACAAAGCACCTAATTTCAGGATGCCTTCCTGGGAATGATTCCTTTTTGGACCGGAAGGAAGGAAGGAAGAAAGGAAGGAAGGAAGGAAGGAAGGAAGGAAGGAAGGAAGGAAGGAAGGACATTAGGGTATCATTTTAAAATAATCTGAATAATTTAAGAACCAGATCAACAAGAAAAAAAAATAATAATAAAAAAATAAACACCAACCAACCAAAAAAAAAACAACCACCCTCACAGTTCTAGTTTTTATATTGTGAAATTTTATTTAAAATGCTAGATAAGTCATTACGTGGATATGGCTTCATTTTGCAGATGAGAGACTCTTGTTCTGAAGGTTGTCAGTGATGACTCCAGTGAATTTAAGTATCTGTTGGCAAAGTGTAATTTCCTACTCAAAATGACACAGAAAAGCTAAACGATCTTCTAGGTATAATCTGTAAGAAGAGATAAAGACTT
The DNA here is from genome assembly GCA_011076525.1 of Nettapus auritus. Taxonomy (NCBI): domain Eukaryota; kingdom Metazoa; phylum Chordata; class Aves; order Anseriformes; family Anatidae; genus Nettapus; species Nettapus auritus. Next base: position 51,481,842 of record CM021765.1, on the reverse strand, counting down.
AGTTTATAAAATGTTATCTTTATATATGGAAAACTGAGTAATGAAAGTGATTACATTACTTGCTCAACAAGGAAGCTTTCCCTAAAATATTTTTGCAGTATCTCTTTTGCATATTGAGCTGTTAGGTAAAAAAACAACAACAGCAACAACAACAACAACAAAAACAAGATAAAGGTTCTGTGGATCAGCTGCAGAATGTTTCACACATTCTGAGAAGAGAAGTAGAATAAATGTGTAGGAACAAAAATCTGAATCCAGGAATTGGATTTTGGGAAGAAAATTACGACATCTCTTTTTTTTTTTTTTTGGAGTGCCTGAGTCTCTTAATCAGATCTGAATGGAGAAATAGTGGAATAGAAATACTGGAAATTATGAAATATATGAATCCTACAGAGTGGGATAACTTTGGAAGAGCAGAAATATGAATAGAAAAATATGAATATTTGAAGCAGACTTCACCAGAAGTTAGCTAAAAAATACCTACCTCATGAAAGTATGTTCATTCCATATACACAGTGAGCTACTCTGCTGTAATTCAGTACATGATTTCTTTTATATTATTCACTTCCCTCTGTAGGAACACTCTGAAGATAATAAGAGAAAAATAATTACTAACTTTATTTTTTCTTGAAGTTTTGCATGGACAGTAGGGGTGTCCTTAAAGCTTGTTCCAATTTTTTGGGGATCTGCCTACCACAGAGTTTGAGAATTCAAATGTAACCATATCTTCACAGGTTTATTTGTTAGCAACCAATCAAAATTTGATAAAAATGAGTTGAAAATATATTTTAATCTCTTCATTGGATCTTTGAAATTATAATGCAGATTTTATTCAACTATTTAATTAATTTATAAATATTTTTTATTAATAGAATTACTTCTTGTTTATTTCATAGAATCATTGAATCATGGAATGGCCAGGACTGAAAAGGACCTTAAAGATCATCTAGTTTCAACCCACCTGCTCTGGGCAGGGTTGCCAACCACTAGGGCAGGCTGCCCAGAGTCGCATCCAGCCTGGCCTTGAATGCCTCCAGGGACAGAGCATCCAAACCTCTCCAGGCAACCTGTTCCAGTGCCTCACCACCCTCTGAGTGAAAAACTTTCTCCTAATTTCTAACATAAATCTCCCCTGTCTTAGTTTAAAACCATTCCCCTCATCCTATCATTATCAACACATGTAAAGAGGTGTTCTCCCTCATGTTTATAAGCTCCATTCAAGTACTGGAAAGCTGGAATGAGGACTCCCTGGAGCCTTCTCTTCTCCAAGCAAAACAAGCCCAGTTCCCTCAACCTTTCTGCATATGAGAGGTTCTCCAGCCCTCTGACCTTCTTAGTGACCCTCCTCTGCAGCCGTTCCAAGAGCTCCACATCCTTCTTGTGCTGGGGGCCCAAGAGCTGCATGCAGTATTCCAGGTAGGGTCTCACAAGAGCAGAATAGAGGGAGACAATCACCTACCGCTCCCTGCTGGCCACCCCTTTTTTATTTGTTACTTCATGGAGAATTCTGTAGGTTTTCCCACTCAGGAACAAATATATATCATTATTATTGATAGCATGTATTTGTTATACCATATGTGGAATGGCTAAACCCTCCCCTAAGAAAGAACTGCTAATAATACTTATTTTTATAGAAACCGTTAAGGACTGTCTCTCCATATCCAAACCCAAACTATATAACATGATCTTTTATTTAAGACATAAGAATCTTAAGTCTCTTTTTTCATTCTGTCTTTCAAGAATAAGAAAAAGTCTGATTTTAAATAAGTATAATTATATACAGTTATGCAGGTAATAATAGCAAAACTCTGATGACAACTTCAGTAATGTTTTGTTGTTTACTTGCATTCAGAATCAGATGTCAAAATAGTAGATATTTTTTCCTGTCTGGAAAAGCTGGAATATAAAATATCTTTTCACTGACTCAAATATTTTTCTAAAAAAAAACCATGAAGTTGAATGAATAATATATATATATATATATTTTTTTTTTTCCAGTACTGGGAGAATTAAAAAATGACTTTGTGAGACCGGCTTCAAGATTAGGTATCAAATGAGTAATACCAGATGTAACAAGTAGAGAGCTGTTCTATAGTTATTCCCACATTTTATAATACAAACATGGATATTATTCCAATGGCTATTGAATTTTGGATAAATGTCAAGAATATTAAAGAGATTTGAAAAAGAAAAAATAAAACAGTGGGACAGAGTATATTTGGAAGGTTTTCTTCAAACTGACAAAGAGTTTATAATTTATCTTGTGATTACAACATGTAGTAATGAGCAATATTTGCATGGTAAATTGCTTCATCACAAGTAAAGGTGAAATACTAATGTGTCACCTTCTGTTATGTCTGTCTGTAAGGTTAGGTTAATGTGTATATAAAAATAACTGGAAAGATGATACTATAGAAAGCCTTGACTGGCATTTTCAGCACCATCTAAAGAACTGACAGTGCTTGGACAACTTGGACTATACTTTTAACACTCCCATCTGTTGTCTCCAAATAGGTAGTCCTTTATTGCTTTGTTGTACTAGGAATAAACAAGAATCCCTTCACCACTTTCTTATTGGCTCTGCAACTGTGAATTGAAGCCACTATTTCTGTTATCCTTTCTTTCATGCCCAATAGCTTTTGAGAATAGGTGAATGGGTAATTTCTTTAATTCCAATATGTAAGGACTCAAAGTCTCTATCAGGAACATAACAAGAAGGTTCTTTCTACATAACACATTACTACTAGTAAAAACACTAATTTATAGTCAGATGGGTTCCATTACAGCACCAGTTTGCAGTATTGCTATTGCTCAGAAATTCTGGAGGAATGGGATAGCCCAGACTCTACAGAAGCACAATATGTTCATATAAGCTTTTCCCACATTTACCACAATGCATGTCCTTTCTGTGCTGCTCGCACAGGATAACAAACAGACAACGTTTCATGATTTTAACTAACCATTTAGATATTCTTTAGTCCACCTTTATTTTTAATATGCAAGAAAAACAAAACTCTCAGTTTTATCTTATTATGTTATATCAGATAAATTCTGTACTCACTTTTTTGCTTTCAGATTTTTGATTTCCTTATGGAACAAAAAAATGGCTTTCCCATGTTTCCTACTTCTGTAGTAAAACTCTGCATGTCATATCTGAATAAAATTTCTTAATTTGTTCTGATTATAAATACCATCTGGCAATATGTATGCTGTAAATCTTTGCCTTGCATGGCAATTCATATGTTTATCAAACTTATATGCAACCTACAGATCCAACAAAAAGGGTCTGCAAATAACTTTGCATAAATTTCCAACAGAAACTGATATCAGTTGATATTAGTAATGAGTGGAACTTTTACTTATAAAAAGCTTTAAAAAATATAAATTATTTCAATTATGTGTCACAAATGTCAGGTGTTTAAGGGGAATCTCTGTGGGGTCACTTGGATTGAAAATTTTAAAATTTCATTTTTTAATATTGAAATTTCATTTTTTTAATTTTGAAATTTCAAAAAAAAAAATCATGAATCATAAGGTTTAGGAATTTCTTGTTCTGGAGTGACCATTATGGTCAGCTTAACCCACTTTGGATGTGAATAAACCAGAATGTGGTATTCCTCCTTTGAATAAGGGAAGTTCATACAGTAAGTTTATGAGGAAAATCTCTCCCAGAAAATTTGTTAAAAATAGTTGTTATGTTTATCAGCTTCAGGGCTTCTTTATTCTTTGAAAACGTTAAAGAATATACCAGTCATTCTTTCATATGTCAGGGGAAGTCTAACTCAGACTGGGTCAAGAACAGATATACTTGAAAATTATCAATTTAAAAAAAAAAAAAAAAGAAAAAAAAAGAAAAAATATCAGTTTTCTGTGTTGGAACTGGAGAGGAGAGGGGAATGGAACGGGAATATTCTCTGCAAAGACAACAAATTTTCTAGTACAAGTAAACATATTTAAAAATTAAAAAAAAAACCCAACTTTTTATAAACTTTTTTTTTCTTTAAAAATAAAGTCAGTTACATATATCATTGCTTTCACGTATCAGTTAATAGTATTTTTTTTTTTTTAATGGAAATAATTTATATACATTTTAGCATTTTTTTTGAAGGACAGGTAAAGTTAAACTTAAATGGTAAAATAAACTGTAAAACAACAGAGGAAGAGTGTCATTTAATTTTAAGATGTAAAGCAACCATGTAAAGTTCACAGCTGTATTTATTGTTACTATTTTACTTATTTATGCATGCCACTCTAGAGTTCGTTAACATAGATGAGTAACCAATGAACAACATTTTACTTTCAAAGATTCCTGTTGGAGATGATATGAGGATTAATTAAACAGGTCTGGTAACTTAATGATATACTCCTTTTGAAAATGGGCAACAGATTCATGAATGTTTCAGAGAAAGTGAAGTCATGACTGATGCAGATGCAGATGGCATTGCAGAGAACCTTAGACTGCTACTATCTTTGCTATTTCTATTCTGTATTTACTGCAAATATATATATATATATAATTATTTATATTTCAAAAGGAAAAAAATTGCCATCATGGGGATTTTGAGAATTTTTCGTGACTTAACTTAAATATCTGTGCTGTTCTGTTTTCCTTGAAATTGTACGGAATCAATATTGACATGGGTACATTTCTGAAATCTTTAAAATGAATATTACAGAATCCCAAAATAGTTGTGTGGAAGGGACCCTTAGAGATCATCTACTCCAAATGCCTCTATATGCAAGGAAAGGGCAAGTAGAGTGGGTTGTTTAGAACTGTGTCCAGTCGGGTTTTAAATGTCTCTATTATAAACACTCTACAATCTCTCTAGGCAACCTGTTCCAGTAGTTGATCAGTCTTACCATATTTTCTTGTGCTTAAGTGGAACTTTCTATATCTCTGTTTGTGCTCTCTCCCTTTTAGCCATTCATGGGACTACGCTGAGAAAAGTCTACCTCCATCTTCTTAACTGCCATCCAACAGGTATTTATACACGTGGACAAGTTGTCCTCTCAGCCTCTCCTTTTATGAAATATGCTTTATTGATTTACTCATCTTTGTGGCCCTTCACTGGATTCTCTTGGGAATGTCTATGTCTCTCATACTGGGGAGCACAAAGCATTTCAGATGTGATCTCACTAGCATTGAGTAGAAGGAAAGGATCGTCTTCATTGACCCACTGACAACACTTTTCCTAATGCAATCAAGGATGCTCTTGGCATTCCTTACCACAAGGGCTCTTTTCTGGTTCATGTTCCACTTGGTGTCTACAAGCATCAAGTCCTTTTCTTTCAAGATGTTGTCCAGATTTTCACCCTGCGGCATGCACTGGTGCATGAGATTATTCCTTCCCAAGTAGGTGTCAAATGGAGGATATTATGCTAAGACATTAGAACAGCTCATTCCTACAAGCATTGAGAACTGCTGTGTTTTGCTAAAACAAACAAACAGAAAACCATAACACTACTGTTTTCTACATTAAATGGCATTCAATAACTGCTGTATAGAATACTGAAAAGCATTTCCAGTACCTATTTGACATTGTCATGTGTAGTGGGTTTACGTTGCAAGGTTTTGGTAGCAGGGGGGGCATAGGGTTGTCTTCTGTGACAGAAGCTGCCTGTCCCATGTTAGATAATGGCTCCACCATTGGTCAGAGCTGAGCCAATAAGCAATGTTTTTTGTGCCTCTGTGAGGGCATATTTAAGAAAGGAAAAATAAACAAAAAACCTTCTGCAAAACAGCAGCTGGGAGAGTGAGAGGAGTGAAAAACAGCCTTGCAGGTGCCAAGGTCAGTGAAGAAGGAGGAAGAGAGGTGCTCCAGGCACTGGAACAGAAGTTCCCCTGAAGCTATAGTAAGGGCCATGGTGAAGCAGGTTGTCGCCCTGCAGCCCATGGTGTACCACGGTGGAGCAGGGTTCCACACTGCAGCCTGTGGAGAAGACCACAATTGAACAGTTGGACCTTCACTGATGGAGGCTGAGGCCTGTGGAAGACCCCTGCTGGAGCAGATTCCAGGCTGGACCTGTAGCCTACGGAGAGGAGCCCATGCAGGAGCAGGTGACCTGGCAGGAGCTGCTGCCCATTGCGGGACCCAGGTTGGAGCAGTGTGCTCCTGAAGGATAGACCCTGTGATATGGACCCATACCTAGAGCAGTTCTTGAAGAGCTGCTGCCTATGGGAAGTCCATGCAGGATCAGTTTGGGAAGGACGGCATTCCGTGGGAAGAACCCCACATGGAGCAAGGGCAGAGAGTGACCAAGAAGGAGCGGCAGAGACTATGCGGCCATAGACTGACCTCAGCCCCCATTCCCCATTCCCCTGTGCCACCTGGGGGAGAGGGGAGGTGGAAGAGGGTGGATGGGGGAAGGCATTTTTAGTTTCTTTCCTCTGTTTCTCACTCCTCTAGCTTGTTAGTAATAGGCAATAAATCTTACTATCTCCTTACTCTGAGTATGTTTTGCCCGTCACAATAATTGTTGAGCCATTTCCCCATGCTTATCTCAAACCTTGAGCACTTTGCTTCATATTTTCTCCCCCTTCCCTTTTGAGGAGGGGGAGTGAGAGAAGGGTTGTGGTTGAACTCAGCTGCCCACCTGAGTGAAACCACCACATTATGATTCTTGTTGAATGGTTAATTTTAAAATAGTCCTAAGAATATAAGAAGGTGAGTGATTCATCCTGAGTAGGTCGCTAGTAATGATATAAAAATCATCATTTTATTTTTTTTTTCCAGATTTTTCTAAATGTTTCTGTTAATGGATCAAGTGAAAATTTCATAGTTACTATTCTCTAAGAACTTTGTGAGATTAGTCAACATACTGGAACTACAATTGTTATTTTTATTAGAGGACAGTTTTACCATATGACAATAGCTCTTAGATCTGATGAATCTAGGATTGTAAACTCATTCTGTAACTACAACTGGTATTTTAATTAGAGGACAGTTTTACCACACGACAATAGCTCTTCAATCTGATGAATCTAGAAGTGTAAGCTCATTCTAGTGCTTCCACTTTCAGGAACAATGAGTAGGAAAAGACAAATGTAAAGCGAAGTTGCTCTTAAAATTCTGGGTAGAGAAATCTGCTTTGGCTTAATACTGACTGTGTCATCTCTGCCTCTATACAGAGCTCACTGTGTTCTCAGTATGTATTGTCAAGGGAAAGGAAGTTTTCCAGGAGAGGAAGCAATGGAAACGTAACTGAAGAGTTTCTTCAAATGTTTAGCGCACTGCTAACAGTTGGGAGATACCACATTTCTTTATTCTTTATAATCGTGTGTAAAGAAATCATAGATATTTCCTACTTCTGTCTTACAAAATGAAGAAAAGGAAAAAAAAAAAAAAAAAAAAAAAAAAAAAAAAAAAAAAAAAAAAA
>CM021765.1:51453438-51474365 GCA_011076525.1 Nettapus auritus | reverse complement strand
AAAAAAAAAAAAAAAAAAAAAAAAAAAAAAAAAAAAAAGAGGGAGAAGAGAAAAATACAGTTCTCTGTATCCTCCATGCGATATATTAATTTTTGCCACAAAGCAATGTTTGTGGTTATTTGAAGGCCTGGTTTGGAACAGAAAAATAAGTTCGTCCTGCTGTAAACAGAATATCTTGTTAAAAGAAAAAGTTAACAGCTATGGACAGCTTAAAATTTGTGCTCTCAGTCAAATTTGCAAGTCAGTTTGTGCTTCTCTAACATTCTTTCCCATGATATTCTGTTCTTTTTAAAAAACAAACAAACAATCAAAAAACAAAACAAAACAAAACAAAAAAAAACACTAGTATACCGAGGGTCTATTACTTTATGACAAGTTACTTTGTGGAATAACTATTCTGTGAGATGAAGTAATTTCATGAAATTTCCTGATGATATTTCTGTATTTTTTTTTTTTTTTCTCTCACATCAGAGCAGAAATATTCTATTACTGTGTTCTTTATAGATGAAAATGAAAAAACTAAAACAAACAAACAAAAAAACATGCAAAGCATAAATAATAACTCTTACTATAACAGTTCAGTTTCAGAAATATGTAGAACCAACCATTTGACTTTTATGTAGTAATTGTCCGAAAAAAACTATGTAATTTCATAACATTTCTTGACGATTTTGTTGGTTGGCACAGAAATCAGAATGTTGATCATTGATATTTCAAATATTCTTCCCCCCCCCCTTTTTTTTTTAATAGTTAGGTATACTTAGGTTTAAAGGACTCTGCAGAATTTTTCACTTTTAAGAGCATGTATTAAAAACATGCAATATTATATTCAGTTATCATGTTGATAAATACAAAACATGAAAAATGATGCAAACTTTTTTTTTTTTGATGAAGAAATAAGCTAATCAACAAGTAAAAATGAAGATAATGATTTTGTTTATGACCTGAAAGTTGAACTGCTCTATTTTCTACAGTCAAAAACGTTACATTTTTTGATACTCACAGAGTTTTATGAACATTGTAATTTTCTCTTTTACCTTCATATGTTAAAATGAAGTCAAGGAATTAATGCGTTTTTACTGGAAAAAAGCCTATTAAAGTGTTTACATGGCTAGAATGTGAAGGGTCTCTGTGCAATGGCAAGGGATAGCATTTCTGTCTCATGAATGCAATGATTTAATTCTTTGACTTACTATTGGCAAGAGCTGGAGTACAGTAAAAACTTTTGGGTCTGACACATTAATTAAAATAAAGCAACCCCCAAACTCCTCTCTTGACAAAAGACAAAGACAAAGTTGAATGTTTAACTTGCGTGAGATTTCCCTCCCCACAGATGATCTATAATGTGACTTTGAAGGTTGACTTAGCCAAATAAAATGTAAGAAAAGGAGAATCTCTTTGCTTACCTTCCTTGTCTCACAGTGGCCATGCAAAATAAGAAGATAAGGAAAATATTTTGAAAGGGTTATAATACAAACACGAACAGCTGTTTTAGACATTGCCACATGTGCATAGTCAAAGACACATCAGAAAATCCATGACGAAAATCAGTTTTGTGGCCCTGGAAGAAAGGTCAGAAGGTTTAGAAGTTTAAAGTAAGTTAACTCGGTGCTTATTTGACCATTAAACTGTCAACATGAAGCTATGTTTTAAACTTATGAAGGTCTGAAATTTTAGCGGTAAATGAAGTCTGAAGACCTTTTAACCTGCCCAAGATGTGAACCAGAGACTGGTTCAGCTTCACCATTAACTCCACTAGAGCAAAGGAATGGATAGTCAGAGGTAGGAAAAATATCTGAATCTTATCTTTGCTTGCCAAAGTTCTGTGTTATAAATTATTGCCAGTGCTAACCTTGAATTAATAACTTCTCATTACTGACATTACTATGAAGATAATCTGGTTTCACAGGTTAAAGTATTAAAAGCTTAGTTTTCTTTATATAGGTTCATACCTAGTATAAGTTATGAAAAGGCTTTTAAATAGTTAGCTCTGGTCAACCTATTTGCTTTTGAAAATAATTTCAAATTTCTGCTGTGAGTTCACTTTATTTGCATGCACTAAATGAAGAAAATACAATCCTATTGATTAAAAATGTTAATGAAGGCTGGTTTTGTGTGGGCCGCCCCCCCCCTTTTTTTTCATCAAGCCTTAAAACATATTAGTCAGATGTATTGAAGGCCACAAAGAACTATGGCAAAACACAGTTGCAATGTAACTATCTTATATATTGTATCTGACCTTTTCAGTGGTATATGTTAAGTTCTAGAATACTAGCTGTTTGGTTTGCTGTATTAAAAAATAGATCTACAATAGCCATTAGAAGCAAGGCACAATTGCATTTAGTAGTATTTCCTTGTATTTAATTTGATTGTTAACCACAAAGACTTAACAAGATTATAAACAGCAAAATAATATACACATTAAAACACAGCCAAAAAGAAAGCAAGTGCAATGATCTATAATCAATTATTCTCTGTGTTTAAGAAAACAGGAACAGATTTATTTATTTAGTTAGTTAGTTAGTTAATGAGTGAAATACAATTATGGTAAATAAGCCACACTCCCATTGCAAACATTAGGATAGGAAAGGATAGGACAGGACAGGACAGGACAGGACAGGACAGGATAGGATAGGACAGGATAGGATAGGATGGGATAGGATAGGATAGGACAGAACAACAGAACAGAATAGAACAGAGTAGAACAGAGTAGAACAGAACAGAACAGAGCAGAACAGAACAGAGCAGAATAGAACAGAGCAGAATAGAACAGAGCAGAATAGAACAGAACAGAACAGAATAGAATAGAATAGAATAGAATAGAATAGAATAGAATAGAATAGAATAGAATAGAATAGAATCTAACTGCTTGATTATTTCAAGGTTAAACAAAAGTTAAAGCATGCTATTGAGGACACTGTCCAAACGTCTCCTGAACACATCACTGGGGCATCAACCACAACTCCAGGAAGTCTGTTGCAGTGTTTGACCATCCTCATGGTAAAGATTTTTTTCTTATATCCAGTCTGACAACATCCCCGCCAGTCTCCCCCCCCATGAAGAGTAAATCTCAAGCACACCTATCTGTGGCCCAGATATGTTACCATCCTGCAGCTCATTTCCATAGCCTTCTGCTTACAGGAAGGAGATGTTGTTCAGTGGTGCTCCCACCGAGCTCCATGTGGTGAAGCATTTCTTATCTTTGTGAGTTGTGAGGTGTCTTTATTTTCAAATGCATATTGAATTCAAAATATATATTGTCTCAGCAACTAGGCTGCTCCTGTAGCTCCTCATTGTAGAGGAAGCTAAAAGCCTATGTCTCTAACAAACGTATTTCACATGTCTGCAAGAAGGACCTGCCATTGGGACGATTAGCTCCTACTCAGAAACTGAAAGCTTTCCTCCCATGAAGAAATTTTTTTCCTTTTTTCAGGATAGGAGTTCCTCGTTTTCAGTTCCCAGTAAATTCAGATTATCCTGGAATTCATTAATTCTTTTAGGTCAAAAGCTTGTGAAAAATTTTAAACTTGGCTCCTCTAAGTGCTCAATTCAGGGGACAGTAAAAATGGTACAGCTTATGAAAACAAGATAACTTGATGACAAGCACAAGCTCATAATTCAATCCATTCTTCCTCATGAAGAAAATCAGGAAGAATAGTCATTTTTGTTTAGGAGTATTACAATAGCTATACCATGATGCATAAATCTTAGAATCATTGAGTCACAGAATCATTTAGGTTGGAAAAGAACTCTCAGATCATCAAGTCCAACTGTTAACCTAGCACTGCCAAGTCTACTGCTAAACCTTGTCCCTGAGCAAATATTATAGCTCTGGTTTGGTCTCTGTGTGTTACTGCTTTCATCTTGGAATCTCAGCTAGGTATGAATTAAAGAATTTTCCATATTAAAATGAGGCATGTTAAGTCTGAGAGTACCTATGCTGCCGGCATAGACATCTAATTTGGTCAGTAATTTCTGTAGACAAATTAGCCCGTTTTTTTTTTTTTTTTTTTTTTTTTTTTTTTTTTTTTTTTGTGACAACAGGAATAACACCTCCTGTTATCATTTTAAAGATATGTCTTTCATTGATTATTTTTGACTACCTAAATTAATTGACCATTATCTAAATGACCATTATCAAATTAATTAAATAACAAACAAACAATATCTTTATTTCTCTGCTGCCATTTTTTCCCTCCTGCCTCAGAGGAGTTCTACCTTACATGAACATAGATCCTACACATAAGCGTCTTTTTTCCCACCAGTGTTTGACAGTAAGCAGAAGCACTGCACTGTAATGTTAGCGATATGTTCCTAAATACTGCAAATGCAATCTTGCTCCTTCAGGTAACAACAAAGAGATGGAGAAAGGATGTGAAAAAAATATCACAAACAACCTAAATCTATGTGAATATTCATATCTTTCTTGCTTTACATTAATAGAATCATCCAATAAATGAATAGAAATTGACATCATTAAAAAATAGAATTTAAAAAACTGAACTAAATAAATTAAAAAAAAACAAAACAAAACAACAACAACAACAACAAAAACACCAAAAATTTCTATCCTGAATATGAAATTTGGCATTTTTTAATTCTCTTTACATTTCTGATCTTGAATATTGCCATGTGGAATAATGTTGTTTCTGTATTAAAAGAACTAAAAAAGTTACAACATATACTCTATTGACATTTACTTTACTTGAACCTAAAATTCAATTATTTAACTTGAGGTTTTTTTTTTTCTTTGTTTTTTTTTTTTTTTTTTTTTTGTACTTGACTATGCTTACGTAAATTAACTATTTGACTGGAAAAATAAATTCATTTGAAACTTTTACGTCTTTAAATAAACACTTAGAATGGACTAAAAGCTTTTAGAATATTCAGTCTTTCTGAATGTAACCCCAAAACGAACATAAAAGATCTTTAGAAGAACGTTCTGCTTTCCATACTGTTGATAAAATAAATGAAGGATTTGTTTGCACACTATTCAATATTTTCACTTAATCCAAATCTGTTTCATTTCAGAGTGCAATCCTAAAAACTATGAGAACTAAACTAAAGAACTATGGCTGTTATTGACTCGTAAAGTAAAAGCTATAGAGTAAAAAGAAAGGTTTACACTCTACACTGAGAGAATTTGTTCAGGAAAAAAAAGATAAATAATAAATTTATTATGAAGTCTATGTGTGAAGGATACAAAATGTTTATTTATTTATTTATTTATTTTCCTTAGTGAGCAGTTTGGAAAATAAGCGAAGTTTATAGTCAGGCCAAAAGTGCCTTCATACTAAAACTTAGGAATTCTACCATGAAACATGAGAAATATGTATGCATGTAATATTACAGTGCAAATATTTACTTACATTTACATGTTTATTTATTTATTTATTTATTTCCAGAATTCTTTGTTTTTCTTCACAGAATCATAGAATGGTTGAGGTTGGAAGGGACCTCAGAATGGTTTAACCCTGCTCAAGCTGGGCCGTTTGAGATGCTTGCCCAGGACCATGCCCAGACTGCTTTTGAATATCTTCAAGGAGGAAGACTCCACAACCTCACTGGGCAATCTGTGCCAGCAGTTATTCACCCTCACAATAAAAAAGTGTTTCCTGATTTTAAGAGGGAACATCTTGTGTTCCAGTTTGGACTCATTGCCTCTTGTCCTGCCATTGAAAAGAGTGTATGCCTTGCCTTTTCACCCAACCTTCAGGTATTTATACACATTGTCAAGATCCCTCCTGAGCTTTCTCTTTGTTATGCTGAAAAGCCCCATCTCTCTCAGCCCTTTCTCACAGGAGAGGTACTCCAGTCCCTTGACTATTATCGTGGTCTTTTGTTGGGCTTTCTCCGGTATGTCCATGTCATTCTTGCACTGGGAGACCCAGAACTGGACACAGTACTCCAGGTGTGGCCTCACCACCTGTAAGAACTTGATTGCCATACTAGAAACAATGACATTTCTCATCCTATAGGGGAGAAACGTAGAATTATTTCTATGTGATGGGAAGTTCTCCACAACTGTTATTCTTACAGCACACGATTATTTTTCTTGTTATCTTAGTTCAATGTTTAGTTTATTTTGGTATTTCAATATAAGTAAGACACCCTCCCCCCCTCCCCCCCTTTATTTTTTCCTTCTGCAATGTAAAAATACAGTTGATATCAGCACATAAAGATTTATTCTCAATATAGTTTGATGGAGTCTAGGTTTAGATAATCCTTTGATTTCTTGAAATATCCTTCATTTATATGGAAAAGTTGAAATATCCTTCAGCTGAGTTCTGTCATGTTTGGCTGTATATGTATTCCCATTGCATAGAACAAGAAATCCTGTTAGTGTTAATGCTTATGTGGAACTTATTTAGCAGTTCAATGAAATCCCAGACTTGATAGTTTGATAACTTTTATAAGCAATGAGTATAGGTATATGCACAGGCATATAAGATAAAGTAAAATAAAGTAAATAAAATATATAAATAAAATAAAATTATAAAATAATGTATATATATATATATATATAAGGTCTTCTTTTAAAGAATGGAAATACAAAAGTCTAGAAATTCAATTAAATTTTTTCCTTTACCTTGAAGATTTTTAATCTGCTTTATAATTAACACAACTATATATAGTATATAGTTATATATATATACTACATTACTATATAAAAATATCCAACTAATACTATGTTATCAGTTAGGATGAACGTTTTCAGTTAAAAAAAGGCATTAAGTATTCTGATGTTAGTCATATGATTTAATATTAATGGGTATGAAAATGAATTTATATGGCAGCTTGCTAGATGGAATAATTTCATTTGAGCGTTCACATTTTATTCTTTACACCTCTCTTCATATGCTTTGTGAGTCCATTTCTATAGACATTTAAGTTAATGTGTTATTTCATTTAAGAGGCATTGTTAATATACTTCTGAAATGTAGAGAGGTTAAGTTAAAAGAAAGTGAAAAAGAATGATAAAGATCTGGGACTTACATAATTTGTACTTACAATAAATAAAAGCAGTGAAAATGTTCCCAAAGACCTTTTTGCAATCTGCTTGCTATGTATCAGTTTAAGACTTGTGGGCAATACTTTTTTTTTTTTTTTTTTTTTTAATTCTTTGGTGAAATAAAACCCTACCTGAGAATAAAAAATTATTAGAAACACGTTAAAATTTTTAGAAAGATTGGGATTCAGGATTGGGATCCTAATGTCTATTTTCTTTCAGTTGGCTTAAATACTTTTGAATTACTAAGCCCTATTCTTTCTGCCCCTCGTAATTATACTGTATGTTTTCCTAGCAGTTGCAATGGCTTTTGGTAGTCTTAGAGGTTTAGGTTTACAAATCTTGGATGTCTTTGCCTGCTTAAAAAACATTTTTTTTTTTTTTTCCTCCTGCATATATTTTTACCATCATTTTCCTTTCCTGTGCCTTTCTTTATCAAAACGTATACCTCTAACTATCTTATCATTCTTCACAATTTTTTATTTTTTTTTTTAATTATCATTATTATTATTTTCTGGCACTGTAGAGAGAACAGGAGTCAGCGGATTAGTCAGTGAATCAGAACTGGTCAGGAGTCCCATAAAAAATCTGATTGCTTGTTCATTCTTTTGTAGTTGTGACAGAAAATTCTTTAAGCCCAAATTCTGTTATCAGATGTTTACACAGAAATTCCACTGATTTTATGGGAAGTTTGAGCAATAATGAAAGAGTGAACTTGGGCTCATTTGACAAAATATTTAGAACACTTCTGATGAAAATTAGCTGCTGAATATGCAGCAAACTTTGCAAAGTTTAATATCTCATCAATATTGCATATTGCTTTACTGCCAAATCTTATTTTTTTTAACTAAAATGAAACTACCAAAATACCATCTGTAGATAAAAAATATTTGGACACCTCTCAAGCATATTTTGGATACACTTTGGATACCAAAGGCAGTGATAATTTTGACAAAACTGGCAGTTAACTAATAAGTGTAATAGAGTTTCACAAATAAAGAGCAATGCTGATTCAGTCAGATGGTTTCCATAAATTTTTAAAAACTGTATTCCAGCACAGGTGCCAAAATTTTCACCATCCAACTATCTTCAAAGTTTTGCCAAGGGAATTTATCAAATTCACAGAATAGATAGTCTTTTATAGACTATAATAGATAGTCTGCTAGGGAAAAAAAATATACAGTATTCCCCTTAACTTCAAGCTTATTTGTTCTTCAGAGGCAAAGTTTGTTGGAAGAGATAAGATCTTTTAATGTACAAGATAACAGAGAAAAATAGAGGGATCTGGGTGTCATGGTCGACAGCAAGTGGAATATGAGCCAGCAGTGTGCCCTGGCAGCCAGGAGGGCCAACCGTATCCTGGGGTGCATCAAGCATGGCATCACTAGTCGGGCGAGGGAAGTGATCATCCCACTTTACTCTGCGCTGGTGCGGCCTCACCTCAAGTACTGTGTGCAGTTCTGGGCACCACAGTACAAAATGGACATTCAACTGTTGGAGAGTGTCCAGAGGAGGGTGACAACGATGGTGAAGGGCCTGGAGAGTAAAACATACGAGGAGTGTCTGAGGTCACTGGGCCTGTTCAGCCTGGAGAAGAGGAGGCTGAGGGGGGACCTCATCGTGGTCTACAACTTCCTCACGGGGGGGGGGAGTGGAGAGGCGGGTGACCTATTCTCCATAAACACCAGTGATAGGACCCGTGGGAAAGGGGTTAAGCTGAGGCAGGGGAAGTTTAGACTAGATATCAGGAGGAGATTCATTACCGAGAGGGTGTTTGTGCACTGGAACAGGCTCCCCAGTGAAGTGGTCACTGCACCAAGCCTGTATGAATTTAAGAAACGTTTGGACTGTGCACTTAGTCATATGGTCTAAACTTTTGGGTAGACCTGTGCAGTGCGAGGAGTTGGACTTGATGATCCTTGTGGGTCCCTTCCAACTCGGGATATTCTATGATTCTATGAAAGGTAAGATCTCACTCTCTGAAGGTCTTATTCAAGTGTGACTTTCTCTAGTCACTTTATGTAACAACATATTTTAATTGGTTCTGTTTTAATCAAATTAGTATGACACTCATTTCAAGAGAGTATATTATAATCAAAACTCAGAACTAGAAGTGACAAGTATTGCAAACTAAAGATCTGGCTCAATAAACAGCCTCTTTCTTTCTTAACTTCCATGTCTCTGCCTTGGATTGGCATGATCTATTTTGATAACATATGTATGTCGGAGATATATCTAATATCTACTGGAGACAAAGCTTTATTTATCTATTTATTTATTTATTTTGGTATCTCATTGTTTTGCTAAATAGCTCTTATATTAAATAAATGCAAGATAAATGATATTATCTCACATTCTAGTAATAATACATCACGATTCTCTGCATAAAATAAAATTAAATATCAAAAGACATGAGCCAAGGAAAACATTTTGAAATATATGAAGGATGCGAAAGTGATTGGAATGCCATCCTTCTCAAACTGATCCTGAGTGAGCTTCCCACAGGCAGCAGCTCTTCAAGAACTGCTCCAATATGGGTCTGTACCACAGGGTCCATCCATCAGGAGCAAACTGCTCCAACACAGGTCCCCCACAAAGTGGAAGCTCCCCCCAGATTCCTTATCCTCTGTGGGCTCTTCTCCACACCCTACAGCTCCACTGCCTAGAGCACCTCATCCCTTTCCTTCTACTCTGACCTTGGTGTCTGCAGGGCTGTTTCTAACTCCTTGCTATCCCAGCTGCTGTTGCACAGCAGTATTTTTCCCTTTCTAAAATCTGCTCTCACAGATGCACAAACAACATTGCTTATTCGCTCAGTTCTGGCCAGCTGTAAGTCCCTTTGGAGCTGGCTGAAGCTGGCCATTATCTAACCTTGGGCAGCTTCTGCATCCCTCTCACAGAAGCCACCCCTGCAGCCCCCTGCTATGAAAACCTTGCCACATAAATCCAATACACCTTTACATATAAGGTCATTGGATTAGACGATCTCCAGATCTCCCTTCCAACCTCAGCTATTCTGAGATTCTGTGACTCTACAAAGGACTTTTTCCCATTTGTTGCCTACCTAAACTTGAATACAGACACTTGGATAGTCATTTTTATTTAGCTAGTATTATTTAAGTTGCTGTTTTGTAGTCAGTAATAATACTATTTAGCTAGTATTATTTAAGTTGCTGTTTTGTAGTCAGTAGTAATACTTAATGTTTAAATATTTGCTTGAGTGCCTGGTGTAAGTGCTTTCAAAGAATGTGTAAAGATAGTCAGGAGAAGCTAGTGAAGATTTTCCTCAGAGTATCATGACAAAGCAAAGAGACAGTAAAACAGAGGTAACTATGTTTTCCACATTTGTTCAGGATTAGAAGAAAAACAATGTTTCTGTGACTTTATACCATTGTCTTATAATAAATATATTGTGGTATTGCTTCTGTTTCCTTATTGGCAGAATGAATAAATGATTCTGGCATGAATACTGTGTATGTACTTTTAAAACTGCTTTCTCAAACATCTACATGTCTGGAAATTGCTTTTCCCTGATTGTTGAACTAGTAAATTTGATCTCAAGACTTCTTAAGAAAAGTGAATACACAAGGCCTATTAGTATGTCTGAAACGCATTAATTTTGAATGAATTTTGATATGCAATTTTCCACTTTTTATTCTGCTCTAATGAAGTTTATATTAGTCAGATTTTCACAATTATATTGCGTGCAAAAATACTTTTCTTCATACCTCATCCCTGATTATTTTTACTGAATCCTCTCACTAATACAACCATCTGCAGAACATATTTACTGATAAATTCTAAGAGATATTAAAGCCTTGACTTCAGATTCTGAGAGTCCTTACAATAGGATTGTCCAGCATATATTGGATAGTGTTTTTAGAGGTACACTGATTTAAATTAAAAGAAAACAAATAAATACATCTTGTGTTGCCACAACTTGTGCTACTTGATAGAGAATATTTTGCTCATGGCAATGACTTTTCTTTTTTGCTTAATATAAAGAATCTCTGTGGTCCTAGTGTGCTTCATCACCACAGCTATGATGATCAGCTGAGGTTTGTGCTCTAAAATGTTAACTTCTATGTGTTCTTTTGAACAAATACCATGAGAACTAATTTTATGCTTTGATCTTTCAGATAAAACATATTCTATACTTCTGCTAAAATAAACAGAGATATGTACAAGTAAAAACAATAAGATCACTCCCATTTGTAGCTGCATTTCTATGATGTGTAAATAATGTCATCAGTTTCACTCACAATTCACTGTCCTAGGATTTGGTAGATATCTGATGATTTTGGAACATCTAGCCCAATAAAAAAATGAAATTTTCATTTTGATTTTGCAAGTACACCAAAAGCTATGCAACATTTAATGATGTTCCCAGATTGATGCTATTCAGTGCAGTTTGCAAAACTTTTGCAGTGGTGGGAAGAGAAATACAAACTTGATTGTAATTCTCTTATTACTTTTGCTTATGAAAAGTGATATAGTGCTGTCTTTTCCAAGACTCTCTATTATATATATTTTTGCAAGTATGGAAGAGTTATCACCTCAATGTTTAGTCAGTACTGTAGAATAAATCAGATTCTCCTAAATGACTCCAATAAGGATAAACTGTTTAAAGTAAAGCCCACATGTTGTTTAGACTTCACTAGAATTACATTTAACAGATCTCTTATTTACTTCTGCATATGAACTGCCATTGCCAGGCACTATACCTGCTAAAGGAAACACACTTGACCCATCTCCTATGCAGAGTGTTTGCTTTCACTGGTATTGCCAATTCAGAGATACTATCGTATTTCAAAATGAATCTTCAGATGTGGTATATGATCCTTCTGACTTTCACAACAAAGAAGAGGAAAAGGACCAACTATTTATAGTATGAAAGCAGGCAAAAATACTGTACATAAAGCATGAATTCAGTTAGCATGTTTTTCAAATTAACTCAATGAAAGAACGATAAATATTCATTTTCTCCTTTCCCACTGGCACAAAAATGTAAATACAGTTAATTATGGCCCTCTAAATGCAATTATTAATCAGTTTTATAGCAACATTTTATTTATACCCAGATGTATGCAAATGTTCAGGTTTGTTTTACAGATGGCCTTCATTAAGTTATAGCAATCACGCAAGTTAAACAAAGAACTGATCTGTGCTCTTCTATCAATATACTTACACACAGACAAAAAAGTAGATAAGCAAAGAAAATGAACACAATTATGTATGAATGTATAGACACATACACATATATGAAACACCCAATCATTTTCTATTAAAATAGTATCTGAGAGCTGGTATAAACTACCCACACTGAGATTCCTCAGATGAAAAGAGTTAAATAGGAATTCTGGTGGATGGGAGGTAAAATTAATTTTTTTCAACTAAACAACATCCATGTTCTGTTGTTAAATCTGAACATAGCTTTCCACTGCATCATACTATACTCCAATTACAAAACAAAATCAAACAAAACAAAAAAGAACATTTTTTTCAAATATATAATAGAATATTTCATTATGAGTTGTATTTTTTGTTATACTTCATTGAAGTCTTTTAAAGGGTTTTATTTGAGTAGGACAATAACCAGTTATTTATCATAAACCTATTTATCAGAATCTTTATTGCATCTCTCAAGATGATAATAACAGGTCTCTAATGGCATTTTTAGGAAATTTTTCTTTCCTTGATTTAATTGTTCAGTTTATTTGAGGGATTATTTAAGTTCTGTAAGTATTTTTTCCATTAAGTGATAGACACTTGATTTTTATCTTATGCCTAAATACCACAAAATGTTTTTAAAAATTAAAATCAGGAAAAAGTAAATTCCTCATGCAGTCATAGTTAAGCTACTATATGCCAGACATGAATATTCACAAACTGTTAGACTGTTGATACTTTATGATAGATTCCATAAATCACAGATTATATTAAGACTATTAACTGAGGCTTGATTCATTTCTTTTGCATGGTGAAACACATAAAGCAGCTGTTAGGTAAAACTGTGATGCCTTTGATAATGATCAGAGGGTTAAGCTCATCTTCCAAAGCTTTGCTTATAGTAACAAGCATAGAATTAAAGGACCTAAATGAAGATTTCACTGCAAAGACTATGAAAGTTAGGACGAGTTAAAAATAGTTCTTTGGAGGTAAAAAGCCTGAAGTCTGGGACTCGTGTGAAGAAAGCTCATCTTAATGAGCTTAAAGAATGAAATAAATAAATAAATAAATAAATAAATAAATAAATAAAAAGTTTAAGGAAGATGATGTTTCTCTGTAAATTTCTTTCCTTTTTTGGGGTGGTGTGAGGGGGAAGGCAGTGTCTTTACACACCTTCATAATTGGCCACTGTATGAAACATGAGCTAGTTATTTAAGATCCATGTCCTCATTAAATATTTTAAAATAATGTTCTATATGATAAAAATGCGTTTACACCACAGAATAGAAATCATCAATCACAGAATCACAGAATAGTCTAGGTTGGAAGAGACCTCCAAGATCACCGAGTCCAACCTCTAACCCAACGCTAACAAGTCTTCCACTAAACCGTATCCCTACATGTAAATATCTTTTAAAGACCTCCAGGGATGGTGACTCAACCACTTCCCTGGGCAGCCTATTCCTATTCCAGTCACTAACAACTCGTTCAGTAAAGACGTTTTTCCTAATATCCAGCCTAAACCTACCCTGGCGCAACTTTAGCCCATTCCCCCTTGTCCTGTCACCAGGCACGTGGGAGAATAGACCAACCGCCGCCTCGCTACAGCCTCCTTTCAGGTACCTACAGAATGTGATAAGATCGCCCCTGAGCCTCCTCTTCTCCAGGCTAAATAGTCCCAGCTCCCTCAGCCGCTCCTCATAAGACTTGTTCTCCAGACCCTTCACCAGCTTCGTAGCCCTTCTCTGGACTTGCTCGAGCACCTTGATGTCCTTCTTAAGTGAGGGGCCCAAAACTGAACACAGTACTCGAGGTGCGGCCTCACCAGAGCCGAGTACAGGGGGACAATCACATCCCTGGACCTGCTGGCCACTCTATTTCTTATGCAAGCCAGGATGCTGCTGGCCTTCTTGGCTGCCTGAGCACACTGCTGGCTCATATTAAGACGACTGTCGACCAATACTCCCAGGTCCTTCTCTGACAGGCAGCTTTCCAACCACACACCTCCCAGCCTGTAGCTCTGTCTGGGGTTATTGTGCCCCAAGTGCAGGACCCGGTACTTGACCTTGTTGAACTTCATACCGTTGGCCTCTGCCCGTCGGTCCAGCCTATCCGGATCCTCCTGCAGAGCCTTCCTACCCTTGAGCAGATTGACACACGCACCTAACTTGGTGTCGTCTGTAAACTTACTGAGGGTGCACTTGATCCCCTCATCCAGATCATCAATGAAGATGTTAAAGAGGACTGGCCCCAGTACTGAGCCCTGGGGGCACTAGTGACTGGCCTCCAACTGGATTTGACTCCATTCACTAAGACTCTCTGGGCCCGGCCATCCAGCCAGCTCTTAACCCAACGAAGCGTGTGCCAGTCCAAGCCATGAGCAGCCAGTTTCCTGAGGAGAATGCTGTGGGGAACGGTGTCAAATGCCTTACTGAAGTCAAGGTAGACCACATTCACAGCCTTTCCCTCATCCACTAAGCCTGTTATTTTGTCATAGAAGGAGATCAGGTTCGTCAAGCAGGACCTGCCCTTCATAAACCCATGCTGGCTAGGCCTGATCGTCTGCTTGCCCTGCAACTGCCGCATGATGATGTCCAAGATAATCTGCTCCATGAGCTTCCCTGGCACTGATGTTAAACTAACAGGCCTGTAGTTCCCCGGGTCTACCCTCCGGCCCTTCTTGTAGATGGACGTCACATTTGCTATTCGCCAGTCAAGTGGGACCTCCCCCGATAGCCAGGACTGCTGATAAATGATGGAAAGCGGCTTGGCCAGCTCTTCTGCCAGTTCTCGCAGTACCCTCGGGTGGATCCCATCCGGCCCCATCGATTTGCTTACATCCAAATGCTGTAGCAGGTCGCCAACCATCTCCTCGTGGATTGTGGGGGCCACATTCTCTTCCCCATCCCCTTCCACCAGCTCAGGGTACTGGGCGTCCAGAGAACAACTGGTTTTGCTGCTAAAGACTGAGGCAAGGAAGGCATTGAGCACCTTGGCTTTTTCTTCATCTCAGGTAACTAAGTTTCCCCCCGCATCCAGTAAAGGGTGGAGATTCTCCTTAGTCCTCCTTTTGGAATCGATGTATTTATAAAAACATTTTTTGTTGTCTTTAACAGCAGTAGCCAGATTGAGCTCCAGATGAGCTTTGGCCTTTCTAATTTTGTCCCTGCACCACCTCACAACATCTGTGTAGTCCCCTTGAGTGGCCCGCCCTCTCTTCCAAAGATTATAAACCCTCTTTTTTCTCCTAAGCTCGAGCCACAGCATTCTGTTTATCTGGGCCAGTCTTCTTCCGCACCGGCTCGTCTTTGGGCATGTGGGGACAGACTGCTCCTGAGCCATTAATATTTCTTTCTTGAAGAGCGCCCAGCCTTCCTGGGCTCCTCTGTCCTTCAGAACCGCCTCCCAAGGGACGCTGCCAACCAGTGTCCTGATCAGCTCAAAGTCAGCCCTCCAGAAGTCCAAGACAGCGGTTTTACTGGTCCTCTTCCTGACTTCACCAAGTATCGAGAACTCTACCATTTCATGGTCACTCTGCCCAAGACAGCCCTCGACCACTACATCTCCCACCAGTCCTTCTCTGTTAGTGAACAGAAGGTCTAGCGGGGCACCTCCCCTGGTAGGCTCACCAACCAGCTGGGTCAGGAAGTTATCTTGCACGCTCTCCAGAAACCTCCTGGACTGCTTTCTCTGGGCTGTGTTGTGCTTCCAGGATATATCTGGGAAGTTCAAGTCCCCCACAAGAACAAGCACTGATGATTTCACAACTTCTGCCCGCTGTCTGTAGAACTCCTCATCCACCCCCTCATCCTCGTCTGGCAGTCTATAACAGACCCCAATCAGGATGCCTGTCTTGTTGGCCTCTCCGCTGATCCTAACCCATACTGACTCCACCTTGTCATTCCCAGCCTCAAGTTCGACGACATCACAACACTCTCTAATATAGAGAGCCACTCCACCACCCCTTCCCTGCTGCCTGTCCCTTCTGAAAAAAGCCTATAGCCAGACATGGCAGCACTCCAGTCATGACAGTGGTCCCACTACGTCTCCGTGATGGCAACCAAGTCATAGCCTGTGTGCTGCACAATGGCTTCCAGCTCCTCCTGCTTGTTGCCTATGCTGCGTGCATTAGTGTAGATGCACTTTGGCTGAGCCTTTGCCTTCTCCCCCAGCCTTGTCACTGTTCCCCCTGGCACATCTCCAACAAGCTTTGTTTCATCCCCGTCCCCCTTCTTACCTAGTTTAAAGCCCTCTCAATGAGCCCTGCCAGTTCCTGGGCCAGGATCCATTTTCCCCTTGGGGACAGTTGGGATCCATCTGCAGCCATTAGGCCGGGAGGTGAGTAAACCTTGTGTGTAGACAAAATGAATTATGGTGTACTCATCATGGAACTTCTTCAAACTCACCTAACAAGCTGTATATTTATGAAATTAAAATATCTTAAACTTCACTTCTGCAGTGAAGTAGTCACTGCACCAAGCCTGTATGAATTTAAGAAACGTTTGGACTGTGCACTTAGTCACATGGTCTAAACTTTTCTGTAGACCTGTGCGGTGTGAGGAGTTGGACTTGATGATCCTTATGGGTCCCTTCCAACTCGGGATATTCTATGATTCTATGATTCAGAAATTTTTCTTCAGTACCAATGAAGTATCAACGAAAAGTTACTTAACTCATATTAAAATCCAAAGCTCCTCTAAAAATTGCAGCCAATTTGGTAGTTCAGAGACAGTTACTACCTATTCTGGTAAGCTTCTAAAATAAACTTTCCGTTTATTATTACCATCTAAATGTTTCTGATTTCTTTAGCATTACAGATCCATCTGTCCACAGTATTATGCAGTTAGCTTAAGTTTACCGTGTCTTGAAACTCTCTGCATAAAAATGGCAGTCTGTCAAAAACTATATATGACAGTGGTAATTGAAATTTCAGTCAGGATAAAAGCAAGACATTTAAGCTGTCCAGTGGCTGCAGTATTAAAACTATTACGTTTATATCTCTTTTGCACAGCATAGCTAAGATGATTTATTTGAAAGTAAGTGAAAATAGACTTCATATGTAACTTCAGGTGAAATAATGAAATAATCCATTATCAGAAAAACAAAACAAAACAAAAAATTTATTTATTGACTTCTGCAAACAAAAAACATATTCATTCAATCACTAACTATAAAAGAATTGATGGATATTTTGACAAACAATTATTTAAATTTTATTAACATCAAATAATTAGTTTTGTCTTTACAGTTTGTAGGAAATTGGTCTCTAACTGTGTACTTCAAGTACTAAAAAATACATTTTAAATCCAATAACCGACAAGGGAGGACTAAGATCTTGTTGCTAGGTCTTAGTGCACAAAATGTTTTTGCACAAGAGAAGAAATGAGTCAAAGGTTAGGAAAACTTATTACCCTTCTTGGAAACCCAAGAGTTTTTTTATAACTTTTAATCAAAACAAAGTAATGGACCAGATATAAGTACAATAGAAGTGGTGTGACTGTACAAAGAGCTTGTGGGTTGCCTCTACTGAGAATTCATTCCCTAGGATGAATCTAAGCAGACAGCAATTCATAGTTCAGTACTGAATCACAGAATCACAGAATTTCTAGGTTGGAAGAGACCTCAAGATCATCGAGTCCAACCTCTGACCTAACACTAACAGTCCCCACTAAACCATATCCCTAAGCTCTACATCTAAACGTCTTTTAAAGACCTCCAGGGATGCTGACTCCACCACTTCCCGGGGCAGCACGTTCCAATGTCTAACAACCCTTTCGCTAAAGAAGTTCTTCCTAAGATCCAACCTAAAATTCCCCTGGCGCAACTTAAGCCCATTCCCCCTCGTCCTGTCACCAGGCACGTGGGAGAACAGACCAACCGCCACCTCGCTACAGCCTCCCTTGAGGTACCTGTAGAGAGCGATAAGGTCACCCCTGAGCCTCCTTTTCTCCAGGCTGAACAATCCCAGCTCCCTCAGCCGCTCCTCGTAGGACTTGTTCTCCAGGCCCCTCACCAGCTTCGTCGCTCTTCTCTGAACTCGCTCAAGCACCTCGATGTCCTTCTTGTAGCGAGGGGCCCAAAACTGAACACAGTATTCGAGGTGCGGCCTCACCAGAGCCGAGTACAGGGGGACGATCACCTCCCTAGCCCTGCTGGTCACACTGCTTCTTATACAGGCCAGGATGCTGTTGGCCTTCTTGGCCACCTGAGCACACTGCTGGCTCATATTCAGCCGACTATCAACCATCACTCCCAGGTCCTTCTCTGACAGGCAGCTCTCCAACCACTCATCTCCCAGCCTGTAGCTCTGCTTGGGGTTATTGCGTCCCAGGTGGAGGACCCGGCACTTGGCCTTGTTGAACTTCATACCGTTGACCTGAGCCCATCGGTGCAGCCTATCCAGATCCTCCTGCAGAGTCTTCCTACCCTCGAGCAGATCGACACACGCACCTAACTTGGTGTCATCTGCAAACTTACTGAGGGTGCACTCGATCCCCTCATCCAGATCATTGATGAAGATATTAAAGAGGACCGGCCCCAGCACCGAGCCCTGGGGAACGCCACTAGCGACCGGCCTCCAACTGGATTTGACTCCATTTACCACGACTCTTTGGGCTCGGC
Source organism: Nettapus auritus (assembly GCA_011076525.1). Taxonomy (NCBI): domain Eukaryota; kingdom Metazoa; phylum Chordata; class Aves; order Anseriformes; family Anatidae; genus Nettapus; species Nettapus auritus. The sequence continues at coordinate 51,455,566 of CM021765.1, read as the reverse complement.
CATCCAGCCAGTTTCTAACCCAACGAAGCGTGCGCCAGTCCAAGCCAAGAGCAGCCAGTTTCCTGAGGAGAATGCTGTGGGAAACGGTGTCAAAAGCCTTGCTGAAGTCAAGGTAGACCACATCCACAGCCTTTCCCTCGTCCACCCAGCGCGTCACTTTGTCATAGAAGGAGATCAGGTTCGTCAAGCAGGACCTGCCCTTCATAAACCCATGCTGACTGGGCCTGATCACCTGCTTGCCCCGCAAGTGCTGCGTGATGACTCTCAAGATAATCTGCTCCATGAGCTTCCCTGGCACTGAGGTCAAACTGACAGGCCTGTAGTTTCCCGGGTCAGTCCTCCGGCCCTTCTTGTAGATGGGCGTCACGTTTGCTAGCCGCCAGTCAACTGGGATCTCCCCCGATAGCCAGGACTGTTGATAAATGATGGTAAGCGGTTTGGTCAGCTCATCTGCCAGTTCCCTCAGTACCCTCGGGTGGATCCCGTCCGGCCCCATCGACTTGTGCACTTCCAAGTGCCGTACCAGGTCACCAACCATTTCTTCATGTATAGTGAGGGCCACATCCTGCTCCCCATCCCCTTCTACCAGTTCAGGGAATTGGGTATCCAGAGAACAACCGGTATTGCCGCTAAAGACTGAGGCGAAGAAGGCATTAAGCACCTCCGCCTTTTCCTCATCTCTTGTAACTAAGTTTCCCCCCGCATCCAGTAAAGGATGGAGATTCTCCTTAGTCCTCCTTTTTGTATTGATGTATTTATAAAAACATTTTCTGTTATCTTTAACGGCAGTAGCCAGATTGAGCTCCAGTTGAGCTTTGGCTTTTCTAATTTTGTCCCTGCACAGCTTCGCAACATCCTTATAGTCCTCCTTAGTGGCCTGCCCACTTTTCCAAAGATTATAAACCCTCCTTTTCCTCCTAAGCTCCAGCCACAATTCTCTGTTCAGCCAGGCTGGTCTTCTGCCCCGCCAGCTCGTCTTTGGGCACGTGGGGACAGACCGTTCCTGCGCCATTAAGATTTCCCTCTTGAAGAGCGCCCAGCCTTCCTGGACTCCTCTGCCCTTCAGTACCGCCTCCCAAGGGACTCTGCCAACCAGTGTCCTCAGCAGCACAAAGTCAGCCCTCCGGAAGTCTAATACAGCGGTTTTACTGGTCCCCTTCCTGGCCTCGCCAAGAATACAGAACTCCACCATTTCGTGGTCACTCTGCCCAAGACAGCCCCCGACAATCACATCCTCCACCAGTCCTTCTCTGTTTGTGAAGAGAAGGTCTAGCGCGGCGCCACCCCTGGTGGGCTCACTAACCAGCTGCGTCAGGAAGCTATCTTCCACGCTCTCTAGAAACCTCCTAGACTGCTTTCTCTGGGCTGTGTTGTGCTTCCAGGATATGTCAGGGAAGTTGAAGTCCCCCACGAGAACAAGGGCTGACGATTTCGCAACTTCTGTCAGCTGCCTGTAGAACTCCTCATCCGTCTCCTCATCCTGGTTCGGCGGTCTATAACAGACCCCGACCAGGACGCTAGCCTTGTTGGCCCTGCCGATCCTAACCCAGAGGGACTCGACCTTGTCATTCCCAGCCTCGAGTTCTACAACATCGAAAGACTCTCTAATATAGAGAGCCACACCACCACCCCTTCTGTGCTGCCTGTCCCTTCTGAAGAGTTTATAGCCAGTCATTGCAGCACTCCAGTCATGACAGTGGTCCCACCACGTCTCCGTGATGGCAACCAAGTCATAGCCTGTGTGCTGCACAATGGCTTCCAGCTCCTCCTGTTTGTTACCCATGCTGCGTGCATTGGTGTAGATGCACTTCAGCTGGGCCATTGCCTTATCCCCCGGCCTTGCTATTGTTCCCCCTGGCACAGATCCAACAATCCTTGCTTCAGCCCCGTCCCCCTTCTTACCTAGTTTAAAGCCCTCTCAATGAGCCCTGCCAGCTCCTGGGCCAGGATCCGTTTTCCCCTAAAAGATAGGGACCCGTCTGCAGCCATCAGGCCAGGTGTCGAGTAAAGTGCCCCATGGTCGAAAAACCCAAGATTTCTGTGTTGGCACCAGCCCCTGAGCCACGTGTTTAACAGGTGGGCTTTCTGCGTCCACTTTGTACCCCTCCCTGCCACCATAGGGATGGAC
>CM021765.1:51408959-51437027 GCA_011076525.1 Nettapus auritus | reverse complement strand
TTTTATTTTATTTTATTTTATTTTATTTTATTTTATTTTATTTTATTATTATTATTTTTTTCCTGACAGCTGCTAGCTTCCATCTGTGGAAAGACAAACTTGATTTCTGGATTTTATGTACCTTACCCTTCAGGACTGGGATTTTATTTTATTTATTTTATTTATTTTATTTTATTATTTTATTTATTTTATTTATTTTATTTTAATTTGTTGTCTCACTCTGAATTTAAGTAATACGATAGATGGAATTGTCATTATTCACTAGTGGGCTTACACTGGTCTGCAACATCTACAGCACTAAACAGTTAGTAGAAATGTTTGAAAACTTGAAAATACTTAACATGCTATAAAACTGATGGAATTATTTAAGAAAGAAAACCAGTAGGAAAATTGTGGATATTTTTACTGAAGTAAAGAAATACAAATGTTATGTTGCAACCTTCCAGCTCAATCTATATGGAAAACAGTGTGTTTATTTGGAGAGAACAGATTGTTGAAGATGGCTTCTTTTCGCTTCAAAATTTTCATGACATTTATTTATTTATTTTATTTACTTATCTATTTATTTATCTATTTTATGCATTAGTATTCTGAGTGCAACAGATGTTTATCTTGCTGTGAAGATCCATGGTATTCTCCCTCAGAGAATTCTACTGGGAACAACTAAAACATACTGCAAGGCAGATTAAATTTATACAATTTATACATTTTTGCTTTCCTCCAAAAGATGCAGTTCCATTTTTCATCCTTATCTGGTAGCTTATTGCTACTTCTTGACAGCTTCCTTGCTTGTGCTAGCTTTCACCATCTATGGCAGGTGAATTCAGCATACTGCTTTGTGTTTAAAATGTCCCTACAGTGCCAGCAACGCTTAGAAGAGCACTGCTGAGAACACGAAATAGAGTGGTGGAGTGGTGTTTTTAATTAATTTTTTTATAGCAAGATTGATAAGACGACGTCAGAATACACAGGTGATATGACACATTACCTAACATCCTATTAATGTATTTAAAAGCCACAGGAGTATTTGTGGAGACTCATGTGCTTCAACTCTCCTCAACCTTGAGGTAGAAGAAAAAATCAGAACAGTCAGAGATTGATATAACTGATTTTCAGTTGTTTACTCTTGGCAGATTATTTTGAGCTTTGGGACTTCAAAGCTGCTGAGTGTTCCAGATGATTACGTCATTCTCCTCATAACAAAGTTTTATTTATTTAAGAAACTCCTACATGAGGAAATACAATATTATCCATGGAAAATAAACTACTGTCCAAGTCACTAGAAAGGCCTCCAGGACAATGAAATGCCAAATATCTCCTGATATTTTACTGTTTTTTAACGAGTAAATGGATTATGCTCAGTTTTACTCCAAAAGATATGTGTTCAGACAGTGATGAATTTAAGTGTGCCACTGTATTGTGCTTCTTATTTTTTTTTTTTTTTTTTTGGAAGAGACCTCCAAGATCACCAAGTCCAACCCCTGACCTAACAATAACAAGTCCTCCACTAAACCATATCCCTAAGCTCCACATCTAAACGTCTTTTAAAGACCTCCAGGGATGGTGACTCAACCACTTCCCTGGGCAGCCTATTCCAGTCACTAACAACCCTTTCTGTAAAGAAGTTCTTGTATGCAACCTTAAACTTCCCCTGGCACAACTTTAGCCCATTCCCCCTAATCCTGTCACCAGGCACGTGGGAGAATAGGCCAACCGCCGCCTCGCTACAGCCTCCTTTAAGGTACATACAGAATGCGATAAGGTCGCCCCTGAGCTTCCTCTTCTGCAGGCTAAATAGTCCCAGCTCTCTCAGCCGCTCCTCGTAAGACTTGTTCTCCAGACTCCTCACCAGCTTCGTTGCCCTTCTCTAGACATGCTTGAGCACCTTGATGTCCTTCCTCTAGTGAGAGGCCCAAACCTGAACACAGTACTCAAGGTGCAGCCTCCCCAGAGCCAAGTACATGACTATGTTACAAGCAGAGTGTTAAACTAGATTCAAGATGTTGAGAAATTTAAAAGCAAATAAATAAATTTACTCACTTTATGAAAGATTAAGGATGTAAAAGCTCCCTCTTTAAATCCTAATGGGAGGGGGGGGAGGAACCCCACTCTTCCCATCCCGGTGGGAAGAGTGGGGAGGAACCCAAAACTTAATGCTAAACTTTTTGTTTCTTTGAAATCTGGTTTCCGAAAGACTAATGATGGGATACAATGTTTTGTCAAAATTTCATCTTCTCACATAAAAATTTAAAGTCTGCAGGAAAACCTTTTTATCTTAAAATAAATAAATAAATAAATAAATAAATAATTAAAAGAATCCTCACAACTCTGACAAAACCAGGTTAAATGATCTGTATATTCAACTATTGAATAACTGTCATGTACAATAACTATAAAGTTAAATTATGACTTTTAAATGTATTTATTTTAAATTGTCTGCATCTAGCTCTCCTAATAATACACTTTTATAGAAGTAAAGTTTGAAGATGTGATATTCAAAAAATGTAAGGGACTTACACATCCAGATCCCACCATTTTAAAATTCTTCCTGTGAATTTCACCATTTACCTAAATTACGTGGGGGTAATCACCCTTGGCTACCTAAATAACTCTAAAAATATGTTGCCTAGTACCTTAGGTGGTGTTTTAATATCAACAGTTAATTTTCCATTTTTCTGTTTCACTTCACAACTCCTTCTTTTAAGAAATAAAACCTGTGTAAAGCAATCCTACCCCTAACAGAAAAATAACAAAAAATTATCCTCCTCAAATACAAGTCTTCACAAAACCCTCTACCTATACTGCAGATAAATCACAGCAGTTTGTATCTCTTCTGTAATCACAACCCTATATTTTCATATGAGTAAAGTGTAGTTGTAGCACTGACTTAGACATTATTTTGAAACTCTTTGAAAGTTCTGATATCTCTTTCAAATTAATATATCTGGAATAAGATCTCCTATTCCCAAAGTAACAGTAGAAATAATTTCTTCTTTAAGAATCTATAGCATATGTCAACTTACTTTTTCTAGTCAGATTTAGATATGGATTTAAGAGATTCTGACAGAAAAAAAAAAAAAAAAAAAACATAGAAAGCAAATTATCGGTTATATGTCAAATGTTAAGAAAATTTTGGAAGATTCAGATGAGATCTCTCTCTTCTTTTGTAATGCATGGCTGCACCATTTTCTGATGCCACATTTTTTCCACTCCTGTTCAGAAAATTTTGCTGCTTGCATCAATACATAAGCAGGAGACACTCTGGCTGACTGCCACAAATTCTTTCACTTTATCATAATATTAGCATGGGCAAAACTTTTATTTCAAGATCCAAGACAAACAGTCTTGTAATGACCAGTGTTTAAATAAATAATAATAATAAAAAAGGATAGATTACACTTCTGTTGTAATTCTCTGAAAGGAAGTAAAATTTTATTTGGAAAAAGACCACAGGTTTGGATAATAACTGGCCTGTAGCCGATTACTCCTACAAAATTACATACTGCCATGGAAAAGTGTTTTATAGAATATGCTTCAGTGATAAAGCAAATTTTTAACTTCTCTGGATATTTTGGCCTACTTAATTTAAGCTTGATGACTATCTTAAAGTCCATTCTATTTGGTAACAAAATAGTTGTTGTTAGTCACATAGGGAAAGGTTTAGCCAAATTTTCTTCTTAATTCATTTACTTTAGGAAGATAAAAGTGGTTTTGATCCCAGAAACCCAGTAAGGAATGTTACAGAAAACACTAAATATTGTGGGTACTATGGGAATCGGACTATTCTTTGAGATGAATGGACCAAACCAAGTCTATCAAATACCTTTCAATTCAAAAACAAAACAAAACAAAACAAAACAAAAAACAAAAAACAACAACAACAAAAAACACACACACACACACACACACACACACACTCATAAAAAATTAAAAAAAAGGAAAAGTTGAGACAGTAGGTGGGGGCTGCCATGAGCCATGATTGAAGAGCTTATTTCTTTGTGCAGCCTTCTGTGGTTTATTCAGAGGTTATATTCCTTTAACAGGGACAGCAGAAAGGTATGTGTGACTATCTTTGATTCTCACAGTCTGCAGCTTGGTGTATTATTTTAAAACAAAATGCATAACAGTTTGTTTTAGCATGCTGGTCTATAAGTTGCAGCAGCCAGGAAGCTGCTGAATACTTGATTCAGCCACTTGTTTTGTGGGCACTAATTCTGACATCAGGATGAAAGTCAGCTGATGGTAATAACATGTTAAACTGCTGTCATTAACAAGGACTGATAAAAAAAATATATATATATATTCTTTTCCTAGCAGTACAAGAAATGAGGAAAAATCACATGGCTATTTTTAAGGATATTTTTGTTTTGTTCTTTTTTTTTCTATTTTTTTTTCTTAATATATTTATAGATAAATAAAAAAATCCCCAACTCATACACACCATTGAAATTTTAATTTTGCCTAGAGATTTGACATTGAGAAGATACTAGAGATATGTAAATGGCAGAGGTGAACTGAAAACATTTTTCCAAATGACAAGCCATGACAATAGAAGAGACATACAAGTGCAATTAGTTTCAATGAATTTTAATTTTCCAGATCAAAAAAAAAAAAGTTTTGTTAATCTTTTTTTTTTTTCTTTTTCCCCACTTAGTTGAAAGATGTTTCCTTCTTCCCATCTTTTTTCTTTCTCTTACTCTTCCTCCCTTCTCTCCCTCTTCCTCCAGTTGTTTTCCCTCCTTCATTTATCATTTGTTTCTTCATTTATTTACTCATTTATTAATTCTTCCATTCATTCATCATACATTATATTTCATCCTCTGCAGACTCTGTTTAATTATTAACTCTGAAACAACCTGTCAGTCAGCATCTAGAGAGCTATAACATCAATAAATTTGGTCCCATCCACTCTAATCAAATTTGACATTATCTCAAACTCTCTGAGCCCCACATTGGGTGCCAAAAAGGACTGTTGTGTTTTAACCCTGGCAGGGAGCTAAACACCACACAGCTGCTTACTCACGTTCTCTCCCAAGAAGGATAGATATTGGGGATAGAACTGGAAAAGTAAAAGAACTCATGGGTTGAGACAAGGACATTTTACTAGGTAAAACAAAAACTACAGCAATGGAAGCAAAGCAAAACAAGGAATCCATTTGCTACTTCTCATTGGTAGGCAAGTGTTCAGTCACTTCCAGGAAGGAGTGGAGGGGACGAAGTGTTAGGGACTGACTGCAGCCCCCATTCCCTTTTTCTCCTGCACTGCTCGGATGGGGTGGTGGAGAGGTAGAAGCAGGTAGATGGGTTCTTACTGCTGATTTGTTATCAACAGGCAATAAATTATTTTAATCTCCCTATGCTGAGTCTGTTTTGTCCATGATGGTAACTGGTGAATGATCTGCCTCTCTTTATCTGAATCTATGAACTTTTTTTCATCACATTTTCTCTCCCTGTCCTGTTGAGAAGGAGAAGTAAAATACCACTGTGGTGGGCACCTCACTGCTAGCCAAGGTCAACATTGTAAGATTTATCTTCCTTGCTATCTTTCTACGTGACTTTGTTAACTGGATAATTGCCACCTCCTGTTATTGAATTCTCAGGCTACTAAGTATGGTCACAGTTTATGTTTAAACTTAAGTTCTTCATTCAGACTACCTATTTCACAAGGTAGAAAAAAAAAAAATAAAAAAAAAAAAATCAAAAGTCTATTTACTTATAAAACAATAAAGCAATAAAGCCTTTTATTTTCTTAATCAAGAAGACTCAAAAATAGACATGATTTTAAACACTGTCTTACTAGGGTGTTAATAACAATGTCTAATTTTTGGAATGAATGCCTGTCACTGCTAATGTCAGTGGATGACTTCGCGTTGGGCCAATGAAGCCAGGACTTCAAGACTTCTGTCTTATTCCTAGGACTAGATTCTGTGGAGTTGCACAGGAATATATTTAGCTCTAAGACAGCAGGACCATTGTCAAAAACAGCTGAAAGTGTTCAACACTGACAGTCTTTGATTTAGTTCAAATGCCCCGGATCATATTAAAGTAAGATGGTAAAACTGCAAAGTGTCTAAACACATTCTCACTTTCCATCAGATGTGTTGTAGAACACATGGGGTCCCTTTTTTCCATCATTTTCTGGGTTACTTAGTCAGCCTCAGGATTATGGTCACTTTACCAGCCCAGAACAGCAGAATACAGCTGTGGTGTAGAAATGCTGCTCCAGGCTCTTCATGCATCTGTGCTTTATTTTCTCTATACAAAACTTACAAATAATGATGAAGTTCTATTATGGAAGGAGTTGCTGTGAAGAGGAAGAGGTGACATTTTAAGGATAAGTCCAATTATTCCTACTGAGTTGCATGAAGTGTGAGTGTGATTTTTGACTTGCATAGTCTCTGACTCTTTCAGGTTGCTTGGTCTCAATGGCAGAGACTGCTAAAAAATCAACTTGCCTGCATTTGTGTAAGTAAGATGTTGCTCTTAATAAAATTAAAAAGAACACACTATTTTATGCAAACTTTGAAACACTTAATGGATGTTATAATCCGTCTCCTCTAATTCATACTTGCATTCCTGATCCTAAAAGTATTTCCAGCAATGAGAACCTTGACTCAGCTTCTCCTTTCATTACGTCAGCTTCCTTTAATATAAATAAGAATAGAACTAATTCAACATTTACATGGGGTGGTGTGTGTGAGGGTAATTGTCCTCTCTGTCCTCAGCTCCCAACAATATAAAAGTAGATTAATGAAAATTTTCAATTTTCCTTTTTACCATATATTTTTAAGCATTTTTCCTTAAAAACACGAGTACAGAAAAAGATGAAAGGACAGTAGGACAGTTTTTTTTTTTTTTTTTTTCCCACAGATAGTTGACTTTTCAACAGTCTGAAATCCCATTTAGTTTCTGGTGTTTTCTTTCCTCTTCCATTTAAATTATGTCCAAGGGCTTTAGACTTTCTTCAGCTCAAAATGTTTTCTTCAATTTGGAGACTTCCGCAGGGTATCCTTCACATAATTATATTTTTATATTGTAATGTTTTCAACATAAACCACATTTCTAAAAAAATATACATATATTATATTTAGCCAGTTGTAATTTAATTTGCATTAGCTTTTATCCTGATACAAATGCTTGTTTGCCTACCATTATTCATCTACATGTCTACATCTAAATAATAAAAGGACATGCTCATATAGCATTGAAAGTGTGTATATGTATGTAGTAACCAAAAAAATAATATTTGAAATATCATAATTTTGATAATTTTATAGGTATTTCAGAGCAGATTTTTTATCAAGCCTAAGAATATTTTTAAATGTGATTATTTTAATTTAAAAAATGGTAATATGGATAGAATCAGAGAATATCCTGAGTTGGAAGGGACCCAGAAGGTTCATCGAGTCCAACTCCCTTGCTCCACACAGGACCACCCAAAAATCAGACCCTATATCTGAGAGCATTGTCCAAATGCTTCTTAAACTTCAGCATGGTTGGTGCTGTGAGCACTGCCCTCAGGAGCCTGTTCCACTGCCTGAGCACTCTCTTGGTGAAGAACATTTTTCTAACATCCAACTTGAACCTCCCTTGTCTCAGTTTCTTGCTGTTCCCTAGGATTCTTTCACTCTCACTAGAGAGCAGAGATCAGCACCTGCTCTTCTTCTTCCCCTTGTGAAGAGGCTGTAGAATAAAACCTATGAAACCTTTAGTGGATTAACCTCTTTCTGGAAAAAGTATTTTTTTTTAATACAAGAGTTGTTATAAAAATATGAGAGGAAATTGTAATAAATTTCATTTGATTTATATTCAGGCAATTACTTCAAACAGGATAAATCCTTCTTTTTTAATTGTTTTCTTTCAATTTGCAAATTGAACATTTGGATCAGATAATTTAATATGCCTTGATGAGAAAACATGAAAAACTGTCAGCCGAATCTCATGTTGATGAATTTTTCAGTTAATTTCCAGCAGATTTCTAATTATGTCCAGTAGCAGTACCCTAGTGTTAGTCATTTTTTTGATTTTCTCTTCTATTTGTATGAGAGTAAGGGATATGAATTTATGAAGAACTGTATTACAGGAAAGTTAAGGAGGTTTAAAATGTCTTTAAGCATGTATACAATAGCCCTCAGGAACTGAAATTATTATTAACTGAAGCATAGACCTATGGATTCAGCAGCAAACACAATGTGTTTACTTATGTGGGTCCAGGCATCCAGTTCCTGTGTATGCTTTCAGATCTAGCTGGATATGCATCTAGGAGCCCTTAGGCACAACTTTCAAAAAGACATAACAGTTTGGTTAATCCAGCTATATGGCATCCAGAAATGTCTGGGGTTTTCTCCAGGCTGCTTGAATTACTCAGGCCACCAGAGCAGCCTGTCTTTCTGCATAAACACACCCATAGAGGAGCAAATTCATTCCATAAACGATAAACTACCTTGGACTTTTTTTATTATTATTTTATTATTATTATTATTATTATTATTATTATTTTTCTGTAGAAATCATTCTTTACATTGTCATCTTTAAGTGTAACTGGGATACTAGGACTTCAGTCCAATTTTTTTTTTTTTTTTTTTTTTTTTTTTTTCTGTATATGTATTACTGATGTATTTGTCAGCTGGTCCTCGAGTGGACCAGCTTGAGAGAAACAGATATTTTCAGAAAATCTCATGAGAAGGAAAGCTGAATGGAAGGGGAGGGTATCACCTCCAGCCATTCCTCTGAAGGAAAAAACTAACTCTGTCTATTTTTCTCTGTGAAAGATATTCAGGTAGGAAAGATATTCAGGGCTCAGCACATGAATCACTCAGAAAAAGAAAATGTTTCCTAGAAGCCTGGAAAAAAGAACAGTTGCTTTATGTTTAATAGAAAGAGGAAATTAAAGATACTTCTAACAATGTCATATTTTAAATGGGCCTGTTCAGATGTTTTCTTTCTCAGTGTACTTTTTTTTGTCAGTTCCCTTCTTACATACCTGTGATCATACATGCATTGCATTGAAAAAGGAATGCTGAATTTAAGTTGTTGCATATTTTAACCAGTACCTAGATATCAAAAAGTTAGTGCTGACCAACCTTAGAGTCATAGTACTTCCTTTTCCTTCAGATCTAGCTTTTATTGAAAAAGATAAATAAATAAAAATGATGAAACTATTCTCATGAGTGTATCCTTGACAGAATGCAGATGACAGAGGCAGATGCAAACTAAGTTAGTTTAAACTTCCTGCAAAGTCATGTCTTCCACAAGCTCCAACTACAAGTATGTATTACAAATTTAAAAAGCTGGCTGTCTCCACTGGACATTTTACAAAGTTGACTGTGCTGCTCTATTTGTTTTTTGTTTGTTTGTTTCCCCCTCTATACAAAGCAAAAGACTGATTTAGTCCAAATTAACACACACACACACACACACACCCCGTAGATATATGAGTTTTTGTCTTGGAGTTAATGTTTACTAAATGGATATTGCTTTAAAAGTGATATCCATTTGAGTATCCATTACTGAGATATATATATTTTTTTCTTTTCACAGAGTCTGTGGCATATTCTTATTTTAAGTTTGTTTCAAGAATCTTATATAAATATATTGCAATATCAATTTCAATAGAAACTGCAGACATTTATTTATTTCATAGACAATAATCTGAAGTATAAATTCTGTGGGACTTAAAAAAGTTGCATTCAAACAAATTAGGAATTGCAAGGATAAGAATCAGATCCAGGCTAGACATCTTGATTTAGTTGACTAAATGCATTATGTCTTGGGATAGAGTTAATTTTCTTCATAGGAGCTGGTATAGTGCTGGTATATTGGTTTTTGATGTTTGATGAAAACAGTGGTGATAACACACCCGTGTTCTACTTGAGCAGTCCTTCACCACTTCAGTAATGTCTCAACTTAGCAGCAGCAGTGGTACAAATGACTTATGACAAATGACTTACACTGACTTGTTTATCTTTGTTTTTCACCAACTGGTAGGTTGTTTTATACTTTAGTTTACATGTATATTGCATAGATTTTCACATGGTTTCCAGAGCTGCTTAGCTTCCAAGACCAAACAAGAACAGATGCATCATCCTGGCATAAATCAGACAGAACTGATTCAAAAGATAATGAAATTCTTGGCAAACCCTCACTTGATTTTTTGTTGGCAATACAAGCTTCTTGTAGGTGAGATTTGTACAGGTTGAGGTTTCAGTGCAAACATTTTCTACAATATCAATAAAGCTAGCCTTAAAATAGCAAAAGTCAATCATTCAGTTATGGAAAAAATGGAGATGAGAGACAGTTGTTTCAAAATAGAATCTTAGTTATTTTTACAGATGTCATTGATAATCAGCTTAGTCCCAGATCCAAACCCTCTCTGGAGTTTCCTTCATTAGTATGCCTGTGTATGTCAGTCTTTCCATGACAGACATACACATTCCAAATAGTGAACTGGAAATGAAGGGATGGACTGTAGAGAGAGTCTGTATGAATTACCCAATGTGTGGGTAGACAAGGAGATGACAGTAGGTTAGACCTAAGAGTTTTAAGAGTACCTTATGGACTTAATTACTAAAGATCAAAAAGTCTTCAAAAGCCCATTAGAACTGTTATTTGTAATAGCTAAAGCAATTAATATGGAAATATAGCAAGAACAAACCTTTTAGTTTGAAAACCCCGAGGAATTCTTTGTTACAGGTCTTTCAAATCACTTTCAGAAATTTGGAAAGAAAATTGAACTGGGATTTCCTGCTGTTGTGTAAGATAAACAGAACATTTTTTCCTGCATGGGTAACACATCACGGTTGCAACACTCCATAGTAAAATCTCATATCTGAGTGAAACACAAAGTTACAGAAAAGGTATAACAGAAGAATACTAACATTACTCATTAGCTAACAACACATCGGAGAACCATTTACACTGGAAGATTATTACTGCTTGTAATAACCTTATTAATGCACTATAAGATAGACAAGGGGTTCTAAACTGGGAAAAATATAACAGAACATTTAATTCCACCTATTTTTAAACAAGAGGCAACACGGGTAATGATGAGAGCATATATTTTTGCTGTATCTAAGCACTAATACAAAGTGTTTATGACTTTGTATACATTTTTGTAAAAGTCTGATAAAGAATCTCATTATTGTCTTTGTAACCTCAAATGTATTCCAGACTTGATGTCTTTTACAGTATCAGGTACTGTGGCCTCAGAAATAGAACGCTGTTAACAGAAATGTTAACAGAAAAAGTTAATTTCAGAAAAGGGCAGGGGTCTCTCCATAGCTATTTCTGTCTTTCTTTTCAAAATACAGTTAAATACATTATTTGAAGACTCTTTGAAAGACTTTCCAGTTCTCTAATGCAAAATGAACACATAACACATGCTACAGTATTATTTTTTCAAGTATCTATTTCAGTGAATATATGGGAAATATTTGCATAAAATTTATCTATGGGAATAAAAAGGTAAATTGTAATTTCATTATTGTTAGCTTGTGTTTTCTAGTATGATCCATAGGCTTTGTCATTTACCAAGGCCTACATGAAACTACAATGACACGTTCATATATTCAAAGGAACTCTTAGAAAAAAACACTAAAAGGGATTAAGAATTCTATCCTTCCTAACAGAATCCAGACATTCACAGTTCTTTGGAGTCAGTTCAGACCTTGGATTTCTGTTTGAGTGCATTTGGGTAAATGCCCTTGTTTTATCCAACTTAGGATACCTTTGGATATAAGTGGTCCAAATAGCAACTTTTTTTTCTGTACTTATTGCTTCTTGGAAAACCCCTGATTTTAAGCTTTCAGTATACTCCTAGTCATAGACACGGAACGTCTACTTGCAACATTTGGTCTGTGTGAAAAATATTAACTCTCTGAATGATCTCCTAAGTCTGTGACTAGCACCTAAACGGGACAGTTTTAACAGGAAAGATTCACTCATTTCAGCACTGAATAGCATATTTGAAGTATGCTAATAAAGTAAATATTAAATTATTTTTATATTATATATGTATGAACATATTAATATTTACATTATGTTAGAGAATGTCTTAGAACTCACAAATAAAATTTGAATCTAACAACTAATTTCTTTGGAAACAATGAGTGCTTCATATATTTTCCTTATTTTTCAGATATTTTTTTTTCTGATATTCTATTTACAATGTTTTCAAGAAAAAAGTTCCTTGAGGCAGATTCTCAGCTGGTCAAAACAACTATTAGGGTTTTTATCAACTGAAGATTTGGCCCATTTTTCTGGGTTCTTGCTGTGTTTCAGTGATTGTTTTGTACAATGTTTCCAGTGACCACCTTTGCTTAACTGTCAACATTCAAAGTAAATAAATGATAATACGAAGCTCCCCAAATAATAATAAAATTCCCTTGCCTTCACAAGTTCTTGAGTTATTAAGTTCAGTTTTAATGTGAAACTTCATGATTCCTCTACTAGATCTATTCCTTTTCTGGTGGAACAACCAAAAGTACCACTGAGCCCGAAGTACCAAGTGTAACCTGACAGTCTGTCTGTTGGTTAAGGTGAACAGTTGGGATGAGAAACGCACACTACGATGCATTTCTTTTTTTTTTTTTTTTTTTTTGTCTGTGCTAAATATTGGAACTGGAAGTTCAAATGTAAATCACTTTCTCCAGGAATGTCACTATCATGGGAGATGTGCATTTGAATCCCAATCATGAGAATCAAACTAAAAAGCTACTGCAAGAGCAAATACCTAACCACAGAATTACTAGGTAAAAGCAAAATAGAGTAAAATTAACAACAACAACAAAAAAAAGTATTTTTATTTGGAAGTTTTCTGTGAAGAGGAAGAGCATAGTACCTGTTCAGTTTTGAAAAGAAAGAGTTTAAGAGCCTATGTAAAAATGATTCAAAAGTTTCTATGCTATATTGAAGGAAGTTTCTATCTAGGTACAGATATATTCCTGTATATAACTCTTTTAGCATTATTAGTTTCCTTAAGTTGTTTATCCAGTATGTTTCCTCTAATGTATTGCATGTATTTTGAGTGCCCAACTCTCTTCACTTACTACATAGCCAGGTTAGTTGTCTATCTCAGGGTTTTGAATTTTCGTCTCATATGTCCTGTTGTAAATTTGTTTTCATTACTTATCCATGTTTATTTTTCTAATGACAATGGGAACAGAAACAAGTTCTCGTGATGTTCAAAGCCACAGTGATTTCTGACCAGTGAAGTAGGATTTTTCCTCAGCTTTTCTATACTGTCCCTGCACTGTTGTTCAATGGCCCTACCTATCTGCTGTAAGTACAAAACAGATGCTGAATTGACTCAGGTTAAAATTTAGTATCAAAAAGGAGTTGCTTTTTCGTAGGTATATTCTGTTTGAACTCAAGTTCCCTGAACTGTTTTAGAGGAGTGAAACTGGTGGCAAACTGTAGTCCAGAAGAAGAATGGAGACCTAAGGGGATGAAAGAGGTGAGAAATTTTATCCTGGTTTTGCAGCCAAAGTCATTGTTTGACAGAATTTTGATGCCAGTCTCTTTTTCTGCAGTGAGTGCTATAGAAAAATTTCCATATAAAAGAAGTTTAAACCATGACCCATGTCTGTCATTGAAGACAATTTAACATATGACTATTGAAGATTTTGCTGTAGCTATATCACCTGATCATGTTGCGGGGCATCATGCCAAACTCCTATTAAAATGAATTGGTAACTCTTTCATAAACATGTTGGATATGTACTGAAAACCATTTTGGCAGCTCTGAGGATATAATTTATTCAGTCACTAGTATGTGGAAATAAAGTGCAGGCTGAACAGTTATGGACATTTTGCATTACTCTTTGAATGCCTCATAAACGTGAAATCTTGGCATTCTAGTCAAACTCTAGGAGACAGTTAAGTTATTTGGACATCTTAAATTCTGAAAGATCTCATAGTACTGTTCTCAATTATTGAAAGAAAAAATAATCTGAAATCATTACATGCTTCACACAGTTAAACATAAACAATAAAGATAAAATTTTGAAAATGTGTAAGTTTTGAAATTATTGTCTAAAGTAGCTTTAATAACACAGTATAAAATCCAAACAGGACATACAACTTCTTGATATAGATTTCAAATGGGCATTTTCAGCAAGTACACCTATGATACAAAGCTGGGATGAGTGGCCAACATGCCAGAAACTGTGCTGCCATTCAGTGAGACCTGGACAGACTGGAGAGATGGGCAGGAAGTAACTAAATTAGGTTTAATAAGAGGAAGTGTAGAGTCCTGCACCTGGGAAGGATCAATCGCATGTATCAGTACAGGCTGGGGGATGACCTGCTGGAGAGGAGCTCTGCAGAGAAGGACCTGGGGGTCCTGATAGACAACAGGCTGACCATGAGCCAGCAGTGCGCCCTGGTGGCCAAGAACACCAATGGGATCCCGGCGTGCATTAAAAGGAGTGTGGCCAGCAGGTCAAGGGAGGTGATCCTCCCCAGCAACTCTGCTGTGGTCAGGCCTCACCTGGAGTTCTGTGTCCAGTCCTGGGCTCCCCAGTACAAAAAAGACAGGGATCTCCTGGAAAGAGTCCAGCGGAGAGCAACAAAAATGATATGGGGCCTGGAGTATCTCCCCTATGAGGAAAGGCTGAGAGACCTGGGTCTGTTCAACCTTGAGGAAAGAAAACTGAGAGGGGATCTTGTCAATGTTTATAAATACCTCAAGTGTGGGAGACAGAGGGATTTGGCTATTTTTCAATGGTTTGTGGGGACAGGACAAGGGGCAATGGCTACAAAATGGAGCATAGGAAGTTCCACACCAAGATGCGAAAGAACTTCTTCATGGTGACGGTGATAGAGCACTGGAACAGGCTGCCCAGGGAGGTTGTTGAGTCTCCTTCTCTGGAGATATTTAAGGCCCATCTGGACACCTACCTGTGTAACCTGCTGAAAGGTTCTGTGTAATAATACACTGTAGTCCTACTATCTGTTGGCTCAATATTAATTCATGGCACTTTTGGTTTTAGTTATGCAATAGAATATGCTGTCAGATTATAGTAAGTGTTTACAACAAAAATTGCCCCTGGGGCTTGAAGAAATCTCAAGAGTAGGTATTGTAACATAGTATTATGTATATAAGTTGTAATTGAATATAATGTTTCTAGGTGAGATTGGCTGGAATATGCCAGACAAACTTTATAGGAAGACTGGAAAGAGCTTAAACTGATTGTTTTCCAGAGTAATGTCACAATATCCAGTTTCCCACCATATTTGTTTTTCTTAATTGACAAGTTTTTCCTTTTTTTTTTTTTTTTTTTTTTTTTTTTTTTTTAAGCGTATCTTAATACTTCTGTCTGAAGGCCATTATCTTCACTGGTGGAGCAGTTCAGTTATATTTTTTCTATTGGGAGAATACAGCCAAAAAGTCTCTTTGGAAACACACAGTTGTTATCATATTTTGAAGCCAATGCAACAACTCTTATGTTGTCTGCCCACCTCTCAGTAAATGACATTCTGAAGAACAAGGTTCTATCTATATTTACAGCAAAATATGAAAAGTCAAAGTCTAGCAAGCTACTAAAATGTATATACAGCAGATCATTCTTTTATGAAATTCATTGCATATATTTTACAGTGATTTTATGTTATATTAAAACCAAAATAGAAATCCTTATTTCATGAATAGACTTAGAGCAGTGGATGTACAGTATTCTGCACAACACTACTTGTGGGAAAAATCCAATCATAAATATTAGGAAGCAGCAAAGAAGATAATTGCTACACTGTCTATTTCTATCTATTTATGTTTTCATAGAATCATAGAATGGCTCAAGTCAGAAGGGACCTTAAAGGTCATTGAGTACCAACCCTACTGCCATGGGCAGGGATGCCACCCGCTAGATCAGGTTGCCCAGGGCGTCATCCAGCCTGGTCCTGAACACCTCCAAGGATGGGGCATCCACAGCCTTTATGGGTAACCTGTTCCAGTACCTCACCACCCTCTGAGTGAAGAATTTCCTCCTAACCTCTAATCTAAATCTCCCCTCTTTTATTTTAAAATCATTCCCCCTTGTCCTGTCATTATCTGACTGAGCAAAAAGTTGCTCTCCATCTTTTTTATAAGCCCCCTTTAAGTATTGAAAAGCTGCAATGAGGTAATCCCAGAGCCTTCTCTTCTCCAGGCTGGCCAACCCCGGCTCTCTCAGTCTTTCTTCGAAGGAAGAAAGGTGCTCCATCCCCCTTTGTGGCCCTCCTCCCGACCCACTCTAACAGATGCTGGGGGCCCCAGATCTGGACACAGTACGCCAAGTGGGGCTGCAAAAGGACAGAGTAGAGAGGGACAATTATCTTCCTCGCCCTGGTGGCCACTCCTCTGTTGATACAGCCTGGGATGCAGTAGGTCTTCTGAGCTGCAAGTATGCACTGCTGGCTCATTGTACTGGGTCTGGCTGGGATGTTAACTTTCCCTGCAGCAGCCCACATAGTGCCGCGCTCTGCACTTGTAGCTAGAACAGCGGTGTTATCACACTAGTGTTGTGTCTGCTGCTGAGAATTGCTGGCACAGTATCAGAACTTTCTATAACCCTCCTGGGGAGTGGGCAAAAAAGTGAGAAAGAAACATCACCAGGGCAGCTGACCTAAACCAACCAAAGAGATATTCCATACCATATGATGTCACACTCAGCAATAAAAGGTGGAAGAAAGAGGAAGAGGGGAGGGGTGGGCTTTCATTGCGAAAACATCTGTCCTCCTCATGAACACTGGCTACGTGCGTTGAGGCCCTGCTTCAAGGACGTGGTCAGGCATCGCTCATTTGTGGGAAGTAGAGAATAATTTCTTTCCTCTGCACTTCCACGTAGCCTTTACTTGTTTTGTTTTGCTGTTCCCTTTCCCCCTCCCTTTTCCCTTTCCCTTTTTCCCTTTAGTTGAATTGTTAATTAATAATTTTTCCTTAATATATATATATATATTTTTCCTTTAATTAAATTATCCTTATCTCAACCTGTGAGTCGTTCTTTCCTTTACTTCTTCCCCTCCTCATGTGAGGAGAGGGAGTGAGAGAGCGGTTGTGGTATTCAGCTGCCCAGCAAGGTAAAACCACCACACTCAGATTAAGCTTTTTCTCCGCCAGAACTTCCAAGTCCTTCTCCACAAGGCTGCTCTCAGTGAGTTCTTGTTCAAGTTTGTACTCATGTCTGGGATTGCCCTGACCCAGGTGCAGCACCTTGCACTTGGACTTGTAGAACCTCATTAGATTCACGTGGGCCCACTTCTCAAGCTTGTCCAGGTCCTTTTGGATGGCATCCCTTCCTTCTATTGTATCATCTGCAATGTCTTCTATACAATAATCCCCTTTATGCTACACAAATTCATGATATCTCATTTTTTAATTTTTCAAATTTAATTAGCTATATATTTTATAGATCATACCTGATCTATCTAACATAGTTTTATAAGGAAGACGAAAAAACTTGAAGTAAGGTTTGTTTTCAACAAAGTGTTGAGAAAAATTAGAAATTATTTAACATTTTTTCTGGTAAACAGTATTTTTCTTTTAAAGATTAAAAAATATATATATTTTTTTATTTAGCTTTTGGAATAGAAGAAAATTAAAACTGTGGCTAGAAAAAGATGATAAGGCATGATGAAAAGCTCTAATAAGGTATTCTGAAGTCTCCAAGCTACAGGAAAAAAAAAAGTCCATGAAATATGAAGTTATTCATTAATGCTATAAACTCCTAACACGACACTCCCCCCCATTCCCCCTCTCCTCCCTCCCTCCCCCCCATCCCCCTGGTCTTTAAATGACTGTACATGTAATTAAAAATCAACAAAAAGTATGTGGACTACAGTTTTTGCTTCCTTTTATATTGCTTCCTTGACTTAGTGACCAGTACTTCAAATTTTTAAATAAATCGTCACCATTTGGAGGGCACTTAAATAAATTTGGATTAATATGTAATGAGAATACAGATTATTCTCTAACCCCTATGAGCTGAAGACCTGAAGCCCGAGATGTGATTATTCACATCATTGTCTAAACTTTCTTAGTAACAAATTTTAACTATAGCTGTAAAGATATCCAGTCATTTATTAAATGACAAGCTACCTAGATGGCCTCCTGTGGAAAGGTTTTTTCTGTTTTGTTTTGTTTTGTTTTGTTTTTCCATATTTATATTATAGTTTTGATTTTTTTATTATTATTATTTTTTTATTACAGGTCTTCAGTTTTATCATGTCCCCCTTTTCCTCCGATACACCAAAATTTGCATTCATTAAAGTTAATGGAAGCTTTGCCCTTGACAGTACCATTTGTAAGGATTATGCATTTATTTCCAGCTGCTTTTTCTGAAATCACATATAAAACTGTCTAGTACAAAACAAGTTCATTTCTCTGAGCTTGATTCACAGCCTATTGAAAAGATTGATTTCAGTGGGGGCTGGATTAGATCCTTTTCAGGTACTGTTCAAGGAAGATTCACATAAACTTACTGATCTAACAAAATTATATTAATACAAATACACCTTTTTCCTATCTTGGCAAAGAAGACAAGGGAGTTATGAATTTAAAACTGACAGTAGATCGGCAGCTTCAAATGTCAGATATTCAGATACTGCAAAAATGTGTTTTTCATTTTTCTAAAAACAGTAAAAAAATAAAGAGAAAACCATAAATAATAATAATAATAATAAATGATTGAATCACTTCATAGATGTGAACAAAGCTGGTTGTGAGGTCATGTGATGTCTGAGCCCTCTTCTATACAGAAGAAATTGTAAAGTTCTATCCTGCTTAGTATACTCAGTATCCTCGACCTTGTGAAGCTTACTCTCATCTTGAAGAAAATGAAATAGCTATATCCTGCTAGTCACCCACCAAAGCCAGGCTAAGTATACCTGAGTGCCTCCACAGTGCACCAGAGAGTAATGTGAAAAAACACACTGAAATCATTCAGATACTATTTATTTCTCCCTTAATAAATTACAATTATTTCAGTGATCTAGGAAATAAAATTATTTTTGTAGTTAAAATGGGGTTTAAATGAGGTAGCAGAACCAAAATCTAAACAGACTACTGGATAAAGACTGAACCTGTAAACCAAAATTCCCACTGATTTTGGTAAGCTCCTGCCATTGTAAAGATAGTGAATTTTACAAAGTCAACTATGTTGGTGCTGTGTTTTAATTAGTTGTTTACGTTGGAGATTTTCAGAAATACTGTTGAATCAAAAGCCCAATTTCTACTAGTTCAATTAATGTCTAAATAATCAACTGTTACAATGACTGTTGCAGTACATACTCTTAGTCTGTGGCAATGAAATACATTCTAATTGAAATTAACTTTCTATCACAAAAAAAGAACTATTTTTTATTACCTTAAAATTGATTGCAGCTCATCTGTAAAGTCCTGGCAATTTCTTTACATGTTTAAGACATACATTTAAAAAATGAAATAAATGAAAAGAAATGTACAGAACGGGTGTAAGTAATAGTTTTCTTTTTATTTTCCTGTCTCTGTTTCAACAAAACTTTCAACACTCCATGGGCTTAATCCATGTCCTCTGTAGTCACTAGGAATTTTTCTAATACCTTAAGTGTATCTAATTCATTCTTTTCCACACACTTCTCTGTAGACAAAAAATATTATGTGACAAATATAACAATGTAACAGTATCACAAAGGTGACACTTTTCCCATTCTTTAGTTTGAGGATTATACTTTTAAATAGATAAATAAATAAATGTCAGAGTGAAAATTAAGCAGGGACTCTTCTTGTTTCCTAAAATAAACCACTGTATAAAATATTGATATTTATAAGTAAATATATATCCAGGCAAGAAATAATCTCAAAATAAATTAAATTCAATAGATCCTCCATTATAAATATTTAATTAACTGGATAGAAGATTCCAATTTCTGAAAGAGAGCAGTATTATTATTTTCTATTTAACTTTTCTAAAAAAATACAACAAAAACATCAAAACATTTGATTTGAATTTAACTATACATTATTAGAATTTGTTTTCTTTCATAAAAGTATTGTTCAAGAATTAACATGCCTAGGCTGACTAGGATGCTTGATGATATTCATATAATTCATATACTAGTAACAGTAGTAGTAGTAGTAGTAATAATAATAATAATAATAATACGGTGCATTCTTCACCATGATATTCTTTCACATATTTCCCTGAGAGACAAGTGACTGTGTGGCTCAGTACTTCAGTAGCAGCAACTCTAATGAAATCTATTTTTATCAGCAGAAGTTCTAATTCATCCTCTGGTTACAGTTAATTTTCTAAGCAACAAGCTAGGGCAAAACCTGTTGACTTGCCATCTAGATGCTGAATCTTGAAAGTTTTCCTCTATGTGCATCATACACATATGAATGAGAATCATATTAAAAGACACATCAGCAAGTTAAGACAGACCAAACTTAAAGTGCAGTTTTTTGTTGTTGTTGCTTTTGTTTTTCTTTCTCAATAAACACAGTGATGATTTTAAATTGTTTGAACTATCTTTGTTTTATATATTTTTAGAAACATTTAGAAGTAAGCAGCGATAAAAGTAAAGAAGATTTCAGAAATAATTTAATAGATTTTTCATGGTTTAATTTATTTTTTCCATCTAGCTCTATTGAAAATGATTGTACTATTGTTAGATTAGAATGTTTAATTTTATTTAAAATTTTATTTAAAATCCAAAAGATTGGGAAAATTCAGTTAGCTGGTGCTTATAAAATAGTATACATATTCTCACTTTTTAAAATCTGATCATTTTTCTTTCATATTGTTGACAACCCATCATATACAAAACAATAGTGCCAGTGAGTATTTTGTTAAAAATGAATTGTATTCTGGGGAATCATGCTTCATCAAAGACCATAGTATTACTTTTAGCAAGCTCAAATTCTGAAACCATGGTATTTTCCAGTATATGTGACTCAATTCATTACATTTTGACATATAATCTTTTAAAGCTAGGTTTACATGTATAAAAGAGATTCAAAGCCTTCCCTCAGGCCTCAGTAACCTATTCTAAAGTCTTTAAACTCCTGGACACTGATTTAACAAATATTCTATAGTATTCTAATGATTTCTTTCTGACTGAAGAACATAAGTAATGATGACTCCTCCCATCCTCCTCAATGTGGAAACACACTATATACTTTGATTAACTTATGGGTTCACAGTTCAATGAAATCTGAACATATACGCATATAGAACAGAATATATTCTGGTATACACATTATTCATGGTAGCCTGAGCAGTACTGAAGCTGATAAAAGGACAAGTACATGCATAAATATGGCAGTGGAATTTGACTTCTAAAAGTTAGTGTAAATAGTTTCATAGGGCTCCATACTTATTGCGTCTCAAGGATTTTTAGATTTTTATAAAGATTGCTTAGAGGGAATGAAAAAAGTCCTACTACTCTAAATTGTGTTTTACCTTGGATACTTCTAGAATATTAAACAAGAATCACAGCATCACAGAATCATCTAGGTTGGAAGAGACCTCCAAGATCACCAAGTCCAACCTCTGACCTAACAATAACAAGTCCTCCCCTAAATCATAGCACTAAGCTCTACATCTAAATGTCTTTTAAAGACCTCCAGGGATGGTGACTCGACCACTTCCCTGGGCAGCCTTTTCCAAAGCCTAACAACCCTTTCAGTAAATAAATTCTTCCTAAACCTCCCCTGGCACAACTTTATCCTATTCCCCCTCATCCTGTCACCAGGCACATGGGAGAATAGACCAATGCCCATTTCACGACAGCCTCTTTTAAGGTACCCGTATACATTTAAATCTTCAGTAATAGTTATATTACTCAACCACACACTGAAAATGTGTTTTGTGAAGTGCCATGGGGTGTTAAGAAGATTAATAGTCTATTGTTAACCAGCGTGAAAATATTCTATATGATTTTCAAAGGAAAAAAATCATCTTAAATTAATAAAACTGTATAACTATAATCCAAGTTATAAAATGATTTAGTAATCACATGATGATAATATGATAAATTCCACCCTTCAGTACTTGACTGACATAAATAAACCAGATTTAGCTTTTTTTGTTTGTTTGTTTGTAGTTTAAGATGGACAAATCCTTCTTACTTTACCTCATATCAAGAAAAGGAAATGTGTTCCCCAGTACAAGGGATTTCAAATCCAAAATCAAAATAAGACAGGTCAGAGCACATGAAGTATAGTTACAGTATTCGATCAGCCAGTCAATCTAGTGATCACAGAAAGATACAAATGTTCTATTACTTAGATGCTGTTGAAATCAATGAAAAGATTCATATCTTTATAATACATTTACAGAACTGAATAAGCAGAATTATAAGCAGTCTCCAGACAGCAAACTTTGGGTTCCAAAAACAAATGCTCACTTGGTCTTCTGCCTGCAAGAACTTATTTTGAGTACATTGTAAATGTCATATTTGAAAGGACATGTTAGGCTCAATTTATAGCAGAAGTCTTTAGTACATTCTATCGCTTCTTTCCACTTGTAACAAAAGAACCTAGAAGCATGATGGAACCTGAAAATCTTTGCTTTCCTCTAAAGCACATCTCTTAAACACTTAAACTAGTTTGACCATGGAGCTATCAGAACACTTTTCAGATAGTCCAATAACTTCAAATGCAAAATTAAGCACTAGGATTACAGTCAGAGATAATGATTCCAATAAATTCCATTGCCCCATTTAGTTTTTGCAGATTAAGTCCATTTTCTGATAGATTTTGCTCTGAGATTTTACTGAGTTTTTGTCAGCCTCACCTATATCCCTGAAAAGGCAATGAAACAACTAATCCTGGAAAACATTTCCAGATCCTTCTCTTCAGGGCTGCTCTTCAACGTTTCATCGCCCAGTCTGTACGTGTAACCAGGGTTGCCCCTTCCCAGGTGCAGGACCCAGCACTTGCTCTTGTTAAACTTCATACAGTTGGTGATTGCCCAGCTGTCCAATTTGTCCAGATCTTTCTACAAGGCCTTTCCACCTTTGATAGAGTCAACAGCTCCTCCCAGTTTAGTATCATCTGCAAACTTACTCAAAACACCTTCTAGTCATATATCCAAAATTCACAAAAGGGAAGTCATGCTTGACCAACCTGATAATCTTCTAGGATGAAATTACAGGCTTGGTAGATGAGAACAGAGCTGTGGATATTTTTCTGTCTTAGCTTCAGTAAGGATTTCAGACCACACAGACAGTGAGGTGAATTGAATGGCCTCATCCAGAGAGGCACAAAGTCTAAAGTGGCATACACCAGGGATTTCTAGTGGCTCTAATCTTGTTCAACATTTTGATTAATGGTCTGTATGATGAAGCAGTTTACTGACCCAAAACTGTGAGGAATGACTAACATAAGAGAGGGTTGTTCTACCATCCAGAGTGGCCTTGAAAGATTGGAGAAATGGGCTGACAGGATTTTCATGTAGTTCAACAAAGAGAAGTGCAAATTCTTGTTCCTGGGGAAGAACAACCCCATGCATAAGCACATGCTAGATGCATAAGAGGTTTAGTGGAAAATAACAAAGTAAACAAGTGTTTAGTCATTAAGGAATCATTTGGAAGTTGTTCTCTTGCATTACTTTTATGAGAGTAAAATATAAAAGCTTTTTATGTAGTATTTATGTACAGATTTTGCATCAAAGTCAGCAGTTGCCGTATCTTTTCTTCCTGTATTTTAGTCAGCTCTAGAAAGTCTCTTGAGCATCTGCTAGAGCTTTTCCTCTGGTCTGACTAATTACTGCCATTTTATTTTTTATTTTTTAAGTAGTACTTAAAAACAAAAACAAAAAACAACCTAGCCGTAACAAAGAAAATTTTCATTTTCCTAAATTAGATGTTGTAGAAATAATGGCTTAATTGTGTCCATATATTCACATTTCGAAAGTATGAAAATGAACACTCATCTGTTTTGAGTATATAAGTCTTAAATATTACACAGCAAAAGAAATTCTTGCAACCAAACTTATGTTACTTTCTGTCTTTTCCAAAATTCCAGACATAAAGTAACTTATTTTCTCATATTATTGTTAAAATGGAATTGAAGTTCTTTTTTTTCTCTCTCCTTATTCTCCACTTTCAGTCTGTGCACCTTTTGTATATTATTAGCAATGTAGCAACAGCCTACATTAAGCCAATATTTTTAATATCCAAGAAGACATGCATAGTTAGCAAAGAATTGCTTTTAAGGCTAAATGCTTTTTAGACTGTTGTTAAAACCCTTCTTCTATATGATGGAAACCCATCATTTTAATTGTATCTGTTTCTTTCTAGAAGAGTTTTGCATGGATTCTTATTGTGAAATCCTTTTGACTTCACACTTTTTTGTTTACAAACTAAGAAATGTGGAACAAGATAAAAAAAGAAAATTCTATGGAGTGATACCAAAGAATAGAAAGATGTTATCCATTTTGTTGTCGTTGTTGTTTTGTGTGCGTGTGTCCTGGTTTGCTTTTTCTGCTCCTTTTCTCATTAATTTATTTCATACATCCTTTAGCTGAATGCACTGATTATCATTGGAAAATTAATATAAATATTAGTGTTTTTCATTATTCTTTATGTCAGAATGTAGGTTTTCTTCTTTTCAAAATTTATACCTCTCCCTGCTAATTTCATTTAAAAAAGCATCTTCATCCTCTAACTGGACTGAACAATATTTTATTTATTTCTATGAATATAGAGTTTTGACACTGTCCTATGTAATAAAGCATTAATGTTAATATCCCATTTCTTTATGATGTTTATCTTTCCATTTCAAAAGAACCATGCACCATATTGCATCTCTCCCGAGTAAGAAGGCCTGCTTTACAAACAAGAGGAAGAATAACTCTATTTTGACTTTAAGGTGAAGTTTAGATCCTGGTCAGCAAAAAGCTATTTCTTGACAGACTAATTCCACTGAATATGAAGTAATACTTTTAGTGGCTTTTTCAGCAATGTTTGGAGGATTTATCTACCAGTGGAATATGGTAATATATGTATAAACACACAATCTTCAGTCAAGACAATTATTATGATCTTTTATTTTTATTATTTATTTATTTATTTATTTTTCCATATGATTTAGTTAACCGAATGAGGATTTAGAAGACTGGAAAGTGTTTATACAGTGATGCCTTATGTTTTGGTTCATAGAAAAAAATCGTTCAAAGTATGTCTGAATAACAAGGAACCAACAGTGCATCAGAAAAGTACAAAGATGGGATACTGACCATACATATGTTGATCAGATGTTTTATTCTAGAGGATGGAGAGGAACTTAGTTTCTAAACTAGTGTTGAGTAACCTAGAAAATAAAATTTAGATTTAGAATTTATTGTTTTCTTTAAAGGTATTCCCTTTCTCACATGCTAAGTGGATATTTGCCAATCACAATATCAATAGGGAAAAGTAAAGATTTAATGTGAACCTAATGAGAATCATGAAAATATATTCTATGAAAATCTAGACAAGTCACAAGTATTACCCCCAGCAGCACAACAGGTTAATTGAATAACCACAGTGATTCAATTAACTGAAAGGCATGGTCTATGAAATGAAATGTTTATAACTGAATTGAATATGAAACATTTACTGAATTGCACAATGACCGCAATCTTGCAAAAAAACATCAGGGAAAGTCTGTGGATGTGGTCTACCTTGACTTCAGTAAGGCATTTGACACTGTTCCCCACAGCATTCTCCTCAGGAAACTGGCTGCTCATGGCTTGGACTGGCGCACGCTTAAGAGCTGGCTGGATGGCCAGGCCCAGAGAATTGTAGTGAATGGAGTCAAATCCAGTTGGAGGCCGGTCACTAGTGGAGTCCCCCAGGGCTCGGTATTGGGGCCAGTCCTCTTTAACATCTTCGTCGATGATCTGGACGACGGCATTGAGTGCACCCTCAGTAAGTTTGCAGACGACACCAAGTTAGGTGTGTGTGCCAATCTGCTCAAGGGTAGGAAGGCTCTGCAGGAGGATCCGGATAGGCTGGACCGATGGGCAGAGGCCAACTGTATGAAGTTCAACAAGGCCAAGTACCGGGTCCTGCACCTGGGGCACAATAACCCCAGACAGAGCTACAGGCTGGGAGGTGTGTGGTTGGAAAGCTGCCTGTCAGAGAAGGACCTGGGAGTGATGGTTGACAGTCGTCTGAATATGAGCCAGCAGTGTGCTCAGGCAGCCAAGAAGGCCAGCAGCATCCTGGCTTGCATAAGAAACAGCATGGCCAGCAGGTCCAGGGAAGTGATTGTCCCCCTGTACTCGGCTCTGGTGAGGCCGCACCTCGAGTACTGTGTTCAGTTTTGGGCCCCTCACTACAACAAGGACATGGAGGTGCTTGAGCGAGTCCAGAGAAGGGCTACAAAGCTGGTGAAGGGTCTAGAGAACAAGTCTTACAAGGAGCGGCTGAGGGAGCTGGGACTATTTAGCCTGGAGAAGAGGAGGCTCAGGGGCGACCTTATCGCGCTCTACAGGTACCTGAAAGGAGGCTGTAGCGAGGTGGTGGTTGGTCTGTTCTCCCACGTACCTGGTAACAGGATGAGGGGGAATGGGCTAAAGTTGCACCAGGGGAGGTTTAGATTGGATATTAGGAAAAACTTCTTTAGCGAAAGGGTTGTTAGGCACTGGAATAGGCTGCCCAGGGAAGTGGTTGAGTCTCCATCCCTGGAGGTCTTTAAAAGACGTTTAGATGTAGAGCTTAGGGATATGGTTTAGTGGAGGACTTGTTATTGTTAGGTCAGAGGTTGGACTTGGTGATCTTGGAGGTCTCTTCCAACCTAGACTATTCTGTGATTCTGTGATTGTACACAAAGGCAATGCAGTACGTGGAGAAATGTATTTCTTACATTTCTCCTGGAAATTTCTTGCTTATCTGGAGATAGAAATGGTCTGTTTTTTCATTATAAGCCATTATATCTTGTCACTAGAAGTGGACTGAAAAGCTTCTGATAACAATTTTTTTTTTTTCCAATTTACATATTTACACACTATGATTAGATCTCTTAGCTAGGATATACAGATTTAGCTTAAGTCTTTCACAGCAATGCATATTTTCAAGTCTTTTTATCAACCTCATTGTTCTGCTTTGGACTCTGCAAACTATCAAAATCTTTCTAGAGCTCTAAAAACTGGATAAAAGTTTGCAGTTGCAGTAGTATGTTTGCCAAATACAAAGGTAATGTATTCTCCGTAATTGATAGTCCTATCTTTGTACATCCAAGGGTCCTTACCTTTTTTGCTGTAGATCAGTAGTGAGAGATCACATACATCTCATTATTTACCGTGTCTTTTCTAGTTCTTGCCAGAATCTTTGTCTCCCTAGGTAGACTTCTTGCTTTACAGCTAATCATATTAAGACAAGAGTTGTATATTTGTGCCCACATTACAAAGTCATCTGACTCATTAGGTTTTGTGCTTTGTCTTCCTCTTTAACAATCCTCTTTTACAATCAATTTGTCATCTACTCATTTTAGCAGCAAAAATATATCAGGTTTTTCATCAGTACAGGAATTAAACGACAGAGTATATAATTGAATACCTCAAGAACCCACAGGAAGTGCATCTGGTTCAAGTAGGAAGAAGACTGAATATATTGGTCTCTCTTTTATTTATTTATTTATTTATTTATTTTTTATTTTTTTTTTTTTGGCCACAGATAGGGCATTTGTTACTCATTATCAATAAGTGAAAGAAGCAAAGAAGCATCTCAGAAAAATTACCCAAAGTAACATCATGTGTGGCAGACTAATTTCTTCTGTTCGTTCATTTGTGGCTTAAAGATTTGTGATAGTAGTTTTACATGACCCAGGGTGAACGTCTATTAAATGATTTCCTGGAGGAGTAATTAAAAGGAAAAGATTTGCTTTTCTGGTCTCTGCTTGGAGTTTACCTTAAGTCTCAGAGGTGAAATGAATAAAAGTGGAGGGAAAATAGGCAAAGCTAAAAATAACACAAAATCACATATTTTCTTTAGTATTTGGTGTGTATAGAATTTTATGTGATGGAATTAGACAGTACTATAGTTAAACTCATTCAACCCCTATTGGAATAACTGGCAAAAAGCACAAACCGATTTTTCAGCCTAATGTAACTTTCTTCTTTT
>CM021765.1:51377499-51408949 GCA_011076525.1 Nettapus auritus | reverse complement strand
TTTTCTTTTCTTTTCTTTTCTTTTCTTTTCTTTTCTTTTCTTTTCTTCTTTTTTCTTCTTTTTTTCTTTTCTTTTTTCTTTTCTTCATCTCTTGATCTTCCAATTTAACAAGACGAGTACCATTGTATCAAAGTAAAATACTCCTATGACTTTAAATATTGCTTTTTTATGGCACCTTCACTAAAACATAATTTATTATTGTTTCTGGATACAATTCAATTACTTTGCTGCT
Source organism: Nettapus auritus (assembly GCA_011076525.1). Taxonomy (NCBI): domain Eukaryota; kingdom Metazoa; phylum Chordata; class Aves; order Anseriformes; family Anatidae; genus Nettapus; species Nettapus auritus. The sequence goes on along the minus strand of CM021765.1, from coordinate 51,408,717 downwards.
CTGAAGACTTTTTACTAGATTCTGAGAAATTATCTTTGCTTGCATTTATCCAGTGCACCTCACTTACTACCTCTGCTTTTGTGTGAGGTGAATTGTACTCTGTTTGAGAATATGTACATACATGTGTCTGTTTCCCTCCTCCCATATTCTGAACTCTGACTGTGGTCTATTATCTAGAGAGAAACTTTAGAAGCCATATCATAATTCAGGAAACAGGAACTGGCTTTTGATAAAAGGCTTCCTTTTTTCTCCTCCATAACGTATCTAGGGTCTTTCACAGTTGATTATTGTATCAGCTTAATACAGCACTCACATACAATTAAGAACTTTAACTTTTTAATTCTGGAAAGAATAAATTGTTAGCAGCAGGGATATTAATTAGGAAAAGGTGTCCTGCTTTGCTTAATCACTGGTCCAAAAGTCCCCTAAAGCTTGTCACTCTATCAATTTTTTTGAGGTATGCTCAGAAAATGATTGAAAAGGCAGAAAAAACAGTTTGCCAGAAAGCCTCTTTGCTTCCGTAGACTAATTTTTGCCTGAAACTCCAGATGAATCATACAGGAATAAATTTCATACAATTGAAGACATCTTTTATATTTATTTTTCCACATAAGCATGAATATATTTACAAAGGAAGGTTCAGACTTCTGATTTTAAGCCATTGCTTTGAGCAAGAATTTTTTCTATTCATTTATAATAGACATAGTCCTTTAGAGTAAATTAAGACTAGGAAAAGTGCAAGGTCTAGAAAAGACAGAAATACACACACACGCATACATAATTGACTTAAATGCTCACAATGTTTTTATTTTTTCACTTTTTACTGATAAGAATCACAGAAATCACAGAACAGTTTGTGTTGGAAAGGACCTTGAGGATCATATAATTTCAAACCCCCTGTAGGCAGGGATGCCTTCCACTAGACCAGGTTGCTCAAAGCCTCAACCTTGAATGTTTCCAGGGATTTCATCCACAACTTCCCTGGGCAACCTGTTCCAGTGCCTCACCACCCTCACAGTAAAGAACTTCTTTCTAATGCCTAATCTAAATCTACCTTCTTTCAATTTAAAGTCATTACCCCTAGTCCTATACCTACACTCTTTGATGAACAGTCCCTCCCCAGCTTTCCTGTAGGCTCCCTTTAGATATTGGAAAGGCACTATGAGGTAAGCCTTCTCTTCTCCCAGCTGAACAACACCAGCTCCCTCAACCTTCATAGGAGGGGTCTAATACGTCCATGTCCTTCTTATACTGGGGGCCCCTGATGTGAATGCAGTACTCAAGGTGTAGCCTCACCAGGGATGAGTACAGAGGGACAATTACTTCACTAGTCCTGTTTACCACATTATTCCTGATACAAGCCAGGATGCTGTCGGCCTTCTTGGCCACCTGAGCACACTGCTAGCTAAAAGCTAGAAGTGTATTTATTTTGTATATATCCCCAGCTTTTTGGCAAAATCACAGGAAGTGTTGCAATGACTGTTAAAATAAAATCCTATCAATAATAATAATAATAAAAAAAACTCCTAAGTTGAGGCTAACCCAGAATTACTGCAAATAATATGTCATCAAGTTATCAACCTTGTTGTTGTCTTAAGAATATGCCATATAATTTATTTGTGACACATATGTAAATCTGTGGGATTCATCTATCCCCCTCATTCAGGATTAAAAATTGCATACAAATCATACAAACCTGTTGTCAGTCTTTGGGATTAGGGAACTAATATGTTTGATGTTTACTTGTAATTGGATTGATATGGATGTAAAACATCCATAAAGATGTTTTAGAACATGAAAAAAAAATCTTGCCTGAATTAATCACCAAATAACTTAAACATGTTTCAGGTAAGCATTACTATATAACAGGTAAAGAGTTATCTGATGTTATATGAATCTGAAGTATACAGAATTAAAGGTTAGAAAAATTCATAAGGGATTAAATATACGATCCAGTTAACTCAGGTTTAGTATCACAAATATTTCTTAATGTGTAGAACTGGACTGGAGAATAAGCCAAAGTAAATGGATTGAGTTATTTTGTCAGAAAATACACATTGTAGAATAATATCGAATTGGCAGTAGACTTAAGAATGAATTGTATTAACTTTATCTCTATGTCTGCTTCAAAGGGACTACTCATATATAATGTTAAGTGTGTGTTCAAGTGTTTTGTCAGATCAGGTCAGAGTTATTCGTTCATGAAGAATTAAGTCTTGCCTCATTTAAGAGGACATAACTCTAGTTAATTTGTAAAGGACTACTGGATGTCAATAAGAGGAATATTTTTCAGCCATTTTTGTGTGGTTTTTATGGTTAGGGAGTAGAAAAAGAGCTTTTTAATTCCCTTGAATTGTCAGAGAGTTTAATGATATTAACTCATGTCTCATTGTTTAGGCAATATTTCTGAATTGGTGACATTTGTTTGATTGTTTTTTTTTTTTTTTTTTTTTTTTTTTTTTAAATCAAACTTCTGTTTTGAAAAGAAAAATGCATGCTTCAAAATTTACTCTTTTATAAATTAAGCCAAAAATACTGCAGCTCCCTGTGAACCAGAATTTCTGTCAAAAAAGACAAGAAAAAGCATTTTGAAAACAGTGTTTGAAATATGCAATGTAATGTCCTAATTCCATCCTGAAGCACACATTACCGTTGATTTTACTTCCCTCTCTGTGGTATATCTGACAATAGTCTGTGCTGAGTTTCTGTCAAAGTTCACAGGAGGTAGATCAGTGAAGTGCAGCACCGATTTCTTCAATTTTTGAGCCAGCTGTACAATAGGATTACCCTGAAAGCACAGACTCACAAATCCATCACAAACCTTTACTACTCATGGCTAAATAATAAGGAACTTATGATGTAACATGTGCTGTTCCCTCTGCTAATGTCAGATATCCTGGAGAGACGGCTCTGGGATCACAGAGGGGTCTTTAAATTTAGGCCAGGAACAAGGAAGATTTCTGTGTGCTATCTGCCTGTAAACTGATATATATATTCATGAAACTGTTAGTGTTTTCTAGTATATGTCTGCTTCATCTGAAATTTCCTAATCAGTTTATTTTTTGAGGTGAGCAAGTACTTACATTCAGATTAAAAACAAACAAATAAAACACACACATAAAAACAAACAAAAAAAAAAACACCACAATTTTTTGTTTTATGTTGAAAACTTTAGGTTCTATTTCATAAGTAGTGGCATTTTTACATCTCTACAGAAATGGGGCTTTTACTCTCCAAATAGCATTTCAGCTCCAGTTGGACTACTCCAAGACATGTGTGTTGCCATGTGATGCCAAGATTCACTGCAAGACCAAAAATTTGACACAAATGTAGAGGAAGCAATTAGGTACTTTCCTTATAAACTGAGATTTTCTGTATGCATACTGTTTTTTTGTTTGTTTGTTTTTAATTATTATTATTATCGTTGTTTTCCCATTAAAACAGAAAGTTTTAATTTTAATTTTAGACAATTAAACTGAAAAGTTCATTGCCCCCAGATTAAAAACATACGCATTTTATAATGCATTTAACAATGAAAAGTATAGCATATATCACTATTAGCACGGCAAATTAAAAGATAGTTAAATCTGTAAACTCTATATCACAACTTTACAAAAGATACACTGAGCAATCAGATGCATCAGTGGAAGATTATTAGTTATTGTTTTCCCTCTCTTCTTTCATTCCCCACAAAACTCTTTCTATTAAATCTGAAAACTGAATGAATCAATCAGAAGAAGTGAAAAGCTTTGTGTTCGGATTGAACACTCTGGCAAGGTGGTGTGGTTTAGCACCAGTAGGCAGCTAAATGGTATTCAGCCACTTTCTCATTTTCCCCCCAGAGGGATGGGGAAGAGAATTGGAAAGCTGAGAAAACATGTGGGTTGAGATAAAGACAGTTTACTAGATAAAGCAAAAGTTTGCAAGCAAAGGAAAACAAGGAACTCACTCACTACCTCCCATTGGCAGGCAGATGTTCAGCCATTTCCAGGAAATCAGGGTTTATCATGTGTAATTGTCCTGGTTTCAGTTAGGACAGCTTTCCTCCTAGTAGCTGGTAGAGTGCTGTTTTGGATTAGGATGAGAAGAATGCTGATAACATGCCGATGTTTTGGTTGTTGCAGAGCAGTGCTTGTACCAAGCCAAGGACTTTTCAGCTCCTCGCTCTGTCCTTCCAGTAGGCAGGCTGGGGGTGCAGCAAGAGCTGGGAGGGGACAGACCCAGGACAGTTGACCCAAACTAGCCAAAGGAGTATTCCATACCATCTGACGTCATGCTAAACAATATATAGGGGTGGCTAGCCGGGATGGGGGAGGTGGCTGCTTGGGATAGACTGGGCATCGGTCAGCAGGTGGTGGGCAATTGCATTGTGCATCACTTGTTTCATACACATTCTTCTTCTTCTTCTTCTTCTTGTTTTCCTATCTTAATAAACTGTCTCTATCTCAACTCTTGTTTCACTTTTCTGTTACTCTCCCCCATCCCAGAGAGGGAGGGGGGATGGGGAGCAAACGGCTGTGTGGTATTTAGCTGCCGGCCAGGTTAAACCACAACAGTAATGATTTCTCACAGAGACAAATGCCACCACTCCAAATACCTCCTCCTACTTCTTCTTTCCTCCACCTTTTAATGCTGAGCATGATTCCCTATGGTATGGAATACCACTCTGGTTAGTCTGTCAGCTATCCTGGCTGTGTCCCCTCCCAGCTTCTTGTGCACCCCCAGTCCTCATCAGAGGCCAGGCAGTATGAAAGTAGAAAAGTCCTTGGCTCTGTGCAAACACTACTCCTGAACAGCTAGAACATGGGTGTGTTATCACCACTGTTTTCAATGGAAACTCAAAAATGAACCTCTACAAAGAAACTTAGCTCAATCTCATCCATAACCGGTACATAAGGTTAAATTGAAAAGATATTAGAACACATGGCAGTTACTAAACACACACACAAAAAGTACTCATTAGAACTTATACAGGAATGGGCGCATCAGATGAATGCATACACATACATAAACACATATACAGTAGCACGATTCTGAATCGTACGTCCTTGTTCACTATGACTAATATGATATAATTGCAAGGTAAATAGCTGCACAGCTGCCTACCAGCAGCTGCTTATAAAGTCTGCTCATCACAAACTATGTCGACCTTTTTTTTTTATTATTATTTTTTATTTATTTATTTATTTATTTATTTTCCCTCTTTTCATTTCCTTTCATAGATTGTCACTTCAAAATTGAGTTGAGATTGCAAAATGCCAAAATGCAATTAGGTAACAGTTTCAAACTACTTTGCAGCCAATATATAAAACCTAAGTGATGATACAGGAACAGAAAAAACTTCCGTTTTATATTGGATCTTTTCAAAGTTTTCTATTCAGATAGATTTTGCTTATATTTTACCTCCTTGCTCATTTCAGAGTTTATAGGTCTTCTCCCTCAATATTTAATTCCCTCTGGATGTTTGCAATGTTTTTTCTACAAAACTGACTTCTGAAAAGCTACAGAGATAAACAGAGTAATACAACTGAAGGGTTTATGTAAAAAAAAAAAAAAAAAAAAAAAAAAAAGCTACATGTATGTCCAGCATCCCTTTTTAAACTAACTAAATAATAATAATAATTAAAAAAACACAACTAATTGTATATGAAAATAAATAAATAATAAACAAATCATAATGACATTCTGTACTTTTCCTTCATATGGGTCTCTTTCAAAGTCAGTAGCTGAATTCTAGAACTGGTGGTTACACAGACCATGCCATATAAAATACTGCTAATCTGTACATGTGTGCTTTTGTACAAGTATTGTTTGAAAACAGTCCAAATGCTTCTAGGTGCATTATTATGTCTATGGGTTTTTCCTCCATGAAGCTGTGCTTACAAGATGCTATCTGATAAAGCAAAGCAAGGGGTGCCTTTTTTTTGTGCAAATAATTGTAAAAATATTGATATAAAAATCTCTGCATTATGTTTTTAGTTGTTATTGCAGGATTACTCTATGGATGATAAAGCATACAGAAATAGATTGTTTTACCTTCTTGCTTTAGATTAAATGCTACCTAAATTAGTAGGTCTTATTGGACGCATAGTTCCTGTTCCTTTAAGATTTTTCTAATAACTTGTTTTAACCAGTTTGTACTGCCATATGAACTAGTTCTGATTTTCAAATATTTGGGAACATATATAGTAACACACTTCATTTACTTCAGCTTCTGTTTCTCCCTATGTAAGAATCAAAAGAGAGATATACACTGGTAAAGAAGGAAAGATTGAATATATTCGGGAATTAATTAGGCAATTAACCTTTTCCAGTTAACCAGTTTCTGTGTGAGGGGTTTTTATGACTTTTTTTTTTTTTTTTTTTTTTTTAAGAAAAAACTTCTTTTGTAGTACAATCTTCAAACAGATAGTTTCTTTTCATTGTCACAGATGGGCCTAATGCCAAGGAACTAATTACTCAAAGAAGAGAGTGTTCTAAACACAAAAGGAAATTTCACATAAGTCACACAAACTTTGAAAATATAAGCAGCATTAAATTGCTTTCCCTGAGTTTGGGTGCCTGAGCGCATAAAAATCCAAGCTTTTCTTATCTCAGAATTCTTACGTCTCTGAGGCATAATTTGTGGTTTACACTCAATCTCTAAAGGATTTTATTTCACATCTGCAGTTGAAGAGAAACAAAATTTAACTGCACTGCTAGTGATCCCTAGAGAATGTGATTATACTATATTAGGTCAAGATTATCAGGGAGTATTCATTAAAGTCCCAGATAAGCAAAGCATTTAAGCTCATGCTTAGTGCATCACAGTTCTGCAAAGCGCTTACCGTGGCATTTAGACATATGTCTAAATTTAAAAGCTTAAGCACCTTGTTAATGTGTGGTGCCTACTAAATTGATGGCTAAGTTGTCTGAAATGGTTTTTGCTTTCAAATATTTGTGAAAGGTAATGTCAGTCTTTCTTAGTACATTATCCCACCATTGTGTGAACTGCAAAATTACTAATGCAGTAATCCTTTACTTTCAAAAAGGCTCAGTCTTTCCTCTTCAACTGCAAAATTGTATTTTTATACAGAAAGGCTCTAAGAACTTTGTCTTATTCTTCTCTTATCTTGGAATGAAATTCTTATATTACTTGCGTCATCTTTCAAAGTTCCTGAAACCTCACACTAGCTATTCCTTCAAAATATCTAAATAAATTCCAGCTCAGCAATGATACCTTTCTGACCTGGTGTACAGATTATCCATATCCTAGATTTGTATTAATTTAGTACAGCATTGTATCACAACTAATTGCTGACTAGAAGGTTTTACCTGAACTGCTCAGCTGAAATCAATGCAGTTAAATCAACAAGTAAAACTTCTAATAGGGGCGATAATCTGGTCACAACTATTTTTGAGCTTCTGGCATGGACAAAAACATTGAACTGTCATTAAGTTAACTGAATTAAAGAATCATTGTGATAACTTGCCACCACACATTTTATTTAAATTTATACAAACCACTAAATCTAGTAGTGCTAGTATAATTCACAGAAGGAGCTTCTTTAGACTTCTGTTTCTTTGAAGTAATATAAGCCAGTAGAATGTAGAACTGTTGCAATTTAAGGTCCATGAATTGTAAGGATTATATGACTAAGAATTTTTTCAAGCTGTGCATCATTTTTCTAAAACTATAATTCACAGACATATGTCTTGAACCATTATGTTCCTTCATGAATTGTTTGTGTATCTTAAATGTAAAGATATGTTCCATAAGAATATTGTTATATCAAAGGTCTCTGATTTCCCTTATAAGCTTTTATGTAGAAGTTTTATGTAGTCAAAGAGGATAGAAAGCTTAGTAAAACATTTAAGACAAATACATCTAGTTGAAGAGTTAGATGTGATCCACATAGCTGCATATGGAAGATATAATATGTATAGGATGAATAGAAATTCAGTGTTAATGCAGACTTTGCACATTATGGGAAAAATTCAATGGAGTGACATCTTTAAGAAGTCTAAACTTGGAATAAGTACATTACTTTCAATAATACATTTCTGAATAAAAGCCCTAGAAAACAAAAATATCCAGTGTGCCACACATCTTTCTTTCCTGTTCTTCCCAGGTAACAAATACTTCCAGGCCTGTCCCCTCTTCATGCTTACTAGTATATAGACACTTGTATATTTGGCATCAGCCTATCATGACCATCTCTAATTCTTACCTCCACCAAGAGACTTGTTTGTAGTGGCCTTTTTGTGAGAAAAGCTTGGGATTTTGATTATGCAGATCTTCCTTCTAAAATATCATTTCCTTATAAGTTTCCACAGGCACCCATTTTTGCAATTCTAAAGTTTAAGGAGAGGTGGCAAGTTGAATTAGGTGTAGGTCAAGGTGCTGGCAGCAGGCAGGCTGCAGGGACAATGTCTATGAGGAGAGGCTGGGACCACACTGTGCTGGACACAGATGGAACCAGACACAGCTCCACCGGAGGGCCTAGCAGTCAAGATGGTGGCACCACTAGGGAATAAATAAATAAATAAATAAATAAAATAAAATAAAATAAAAAAGTGAGAAACAGCTCTGCAGACACCAAGGACAGAGAATAAGGAATGGGAGTATATGCTCCAGGCATCAGAGCAAAGATTGCCTTGAAACTTGAGGAGAGGCCCATGGCAAAACAGGCTGTTCCTCTGTAGCCCACAGTATACCATGTCAGAGCAGATCTCTACACTGTAGCAGGTGCACATGACCTGAAGGATGCCGTAGCTCACTAAAAGCCCATGTCGGATCTGTGATCTGTGGAGAGGAGCCCATGAAAGAGCAGAGGAAAGCTGCTCACAGCATGGAGTGACTGCAACCCCTCTTCATCCTTTCTGTGCCACTCAGGTGTAGGGAGGACGTAGAGGAGTTAGGAATTAATTAGATAAATTGAACCTGGGAAAAAGAGCAATGGGTCTGCTGGAGAAGTTTTAATGTTTGTCACCACCCAAATGTGTGGTGACTGACAATAAAATAAAATAATTATCCCCAAATTGAGTCTTTTTCACATGTGATGGTAACTGATAAGTGATCTCCCTGTCTTTATTTTGACTAGTGAGATCTTTCATCCTATTTTTTCCCTTGTTTTGTTGAGGAGGGGGAGGAGTTAGAAAGCAGTTGGATATGCAACAGTTCAAGGTCAGCCTGCCACACAGGTGAAGGTTGTTGTGAGATTATGTTGTGAGGTTATGTTTAAGATTAAGAAATTAATTCTTGTGTCTTTCTTGACCAAACTACTCTCTGTTACTCATCTCTTTTCAGTTGTCTCATCTGGAGGGTCAGTGATGAAAAGTGCTAAACTCTTACACATAATATTCCAGAAACACTATTACTGTCTAGATCATTTTCCTGGTGTTATTGATTCATTACCAATCATTGCATTTTGTTCTCTGATTACTTAGATAAAATACAATTAACATTAAGTTCAATGTGATATATTTATCATTGCAGTGGTTGCTTCTACCCTGTTCCCAGAGGAACAAAAATCTGTTAATGATATCTACATTATAAGATGCAACGATTCTTTAATTCACCCATCATAACCAATTACATTTACATCAAATCACACAATTAGCAATAAACCATCAAGGTTTAAGGCAAAGTTTTTAAAACTGATGACAACTGTAATTGTTTAGTAACTGTAAGACCAATTATGCTGCTAGAAGAATTATAATCGAGTACCAATCCTGATATCTGTACCAGATGCTCTTAGCCTTAGGTGACTTTGTGCATACAGTTAAGATATGTGAATACTTTTAAAGAAAACGCCTTATGATAATAGTGTTTCCTGAACACAAAAATTGTTTTAGAGAACAGCACTGCTCAAAACAGAAAAGGGGTGTGGAGGGAATTAATATTTAAAAAGTCAATACCAGGTTAAACTAAGTAGACAAATGGGTAACATGTGATGAATGTGATGGATGGCATCTTTTTGGATAGTATAATTTCTTATTTGTTTCCTAGCTACCTCATCAATTTTTTGTTCTGTTAAACATCTGTGGGTAGCAGAGTGAAAGGAGGTATATGTATTTCACAGAGACAGTTTTCTGAGAGGACTGTGACTACACCTTCCCAAACTGGGATGAGTACATGGGTCTGGGAGGAGAGTCCAGGGTGAAAAAGAAGACAGGTAGAAATGAGGTCATTGGTGCAGAAAGGCAGCAGCAGCAGGCTCCTCAGAAGAAGATTAAATGTGCTGCCAAGACTTAGAGGTAATTAAAAAAAAAAAAAAAAAAAAGTAAGAAAAAAAAAAGAAAAAAAATATAAAAAAAATTTAAAAAAAGTTTTTTCTAGGTATGCAAGGAGAAACACTGTATTCTAGGAAGCTAGTAGAAAGGGATTCAAATGACATGAAGACTGGAGGAAAGAATAAACATTATCTACAAAGATTCAACAGAGAAATGAATTCTACAAAAATTCTCAAAATATTTGTTGCTTTGGGTGTGTTCACATTAAGAATCTTCAGAGATAGATCAGAGATCTTCAAATGTATGGAAACTATGAAACTTCAGAATTAGGAGTTAAGTGAGGTTGAGTCATGTAAATAACCTCAAATAATTAACTTAATGTAGAAAGAGTAAATAATTACTTTGCTTATATTTTATGAAAGATGTTACAGTTAATTTATCAGTAAGAGGAAAATCATATCACCTATATTCGTGCTGTCTGGTACTCTGTGAGTTGTTGGACTGAAGTAAGTACCAGAAAATGTTCTACTGACATAAAAAAGATTTTACTGACATAAAGCTTTACCGAGCTTTATCTGTAAATCTACCCATCTGCTTAATATGTAGACTTTTCTGACTTCTTTATATCCTCTTTATCCTCTTTATGAAAACAACAACCTGAGACATGCTATGAAGTGATTTCACTGTTCAGTATGACGTGATTCAGCCACTAAACCACCTTCTCTCCATATATGTATTTCTATTGGCCTTCTCCTTGGCAGTCCAAGGCATTTGCAAATCTTTGTCAGCTCCTGGCAAATATCAAAATAATTTTTTGTTTCAGGCTGCTGGCTCATATTCTCCTGAAGTTCATCTAAAAACAGCAACACCGAACAAGAAGGAAAGTGAAAAATACCTTGCAGGGTTTTCTTTCTAGTGAGAATATAATAAATTGTGAATTTTAGATTGTATTTATCACATTATTATTATTATTAAATTATTATTATTAATTTCTTTTATCCCGGCATTTGTTATTTCATTATAAAGCCTTCCATGGAATGTTCTGTTAGCTATTTTTATTTCCGTCAACTATTATTTTTTTTTTTTTTAGAGCTAGGTAACATGCACTTTTTAGAAAGAAAAAATGCCCTTCAGATGAAGAAACTGGGAAAGGGAGCTAGATTTTGTTCATGGCTCTTTTATGGTACCAGGTAAATCACTTAAGCTGAGACACAAGAAAACTCAGTTTCATAAACCACAAGGTCAGTATGTATTTTTAGCAGAGAAAGTCAGAAAATGTCTCTAGCACATTTAAGCACCTCATGTATTCTAAATGCTTAAATTCAAGATAGGTATCAGAAGTTGTTCACTGAGCAAGTGTTCTTGCATTTTTTTTTTTTTTTTAATTTTATTTTTATTTTTTTGGTGCGCTGAATGTTCAAAAATGACCATTTTTCTTCCAGAGGTTTTCCTGAATCCATAAACATAAACACAGAGACTTCAAAGACTTATCTAAACTTCTTTTAAAACTAACACTCACTGATTACACAGTGTTCAGAGCAAAACAATGTGCTCCTGATCCTCATTTTCCCATCACAATTTAGGTGAGAGCTCTCTCTTTTTCAGGAAGGGAGAAACCTAGATCCTGTCCATCTGCCACCTCCATGTTCTGTGAACTCTCCCAGTTCACATGAGAGTGGCCTAAATACTGTGTAGTAGGCTAGCCTGAATGAAAGCATACTTCCCACTTGCCTGCTGAGTCTGGGGCACTGGGCAGTCAGAACAGAGCCAGACAGAAGTCTTACAAAAAAGCATGGGGCTAATACAGGGCTAATATCCTAATATGAAAGCAGTCCAGTGATTTGGATGTAATGTTCAGAGGTTTTCACTGTTGGGTCAATACCTTTTTTTTTTTTTTTTTTTTTTTTTTTTTAGTGTAGTCTCTTCATTGTCAAAATGGATATAACTCTTGCATACCTGATTAAACTATTGAATTAGTAGATATTTTACAAGTAATTTTATTTATTGAAAAATGGTGTAGTTTAGAAAATAAAATGCCTTTGGAACCTATTGACTTTTTTTTTTTTTTTTTTTGAAATTTCTACTCTTCATAATATTTTTATGACAATTCTATTTATTTTTAAATTGACAGATCATTATATAGATAGTCATCTGTTCTTCATTTATTTATGACTTCTAAAAATGAAAAACAACAAAGTTTTCAATTCTTGTTGGTATTGATTTTTGTTTGCCTATTTATCTGTCTTGTTTGCTTACTTTTGTTGGGTCCTTTGTCAGATATTTGGGTGTTTATTTACTTCAGCATTAACATAACATAGTAATAACTGTTTGTCCTTCCTCTTAAAGGTAAGAGATGGTATTTTAGATTAAAAATGAGACAATCTGAAGGCTAACTGCTACCAGATAGAATAGAATAGAGTAGTTCAGTTTAAAGGGACCTACAGAGATCATCCAGTCCAACTGCTTGACCTCCTCAGGGCTAAGCAAAAATTAAAAGGAATTATTAAGGGAATTATCCAAATCTCTCTAGAACACAGACAGGCATGGGAATCAACAACCTCTCTAGAAAGTCTGTTCTAGTGTTTGACCACCCTTGCAATAAAGAAATTTTTCCTGATATCAAATCTGAACCTCCCCTGATGCAGCTTTGTACCATTACTTTGTGTTCTATCATCAATTACAGGGAAAAGAGATCGGCACCTTCATTTCCACTTCCCCTTCTCAGAAAGTTGTAGAGAGCAATGAATTTGCCCCTTAGCCTTCTTCTCCAAACTAGACAACCCACGTGTCCTCAGCCTTTCCCCATAGACATAACTTCCAGACCCTTTCCAAGCTTTGCTGCCCTCCTGAGAATGCTTTCAAGGACCTTAACAACCTTTTCATATTGTGGAGAACAGAACTGCTGTCAATATTCAAGCTGAGACTGCACCAATAATAAATACAAATACATATTTTGTCCAGATGGCTATTCTGTCTTTGGTGTATCCCAAAATGCAGTTTGCCCTCTTGGCTGCCAGGGCACAGTGATGTCTCATGCTGTACCTGCTGTAGACCAACACCCCCAGATATCTTTCTGCTGAGCTGCTCTCCAGCCGCTCATCTTCCAGTCTGCACCTCCAGGTGCAGAGCCTGGTATTCTCCTTTGTTGAATTTCATGTCCTTGATGATTGCCCTATGTTCCAGTCCATCTAGATCTTTCTGCAAGGCCTCTTGTCCCTCCAGAGAGTCAACAGTACCTCCCAGTATAGTATCAGTAAACTTGCAAAAGCTGTGTTCAAGTACTGCATCCAGATCATTGTTAAAAATGTTGGGCAGAACTGACCCTAGAATTGAGCCCTGGGGAACACCATTAGTGACTGGCCACCAGCCAAATGTAGCCCCATTCATTCACTACAATACTTTGAATTCTACTGTTGAGCTAGTTTATCATTCAGTGTAGCATGAACCTGTTTATCTCACATTCAGACATTTTTTTCCAGAAGGCTGCTGTGAGAGTAGGATAAGTCTCTTTCTACTCTGCTGCAAAACACGCCATGTTGATACAGTGTTCAGACAGCAGGCATCATAATAAACTAATGCAGAAAGTTAATCTGGAAGGCGACTATTCAATTTAACCAGTTTTCTGCAAGGTTAGACTACCGCTTTATGGTTGGTAACACTGAAGATCAGAATAGGTGCAAAAGATGTATGTGGAGTGACTGGCCAGATGCAGAACTTCACTTTATGTTGTGGGGTAGCCATCCTGGTGAAAGAGAAGCTTCATTATACTGATGGTGTAGTGAAATTATTTCTGTTCAATGATTCAATGTTCATGATGACTTTCCACATACACAAGATTTTATAATATACCTTTCATGGGCACCAAAAATAAAATAAAATAAAATTAATGTTTAGAGCAGTTACAGTTGTGACCATCTGGAGGATTTCTACAGAGTTTAAAAAAGTAATGAGTAATTACGAACAACTTTTTGCCCTTTACTTCTTGCCTAAAGGAGTGCATAATCAAGTTTGGTTAAATGTGAGTGTGATGAGGCAGACAAGGAAAGAGAAAAGATGAGGAAACCTTCTCTAGATGATCTCCATGAATCATAGAATCATAGCATCATTACAGTTGGAAAAGACCTCCAAGATCATCTGGTCAAACTATTCCCCTACCACCACTAACACCCACTGCACAATGTCCCTAAGTACCACTTCCAACCCTTCCTTAAACAACCACTGAAATGGTGGTTCCATTCCCTCCCTGGACAACCCATTCTGACCTGGCCTAATCACTGTTTCTGAGAAGAAATTTCTCCTAATTCCAATCTAAACCCCCCTCTGAGGCAACTTGAAGTTATTCCCTCTTGCCTTATCACTAGCTATCTGCGAGAATAGGCTGACCCCATCTCCCCACAACTTTCTTCCAGAGAGCAATGAGGTCTTCCCTCAGCCTCCTCTTCTCCAGACTAAACAACCCCAGTTTCCTCAGCCGCTCCTCATAGGACTTATGTTCCAGACCCTCCTCCAGCCCTCAAGATCTATGAAATGTCTTATGGAAGGATTTGAAAATGGGTTTTTAGTGGACAAAAAAGTGGAAAACTGTTCCAAGAACTAAATAAATAAATAGATAAATTAATCTGTCCAAAATTATATAATTAGCTTCAATATATTGGACTTAGGCTTTTTTTTTTTTTCTTTTTTTTTTCTTTTTTTTTTTCTCCCATCTCTCTTGATCATGAGAGAAAATGTAAGAGAAGTAAAAGAGAAGTGAAATTTGAATAAAGAGGAAGTTTATCCTGCTAATATAGCTTGACAGACTTGTAGGTATGTTCATCATGGACCAAAACTAATGGTTAAATTTCCATACCTATTTGGCTACTTGAGTATCCCAAATGTCAGTATTTTGGCTTAAATGGTGAATGATCCAGATATCTTCCTGTCTGGAGGAAATTGGTTCTTACTCCAAACTCAATTCCAGCTAAAAGCAAACATGCATGCAGCCAAGGGAACATTATTCCCAAAGGTCTGTCCTTAAAAGTAAATAAATAAACAAACAAATAAATGGATCTAATTTAAAAACATTACACTACCAATCTCATCACCCTTGTCATCATCTTCACTATAACACTACCATTACAAAATGTAAATACTTCTTTCTCAAATGTCCTCTTAGACTGACTATTTGTTAGCTCAGTATGGTAATAAGCTCCTTTGATAAGGAGTTTATCAAAGTTAGGATTCAATACGCACAGACATCTAAAATTAGATATTATAATCTGACTTGAATAATCTTATTCCAGGTTTTCCCCATTTGATGTGGGCACCAGGTTTTGGTATGTCTAGTCGGAGTTGCATTAAAACAAACAAGCAAACAAACAAAAATAACAACAACAACAACAATTTTTAGAAAAGTCAGGACAAACAATGCATATCCAAGCTTAATTTCTCACATTTCATAATATAGAGAGCCCTCTGTCAGTGATGTTATAGCAAGGCTATGTACTCAAGTTAAAACCTCAGCATTTGCTGTAGTTTCAGGTATGTAGTACCTTGATCTGTTGCCTTTCCTTTCGTTTATGGCAGTCATTGGATATACTCATTATTTCCAGATGAACTCTTCAACATTCCTTGTACACACCAAGCAGCAGGGTTAACTGAAAAGAAATGACTCCAGAATTGAACTGAGGCTTTGACAGGGCTGCTGAAGATTGCAATTTAAGAAGAGACAATAAAATTAGGAGGATAAGTGTTCCATACTAATGAGAAGGCAAGAATATTGTATCACATATCTAACAATAGGCATTAAGCAGTACATGAGACATGTGAATCATAGAAACAAGAAGTTGAGCTGAGTGAAAAACATGAAAGAAAAGATATCTTTCTTCCATTTTATTAGTTAATGGAAAACTGTGCTTGGTGACTCTCTGGAACCTTCCAGACCTCCTAGAGACATAGGAAGAACATAATATTTCACTATTAATCTATTTAGTATGAAAAAGCAACTCAGATAACCTTGTTCTGTAAAAAAATACTTTTTATTGACCTCTTTATTCTTCTCAATATTTGCTCAGTCCACCTCATACATGACCTTAGGAAAGAGCTGAACCATTTATTCTGGCATGCAGTGTAAATTTTCTGAGACAAAGACCTACAACTCCAAACTTCTTCCCAGAGCAAGCATTCATTGAGCTGTTCATGCAGGCAAGCAGGAAGGATTCCTCTCTTACTGTAGGTAGTGGAAAAAATAAAATAAAATACTTATATGAAAGAATGAATATGAGAATTGAAATTTTAAAATGATAGGAAAAAAAAAAAAAAAAAAAAAAAAGCCAGAGGAGTCATATTATAGTAATATAGAGCATAAATTAAATTTTACAAGAGCAATAGCTCCCCACCACCCCCTTTAGGAATCAAAGTCATTGAGTTTCAGCAGGAATTATTTTTACACTGGAGTTTAAGGTTGCAGTATAAACCATCCTTTCATAAAATATATATTTAGTAGACATGCTGGGATAGTTCTGGTGAATAGGTAATAGGGGAATGACATTGTACAAAAGCTTAAACAAGCCACTTAGAGCTTGCCCTGGGCATATCAAGAAATGAATTATCACAATTATGTGTTTATCTAGGCAGACAAAAAATCCTAATTCTGAAATGAAATTGATGGACCACAAATATCTTTCATATTGAAAACTGTAAAATGAAATAGGAAGATAGAAACTATTTCATGTCCATTTTATGCCATGTATTATGACAAGGAAGCTCATTGTACTTGATTTTGATTTCATTACAGCTTCTGATAAAATAAGTACATAGTAATCTGCTCGTGATAAACAAGAAACACTTTTTATATTCTCCAAAACCATCAATGAAAATAATAAGAAATTGTACAGGGACTACTCGTTTACACATGGATTTTTTCAGTGGCTGGCAGGCTTGACATCAGAATAGCCAGTCTTCTGTTCACTTTACACTTCTGAGAAGCATACACATGGTAGGGTCAAGGGTAACCCGTTTACCTAGGGCATTCTGTTGTGACAACAGCGAGTCCTATTACACTGTACAGTTGTTCCTGCTGTCCTTGCACGATAACATTGGGTGGAAAATACAACTTGTGACCTTCCCTTGTGAGTTCTGCTATAACTTGCTTAAAATATCTACCTAGTATCAACTTAGTCTGAGTAAATATTGCTTAGGAAGGACAATGTGTAAGTCAGATGTAGAGTGCCTGTTCTAAGGATTGCCATAGCAGGTTTACAGTGGCAAACACTTTTTAGCTCTACTTTCAGTTCTGTCATTGACATTGTGGATGATGTTGAGCAAGTCCTACAATTTCTGCCTGGAGAATGAAAATGTAATATGCTCATTCTTGTCAATTTACTTTTTTCTGCCCCATGATTATATCATTTTAACTGATGTCCAAACACATGCCCTCAACACAAGACATTTGTTGTACATGAAGCTGTACTGTTTGTTGTCGTAATACCTGAAAGCCTTCAACATAAATTCAACATGAACATATGGATTAGCTAATGTCTCCTTTTTTTGGACTCATAACTCTGTTTGGGATAGGATTTTGTTTCAATATGCAAATCCTAACAGAGCTTTCACTAAGCCATAGGTATTCAGATCTGAGTTTTTCATTTGGTCCCAAATCCATTTAAAAGTCTATTAAATTGTACATTCTGAAGTTCAGTGTTTAGGGGTTGATCCTGCAAGGTGCTGAATACTCTGGCTCTGATCCACCAGAGCACTTAAGCTTGTACATAACAACTACCTTGCACATAACATAAATAGTACCTTTGAAGTTTTAGAGAAATTAGGCATGCATTTAGGTGGTATGATGGGTCATACGCATAATAGTCAGCATCTTACGGGATCAAGCTCTGTACAATGTATATGTATACAAACACATACAGATGCTTCAGTGCATACATATATTTATAATGCAATTAAAAATTCAGTACTGTAATTTGATTTCTCTTTACTGATAAGACATTCTCAGCATAAGTCTACTAGTTAGTGTAAATAGTACTGCTATGAATACACTATTGTAGGTAAATTTATAATAAGGTCCAGAAATTGCAGAAATAGTCTGCTAGCAATTGTTCACTTCTCATGCAATAATTCTAGGTAAATCTAAACAAAATAAATACTATATTTGAGAACTTGAATTCAATAAATTTCCCATGTCTAGATATAGAAAATGAAGTGAAATGACATTTCTATCAAATCAAGACAATGTGTTGTATAAAGCAATCTTGAAAAACAAGTCAAACCAACTGCAAGAGAATGTGTACTGTACTAGCCTGCAGTTTACATTCTGACTGATGCAGTGAGGATCTGCAAGTATATAAAACACTACTTTGACATATTTATTTAAAAGAATTTAAACCATGTATGCTTTCTAGCTCCCGCAAGACCAGCTTGACAGTGTAGATGCAGTATTACTCAGCTTTTATAATGTCATTTATGTCATTCACTGTTTTGCTTTGCTTATAGTGCTTTACTTAGTAAAGATATATCATTTAAAAATACTAGGTGAAACAAAGATTTTTTTCATTTTTAAAGGGTCTGTTATCTATTTTTATTTAATTTAATTTTATGCTTCCAAGTTTTCTGTTTTCTTTGCAAATTCTCCTCATTACTGTTTTGTTGTAATCAATTAAATATCCATATTGATTTATATTTTAAACATTGTATAAATTCTTTTTAAACACATATGAGGTCATGTAACTTGTGACAGTGATGTGAGCTTTCTTTCTGTTAATATATGATCCTATATCAAATGTTTCCAGAGGAAGCAAATGTGGACTTTTAGATTTATATGCTTCTCAGTTAGATGAATTATTTGTTGTCAAAGTATCCAACCTTTTCTTTGTGTTTTCTTCTTAATTATTCATGACCCATTTATAATTTCTGTAAGCATGTTATCAAATGTTGTTCAAATAAACATTATTATCTTTATTATTATTATTTTTAATCCACTTTCATGTAAATCCAATTCATTTTAGTAATTACTGGCTCTGGAAAAACTGTTACTGTTAACCCACACAGCAAGGGTGTGGGAAATTCATGCTCATGCTGCTTTTCCTGGTTGGGATATTTGAAAATGGGTCTCTGTCTCCTATGTGACCTGTAATATCAAGTGGATTATCAAGCAGAATCTCATATAAGGAACCAGACTGCTCCTGGCAGAAATATAAATGCAGAAATGTAAACGTTTTTTGTTGGTGGTGGTGTTGTTTTCAGACCATTTCCTCAGTCAGAGTTTAGACTCAGTGCTGGTAAAGCCTTATTTGTTTGAGGTCCTACAAGGCCTGAGGTATCCTTGGTGGGTAGGTGGCTCTGTTAGGGGTCTTGAGCAGATGTGTACCTTAGCCTGCACCTACCTACATGTAGCAAAGCTCACTGCTCATGCATGGTCCTGAGTAATAGAAATTCCTGTATTTTTCACAGCATGTAAATAAAAAAGATGTACACAGAAGTCAGGAGTCATGAGCAAGAATCATCTCAATCCCCACATGAAAAAGCTGATAAGAGTAAAATTAAGTAACTCCAAAAATGAGGTGACTATCAAGATTCACAATCCTAAATCACTATCAGCATTTTGCGGGAATTAATAAGCCGTAATGGTTCTGATGAGCCTTATCTTGGTCCTCCATCCAAACCTGAACTATGCTGTAGGTGTATGTATCCTCAGGCCTGTTGAAGAATGGTTTGGGTTTCCTGTATTGACCTTGAACGCGACTTGTTACCTTCCCTTTGCCCAGTGTTTACTGGACTGTCAGTACGACTGATTGATGTCACCACATGGTTCTACTCATTTGGCTTAGCCACTGTAGGGCAGTGCTCTGGTTAGAGGTATCACTTTCCACCTAGTTTGTCGTCACCTTCAGCTTGCCATCCTGCTGCTGCTCCCTGACAATCATTCCCTAAAGATCACCATGCTGTTGCTGTCCCATAAGGCAGAAGGCCAAAAGATAGTAAGGAAGTTAAATACGTATCTGTCCAGAATCTTATAAGCAGCACTGGAGTGAGTGGTTTTGGTCAGTCCCTGGAACTTTTGAACTTTGAAATTGTGTCTTAAATTTGTAAGGGTGAATACTGCAACCTCCAGGAATTAAAGGGAATTTTAGTTTTTGCAATAAGAAACTGGGCTTTGCATTTCACACCAAATACATATGTGATAAATGACTGAGTCTCAAATAGGATTCCAATTAGAGTTAACAATTTATTAGAGAAATAAAAGCAAGCAAACAGCGCTGGGTGCACCAGGAGTCTCTGCTCAACCAAGACACACACCCCACATTCCCCCACTCCAGTCTTATATCCCCTCTATTAATGCATATTCATTAGTGGGCGTGTCCTCCTTCAAGCATACCTTCTTCATCTTCTGGAACCTTCTTGAATTTTCTTGGCCCCAGACCACATACATGCTCCCCCCCCCCCCCAACCTTTTGCCTAGCAACAACACTTGTCCAAGCTGTTCCTGTCAGGTGACCATTGCAGAACACAAGAACTATATACATACATTAACCACCGAATATAAGAATCATATACATACATTGTATATACATACATACATACAATCATATACATACATTCAGGTGGTGTTTTCGTCCATCCCTACGGTGGCAGGGAGGGGTACAAAGTGGACACAGAAAGCCCACCTGCTAAACACGTGGCTCAGGGGCTGGTGCCAACACAGAAATCTTGGGTTTTTCGACCATGGGGCACTTTACTCGACACCCGGCCTGATGGCTGCAGACGGGTCCCTGTCTTTTAGGGGAAAACGGATCCTGGCCCAGGAGCTGGCAGGGCTCATTGAGAGGGCTTTAAACTAGGTAAGAAGGGGGACGGGGCTGAAGCAAGGATTGTTGGAGCTGTGCCGGGGGAACAATAGCAAGGCCGGGGGATAAGGCAATGGTCCAGCTGAAGTGCATCTACACCAATGCACGCAGCATGGGTAACAAACAGGAGGAGCTGGAAGCCATCGTGCAACAGGCAGGCTATGACTTGGTTGCCATCACGGAGACGTGGTGGGACCACTCTCATGACTGGAGTGCTGCAATGACTGGCTAAAAACTCTTCAGAAGGGACAGGCAGCACAGAAGGGGTGGTGGTGTGGCTCTCTATATTAGAGAGTCTTTCGATGTTGTAGAACTCGAGGCTGGGAATGACAAGGTCGAGTCCCTCTGGGTTAGGATCGGCAGGGTCAACAAGGCTAGCGTCCTGGTCGGGGTCTGTTATAGACCACCGAACCAGGATGAGGAGACGGATGAGGAGTTCTACAGGCAGCTGACAGAAGTTGCGAAATCGTCAGCCCTTGTTCTCGTGGGGGACTTCAACTTCCCTGACATATCCTGGAAGCACAACACAGCCCAGAGAAAGCAGTCTAGGAGGTTTCTGGAGAGCGTGGAAGATAGCTTCCTGACGCAGCTGGTTAGTGAGCCCACCAGGGGTGGCGCCGCGCTAGACCTTCTCTTCACAAACAGAGAAGGACTGGTGGAGGATGTGATTGTCGGGGGCTGTCTTGGGCAGAGTGACCACGAAATGATGGAGTTCTGTATTCTTGGCGAGGCCAGGAAGGGGACCAGTAAAACCACTGTATTGGACTTCCAGAGGGCTGACTTTGTGCTGCTGAGGACACTGGTTGGTAGAGTCCCTTGGGAGGCGGTACTGAAGGGCAGAGGAGTCCAGGAGGGCTGGGCGCTCTTCAAGAGGGAAATCTTAATGGCGCAGGAACGGTCTGTCCCCACGTGCCCAAAGACGAGCTGGTGGGGAAGAAGACCAGCCTGGCTGAACAGAGAATTGTGGCTTGAGTTTAGGAGAAAAAAGAGGGTTTATAATCTTTGGAAAAGTGGGCAGGCCACTAAGGAGGACTATAAGGATGTTGCAAAGCTGTGCAGGGACAAAATTAGAAAAGCCAAAGCTCAACTGGAGCTCAATCTGGCTACTGCCGTTAAAGATAACAGAAAATGTTTTTATAAATACATCAATACAAAAAGGAGGACTAAGGAGAATCTCCATCCTTTACTGGATGCGGGGGGAAACTTAGTTACAAGAGATGAGGAAAAGGTGGAGGTGCTTAATGCCTTCTTCGCCTCAGTCTTTAGTGGCAATACCGGTTGTTCTCTGGATACCCAATTCCCTGAACTGTTAGAAGGGGATGGGGAGCAGGATGTGGCCCTCACACTATCCACGAAGAAATGGTTGGTGACCTGGTACGGCACTTGGATGTGCACAAGTCGATGGGGCCGGATGGGATCCACCCGAGGGTACTGAGAGAACTGGCAGAGGAGCTGGCCAAGCCACTTACCATCATTTATCAACAGTCCTGGCTATCGGGGGAGATCCCAGTTGACTGGCGGCTAGCAAACGTGACGCCCATCTACAAGAAGGGCCGGAGGATTGACCCGGGAAACTACAGGCCTGTCAGTTTGACCTCAGTGCCAGGGAAGCTCATGGAGCAGATTATCTTGAGAGTCATCATGCAGCACTTGCAGGGCAAGCAGGCGATCAGGCCCAGTCAGCATGGGTTTATGAAGGGCAGGTCCTGCTTGACGAACCTGATCTCCTTCTATGACAAAGTGACGCGCTGGGTGGATGAGGGAAAGGCTGTGGATGTGGTCTACCTTGACTTCAGCAAGGCTTTTGACACCGTTTCCCACAGCATTCTCCTCAGGAAACTGGCTGCTCTTGGCTTGGACTGGCGCACGCTTCGTTGGGTTAGAAACTGGCTGGATGGCCGAGCCCAAAGAGTCGTGGTAAATGGAGTCAAATCCAGTTGGAGGCCGGTCACTAGCGGCGTTCCCCAGGGCTTGGTGCTGGGGCCGGTCCTCTTTAATATCTTCATCGATGATCTGGATGAGGGGATCGAGTGCACCCTCAGTAAGTTTGCAGACGACACCAAGTTAGGTGCGTGTGTCGATCTGCTCGAGGGTAGGAAGACTCTGCAGGAGGATCTGGATAGGCTGCACCGATGGGCTGAGGTCAACTGCATGAAGTTCAACAAGGCCAAGTGCCGGGTCCTCCACCTGGGACGCAATAACCCCAAGCAGAGCTACAGGCTGGGAGATGAGTGGTTGGAGAGCTGCCAGGCAGAGAAGGACCTGGGAGTGATGGTTGATAGTCGGCTGAATATGAGCCAGCAGTGTGCTCAGGTGGCCATGAAGGCCAACAGCATCCTGGCCTGTATAAGAAACAGTGTGACCAGCAGGGCTAGGGGGGTGATCGTCCCCCTGTACTCGGCTCTGGTGAGGCTGCACCTTGAATACTGTGTTTAATTTTGGGCCCCTCGCTACAAGAAGGACATCGAGGTGCTTGAGCGAGTCCAGAGAAGGGCGACGAAGCTGGTGAGGGGCCTGGAGAACAAGTCCTATGAGGAGCGGCTGAGGGAGCTGGGATTGTTCAGCCTGGAGAAAAGGAGGCTCAGGGGTGACCTTATCGCTCTCTACAGGTACCTGAAAGGAGGCTGTAGCGAGGTGGGGGTTGGTCTGTTCTCCCACGTGCCTGGTGACAGGACGAGGGGGAATGGGCTTAAGTTGCGCCAGGGGAATTTTAGGTTGGATCTTAGGAAGAACTTCTTTAGCGAAAGGGTTGTTAGACATTGGAACAGGCTGCCCAGGGAAGTGGTGGAGTCACCATCCCTGGAGGTTTTTAAAAGACGTTTAGATGTAGAGCATAGGGATATGGTTTAGTGGGGACTGTTAGTGTTAGGTCAGAGGTTGGACTCGATGATCTTGAGGTCTCTTCCAACCTAGAAATTCTGTGATTCTGTGATTGATCACCAAACACAATGTATTAACCATCTCCATTTCCCCAGTCCTGTGGTTATACAAGGATGTATAAGACAATCACATTCTATCATGTGGCCCTAGCATTGCTCTACATTGACACGAATCAGATGAACACATCTCACACATAAATATTGGGTCTGGAATTCAGAAAATTCCCTTTATTCTGTGGTTAACCTGCTGTGAATCTAGAAATTTACAACCTGGAGTTAACAAGATGAACCATTTATTACTAATTAAATCTACTTATTTAATAATATCTTTAATCTATTACAGAGGCCATAAAGGGAATTATAGTAGAGTGGCTGCAAGATGAGAACTACACTACCCTCTGACATGTAATTTACAATGTATTTATTGAGCAAGATGGTTATGACAGGTGGATAGTCTCTTCTGTCCCAGGATTTCTGCTCTACTACTGTTTTTAGTACACACTCAAAGATCAAAACTATGGTCTGGTTAAAGCTGGGTTAAATCCTTCCCACATGCTGATGGGAAGAAGACACCCTGAATGTGGGGCAAGCTGGGTCCTGTCTGGCAGCCTGGAACCCACATGGAGCAGTTCCAGTTTGGACTCAGTCTTCTGCACTGTAAGTAGCATTTGTTCAGGTAGGTGTTTCCATCCGTAAAGGGCTACCATTTTAATTATCTATTGCTTTCTGAATTATACTGTGGGTATAAACCGCCAGTGGCTTTATCAGTTATGTAGCTTGGTGGCCATTTTTATTTTTCTCTTTTTTAAAAAATAAATGTTTAAAGCCAATCAGTGGGACTTTTATCACCCTTTGGTCTCCTACCCCCAGTGTACGACAAATATATGAAGTCAGTAACAGTTACATAAGTTTGTCTATCTCTGTATCGCTTTTTTTTTTTTTTTTTTTCCATCTGGTACTGGATTAATCTGGTAAGAGATGGGTAGATGTAATCAAAGTCTGTTTTATCTGGTGGTGGTTTAGGCTTCACGCCACAAAGTTTTAATCTACAGTGACCATTCAAGAAAACCTTTGACTGACAGCAAAGAGTGACTTATGCATCAAATGACAGAAGTCTTATTTTGGATTAGAGATCAGGAAAAAAATATTATGTTTTTCAATATCACTGAATGGCTAAGCTTTTATAACACTTACAGAGGCTCAGAATGACAGAATGACTTAGGTTGAAAGGAATCGCTGGAGGTCCTCTGGTCCAACTTCCCTTCTCAAGCAGGGCTGCCTAGAGTAGTTTGCCCAAGACCATGCTCAGGACCACGTCCAAAGCTATGAATGGAGTCATAATTACCAGAGATAAAGCAATAAACACCAGACCAATTGGTATGCAGATATAGAAGTGGATGGTTTGGCTCTGTATATTTCTATCTTTAAGCTGAACAGTAGGCAAAGCTAACTCTAGTTCTGTCCCACACTGCAAACCTTTTCTGCTTTTATTTTTTATTTTTAATTCTCTCAAGAGCTTGTTAGATTATAAACTGAAGGCAGGCAGTTTTTTATCCTAGACCCAGGCTTTCTGGTGTATTAACACATCACCTTTTCCCTCTCCTCAGGCCTTAGGTTTATAAGCACATTAGCTCTGACCTTAGAATTCTTTCTCTTTGCCCAGGTAAAATGTGCTGAAGATAGTCTCTGCAAACTATTAATCCATACATAACAGAGGTATTTTTGTTGTTGTTGTTGTTTCTGTTTGTTTGTTTTTAAATAGTGCAGTTTTAACTTGCTCAGGTTGTGGAACTACGGCAATGGGTGGGCTATTTCTGCATTTTTCCAGCTATTATTTTATCTTCTACAGCTCTTTCTGGAGTGGTGGTCACTGATTTCTGGACATAGTGACTATAGACACTGTTCACTTTCTTGATCTAAAAAAGATAAAGGCATAGAGAAAGACAATAGTGAACCTATTGACTAGTTCCTCCTTCACATCAAATTGTGGATAGTGTGGAGGCACAGGAACAGATAACTCTTCATACCTTCTTTACTGAACAAAGAACATCCTAGGCATAATTAGCCTAGTTTTCTTTCAACTTTTTGATGTTTTGATTACATATTTGACTGAAGAGTTGATTCCCTGATCATTTCATGCATATATTCATTCTTCACAGGCACAGACGTTATCCAAAATTAAAAATCTGTACTTCCATCTGTAAAATAATAACTCTAGTCTATAAACCAGTAAACAGTAAGCAGTCTAAAGCATAACATTTGTTAATATTTTCTTCCCTCTATTGTCATGTTTAGTATGCTACTAGGGTCTTTCCAACTCAGGATATTCTGTGATTCTATGGTTCTATGATTTCCTAGTTCCTTGCTGCATGTGATACGGCTTCCAGGACAGGACACGTTATACATTTGGGTCTGAGGTCCCAACTAAATGCTTAAATAAATAAATGTAAATAATAATAACAATTAATTTAATGACCTCATGTATTTATAATAGGAATATTCCTTTATGTCTAATAAACATTCTGTAATTCTAAAAATACAGAAAAACCCTATTCAAGATCATCGAATTTCATGTATACCATCCTTCAAAGTTCCATTTCCATTTATTTTCAACATTTACCATGAAGAAAATAACATACTTATTATTCTTTCACCAAAAATAAACATCTACAAAAAACTTCAGCATTTAAACAAAACAGAAGACTACATATCCCATCTGATATGTAGCTAATACAATACTTCATTTTTTTTTTTTTTTTTCCCAATTAGTGTCTTTTTGTGGAAGAGGGTGAAGGGACAACTTCAGAATTGCAATAGTCTAGTTGTTGTATTTGGTTAAATCTTTAATTTAATTTTTTATTTTTTCTAGCTTTAACTGGCTACAATGGTATGCTTGCAAAAAATCTAAGACGGAAAGAAAAGTACTTTCTTTAAAATAATAGAGATGTTTAGATTGTATTACTAAATTCATGATGTTTTTCTCATATATCATTAAGTAATGAACTTGCCTATATCAGTGCTGCCAAACCAAACTTGTAAAATATGAATGTTACCAGTCCATTGCAAATTTATTTTATTTTAAATAATTTCATTTTGAAAAGTGAGTAAAACATCTTTTTAATGGAAATTTTCTGACATTGTTTTTCTATACATTTTTTGTATTTTTATCTTTTTTTTTTTTTTTCTTTCATTTAATCCAAGTTTTTTCTGTGTGTATTATAACTCAAGGAAACTGGATATTTAGGAAAAGTGTTAATGAAAGCTGTGGAGATAGGTATAAACAAAAGAGGATATAATCTCTACAAAGACCCCAAGCTTCATTTAAAAAGCAAGAATTAGACCTTTTATCTGCCATCTGAAAGAAATCTTATTCTAAAGGTTCCTGAAATGGGCATTAGTCAGAATGTCAGAACAACATAGCTGCTGTGTACTTGTGAGATGACTGAAGAACAGTATGAATCCCCTAAAGGGCAAGAAGATAAATCATGAGCACTACAGAAGATAGGTAACATGACTGGCTACTGACTACATTTAAACTGCAAGGTTGGTGAGGACAAAAGGGGGAAAGAAGGGGTGTACTGCATAGTTACATCTAGAGTTTTACTGCTGTTTCGGCCTATTTACTGAAATGGAACAAAGTTATTGAAGAAATTAAGTTCTAATCTGTATTTCTTTATCTTTTTTAAAATGAAAGCAATAATTTTGGAGATGAAGACCGACTGAAATTCCTTCTGTTGTATAATGTGTTTCAGTTATATTGTGTGTCTAAACAAATGTTTCAGAATGAAACTAATTGAATTCCTTTCTAGGAGAAGATCAGTTATGTCATTGATTACCTAATTAGCTGCTTTTTGAAGTTTAAATTCAAATGCCATTTGGATCAGACTATACAATTTGGAGGACTTCATAGTTTTTATAGCAACTGAAAAGATTGAAATTGTCAAAGAGGTTGGTAACTGCAATCAAATTAAATGAGTGGATGGATTAGAATTAGACTGCGGATTTATGGAATAATATCTTACACATCCTGCTGGGGACATGTTTTATTTCCATGTATTAGCCAAACATCTCTTGAGTACTTTTCATCCTGATTAATAGTGTGGCATTCACAGTGACCCAAACACAGGCAGAATAAAAAAAGCTGGTCCTTCTCAGTTGTTAAGGGAGTAGTTTAACTTAAGAAGGAAATATATTATTTATGCAAACAAGGTTTGAATAAATTCCAGAAAATGTATATCAAATCACACAGCTCACCACTATTTAAATAAATAAGAACTCACTATTTATTTATTTATTTATTGGTGTGATACCTCTTATGAGGTAGACATGGATTTGAAGGGTGAAGCATATCAGAGTTCAAGAGGCATTTGGACTCTGGCACTATCCTCCTCATCACCCCAAAAGACTTCCCAGAGACCAGATTTGCAGGGAACCCTGAAATTTCTATAAGTTCTGTGAGAGAAGACAGAATGGATTCTGGGCAGTTATGATTTAACTTTATGGTGTATATATATATATATATTTATTCTCCATTTTCATGTAAACGTAAGGCACTGAAACAGGATAGACAAAGATTTTAAATTTTATATGAATAAAGCTATATAACTCTAAATCTCACATAGCTTTTTGACTTTTTCCTAAATCTCAAAGGGAGAACTGTTTTATCAGGACACTAGCCAGAATACATGAAAAATAAACACTCTATCTCAAGAAAATTAATTTAATTTCTCATAGATTCCTTTGGAGACTATTGTACTGTAAAAATTTATGAAAAACTCTCTCCATATATATGACACACCATGACTATGATGATATAATTAAAAATAATATGATATACTTAATTATGGATGCCAGCTCTCAATGCGGAATATGGTTATGGATCTATTTTGACTGTTACACAGAGAATAGTAACATCTGGAAATCTGAAGTTCAAAGGTTATTTTCCTCCTAAAGCTGAACCAGTATGATTCACAGCAACCATGATTTTGACCTTCAAGTTAACAAAGTCCTGCTGCTAGTATTATAATTATATTGTATACAGGGTGGTTTTTGTTGTTGTTGTTAGTTTATTTGTTTGTTTTCCTTGACTGGTGGGCTGGGGGAGAAAGTTAACTAGCTAGTATTCTTATTTATTTCTTTGAGCAGAAAGCAGAAAGTGAGTGTCCCGTAAGTACTTTCAAAGTAAAAATATTTTGGAAATTGAAAGTGTTAAATACAAATATACATGAGAAGTGAAAACTGTTATTTTTTTTTTAGGATCTGAACTTCAAATTCAATTCAATGAAAAAAAAAAAAAGTAGTGGGTAAAAGTGCTTGTAAGACTGAAAGTTACAATGGCATGCTTTAACCCATCTTTTACTTATGTTTTACATTGTTGAATGACAACTGACTTGGAAAGAGGATTTTAGATCTTTAGTGCTGATTTAACCTTCATTTCATCTCTGTTATAATAGACAGACTCATTTGGTAAGTTTAATGTTGCGTTTTTCAGTATTTTTTGAAACCTTTTGCTTTTGGCATACACTTTCCCCAGCTGAAAAGCTGTGATACGACTAAGGAATAGCTGTATATCTTTTTTTTTTTAACATGCACCGGGTGTCTGTCAGTTAACATTTGTCAGTTTTCCATCATCAACTGTGAACAAATGTTCCTAATTAATTGTAACAGGAGGTGTGGGGACTACAAAGGGGTGAGCTGTACCTAGAACACTGTTAGTTTCATTTGTTATAAAGCTAAATGTCTGACGTATTTAAAATCTGAAACCTGACATTCTGTCATGGTGTCTTCCTACTTTATCCTTTATGGCCTGACTTTAAAGACTATCATAGAGGAATACTGCAAGTCATTCTCAGATATATTAATTATCTGATTTTTCAAGTCAAAAAGTAACATGATAATAAATAAACCTTTGTGGTTTATTGTCCTTCCTACAAATCTATCTTTTACCAGAGGAACTGTGACTTAAACAGTCAATGACTATCCATTAATTTGTTGTGGAACAAAAACTAGCTAGAGTCTTTTAATTCAGGGGCATTTATGTACAATGAATGAAGTGCTTCTAAAATCTACTAAAAAGATGCCTAAGAAAAACAAACTTGTTGAAAGTAGAACTATATTAACAGTATTAATGTAAAAAAAATGGAAAAAAATGGGAAAAAAATCATAGTCTTTAATCTTTCACTAAGAGAAAAAAGACAAGTGAAGTTCTTAGCAGAAGAAAAGAAGTGTGGAATGAAAAGTTTGGCCAGATCTTGCCTGGTTTACTAAGCTCCTTGTTACCTGTTTGCAACACGTTCATATTTTATGCTATGTAAAAGTTTGACTCGGCACAAGAAAAGCTTGTCCTGTATGAAAACATAACATGTGTAAACTGTTTCTATTAAGCATACCTCTCTATGCAGATTTACTTCATGCATTTATAGCTTGATGTAATTAAGTGTTTGCCACAGATAATAGAAAATTCTTCACATTTTTGAAATACTTTCATTATGAATGAAGTAAATCTTCTTTTGTTACACATATGCAGTAAATATGCAGCCCATACTTTCCAAGGCTGATTTTTATGATTTTAAACAACTGAGTTTTCATTTACTTAATTTTCCTCAGTGCTTCTCCCTCTCACTCTTTTTCTCTCTTACTATTTGTGTGAGCAGTGAGAAGAAACTGAAAAATAAGTTCCTTGGTCTTTCCTTTTCCTCAGGAAGAAAAACAGCTTTTATTTATTTATTTATTTAATTTATTTATCTATTTATTTATTTATTATTGTTGATTCCGATGCTTTGGAATAGCCTCGCACTCTTTTTTGCAAAGTTAGTTAAATCTTGTCTTTTCAATCTTTCTATGAAACTAAACATTTATTTTAAAATCCATGTTGCCTATGATCCCTGTTTCTTAAGAATCATTGTCAAATGCTGACAGTGTGCCTACAGTACAGGATTAATATTATTCTGTTGCAGTGTTGTCAGTCTCTTGTCCTTGGCCCAGACCACTCACTCGTCTGATTGGTTTCTAGAATATTTTCCACATTTATCTATTTCTTGTAATCTGTCTGTGATTTCTATTAAGCTATTTCAAGGTCTTCAAAATATGATGAGGATGTAAATGGCAATGTTAATAAATAACTTCACTAAGAACTATTCAACCTGAACTTTTCTTCAAATAAAAACATTTATTAAGGAAAAAGTGTAATGAGCTCCAATGTGTAAGTTTAGATGAGACATGAAGCCTTTATTTTATTTTATTTTATTTTATTTTATTTTATTTTATTTTATTTTATTTTATTTTATTTT